>ML675616.1:104848808-104933365 GCA_007922155.1 Mesoclemmys tuberculata
ATCCAATTAATAAAGAATATTGGGAGTTTTATTTAAAAGATACAGAAAACAACATAATAAATAAATAAGATATAGGCCTTTTGTAAAGTTCTTCCTCAGTAGATCACAACGTGCTGTAAAAAGGAGGTCAGCATCATTATCCCCATTTTATAGACGGGGAAGTTGAGGCACAGGGAGGGATGTGATTTGCCCTCGGTCACCCAACAAAGCAATGGCAGAACTGGGAATTGACCTGGGTCTACTGGTTCCTTGTCCTGACAGACAAAGCTCAAATTGTTGGTTTATCCAAATACTAAGTGTGTCAGGAAAATAATAATGCCTATCTCATATCCACAGATGTCAAAGCATTTTGAAAAGGAAGTAATTATCATTACTCCCATTTTACAGTAGGGGAAACCAAGGCACAAGGAGTTAAAGTGACTTGCTCAAGGTCAGCCAGCGGAGTGACAGAACCAGAAATCAAACCCAGGTCATCTGAGTCCTAATCAGATGCACTATCCACCAGAGCACACTGCCTCACTTGAATTATTTAATGTCTTAATCTAATAGGGCTGGAAAACTAATGAGAATTTTGCTTTCTTGTTAGAGGAATAATATTTTCTGCTTCTGACTGAGCTGGAAGTAGCATGAAGTTAGAATTTCTTATTGTATAATGAAGTGTTTGACTTCTGCCTTGGCTAGGTTGATGGGTGCACTCCAGTGAAACAGAAGGTTCATGGTTTTAGATCTCAGGGGCGAGATAGAATGCAGAAGGACAAGGCAGTGCTGCTAAAAAGCTGTTGATTTAGTTACAATCATGCATTTGAGTCAGGCACTTACCAAAATCAGGGAGGGGTAGCCCATTTCTCTCCCAATAAGCAGCTGCCCAGAAGCGGACCTGACATGTAGCACCCCGTGCATAGGGTTTAGTGCGAGCTTCAATTTCCTTATGTTATCCCTGCCATGATATAGTTTTCTTCAATCTTTTTATTGGTTAGCCTTTAATTCACTTCAGGATTGGTCATTGACCCTTGCCTTTTCTCATATTATTGGTGCATTTTTGGCATCCAATCAAACTACAAGCGGTGGTTAGTTGTTTACAACTTGAGCTGCTTTTAACTGTCTTATACCAGTTTTGTGGTTAGCTTGCTTCTGCTTTAGCTCAAGTTCATATCTAGGTCACCGGGCCGAATCTTGCTACCTAGCCTGTATCCACGTTACAATTGTCTTCTGGTACCCTAACACTGGGCCAAATTCATGCTTGGCATAACTCCATTATAAGTCTGTAGAGATGCAACCAGAGATATATTTGAACCAATAAGAGGCCTGTAATATAATTATAAAAATACGTGAATCCAGCTTTTTCAAATATTCAAAATGGCTTCGTTCTAGTTTTGGACAAAGGTTAGCATATTTCTTATTTGAGCTGAACCAATTTTGTCACCCCTATATATCTCCGGGAGTAGCTGAACTGCTCTCATATCTATCTGAGTATCATGGGACCAATTTCACCATTTGTATAAGTAGGCAAAGCTCCATGGAAGTCAGTGAGTTTGTACCTGCTTATCCCAGTGGTGAATGTGGCACAGAACGTTATAGCAACTATAATTTAATAGAGACAATACCTTTTAATATTAGGGCTGGACAAAAATTTTCAGTTACAATGAGAACAACCTCATCTTCCTATCAGACTTTGGAGTCAAATGTTTTTGGGGTTCTGATCAGTTCAGCTAACTTCTTGCTTGTGTTGTGAGGTTTAAAACCATTCCATTAACTTTTTGGCTCATACTTTCATGCTTATTTGCACTTCATATCTTCGATCTGGATCTGATGTAAAACTACTGAAATACTGCCCTACCCCCACAAGAGAGAGGGGTACTCAGAATTTTTCGACCCAGTAAATATGAAAATTCTCAGAATAAAGCCTGCTTTTGTGAGATTTTTCAGTCAAATTTGTTAACAGAACCAATTTGGCTAAACACAGTACCCAACTTCTTTTTAAAACATTTTCTCTAAGGATTTTCTGTTGCAGTAAATAGCATCACAAAGTTCAAACCCCATTTTAATTTGTTTACTTATCTACCGCCAGGTTAACCAAGCTATTTTAACTTTTAACCCACGGGCAACAGGTTTATTTGTTTGGGATTCAGTAGAGAGCTGTTATGTTGAAATATCTGGATAATATTTAAGCACTCCTAGACTACCTTGTATCATAAGCATAGCTTTATTTGCAGTGATTGCAATATGTAATAGCATTCATGTGCCAGAGCAAAAGTGTATTCAAATGCTCTTGTTTTAAAACTATAAAAAAGGTCAAATATGAACATTTTCTTTGCAAAAGGGTACAATTCAGATATAACCCAAATACTTCAAACTGCATCCAAAAAGGGATGAGATTGCCAAATAAATCTTTACAAGACCTCCAAAAAGAGGGATATTATGAAGCTTGTGGCAAAGCCCTCTATTGTAATACCAGCAATACTACTAATCTGAGGTGGACAAACTGGCTTAGAAAAAGTAACAAGTTAATTGAAGTGAAGACTCATTTAAAGGTTGCACTAGTTTCAGTAAGTGGCCTCTGACCAGGGTTTTTATTCTTCTTAATTATTTGTATTCTATTAGCACCTAGAGGCCTCAAGGTTTTTTCTGTACCCAATTGGTCCTCAATGTTGTTGATAGTTTGAAAATTGATGGTAGGTTCCAGGAGGTTACACAGTCCCCGCACTGAGCTGGAAGCCATCTACAGATGCTGTAGTCCATGGCGTTACTTCATGTTCAGAAATGCAAATTCTATTCTGGGGAGCCTGTGACCAGCAAAGCAAAGGAGGCCATGATTTCTGGATGCTGAAGTTGGCAATGCCAACCGTAAGCACAAACAAAGTTAGCTGTTGCTTTGGGCTGTCCCATGCATGTAATTTCTGTAGATCACAGGCTGGACTGATTTCCCACTTCAACAGTGAGACTAGAATGGGAAGAAAACACTCCTAAAAGCCCAGGTGGAGCTGCTTGTGGGAAGAAGGCCTTATATTGTGTTGGAAAAATCACATTTTCCCTATGGAAGTTTGATTAGTAAAGTCAATTAAATTAAGATTTAATTCATACAGATTGTTCTAGATAGATTGAAACTCTCTTTATCTCTATATTTCAATTTCTGCTCTCTTACCTCCCACCTTCTGTCTTGATCTTTCCTCAGGTGTTTCTTGCTGCTTTGTCATACACCTACTTAACCAAAACGTTATCTGGAACGATTATGAAAAGTTCCCTCACTCAGATAGAAAGAAGATTTGATCTGCCCTCCTCTGTATCTGGCTTAATTGATGGAAGTTTTGAGATGGGTAATTGGTATTCCATAATGTACAGTGAATTACTCAGACCAAATACAACAAACAGCATCTACTAATAATGGTTTATTTCCTTTTTTAGGTAATTTGTTGGTAATGGCATTTGTAAGTTACTTTGGAGCCAAATTTCATAGACCAAAAATAATTGCTTTGGGGTGTATTGTTATGTCAGCGGGAAGTATTTTAACAGCAATGCCTCATTTCTTCATGGGATAGTAAGTATTAACTAAGACTAATTTAGGTACCATAGCATTGGGATTCTATACCACTATCTCCATTTTGTCAAATGAAAACCACTGTGTTTTTAAAATCTGGGATGATCAAAGGGTCTAAGGCTATATGAATATCAGAATAAATATGGAAGTCAGGCAACTCCACAGATATATTAACATTCATTAGAACTGGTGGGAATTCCCTTCCCTTCCCTGCCCTGGTGGAAAATTTCAACTTTTTATCAAAAATCTGAACAACCAAAATGTTTCCATTTTCAGCTAGAAATGTTTTGGTTTGGTTATTTTGGAGACTTCAGATGAAAAGCAGACATTTTCTGTAGAAAGCAGTCACTTTCCATGAAAATGTCTATTCCCTGAAAATGCAAATTTTCTGTCAAAACAAAAAGGTTTTCACCATCTCTACTGTTCATGATGCTGCTTTTCAAGGCTTTACTATGGCAGAGTCTAAGGAAAATCATTGGGATTACTCAAGGAGTGAGATATTTATTGCTCAGTGTGAGGAAGGATTGTAGAACCTGGCCGTAAACAGAGTTATTGCATGGAAAGTTAAAGTATGATGAATCACAATAATTTCAATAGAAAAATTATATTATAAGTATTTCATACGATTTCTGTAACTGAGTATTTTTATGATTATGAACAGGAACCTGAGGCCCCATTTCAGCAATGCACTGAAGCATGTGTGTGAAGCTTGAACTGTGGCGTAATCCAGCTGAAGTCCACGAGATTACTTCTGTGATTAAAATCACGCACGTGCTTCAGTGCTTTGCTGTATCAGAGCATTAATTCAAAAAGAAAAAAAGATGAAAAGATGCATTCTACTCCAAGAGTGTGTTTGACTACATTGTTCAACAGCTTTAATGTTCAATGTGATGGAGTCTCTAGGACAACACTAACTATTTTTCAATAACCGCTCATAGTCTCCTCAAAATGCTGGTTAAATGGAAGAGTAGGGTGTGACAAACATGAGAATTTTCTTATTGAATTAAGTTTAAGTATCTTTTGGGGTCCACTGTATTAGATGCAAAGTTTATGCGTTGTTGTTTGCCAGGATTGTGCATAACCTCTCTGGGGGAAGATGTGATGTGAGCTCTGGGAATTCAAAGAATTATTCTGAAACTGTGCCAGATAAGAATGGATTTTTCAGACAATAAGAGTGAAGTGGAACTGGGGAATACCTAATATTAATGCAAATTCCCCACCTCCAGTTATGCAACCACGTCTTAAGGAGAGGGTCATTGTCTGCTGATTACGAGGAGGTGGAAGATCAAAGGCTTGAGCTATATAAAGAAACCAGTCTTGGTTCTGAATCTGAAACAGCTATGAGCTTGTAACCATGGCGAAAACCCAGTTGAAGCACTGGCACTTATCAGAATCCTCAGTTGGAGGGGGTGGGGGAAGGGAGTTTTATTGTTTTAATATGTTTTGTTTAATATGTTTTTATTGTTTTAATATGTTTTCTTTAATATGTTTTTGTTTTGTTTATTGTTTTAATATATTTTCTCTGTAAGGCTTTCACCTTAAGAATAAAGGTGCTTGCTTAGAAAGAGCTGTGTGGCAACTTATAACTGTTGGCAATAGAGTCAATTGAAGATCCTGGCCTTTTAGACAATCTGGCTTGCTGGGTATATCAGTGTAAATCAGGGAGCTGGGCAGCCTTAACACCCTAGTCAGGAGGAAGAATGATAGGGGTCTCTGCCCAAGAGAGGTGATGGCTGAGGAGCTGGGAGCCTAGAACAGTTGTCGTTGGTTATTGTGAGGGGGAATTCAGGTACAGTTACCCTGAAACTGTGATAGAGGGGTCACTCAGATAAAGTACCAAACTTCACCTCTGGAGATGACCAGCAGAAATCGGAGTTGAAGAAATTCAGCACTTTGAAGGTGGTATTTAATTAGTATCTTGTAGTATCAGGCCATCCATTTGTAAGGGCTGATCCTTTAAACCCCTACTTCAGCAAAGAGTCGTTACTCATACAACAACTTCAGTTAGACTTTTCAGGTGAGTTTTTGTAGGCTTGGTCCCAAATGTCTGTTCAGGGTACCCTTTCCAATAAAAATCCTCATGCCTAGTGAAACTAATGTGCCAACAAATACATCCTCTTCAGGTGCAGAGAAGCACTAAATTTTGTCTAACCATGGCATTGCTTCTAGTAATAGTTTTGGTAGTGACTAATATACTGTGCAACATATTTCTATTCCTATACTCAATACAAAAGACTCTCCAATGGGTGTTACAATCTAAGGCAACTATCCCTGTATTCTTTCTCTATGGTCCAGCAAGGGCACGCACCCACACCTCCCCCTCCAGCTCGCCAGCTGTTACTTCTCTTGGGCAGAGATATGTGTGTGTGTCTCCCTCTCATGACTGGAATATTTCCAGGCTGCCATGCTGCCTGCCTACATTATGTATCCCTAGCAAACAAGTCTGCCTAAGCAGGCTTCCTTTGCCATCTCTTCAGAGGCTATAACCAGTATAATTGCTCACGGTTACGTTACCACACAGCTCTTTCTCAGCAAGCGTGTTTATTCTTATGGTATTTCCTAGGAAACTCACTTAACTAAAAATTCAGTCTTGTTTTGAAAGAGTCCTTTGAAGCTCATGCCAGTTCCCAGGTTTACATTCGTCCTGTCTCCTTGTTAAAGAAGTTATATGCCATTACACAATAATACA
Organism: Mesoclemmys tuberculata; assembly: GCA_007922155.1. NCBI lineage: Eukaryota > Metazoa > Chordata > Testudines > Chelidae > Mesoclemmys > Mesoclemmys tuberculata. The sequence continues at coordinate 104,855,033 of ML675616.1, forward strand.
TAAACATTTGCATTCTTACTACAACGAACTCCCAAGATACTTTAACTTAATTCAGTGAGGTTTAACTTAATTCAATATGGTTTGTTTAGGAAATTGCCCACAGTCACAGTGGGTTTATTATTACAAAAAGAAAACTAAAGAATTAAGTTCAGCAGAATGTCTTTCTAAAAATTCTGCTGTTTTTGCAGTAGCATCGGCCTTATCATATCTGTTTACTTACCTCAAAAAGAATATAGGACTGCAGTTACAAGAAGTAACTAAGGGCTTGTCTGTATGGAGAGTGAGTGCATGACAAACTTGGTGTAAATCTATAGCCCTATAGCATACCATGCATTAACTTGGCATATGGACCCTGTTATTGCACAAAATAACAAAAGTTCTGTAGTACGCATTGACATACTGCTGTTTGCCCTATGGAGCTTTTAGTGCAAAGTAACAGGGTCCATACTGCTAGATAGTGAGTGGCAGGCTAACAGACTGTAGATTTACACCCCAGCTTATCATGCACTAACTTTCCATATAGACATATCCTAAGAGTAGGGTTTTCAAAAAAGCCTAATCAGTTAAATGCCCACATTTCTTAGATTTCTTTGAAGTTCCCAGTTTAAAATGTTATAACTGCCATATAGTTGCTTTTGATCTTATCTTGCTCATTGTTTTCTCATTTTCTTTTTTTACTGAAATGACCCTCCTTTTTACTGTTAAATTAACACTTGGGAAAAATAATTTGAATGTGGTGCACAGACAGTTAGAGGCACATACATTCACCAAAATAGCACTCATGAAATTCCCCCTGTATTATGGTAAAATATATCCCTGTATTTCTCGAACTACTAAATATAATGTTGTATGTGTTCAGTTATAAGTATGAAACATCAGCTCATGAAGTGTTGCCAGTCAACTCAACATCAAGTATCATTCCCTGCTCAGTGGATCAAAATGTAACTGTTGTCAATGAAATATTACCAGGACATCCAAATTCAGGTAAGTAGAATCATAAAATCAGAGAAGTTGGAAGGGACTTCAGGAGGTCATCTAGTCCAACCCCCTGCTCAGAGCAGGACTATCCTCAGCTAAATCATCCCGGCGAGGGTTAAAAACCTCTAAAGATGGAGATGCCACCACCTCCCTAGGGTTACCCATTCCAATGCTTCACCACCCTCCTAGTAAAAAACTTTTTCCTAATGTCCAACCCAGATCTCCCCCACTGCAACTTGAGACCATTGCTCCTTGTCAAAACAGCCCAGCTCCATCCTCCCTGGAACCCCCTTTCAAGTAGTTAAAGACTGCTATCAAATCCCCCCTCATTCTTCTCTTCTGCAGACTAAACAGGCCTAGTTCTTTCATCCTCTCCTTGTAAGTTTTGTGCTCCAGCCCCCTAATCATTTTTGTTGCCCTCCGCTGGACTCTCTCCAACTTGTCCACATCCTTTTTGTAACGGGAGGCCCAAAACTGGACACAATACTCCAAATGTGGCCTCACCAATGCCGAATAGAGGGGAATAATCACTTCCCACGATCTGCTGGCAATGCTCTTACTAATGCAGCCCAATATGCCATTAGCCTTCTTGGCAACCAGGGCACACTGCTGACTCATATCCAGTTTCTTATCCACAGTAATGCCCAGATCCTTTTCTGCAGAACTGCTGCCTAGTTCGTTGGTCCCCAGTCTGTAGCTCTGCATGGGATTCTTCCGTCCTAAGTGCAGGACTCTGCACTTGTCCTTGCTGAACCTCATCAGATTTCTTTTGGCCCAATCCTCCAATTTGTTTAGGTCCTTCTGTATCTTATCCCTCCCTTCCAAGGTATGTACCACTCCCCCTAGCTTAGTGTCATCTGCAAACTTGCTGAGGGTACAATCTATCCTCTCTTCCAGATCATTAATGAAGATGTTGAACAAAACCGGCCCCAGGACCGACCCCGGGGGCACTCCACTTGTGACCGGCTGTCAGCTAGACATGGAGCCATTGATCACTACTCATTGAGCCCTTTGCTCTAGCCAATTCTCTATTCATTTTATAGTCCATTCATCCAACCCATATTTTTAACTTGCTGATAAGAATACTGTGGGAGACCGTATCAAAAGCTTTGCTAAAGTCAAGGTATATCACGTCCACCACTTTCCCCTCATCCACAGAACCAGTCACCTCTTCATAGAAAGCATTCAGGTTGGTCAGGCATGACTTTCCCTTGGTGAATCCATGTTGACTGCTCCTGATCACCTTCCTCTCTTTTAATTGCCTTAAAATGGATTCCTTGAGGACCTGCTCCATGATTTTTCCAGGAATTGAGGTGAGGCTGACCGGCCTATAGTTCCTTGGATCCTCTTTCTTCTCTTTCTTGAAGATGGGCACTATATTTGCCTTTTTCCAGTCATCTGGGACCTCCCCCTGTAGCCACGAGCTTTCAAAGATAATAGCCAATGGCTCTGAAATCACATCAGCTAACTCTCTCAGCACCCTCGAGTGCATTGCATCTGGCCCCATGCACTTGTGTATGCACAATCTTTCTAAATAGTCCTGGACCTGTTCCTTCAGCACCAGATGTTCATCTCCTCCCCATTCTGTGCCGCCCAGTGCAGTAGTCTGGGAGCTGACCTTGTCTGTGAAGACAAAGGCAAAAAAGGCATTGAGTACCTCAGCTTTCTCCACATCCTCTGTCACTAGGTTACCTCCCCCATTCTGTAAGAGGCCCACACTTTCCCTAATCTTCCTCTTGTTGGTAACATACCTGTAGAAACCCTTCTTGTTCCCCTTCTCATCCCTTGCTAGCTGCAACTCCAATTGCGCTTTGGCCTTCCTGATTTCATTCCTGCATGTTCGAGCAGTATTTTTATAATCCTCCCTGTAACTGTAACTAAGTCTAAATGTGACAATTAATGTCCTATTTATAAATTGGTCTTCACACAAAAGTGAAATTCACCCCAGTGTGGAGGCCCAGCACACTCCTAAACAAAATTTAAGACTTAATTTATTTGGAGGGTGTTAGTGACGCTTAAGTGATACTTAGGCCTTGTAAATTTTACTCAGAGCAAGGCATCTACCAATCCAGAAATATTTGAACTACTGGGGCTCATTTCAAGTAATTCACATTGACATTAAAGGAATTGTTCATCTCATTTATGAGGAGAATTGGTTCCCAAAGGAAATTTAAGGGCCCAAGCTATGTTAGAGTTAACTGGAAATTAACTGGCATTTCTGTGATCTTCACACATCTCATTAGCAGTTTATGCTGCGTGGGAGGAGAAATATGCCACAATGGGACCTACTGGCCAACTGCTAGTCTGCTTCAGGGGACATAGTTAGGGTGCAAATGAAATGTCAGAGAGTATGTCTATCACAATTTCAATCTGTTTATTTTTTCTTAGATATTCTTCCCTGTTGATACAGACCATTATCCTTGCACCACCGTAGTGGAAGCCAAGTATTTAAGTGATATCAGGAAGTGTTTTTGAAGAGAGGGCTGAAACTCATTGGGTTTAATGAATTTTGTAACCTAGACATAGTTCTAGCCAAATGTAAGGAAAAACAATTGAATAGGATGAGAGAGAGCATGTTAAAGGGAGTTATAGCCAGGATTATGGTTTATTGTTCTACACTGTAAAGATGTAACTACTGTTATTTACAGATTGTGTAAAGGAAGCATCATCATATATGTGGATATATGTCTTATTGGGCAACTTGTTACGTGGAATTGGGGAAACACCTATAACACCACTAGGAATTTCTTACCTTGATGATTTTGCTAAAGAAGAAGATACTCCTTTATATATAGGTAATCTTAAAACACTGAGAAGGCTGGATTACTAAGAAACAGTGTCAGGATCAAATTTGCTTCAGCTTAAAGAGTAAATCATCTACAGCTGCCTCTAAAGAGTCCTTTTTTTTTTTTTTTTTTTTTTTTAAATACTCTTTCCATTAGAGCCAGGAAAAATATTTGGACAACCTTTAGTTTTTTGGGATTTTTTTTTTGGGCGCGGGAGGAGGGGGGCGGCCTGAGGCTGATAAATGCATCAGCTGAAACATTCAGTGAATTAATGTTGAAGTTGCCAAGTTGTTTTGGTCGAACAAAGAAACAAGCAAAAAAACCTCTCCAAAATCCATAAAAACAAAAAACAAAATCAGAAAAAGTTCAAATGTTTTGATATGTCTTTTCCTAAATTAAACATTTCAGCTTTTCAATTCAAAATTACTTTTAATTTCAAAATTTTCTTCACTTTTATTGACAGCTTTTTTAAAAAAGTAAAAAAAAAAAAATCCTCAATAAGGAAAATTTTCATTCCAGGTTAAACAAAGCATTTTGTCTGGCCTGAAATGAAATTTTGATTTTTTCAGTGTACTGAAAAATTCAAAAAAAATTCATTTTGGGTTGATTCAAAACTTTAATTAATTTTATTTTTTCAGTTTGACCACCTAACCAAAGAATCAGTTACTCTCACAGCTCCACTTTCCATTTAGACTGTGATTTTCAAAGAAGCCTATGCAAGTTGAGTGTCTAAGTCCCTTGGATTCTTTTGAAAATTGTAGCCTTCATTCCTAGTCAATTGCTGCCTTCAAAAACAAATGAAATGAACCAAATGGGTCCTGGTTCATTCTACCTGCACTGAGACTTAAACTTGAGTTTTGTGTGAGTGGAGTTAATTTGGCCCTTAAAGTCTGGGAAGGCCACTAAACACATTTAAATAAATCAGTAAAATGATATTTTAATTCTGCCTAAGATGATCTTTTTCACCAAGTAGGAGAAGAAAAAAAAGCCTACCTGATATGGCAGGAGGATTGTCTTTGCGCTTCCTGGAATACTCCATTCTAAGCAAAAAAGGTGGAAAACATGCAGGGCCATATGTCTGTAAATTTACCAGAGTCTATTTCATTATATTTTCAGCATGTTTGCACACAATAGCAATGATCGGTCCGATGATTGGCTATCTGTTGGGATCTCTGTGTGTCAGCTTGTATGTGGATATTGGATTTGTGGATCTAGGTAAGGAAAAATGGAAAGCCAGTTATATTAAACAATGATATAATAATTAAAATGGCCCATGGATTACATAATAATCAACGTGGCCAGTGCTTTATATCAGGATATGCCAAATATTTTCATACCTTTTATTAAATAACGAAATCCCATAAATGTGTTTGTCTTGAGATGAGGTGAGAACAAAGTGCTTTTGCTGAAAAAGGAATTTAAAAAGTTGTAGGTATGGGAAATATTTTAGGCCCAGAAAGCACTTTGATATAGACTTAAATCCCTATTAAGGGGAGCATTTAAGCATATGCTTAAGCAGCCTCACTGAATGCTTTGCTGAGTCATAGCCTTGCTGATGGTGTTTGGCTCACATAACAATTTTTCATGTTAGGTGGTTTATTGCAAATGTTGGCTGAGCATATAAGAAGTTAATTGTTTAATATTACTCATTATTACTGGGTTCAAATTTTACTACGGGTTAAAATATACAAGGTGATGTTTTCAAAGGGGCTTCTACTGGGTGTCCATTTGTGTGAATTCAAATTTTCTCATACACATGGGCCCATTCTTTTCCATTACAAACACCTGTGCACATGTAATACAAATAATTAATAAGAAGAAGTGCCCTTGAAATGTAACACCCATGCGTGATCTTCAAATAGCCTAATATCTGAGCATGTGCTTGCAGCATGAGACTGTTTACAGTGCCCATATACATGTGTTTGCTTATTTTGCTTTGATCGTGCATGCCATGATCATTTGGTTAACTACACCTATGACTGCTCCTGGTCTCCTAGAGTGGATTCTCTCAGATGACAGGCCTCTTTACCTCCACTTTTCTTTGGGATGGGATCATGCAGTTCTCCCACTCTCAGACCTGGCCTTCAGCTGCAATCCCTTGTGGACCAACCTTGATTTCTTACCAAGTTAAATGAGGTTTTGGACCTTCATATAGCCTTTCCTTCAGGAGCTATGACAAGTGGTTATTACACTGACCAAACAGGTTTCTTAAAGCAAAGCATTGTTGATTCAGAATCAAGGCATTCAGAGAAACAGATCTTAAAAACAATAAATAGACTATATACATCTACATCTTATCCTAGAACTAAAGCAGACCTCACTTATGCCAGGCACCCCCCAATTGCTTTGCAAATAGGGATAAGCTAGGAGATCCATCAGTCCGTGTCTCTGACTGTCTCATCAGAGGCTGTCTTTTTATCAGTTACAAAGCTCTCTGTTTAGATTTCCTGCCTGGATTTCCCCACCCCAGCAACATACACACACACACACTTGGAATCACCAGCCAGGCATTGCCCCCTACAAGGTAGAGGTAAAGCCTACAAGGAGCTGATTCTTCTGTTGTATTTGTGTACCATCAGTAGGGCTTATCTGAAGCCTTTGTCCACTCCTCAGCCCAGGGTAACCAGCTCTTGCACGACTTAACGCTTTGATAGTCACATAGTAAACAATAGATAAGCAATCCAACAAACAGATGGACATCCGATATGCATGAAAATATTGAAAGCAGCTACCACATTGTCCATAATACAGACTTAAGCATGTGACACATCTTACTGAAGCCAGTGGGATTCCTCATGTGTTTAAAGTTAAGCACATGATTAAGTGTTTTGCTGAAAGGGCTTATAAGAAAAAAGGTTAGTAGAAAGTATTGTGTCCTAGCAGCTCTAGGGGTGTGTGGGACTCTGCCTGATGCCAGATTCCCGTGTTCTCAAACATACCATAAGTTCTGAGGTATGAAGCCTGGAATCATACAAGTCAACATATGTTGTATGAGACAAGTGAAACTCAATACTAAACAAGGTATGATATGACTGCTCATGCCCTACTTGCTTTATGGTGTCTTTCAATATATCTCATTAGATATTGAAAATACTGAGTTTCTTCCAGTGTATAATGTAGATTTCCTAGCAATTATGGGGGTGAGGGGTGAGGGGAAAGAGTCATTTTTCTTCATTAATAGCATTTGTTTTTGTCTCATTTTATTCTAGGTAGCATAACCATAACTCCAAAAGACTCCCGGTGGGTAGGTGCATGGTGGCTTGGTTTTATTATATCTGGAATAACTAATCTTATTGCTGCCATACCATTCTGTTTCCTGCCAAAGAGTCTGAAAAGACAGGAGGAAGAAAATGACAAAACTTCATCTGATCTCCCCAAAATTAAAGGAGACCAGAGCAAGCCACACGAATCTGCAAATCATGAGTCAGTGAAGCTGTCAGTAGCTTCAAAAGGCAAGTGCTTCATATGTTCTGCCAAAATGGAAATCTCCCAATTCACTGTAATGTAGGAACACACTCTTCCTCCCTCACACGCACACACATTAAGGATTATTTGAAGTTACTGGGTTTCTGGATGGCCATGAATGTCTGCCCATGTTGGATCAATTACATAGTCAGAACCTACATTTAAAAGTTAGCACTAGAAGCAAACTGGAATGGAGGAAAAACAAATGACCAAAATTACCTGAAATCTATATTAAAATTAGTGATGGAGAAGCCTAAAAAAACCAGAAGGTTCTTTATCCAGCTGTATTATTTTTGTGGACATCACAGATTAAATGGAAAATGTGAAATCAATTTGTTTGCCATGAAAAGCACAGAAGGTCTGATTTTCCATTCTTGCTATGCTGTGCTCAGTGCAGGAACGTGGGAGGGTAAAGGCAAGGAAAAAGATAACATATCTTCTTTACAGTTCTCATATTATGGTTCATTTCCCAATGCAAGACATGCCACAAGGTGCAAAGGAACCATGCAGGAATAAAATAGGCCTGGAACCGGCAGTGAAAGTCATGTGAGCAGATAGACACTTTTGTCTGTGTGCTGCCCCTTTGACTTCAGTTTCCCCAAGATGCTTCTGTGTGGATCTCACCGGTGGACTGGGGCCTCTGTTGGCATGCCACCACTGAGGTTCACCATTTCAGAGGATTCTACTATAATATCACAGCTTATATTCTAATTGAGGACCAGATTCTGGCCTAGATAGTCACCTAAAAATCCCTCTGAAGTCAGTGGGATAGGTGTCTGAAGGCAGGATTTGGCTCTGAATCTCAAAGATTGCTTACCAGTAATTATGCCAAGCATTTTTAAAAATATAACTCTGTATCATTTCTTTCAGATTTCTTTACCTCTCTGAAAACTGTATTGAATAATCGAATTTACTTAACGTTTTTGTGTTGTTCGCTGTTACAATTTAGTAGCTTTATTGGTTTCTTGACTTACAAACCAAAATACATGGAGCAGCAGTATGGTCAGTCAGCATCTAAATCTAACTTTCTCACAGGTGGGTGTTACAGTGTCTGGGGAAGCGCTTTGATGTGCCTTTTATTGTGCATGGTTGCGGGAAAGGGGCAGGCTTGGGTTTTGTGTTTGTTTTGAAGGGACCCCAAAAAAGAGTCCCTTTCTGTGAGGGACTTATACACAGTTACCATAGAGTCTGGATCTCTGTGGACAGTTAGCATGACTGTAATGTGTGTCTGTCTCCTTTTCATGAGCCAAAATTGTAACAGATAGCTACCAAGCTAAATTTGCATGAAGCTTTGAATATATACAGTTGCTAAGATCTCTATTGTGGCTTTGTCACCAGGTAGACACACTGGGTGGCAGATCGTGAGACATAATTTGAGCATTATAGGCTATGATTACACTTGTGTGCATATCTGAATACTGGATCACATTCATACTTGTGCATGTTCCCCATATTCAGGCCAGACAGTGCACATATGCAGTGCTAGGCACTGGTATACAGCTGTGTCCACATTGTCGCTGTAGGTACTTAATGTCAGTGCTACCATTTCAGGGCCAGTATGCCAGGATTCTGTGCATCACAGGGAGATACTCTGGGAATTGCTTTGCTTTGCTGTGTTTTGTTGGTATGATCCCCTGCTTTCACACATTTGCCTATGGCAGTTCCTGATCATGTTGCCCTTCACAGTTATTCCCTACAAAACTGGGTGGAAAACATGGAGCAATTGGACAATTATCTGGCTCTGTTCCTTATTGTAGACAAATGGTTACACAGTGAGTATGTACTTGGTGAGATGTTGGATGGAATTCGGCCAGTGTTTTTTGACACATGAAAGATGGCTGACCTCGAAGGTCAATGACCATTCATTTAGCTCGCATGATACAGATATGATGAATGCCAGTGTTGTCATGATATGGCCTATAGTTGACCGTCACTTCTGGTGCAGGAGAATTAGCACAGTGTGTGAGATCACATTGTTTTGGAAACCTAGGATGACCAGTAGTGGCTTGAAATCTTCTGAATGAAGAAACAGACCTTCACTGAGCTATCTGAAGAGCTTGCACCCCTCTCCCAGCACATTTGATTCAGGGAAGCCATGACATTTCTGAAATGTGTTGTTATTGCCCTGTGGAAGCTGGCAACACCAAACAGCTATAGGGCTGTTGCGAACCCCTATGGGTTTGGAAAGTCCACCACCAAGATTGTCATGCAGGTTTGTGAGGCAATTAATTCACTTATGGACTGCCATAAGAAAAGTTCCAGAGATAATACATGAATTTCAGCAGATGCAGTTTCCGAACTGTGCAGGGGTCATTGATGGCACACACATCCCGATATTTTGCCCATCACAGGGAGCACAACTAAGTATGTAAACCAAAAAGGTTAACTAGCAATCGTTCTCCAGGGCTTAGCAGACCACAGAGGCAGACTACAAATGTGGGAAACACTGGAAAGGTGCATGATGCTGAGGAGATCAGAATTGTACTCGAAGGGAGAAAAAGGGACTTTATTTCCCAGAAAGGATATGGTTCTATACAGTGCCTGGGCCAACTGTTATTTTGGGGGACCCTGCATACCTAGTCCTGCTTTGGCTCATGAAACAGTACCCAACATCAGTGACTCTGGAAAACAGGAATTCAGTTACAAGCTAAGCAGCTGCAGACTGTCATGGAGTGCATATTTGATGACTGAAAGCTCATTGTTGCTGCCCATGCAGCTGTCTGGATGCCAGCATGGCAAAGACTATTCATATAATCCTCACCTGCTGGGTACTACATAACATTTGTGAAATTAAGGGGAGTTTTTCCATCTTGAGAGCTGAAGATCCTGCCAGTACAAAGAGAAGAGGAGCATTATGTTTTTGGCCTGTGGAAATCCAGAAATAATAAGCTGAGAAATCCCCCCATATATGATAACTTTGCTGGAGAAGCTGCAATCTAGATACTTTTCATCATTCCAGTTATGTAGCTGTCTCACTATCCTTGGTTCTCAGAAACCCTTTGCAGCCCATGACAAAAGAGCAGAGGCTAGTAATTGTAAGATAACTGTGCTGTTTAAACAGGGGTGTAGGGTGATGGGGTAATTTCTTCCAGAGGCTGTCACCAGTTTATAATTTCTTCCATTAAGGCTAGCCAACATTTAGAGACCATGGCTGTTTTCAGAATATTAGAATGGAAAACAGAAGTCCCACAATGTATGCCAAAGAGCTGTTTCTGCTAATGGTCACCCTTGCCACTATGTATTGCTGCATGGAGGGGCTTGGTCAGCTAGGAAGATGGACCAGGCAGACTTGCGCTGCTGGTGAACCTGAGGAACCAACTGGAGTTCTTGCTTCAACAGAAATTTGGTGAAATATGCTTACAGGACAGGGAGGCAATTTGATAGGAAATGATTGCCATGTTGAGCATGCAAAAGGAGATTAGAACCTGAACCATCCCCACACCTGGCTTTGCCAGAAAATCCTGCCTCTGTGCCTGCCTAACAAAGGTGAAATGGACGGAGAGAAAGAGACCCCCTGGAGCTTCATTAGGTTTCCTGGAGATACTGTTCAACACCACAATCCCTCCCCTCAGCTAACTGGAAAAGGATACTGCACTGCACTGTTTTTAACTGTCTGTCAGAACAATTCCTTCTTGCACCCCCACTGACACTGACTTGTGCAGCACGACTCTTTGTGAGGACAGAGTGTGAGAAGATACTGTAAAAGACTTTGGAATCTTCCAAGGCAGAAAAGATCACTGTAGCTAACTTTTCCTTCAACAACCACCTGTAAGGTTTCTACAGCTGTGTGCTACCCCATTCCCTGTCTAGTCCTCCCTCCTCTGAAAAAAAGATCTTTAGAAGCCAAATGCATAATTGTGGTTCACTAGAAATCAATAAAGCCATTGATTTAGAACTCTGTCTTGCTTGAGGACCATTTCCAGGTGGAGCAGAATGGGGACTGGATGGAGGAAGGAAAGCTGAAGGCGTTTGGTAAGGGGATGGATTGTGACAATGCGATGTCTTCAGCACTGTAGTGCCACTGAGTAACGTATGGCCTATTATCCCAGGAAGAAAAATCAGTGCACAGTACTTCAAATGCCCTTGATCTTAAAATAGGGAATCTAGCATCAGAGAAAGAGGGGATATTGGTGGGGAGCGTGGATGTCCACTGGACCTTACCAGCCTGGCTTCTGGTTCCTGGCACGGCTGGGGTCCTCCTCAGTTCATAATGGAATGTTTCTTCAACCTGCTTTTCTGGGTAAAAATGCAGAATCAGAAGCTCCTCATCCTCTGGGTCTTTTATGGCATCTTGCATGGTCCCACTCCTCACTCTGGCCCACATTAATGTGCTGTTTGACAATGAGGCCTCAGGGTTAAGGAAGAGAGCAAGAACCACTTCAGGCTCAGTACTAGAGGACTGCAAAAGCACGTAGTCAAACTCCTTGTAGAAGAGACATGTACGAGAAGCCCTCTCATACCTACAGCTTCCTGTGCAGGAACCTGAAATGCTTCATAGAGTCCTAACTCTGAGCCAGGCTCTGTGAAGTTTCCTGGTACAGGTGGACATTCCTGCTGCTCTGGCTGAAATTATGGAGGATGGTGTTCTCTGCTCGCACGTTGATCAGCACCCGCATATGCTTCATGAGCCAAGCGGCTGCTCTTGGAGCACCTGTAAAGACTACACCAGACAGCTGTTCTGCTGTGGGCAGTGCAGCGCACTACAACCAGTGCACAGGTGGACAGGGACCTAGGTTTTATAAGGGTCAGGAAGAAAACGTTTCAAGGAGTGGGGGTGAAGAGATATTGAAACTCGAGACCTGGTAAATGCTCCTCATCCCCATTCACACTGCACACAGACACAGATTTGAGGCTGTGCCACAGCTAAAGTGTGTACTTACACACACCTATCAAGCGTGCTAGCTTACTAGCCTTCTGTTCTCCTGGGGTTTAAGTGTGGACACTGAGGGTGAGGGGCAGGTTATGGCACAAGCCTGCATGTGGACATGTGTGCACTTGCTAGTGTAGATGCCTGCCACTGTCTGCCTCCCAATGTCCCCACTGCCTTGAATGGATGGTACTCCACTCGGGGCCTATATATGGTGCAGGGTATGTCACCCAATATACTGGTGCAGCTATTCTGGCTGAAACTTTGCGGGAGGCAAAGACAATGTTCCGTCCAGTGAGAGGGAAATCTGGGGAGTCTCTAGATACTGCTTTCTCTACAATGCTGCATCCTGTGGCATAGGTAGTCAACACAAGGGAATAAGAAGGTGTCTTGTGCTTCCTTACCCCCTCATACTGCTGTATGAGTTGGGACACAGTTTGGTCCTAAATTGCATAGACCTAGATGTAATTTTCACAGGCTCATTAGCAAAAATATTAGGGGAGATTTTTTTTGGATCCTTGAAATGTCGTGGTATTTTGAGTCACATGAAATAAATTGATGAAATTTTTCAGGTAGTATTTTGTGAAAATTTTCACCAATTTCAGCCAGCTCATTTATTAAATCACTTATGTGTAACAGAATGTGACTGCACTCCTTCAGCATTCTTTCTCTCTCTCTCTCTCTTATTGCAGGATTAACTGCTTTGCCTGCTGTAAGCATTGGGATTTTCTTAGGTGGGTTCATAATGAAGAAATGCAAATTGGACATGATTAGAGCGACAAAATTTGGATTTGGGATGTCACTTATGTCTTTTACCATATCCCTCTTGTACTTTTTTGTGGGCTGTGAGAACCATGTCGTGGCAGGATTGACAGTATCCTATGATGGGTAGGTATACATCTTATATAGAACATTTCCTTTCTTTGGTAGCAATGAAACATTACCAATAACATAGTGTGTTATCATGATTGAATATACACACACCATTGCAGTAATCAGTGTATCTTCACAAATGCTGAAGAATTATAACCTTACAAAATGTCAGATTCTAGGTTTATGTGACTCCTAATTGAGCTATGTTGGTTTACACCAGACGAGAATGAAGCCCTCTTTTTATATCTATCTATATCTAGATACTTTGTTTGAAAGTTAATGTGATTCATGTACAAAATGAATAATAGTTCTAGGGCATGGTTTTAGGTTGCTAGAAAGGTGGGACTGGACACAGATAACATCAAGAATTTCACTGTTTGTTAAAACTGAAGGTCTAGCTTTTCTGGGTTTTAAGGGTAAAACTCCCTTTCTTTGTCACAGAATTTTTCATAACCCAGTCGTCATCTGTATTTCAATGTAAGTGGGATGGAAGCTAAGTCGACAAGATCAGTGTTACAAGAACAGGGACAATTTAGGCCTGTTTACCTGGAATGCTGGTTCTATAATAATGAGGATATCAATTAGGAGTGAAAGACAAATGTGCTATCTTGTCCTTAGTGTTTAATTGAAAGATGGATTTTGTAATAAAACAATATTATGCCTTTGTAAATTTACCTTGTAAGCAAACCATTTGCACATGATGAAAGTGCCTTATTTTCTGTCTGCAACTCTGACTGCAAATGTGCAACGAACCAGTGGGATCCTGTCTGTGGAGACAATGGAATCACATACTTGTCACCTTGTCTTGCTGGATGCAAGGCTTCAGAAGGACATGGGAAGAACAAGGTAAGAGCCTTACCTAGTTTTTTTACGTCTATTTTTACTTAAGGATGTTGGTAGATTAGTGATGTACATGGCCAAATTGATTACAGAGCAAGAGGAATGGCAGCACATTTGCAAGGATCACTGAAAACCAGGGACTACCAGAGCTAGCCAGGCTCTGTATCCGGTGGTTGTAACAAACTCACATCTGGCATATCTGGCACTGATGGGAACACACAACACACACCGACTAGTGTTGCACAGTGTCTAACGGCAGATCTCCATTTGTTTGTCTTTCGTAAATCAGCTCTTGGCTACATTGTGTGTTTTAGTCACCAGTGTAACTATGCTGATAGAAGTGGCCATGGTGCCATCTCTAGGGCAGAGGTTTTCAAACTGTGGGGTGCGTCTCCTCTAGGGCAGGCATGGAGACATATTCAGGGGAGTGAGGGGTGATGCCAAGTGGCTTGGGGCAGTCCCATGCATCAGGGTTCAGGGAAGGAACATCACCTCCATCCCCGACTCACTTCAGCAAGCCAGCCAGCCAGTGGGTAAGTGTCAACATCCCAGCAGTCTCCACACACAGCACCAGCTCAGCCCCCAGAGATCATTGCATGTGCCTTCCCCCACTCTGAAAACCTGAGGGGGAGGGGCAGGTCTGGTGTTGATTTTTGTCTGCGTTCGGGGGGCGGAGGGGGCACAACCAAAAATTGTAACTCAAAGGGGGGACTCAGCTCAGAAAGTCTGAAAATTGCTGCTCTAGGGTAAATGTGCTGGACAGATGTACACTGGGAGTTCTACTGGGACAACTTACCTCAGTTTGAGATGCTTTGTTCAGGATTTGGAGATATAGGGATTGATTCTCTGCTTCACCTGGTCTCTGTTCTGACACAGAGGAGGGAGGAGAGGTCTCAGACAGCCAGTTACAGTTTCCTGATGCTTAGGGCTAGATGTGGCCTTGATGAGAATTAGAGTGACTTTTTAGCAGCCCTTCACACTCCCTTGCCACCTCTAACACACCCCCTACACTTGAGGTAAGTGCATGGCCAAACGCTGTCTCATTTAGACAAGAAGGGAGTCTCTGGGAGAAGGGAAGAATTCTCTGCTTGGCTCCTTTGCACCTCCTGAATGGCACAAAGAAGGCCAGACCTGATCATAATGTCCAGCCCTTAAACGTTAACAATTATTCTCTAGAGAAAGAGAGTCCTGGCTCACTGTGGAGCTCATATTGTAACTGAACACTAAGCTGAATTATATGATTCAGCCACTAGGTGGTGCTGCAATAAAGGATTGTATGGTGAAGACGCCTGGAATGCATCTCTCTGAGAAATAAGCTCTGCAGTCAGTTTATAAGTGATACAGAAGTTTGACCTGCCAGTAGCAGCGGTGCAGCCTAGCATGAACATGACACATAGGAAAGAAACTAGGAAACTACTGAACATTGAAATTGCTGAGACATGAAAACGAGCTGGTTAGAGGCTCCTGGTGTGTTTAACTGGGACATGTTTCTTTGTCTGAGGTTTTGCCTGTATTTTAATATTGTGTCACATTGCATTAATGATATACCAACAAATCCAAATTGTGTCTTTTAGGTATATCATAACTGCAGCTGCATTGAAATTACAGGCTCACAATCAGGAAATACTTCTGCAATTTTAGGACAATGTCCAAAAAGAGATGACTGCTCAAGAAAGTTTATTTATTATACAGTAATACAAATCATAAGTGCCTTTTGTTATGCTTTAGCAGGCACCCCTTTATACATGCTTATATTCAGGTGAGTGAAACCAAAATAATGTTTTCAATATCACAATGGGCTTTTCCCAACATGGGGGCCTAGGATTCTTAATTTCCCCAAATTACAATAATTTTCTTGAAATCTAACACTCTTTTGCTGCGATCTTCTCTTAATCCATTTTCAATTATGAAGAATTGAATCAGTTTGTGGGCACTGCCACCAAATGTAACTATTATTTTCATGTTTTCAGTCAATTTCTCCCTGTTGCTGTTAAACTGATCCAGAACAGCTTTTATTCTGTTTGAATTATTTCCTGGATGACTAAATTTCCCTGTACATAAACACCAAATAAGATAAGTCATATATATTTGTTACCCGGTTGATGACTGGGTTCATAATTCCCCCATAAAATTCTAAAATATTAAACATCTACACCACAAATGAATAACATGAGCACAACAGTAACACAAAACACATTAGTTTTATAGTGGTAGCCCAGAAAATAATTAGGTCTGTTTCTCTGACACAAACACAAACAGAAATGTTCTTTTGTATGAGTAGATTGGAGAATAAAAGAAAGTCCAGTGAAAACAGATTTCGTTGGCTCTGAAATAGGAAATGGATAAAAAGCGTCATAGTGAAAAAGTTTGATCACTCTGAAATCCAAAGACAATTCTGAAGCAAAATCAGTGGGAATTTGAATAGATAATCTAAAATCACTTGTGTCATATATGAATATGCAGAAAAAGGTGCTAAACTCCTCTTTTTGCAGTTACAATTGTTGTTTGAGAGGGTGGTTTTTCATGACAATGACTGTAAAGGGATCCAACACAGATTGAATATATAATTTACTCAAAACCCAGGTCAGATTCCTTTGTGACAGCAGTTTAGTTTAATCTCTTGGGAATTAGTTATACACCAATTTGAGAGGCATGTTTCTTCTCCTCTCTCCTAAGAATGTGGCTCCTGAAACTGATTTTGGGAATGTCATTACAATGTTACAAGATACTGCTCCAGTCATGTCATTTCTAGAAATTATGCTCCAGGACAATATCATAGTCCCCATCAGTTCATAAAGCCCATAATGAGAGGGAAATAGAATGGGTATTTAGGGACACCCACTTCTGCAAAACATGGGTAGAAGGTGCTGGCATTTCACATAGATTCACCTCACTAATTATATGCAGCACATTGACTTCCAGTGGATATTTGATGGAGAGTAATTGATTAGATCACTTTTTCCATATCATTGAATGTGTTTTTGGCAAATGTAGGAGACAACTTCAAAAGGAAATTTGGTATTCTGTCATTAAGACTAACAATTCTATGTGGAAATAATATATTTTAAAATGAGTACTAAATATTATCGAGACATGTTATTGTGACTTACATCTATCTATTTTAGGTGTGTTCACCCAGAGCTGAAATCTCTTGCAGTTGGTCTGTATATGCTCATTATGAGAGTACTAGGTAAGATAAATTATTCTGACTGCAGTATTTGAGACTTTTAGATATCTTTGAGTGTGTGTGTGGCTTAAAGGCATCAAGTGCATTCATCGTTTGTAAATCAGATGCACAACTTGGAGTGCTATTATTATTAACAGTAGTAGTGGGAGTAGTAACAGTACTGTAATGCCCCAGTCATCAGGATGACGCACTGTACCAACAAAGAACAAAGACCGTTCCTGTGTTAGATTCTGGGCTGGCTACTCCTGAATGTCCAAGATGTGGCCAAGAGTACATTTTTCCAACTGCGCCTGGCAAAACAACCAATTTAATTTAGACCAATCTAATTTGGACTTTGTCACAGCTACCCAGGCCTCACCTCAAGGTGAGAGCGCTATAACGCACTGTGCATG
Organism: Mesoclemmys tuberculata; assembly: GCA_007922155.1. NCBI lineage: Eukaryota > Metazoa > Chordata > Testudines > Chelidae > Mesoclemmys > Mesoclemmys tuberculata. The sequence goes on from ML675616.1 coordinate 104,872,421, forward strand.
GGACTGCACCTTGGGACCATTCAGAAAGCTGATGCTAATGCAGCACGCTGCAGCCTGCTTATTAAGTGGAATTGCAGATAGGGAGCACATTGACAAAGCCTTGTTTGGGATGATTTAGCTGAGGTGAATCCTGCTTCGAGCAGGAGGTTGGACCTCCTGAGGTCCCTTCCAACTTTAATATTCTATGATTCAATGATACATCAGGCCAGTGTTCCACAATCTGCACAGGCTTCCAGTAAGCATGTGGGTGAAATTCAAGGTGTTAGTTTTAACTTATAAAGAACCCTAAAGGGTGCCTAGAAGATGGCCCCTCACCCTGTACTATGTTGCCGCAGTTGATCAGACTGGAGCTCCCTCAACATAAACAATAGGGAACTGCTGGCAGGTTGTTACCGGTATCTGTGAAGGGTCCTCCATTTTGGAACTTAATCTCCCTCATTGGTCCATCAGCCAGAACTTTCCAGAGATGCTTTAACACCTATCTTTTTTTCTATCTCCTCCAAGGCTGTTGAGGAGGGAGTGGGCTGGGGTGGATATAGTTATAGGCAATCCTCTGTTTCTTTGTTTGTTTTTGTGGTCTTTAATTCCTGGGACAAGTGTCTAGAGAACTATATAATATAGGCATCCATAGTTGCATTTTAGAAATCAGAAAAATGAGTAAATGTGAAGAATAGGTGTCATAATGGTTTTCTAGGTTTCAGACCAAAGCTATATCAGATGAGAAAAGTCCACATGCCCAGTTTGTTTAGGGCCATAGAAGTTAGAAATGGACCTGCGAAAGCAGATCATCCATACTCCCACAAAAGCAGAATATATACACATAACCCTCTTCGAGAAGACACAGAGAATACATTCCTTTTTGGATTAAAATTGTGTTTTCCTATAAAGAAGTGCAATAGTTTAATGCAGGAAAAAAAGCTGACACAAACATGATTCAGTACAGGGTTGGAATCCTGACATTATTAAAGTTAATGCCAAATTTCCCATTGATTGTAACAGGTCCAGGATTTCATACCATGGTTATTATTTTTTAAATTCTTTTTAGAGGAGTAAAGGGCACCATAGGGCACAGCAAGCTGGAGTGGAAGGTGCAACGCCAGATGCATCTTGCTTTTCCTTTGGCCAGTCACAAGGATTCTTAAGCTTTTTAGCAGTGTGAACTACAGTTTAATACAAAGCTAGTGCCATGTATCATTGCCCCACTCATTTGCAAGGCACAGACAAACTCTCATCCCATTCAGAGAGACACAAAATCTCAGGGGCAGATATGTCATTTGCCACCTGGGACTGTTATATTAGGAAAGTGTATATGCGTTTTTAGCTGTCCTCAATGTAGTAAATGTTTTATTCTATTTTGAGTACATTGAGTAAACTTTTCAAAAGTATCTACATTCCATTTTCAAAAGTGACTTACGTACCGAAGAGCTAAGTCCTGCTGCCTTTCAATGAAATTTAGACTACTAAGTGCCTACATTATTCTTAGAAATAGGACTTTGATTGCCAAATTACTTAGGTCCAAATTTTGAGAAGTATGGCTTTGTTCTGCTCAGCATTGCAACATCTAATTGACTTAGTAGCTTACGTCTCATTGAAAGTCAGTGGGACTTAGGCTAGTAAGGCCTCATTTCACAAAGGTGCTTAAACACCTAAAGCTCAGACTCAGGCGCTTAAATCTCAGTTTTAGGCTCCACTGCATTTCATAAAACTCCCGCCAAACACTGTAGGCATCTAAACTCACTTGGCACCTAAGGCTTCAGGTTGAAAATTCCTTCAGTGCCCATGTTCCTGCATCTGGGGGTTGGGCTAGATGACCTCCTGAGGTCCCTTCCAACGCTATTGTTCTATGATTCTATGAACTCTCTCTAGGCTTCCGGACATTTGTCTCCCGTGTAAGGCCCTGAGTGATTCACAAACTGGGGAAGCTAGGAGTTTGCAGCCTATCTCATGTATGGGGCCCAATCCAGTACGTATGCTCAGAGGCTGCCTTCTCATGAGGGTCCCATTTAAAGCTGACCACCAGCGAAAATGGTGCCCACTTTGTATCTTTTAGCCCAGCAGTTAAAGCACTAACCAAGAATGTGAGAGACCCGGATCCAATCCCTCCCTCTGTTGAAGGGGCAGAAAGGATCTGAACCAGGGTCTCCCACCTCTCAGGAGTGTATGCTAACCCTGAGCTCTGGGATATTCTGCTGTGAGTCTTTCTCAGCTTCTCTGTGAGAGAGGCAGAGCTTAGCACTCACCCGTCTTGACGACATCTCTCTGGCTATCTTAGGCAGCTCCCCACCTAGCAGGCTGGCTTTTATTAATCTCATTCTAAGATGCCTACCTCTCCCCATGCTTTGTAGAGGAGCATAATGCCCAGCTCAGGTTCTGTTGTTCCTGTGATTTTCTAGGGTCCTAAAAGTTTGACGTTGCCACACTCAGTATCACAGCACATAAAGCCTTTGTGAATTTAGCCCCCAAGTACCTAAATTATTTTTGAAAATGTGAGTTAGACCTTGCAACACTGTGGTGGGAGGGTCATGCCCTAAATACCTTTACAATCTGGGCCTGAGGCAACATTGGCAATTTTACCCACTGTCTTCTTTGGCATTTGGTTTCATCTGCCCTCCTCCCCCACTCATCTACTTCTTTCAGTAAGAAACAAAGACAGAACCAGCCCCATTAGATGAATTTCACCCCAGTGTAGAGGGTCAGCATGAGGGCCATGCAGTCCTACGTCCTGAAAACTGCTGCAGCAATTGAGTTGAAAAGCACCAGTGTTTTACAGAACAGTTTGTGAACTGCTGAGTTAATACATGCTGGAGAAAGCAGTGTGTATTGCTACAAGCTAAAAGCATGGCCAGGCCCCTTAGTAGGCAGACCATGTCACTGTGGAGCTCCGAACATCACCGAAAAAGATCACCCAGCTCATTATTCTGAAAGATTCTGTCCAATTTCTATAAAGGGAGGAAGCAGTTCCCTCTAGCCCACTGCCCACCAAAAGCATCATTACTGCACCAGGCAGGGACAGGTATGAAAATGCTATTATATTTTCTAATGTTAATACGACATGGATTTTGGAATGTTTTATTGCAGCTGGAATTCCAGCCCCAGTTTATTATGGTGCATTAATAGACAGGACATGCTTGAAATGGGGAATAGCAAGCTGTGGGCGACGAGGAGCCTGTAGGATATACGATTCTAATGCATACAGGTAAGTGCATATTGGGAAGACTGCCAATTTTGCTGCACTGGCCATGTTTAACATATGAACTAATGACAAAAAAATGCTATTGGGCAGCTGAAGACATATACATTGTAGATAAATGTTTGTTAAGCACAACCAAATATATCTGCCTGAAGAATATTCTAAGCAACTACTTTTTTTAAATTTGTTTTATTGCGTGCAGCTGGGGGACCACACATTTGTGGAGTATTTTTGTTTTTATGCAGAGTAGCCAGGACCGGGGACCGCATGACACTTATCAGCTGTGCAGGAATCCCGGCCCAAGAAGCTTCTACAGCTTCTCCAGAAGTACTGGAAAAACAATAAGATTTTCACTGTACACACATTTTCAAAGTCATGGTGTAAATACAGCAAAAAAAATTTTACTTGAAAATGCCTATTTTACAGCATCATTCACAAAGTCAGTTTAGATTTTGTATCTTAATCTGTTGTATTAGAGTTCAAGGACTACTGTGTATTTTTGTATCATTTCTGAAAAGAGCAGTTTATAAGTAAAATTAGTTCTTGCAGTTCTTTTAAAGTTTCTTTATATCAGGACAACTGCCTTTTATAATCTCTCTTTACAGGTATACCTACCTTGGCCTGAGTGCAGGTTTCAGAATACCATCCTACTTTTTAGCTTTCCTGATTTATACAATGGTGAAGAAACGTTACCAAGCAAAGGACCCCAAATCCACAGAAAATGGAGGGGAAGAAAGTGTTCCTATGAATGAAGATGCTAACGCAAAGAACAATGAATGTTTGCCCGGTTTTTCTGATGTGGAAAGAGAATCATGTATTTAGAAAAACCATGTTAAGTCCATGTTGAATGAATCAGGACAGCATCTTTTAAAATTAACTTGCAGAATGTCCTGAACAAAACAATGAGAATCAGTGTGTAAAATCAGTAATGAACATATAGTCAAAAGCAACGACAGCTAGGTGCAAATATGATTTATATTTAACTACTTTATATGCTTATCAATGACACACAGAACAAATTCCATGAATTAACTAATGAAGGAAAATCCTGTTTGGCATGGTTTATTGCAACTGTTTGTAATTTTTAAATGCCTTGAATATGATTCCTGGCACAATAACTGCATTGCAAACATTGCACAAAATGGAAGGCCCCAGTCCTGCCCACAGATCCACCTAGATAGAGTCCCACTGAAGTCAGAGACTTTGCATAGCTGTTAGGGTCGCACAGTACAATAAGAAGTTAGTGCAGGTTTTTGCACTCTGCCCTGCCAGTGCATGTCTACACAGATGGCTCAAACCCTCTTTTTCCTCTGTATTTTAACAGGGACACTCTCAATTTGAAAAATCTTATTTCCAACTGAAAATGTTGTGCCTACTGAAGTTGTAAGTAGAGCTCGTTGGAAAATGGAACTTCTGTTCCATGAGAAACTCCAGCAGTTCAAGTTTTGCTTTTTTCCTGAATTGGGACAGTCGACATTTCAAGATTTTTAGTGCGAAATGAACATTTCAAAGTATTTTGTTTAGGAAACATCAAAACAACGTTATTGAAACATTTTGTTTTGACATCATTTCAAGTTTTCTGTTATATGACATCATTTATAAAATAAAAGTCATACTATATATAAATATATATCATTATATAAATGATAATATAATATAAATAATAAAGTTGAAATAAAACATTTTGACCTTATTGAAGCAGATCATGTCAACTTTATCAAAATGGAATATTTCTACCTTATCAAAACAAATCATTTCATTAATTTTCTGTTGAAAATTTTGATGAAATCCATATGTTCCTACTAAATGTTTCAATTTCATTGAATCAGCAGTTTTCAAGGGAAAACTGTTCTGTCAGAATATTTTTGACCTGCTAAGTTTGACACCTAAGTTTGCTGTAAATGAAATAACTGTAAAAATCAGTTATTTTTCTCTAGCTAGTCAGTTTCTCCCTTACTGAAAGGACCTTGCTTTCTAGACATCCACAGAAGAGCAACAACACTTGGATAATTTATTTTTAAAGATTGCAAAAAACCCCAAACAAACAAAAAAACCCAAACCCCACAACAAAGCAGGGTCTACAAATTAATGATTTTGCTTTCAAAAGTAGGAATTTTTAAAAGAAGGGGTGGTTTTCAAAAGCACCTCTGAGGCAGTCAGTGGAACTTGTGCTCCTAACATAATTTAGGTGCTTTTGGAAAATCCCACCCACTGCAAAAATAGTCAAATTGACAATTTGCCACAGTTCTCCTAATATGAAAGCCAAACGAAAAAACAGTTTCTGATACTCTTCGTACTGCTTTGTAGCAGTTTATTCTAAATTTATTCACATTACTTTCTGTGCAACTACTCATGAAGTAAATGATTATTTAGTACTAATAGGGGTAAATAGGAATTACTGGGTGCTCAGTACTTTTGAAAATTGGGGCACTGATTTAGGTGTCCAAATATGGACTTAAGAGCCTAAGTGTAGGCACCTATTTTTGGAAATCTTGACTGATTCATCCATCATATTTTTAAATACATTGATAATTATTTTATGATTTTTTTCTTTTTAAAAGAAAGTTTAAAGTGAAAATTATTGAGTTCAAAATTGTATCATTTTATAAAAATTAGATTAAATTATTTACTAAATTGATCAGTGAAATATTTTCAGTTTTGTAGTGACTACCTTTTCAAAGCAAAACCCAGATATTTTATGCTATTTTATTTTGAAGCTAACTTCTGTTACTGTGCCATATAACAGCCTGTAGAGGGCACTCAAAGAATGATAATATTAAGCACCTGACGCATGGAGCCCAATTCTGTCATGTTTGTATTATACCAAAGCTAAACCTTAGTGTTTTTAAGAAAGTTGAGCTCTAGATTTCTTTCAGACAGTTTGTAATATCTATTTCAAAACCATTGCTACACGTGAGTGATATCCTCGACTAGAGGCTTTCTTTTGATCAGCATATTTAAAATAGTATCAAAGTAGTTTTTCATCATGCTATTGATTTTGATCCTATTAGAATCCCATCAGTTTGGTGACTGTTTTAGGCATCAAGTGCCTGAAACTTCCCTACAATTAGGGTGTTGCTTGAGTAGGGAATCACTGAACTGGATCCCAAGCTTAGACATTGAAACATAAAATGATTTTCCTTTATGCACCTATTTCCATTTGCCTCGTTTTTGGACAGATGAATGCAATAAAATAAAATAAAATCATGAAGGACATATTAATGTCATTAACCCACACACGAGATTACATTAGCATATGTTATTACCACTGGGTCATTTGCTGGATGTGTTTCCTAAAATGATCACCAGTGAAATGGTAAACAATGTTGCTACTTATGCCAGTCTTCTTTAGGTTTCAGAGTTATCAGCTCATTAAGAAGAGAGGGGCAGAACATACCTCTCAGAACTATTGTTTCAGGTTGTCTGCAGACTCAGGCAGACAACACTACACTGTTTGCACTTCATGCCAGAGTTTTTACATGCCTAGAAATGCAAATAGGCACCCTGTGGGATTTCAAAGAGTTAGGCACCTAGTTGCTGTTGAAAATCCCAGTCGACAACGGTCTGTGGTAAAAATCCATTGTTATTTTAAATAAAAGGCTAGAGCCTGGAGAACAGTTTTACAGCAATGGATGGATTCTGTGGCAAATATGTCAGAAACAGAATCACAGAGTACAAAGGGACCTGGATATTAGCCACATCCAGTAATAAAGGGTCATAATAAAGTGTATTGTACAAGACCTCTTGATCTGTTCAGAAATTACAGTATTGCCTGCTATAATAAGTCATTAGAGTATTAATTATAATAATACCTGGGGGAACAGTGGGTGAATTTTCCAGCTGAAATGAGATTTATTTATGGCTGTAGGGCAAGGGGATTGACCCACTGCATTTGACTAAGCTATCACAACTCTTTGCTTGCTGTTTATTCAGCAACCCATACACATGTTTTGATTTATCCAGATTTGTCAGTAAGAAGAACTCTAATACCTGAACGGATGAGCCATCTGACTTATCTATAAAATCCTACAGTTAATTTTTTTTTTTTTGGCAGTGGGGAAACAGTGGTATGTCTTTGGACTTGCATGGCTGATATTGATATTGCCCAATGTATTATTTATTAATATAACTTAGGGGATATCATGTTCCCAGGGGTGACACCAGGTCAAATTCTTAGGTGGGAAGCCACAATCCAAACACCACACCCCATGAAAAGATGCATTCAACGCTACAATTAAATTACATGGGTCTCAAACATAGGGGATAGAAATGGGACAGGAGAGAGAAAACTGTGCCAAAGGAATCAACCCACAGATGAAAGGGATTTGGAGTGTTGCAGATTTCAGGGGCTGTGATCCTCTGCACTCAGAGGTCCTTGGGCAGCTATCTACAGGGACGGAACCCCCCTTGTGCACAGAGAGACATGCCAGCACATTGTTCCTGCCTTCTTTCTAGCAATTCCCCTTCCTCCTCGCAGTGTGGTTCCAGAGGGAGTCGGGCTGCCATTGGCAAAGCCTCCATATGGCGGCTCAGTGGGCCTGTGTAATACAGTACTGCGCTGAGTTGTTACCAGCCTCATAACTTCTGTCCTGTCCGGTCTAGAGGCGAACTGCAGCAGCGGGGGAGGAGTCTGCGGTGAGGCAAAGCAAACATGGCTCACTCTGACTCCAAAGCACTGCAGTCTGAACTGCAATTGCATTTGTGCTGAGGAGTGGGCAAATCGGTATTATTGAATTCCCACTGCATTTTACCAGTATTTACTTCGGCTGCAATTTTCAAAATGTGGGTGTTCAGAAAGAGGCACTTAAATCCATTTTTAGGCACCCAAAAACCATGGCCTGATTTCTTCCGAGGGGCTGATCTCCCATTGCTTAGCTCTTTTGAAGACCAGGCCACTTTTGTTCATTTAAGGACTCCAAGTTTGAACATGTTTGCCTTTGCAAATAAGGGCTTTATTTTCAGAGCTTACAAACCGAGTCCTTCATGCCTGTGCTGACAATAGCAGATTCATTGCAGCACCGTTTGACAAAGGAATTGCAACCCTTTAAATTAGTTGCTCAGATCAGCTATTACATGTTATAAATTAAGAAATCGGGTATCTTGTCTACAGGAATCTTGAGAGGCACAGGCTTCCTATCTTAAATAAATGCCAAGTTTATGTGGCACAGCGTAGACCATACAGAAAAATGTAATAGTGTGGCTTGCCCCCATGGGCTGGAGGGCCTGGGCTAAACCAACCCTGTAAGGAATGAGCCCCACTTGAGAGGAATCAGGCAATCCCCTATAAAGACGGATGGAGTAAAAGGGGGAAGAAGATGGATGGAGTAAAAGGGGGAAGTCAAGGGGGCTGTGCAGCAATGCTGGTCAATATGGTGGAGAGAAAAAAATGGTTTTTTGCAGCACCATGATACCTACCAGGGATGGTGGAGGGTAAAGCATGGGCAGCTGGAGGCTCCTGGCAGGTGGCAAACCCTGGTTGTGTTCAGGACTGGATGTCAGAGCCCCAGTGAGGGAGAGCTGGGAGGACTGGCTGGGACATCGAACTGAGAGAGAAGAAGAGCCCTGGAGGGTGAGAGAAAGCCAGAGCTAAGTATGGTCTCTTTCTTTGTGTTGTTGGACTGGACTTTAGTGTGGAACTCTGGGTTGCTGCAATCTGGTTCTGGTAATAAACTAGCCCCAGGCAGAGGTATTGTTAGCCAGAGAAAGTCTCTGTGAGTTCTTAAAGGGCCCTAACCAGAGGAAAAGCAGGAGGGGGTGCTCAGTAAGCAGCGATTCCTGTTACAAGAAAATCCCAAACACAAAAAAGCCTTTATGCACAGCTTCTAGTCTCCAAACTTAGTCCCATGGGGTATTAGTTAATGAGAATGGAAAACCTTGTGATCGAAAAAAGGTTTGGTTGTCTTGACAGCGGCGGCAGCTGCTTTGTCCTAGCATGTGCTTTTGGAAGTTTGTGTGTTATGCCTGGGAAATCATGCTGGCATCGGCGACACTGCCTGAAAAGTGCTATGAGCCCAAGTGTTAAGTCTTCTTTTTAGAGCCACATATGACCTCATTTTTTAAGTCAGACATCAGCACTCAATATCTATTGTATTTCTCAGTTACAAGATAATAGCTTAGCATTGTTAGATCTTTTCTTTCTCTACACAACCTTCTTCATCGCCTCTTCAAAATTTTCATTAATGTATTTCAAAGTTCTTGTGCTGGTGTCAGAGGATTCTTCTCACCTGGATAAAGAGGGAATTATACAAAAATTAGATGTACAAACCTCACATATTAAAAGACACAACAAACAACTTTCCAAAGAGTACACCCTCTTTGTGAGCCTAACTACTGTGGTATAGCAAGGGCAGAGGGCACTGGGAAAGTTCTCCTATTTGAATCCGGGGTAGGTGGGTGAGCACCTTTAGCCCACCGCTAAAGGCTCCGCCCCAAGCCTAGGAGCGGAGCCACTGGACCCGGGTCCAACAGATTACTGGGGACAACAAATGAAAAAACAGGAAGGGGTGTGGGGGTCACAGGGTCAAACGTAGGAAACCAGAAAGGGACACTGAGCAGAGAACCCTGGACAGCGCCCACTGCTCCTCGAAGGTGTCCAGGGAGCCAGCAGACGCCGCCCAGAGGAACTCTGCCTGGCGACGTGAATTGACAAGGGAATGGAAATAGACCCCACAGTCGAGAGAGCCCCCCCTGCCAACCTCCTCTCCCTGGTCTTGTAGATGGCTAGTTTGGCCAGGGCTAAGAGGAGGCTGACGAGGAGGTCCCACGACTTCGTGGGGCCATGGATGGGGTGTGAATAGATGAACAAGTGAGGGGAAAAGTGCAGCCAGAACCTCAGCAAGAGGTTCTGGAGGATCAGGAAGAGGGGCTGCAGCCTGGCACACTCCAGATATACGTGTGCCAGGGTCTCCCTCACGCCGCAGAAGGGGCAGGTGTCGGGGTGGGAGGTGAACCGAGCCAGGTACGCGCCCGTGCTCATAGCTCCGTGAAGGAGCCGCCAACTGATGTCCCCGGCAGGCCGTGGGGTCAAGGTGGAATACAAGCTGGCCCACCAGGGGTCCTCGCCCTCCGAGGGTGGTAGTAGGTCCTGCCACTTCGTGTCCGGGCGGGACACGAGGGCAAGGAAATGAAGGGTGTGGAGCACAAGCGCGTACAGATGGTTCCTTGGCGCGGTCTGGAAGGGGACCGGCTGCAGATCAAGCAGCCGGCTTGGGGCATGAGGATGGGGGGGACCGAGGGGGTTCGCGGAGCCAAGGCCCGATGGTAATCACCAGAGGGCTGGGGCTGAGGGGGGGGGCAGGGAGCACCCTCTTGCAAGACCCGCCCAAGGTACATCAAAGCAGTAGAGGGCAAGGCTGCTTCATCTCCTGGGAGTATGCGTCGGGGGATTCGAAGGGTGAGAACCCCCATGCACCGAGCCAGTGCATGGGGGTCCATCCAGTCCCCCCAGGTGTAGTCTAGGAGGTCTCCGACCCTGGTGACTCCTGCCAGGACCATCCTCTGTCGCACCAAGAGGGTCTCCGCCGCCTGCACACTCAGCTGGAGGTTGTGTAGCAGAGGCTCCGCGAGGAGATCCTCCCCCTCGGTGACTGCAAGGGGCCTGGAGGCCGAGACGAGCCACCAGGTCTGGAGGAGGTCCTGGTAGAAGACTGGCAGCTCGGAGAGGTCTCGCGGAAGACCTCTCAGGTGGAGAAAAAAGAGCTGCCGGTCGTATCGGAGTCCTCGGAAGCAGCGGAGGAAGATGTGCGCCATGTGGCTCCACGTCGGACTACCTGCACCATAGAGGAGTCTTTGCAGGGTCTGGAAGCGGAAGGCATGGACCTGGCTGCGGATGCATCACAGGCCCTGCCCGCCCTCCTCCAGAGGGAGACTCAGAATCCCTGCGGAGACCCAATGCAGTCCTGCCCAAAAGAACTCCAGAATTGTCTTCTGGAGGTAGGCCAGGAAACTTGGGGTCGGGACCAGGGTGTTGAGCCGGTGCCAGAGCATGGACAGGACAAGCTGGTTGATCACCAGTGCCCTCCCCCGGAGGGAGAGGCACTGGAGCAGTCCTGTCCATCTCCGCAGCCGTTCAGACACCCTGCCCTCCAAATCCTGCCAGTTCTCTGCCGGGGAGGGATGGGTGGCGGAGAAGTAAACGCCCAGATAGAGCAGTGGACCTGCGCTCCACCGGATGACTTGAAGCGCGGGTGGGAGGGAGCTCTCCTGCCACCCGGCCCCTACCATCAGGCCAGAGCTCTTGGCCCAGTTGACCCGGGCGGAGGAGGCTGCCGAGTAGACGGCCAGGTAGTCCTCCAGCCGCACCAGGTCACCCGGGTCCTGGACCACGAGGAGCACGTCATCAGCGTATGCTGACAAGACCAGGTTCAGCTCCGGCTCAACCTCCCCGTCAACCTCCGGCGGAGGAGACAGAGGAAGGGCTCCATGGCCAGAGTGTACAGTTGGCCTGACAGCGGACAGCCCTGACGTACTACTCGCCCGAAGCTGACCGGTTTGGTCAGGGTCCAGTTGAGCTTGACCAGGCACTCTGCAGAAGCGTACAGCACCCGGAGAAAACCCACGAAACGGGGTCCGAAGCCGAACGCCTGCAGGGTGCCCAGGAGATACCCGTGGTCCATCCTGTCGAACGAGGGTGAATGACAGGCCATCCCTACACCCGAGTTCCAAGAGGTCCCGGACCAAATACAAGTTGCTAAAGATGCTATGGCCCGGGACGGTGTAGGTCTGGTCGGGATGGACCACGTTCTGCAGCACGGACCCCAACCGCAGTGAGACGGCCTTGGCCACAATTTTATAGTCCGTGCTGAGGAGCGAGACGGGATGCCAGTTCCGAAGGTCGCGGAGGTCCCCCTTTTTTGGTAGCAGGGCGAGCACAGCCCGCCTGCAGGACAGGGGGAGAGCTCCACTGGCCTCAGACTCGGCCCAGACGGTGACGAGATCCGGGCCAAGGACATCCCAAAACACGCGGTAGAACTCCACGGTCAACCCGTTCATGCCCGGGGATTTATTGGTGGGCATTAGGCGGAGGGCTTCCGAGAACTCGGCCAGAGTGGGAGGTAGCTCCAGCTGGCCTCGGTCACCTGCGCTGACCGTGGGAAGTTCGTTCCAGAGCACCCTGCAGGCGGCGACGTCGGTCGGATCCGGGGAGAAAAGGTCGGCATAGAAGGCCCTGGCCCTTCCACGCATCTCCACCGGATCTGTGAGGGGGGTGCCGTTAGCAGCCAGGAGGCAGATGACATGCTTCCGGGCCCCCCTCCTTTTCTCTAGGGCATGGAAGAAGCAGGAGCCGCGATCCATCTCCCGAAGGAGATGGATGCGGGATCGAACAAAGTCACCCCGAGCCTGGAGGTCTTCGAGGACCCGGAGCTCCTCCTGCTTCTTCTGGCACGCTCCGCAGAGGGACAGATCCTTGGGGCTGGTGACTAGACGCCTCTCCAGCTCTAAAACCTCTTGCTCCAACTGCTCTATCCCCGTATCCCGCCACCGGCTGGCCCTCCGAGTGTAGTCACGGCAGAAGAGCCTAGTGCGCACCTTCCCCACATCCCACCAGCGCCGCGCCGAGGGAAAGGTGCCTCTCTGCCCCCGCCAGGCCACCCAGAACTCCCGGAAGGACGCCACGAAGCCCACATCCTCCAGCAGGCTGTTGTTAAAATGCCAGTAGCTGCCCCGGCCTCTCCACAGTGCCACGGGGCTGGCTGGAGGAGTGGGCCTGCGCAAGATGATGACGAGAGATGTAGATGCGGTCCAACCAGGAGTGGCGCGACCGATCTTCCCCCACCCAGATGTAGGTGAAGGTGACGGCGTCATCCGGGTGGTGGTCACACCAGACGTCCACCGGGGAGTGATGGTCGATAATTCCCCGGAGGACGTCCGCGGCGGCCTGACACTGCTCGGTCCCCGTGCGGTCCCACTCCTCGAGGGTGGTGTTGAAATCCTCGCCCAGGACCAGGCATTCGTGAGGATCTAAAGTGCTGAGGCAGGCAGCTGCCTGCTGGAAGAAACGCACCCGCTCCGGACCGTCCCTTCACGTGGACCCGAAGGTGTAGCAGGCGGCCCGGCATGACCTAAGGTGCACCCCATCTCCCCACTCCAGCTGCCAGCTGGCTTCGGTGGCTGGGCCCGTATGGGTCTCCTGCAGGAACGCTATAGAGTACCCCCCCTCCTGAAGGAAGGAGGGCACCTGGTTCCTGCAGAGACCCGTCCTGCAGCCCCTTGTATTTAAGGTGACGATGGTGACAGGCATTACGAGGAGGGCTGGGAGGGATCCTCATGGGCAGGGACGCCGGCGACCTTCGTCGGGCTCTGCAGCAGTCCATGGCCGGTGCCGTAGGCCATGAGGGCGTAACGGAAGCTGTGGGCCCGCTGGTAGGCTGCGGCATCCTACCACCCGGTCCCCTTCCCCTCCTTCATGGTGGCCCTCACGGCCCGGAGGATGCGGTGGAAGTCCCCCCAGCGCTGCAGAGCAAGCCTCACTCAGTTCCAGGCACCACGTGTGTCCCGGAGAAAGACATGGATCTCTTCGCGCAGCGCCTCGGGGGGTTCAGCCTCCGGCTCGGCCTCCGCAGCTGCCTTGTGGACCACTGGGATGGGGGCTAAGGGTGATGGTGGCGGCGGCAGAGGGAAGACAGCAGCCCCGAGTGAGTTGGGAGTGCTGAACACAAAGGCCGCCTCCTGGGAGCTCTTCATAGGAAAGGAGACAACACCAGGGGCAGCAGATGAACAGGCAGTGGGGGGGGAAGAGGTTGGTACAGAGAGAGGTTTGGGGGTCGAGGAAAGGTAGGGAATAGGAATTGGGTTAGGAGAAGGGTCAGGGCAGGGAGCGGGAGAGGGTTCAGGGTTAGAATTGGGGATGGATCCCACAGCCACAGTGGCCGGGCAGGCAGGGTGCATAGGCTCTTGGTTGGGGCCGGGGGCTAAGGAGGCGGGCATGGGGTGGGTGGTCTCCACTGGGATGACCTGTGGGGTTGCGGTGCCCAGGGATTCAGGCCCTTGTGAGGGGACAGCCAGGCAAGCATCCTTAGGGAGGATGCGAAGGGGCTGGCCCACAAGGAGGGTTGGGGCACCAAGTGGCTTGGGGCTCAGCCATTCGGCCTCGGCCGACTCTTCAGTGGCTGGGGCGGTGATGGTGGGTTCCCCTTCTCCCATGTGGTGGGTGGAAGGGTCGAGGGGGGTCGTGGTGGTGGGAGCAGGGGTGGCAGCTGAGGATGGGGGGGAGGGGAGAGGCCACTCAAAATTGCCCTGCTCTAAGCCCTCCTCATGGGTGGCTGGGTCGTCCTCCGGGCAGGCCAGGGTCAACCCCAGGGTGTCAATCTCCTCCATTAAGGAGGAGAAGTCTCCCCCCACTGCCCCGGGATCTTCCCCGGCACTGGCGGGGAATCTGGATGGCAGTGGGGCTGGGCGGGTTCCGGACGGGGACTCCTCCAGGAGGGACTCCAGGAGGGCGATGGCACAGCCCACATCTGCTGCCACGGCTTCCTTGGCCGGTGCACCCCGCTGGGCTCTAGCAGGGGGTGCGACCGTAGGCCCAGCCTCAGCAGCCCCCCTCCTGGCTTTGCAGGGGCTTGCGCCCCCCTCGGCTGCAGGTGAGAGGGGGCGCTGGGCTGCGGCCTTACGCTTGCCGTGCCTACCCCACATGAGCTCCCAGCCTCCTGAGGTGGAGGTCTGGGCAGCAGGGGCAGAATCAGGGGGCAAGAGCACAGGGGTTGAGGCTTCGGAAAGAGGGGGTGGGACAGCAGGGGGGGAGAAGCCTCCCCCTGGGGCATGTCCCCTACGATGCTCAACAGTGCTGGCCCTGGCTCCCTCCCCTCCGCAGGCCCCGCTGGACTGCTCCGGGCGTCAGCGGGGCCCATCAGCTCGCCCGGGCGATCCAGGAGGGGCGCCCCCGGGGCCCGAGCGCAGGTGATTCTTGCTGACGGAGGGGGGGCAGCCACAGGGACCGGACGCCTGGGGGGGAGCACCATTGCTAGTCTGACTGGTGCTCCCCTGGGTCTCGGGGGTCCCGGGCTTCCCTCCGTGCCGGGCCAGGGGGCAGTCCCTCTGAACGTGCCCCGCCGCCCAGCAGAGGTAGCACCAGACCTCCCCCATAGCATAATAGACCCGGTACTGGGCCCCTTGATGGGGCACCAGGAACGACCCCTCGAGCACCTCCCCGCCACGCGCCACCGCCGGCAGCAGCTGCAGCTGCACCTGCCGGCGGAACGAGAGGACGTGGCGGAGGGCGGGGTCCTTGCAGCCAAGGGGAAGCGGGCTGATGGTGGAGAGGGGCTTCCCCAGGGTGGCGAGGAAAGGCAGAAGGGTGGCATTGGGGAAGAAGGGCGGAATGGAGGAGAAGACCACCCGTACATCCAGGTCCTCCAGGGGCTCCACGGGGACGTGGACACCCCCCACCACCAAGCCCGTCTCCACCGCCTCCTGGGCGGCGGCCTCCGACGCCAGAAAGAAGACCACCTTGCCATACATTCAGGAGGCCTCCACCACGGCCGTGGACCCCACCACCCGCGCCATCGCCCGCACGTAGGTTTCCACATGGGGCGAGGCAGGCACCAGACCCCATGCCTCCTGGTGAGGGTGGGGAAGGGGCCCCGGCCACCTGGGATGGTGCTGGAGGCAGCGGTCAGGGCAGGTGACTTGGCAGCGACAGGCGGGGGGACCCGTGGCCACCTGGGCATATGTCCTGGGGGCGCCGCCGCCCCCAGAGCTGGTGGAAGGGACAGCGGGAGAGGATAGAGGGAGAGGAAGAGGGGTCTTAGCCGCGGGATGTGCTGCCTTCCGGGAAGGGCCTTTGCCCTTTTTGTTACCTCCCTGGTTTTTCCTCCCGGCCGAGGGCGCACCCCCCGGATCAGGGGGGGCAGGAGCCATGGCGGCAGCAGAGTCCCTGGTGTCCCTCCCTGAGTTGTCCACCGCCGGCGCACGGGGACAGACACCCGGCAGCTCAACGGGGGCAGCAGGACCAGCTGTTATAGGCAGGGAGAGGGCCTCAAGGTGAGAGGGAAGGGCAAGAGCATTAGGGAGAGGGTCCCGGCCCCAGATACACCCGCCATCTTGGGAGGGGGTAGGGACGGGTTTGGCAAGGGGGGAGCGGAGAGGGATTGGAGGCAGGGAGGGAAGGGGAAGAAGGGGAGGGGGGTGACCACTCCTCCCCGCTAGGCTGGAAGCAGGAGAGGAGGGCACCAGCACAAGGGGGTACGGGGGACAAGCTGGGTAGGGGCGGTGCACTCACCAGCCCAAGATATGATAGCGGCTCCTCCGGCTGCACAGGGGTGGGGCAGGGCTAAAGCAACATGGGGGGTGCAGTGTGTGGGGGGAGTCAACAAAAAAAGGGGGGATCAATTAGGGGGGCACCATGGGAGCTGCCAGGGCCAGAGTGTGGGGGCCAGATCAGGGGGAAGCAGCAGTGGGCAGGGGAGGGGAGTGGTGGGGGCCCAGCAGCAAACTGCTAGGGCTGGGCAGGGCAGGGCACAAACCAAGGCAGGGGCTGGGCAAACAAACAAACAAACCAAAGAGATGAGGGGTAAAACTGCAGGGGGGCAGCAACGGGGGAGGGGGGGTGAGCAAGCTAGCAGGGGCAGTAATAGGGGAAGAAAAGGGGAAGGGCAGGGGTGCCCCCTAAGTGGGGGCAAGAGAAGAAGCAAATGGCAGCAGGGACGGGGGGGAGGGGTGCTCACAGCAGCAGCAGGACCCTGGAAGCAGCAGCAGCAGCAGGGGTCTTGGCAGTGGCAGTGGTGTGGCCACTCACTCACCCCTCCCCCCTGGGAGAGGGGGGCAGCTAGCAGGGCCCCCAAGAGCCAGCAGCAGCAAGAAGAGTAGGAAAGCTCTAGAAGGGCGCTATGTAAGTGTTAGAATGCTCCATGCTTTATTCCCTGTAGACTAGCCAAAGGGTAATTAGGGTCAGCTGACACCAATTAAGGCCCCACCCAGGTGCCTATAAAAACCCTCTACTCCTGAGAGACAGTGTGGAGTTGAAGGAGTAGGTGTGTGGTGAGTAGAGGAGTTTGTGAAGAAGAAGAGAACAGAGTATGGTGGTGTGTGGGAGAGAGGTGGAGTCCTGAAGAAGGTACTGGGCTCAAGAAGGCAGAAAGACAGAGGGGGGAATGTAGCCCAGGGGAAAAGCCTGCAGCTGCAAGTAAGGTGCCAGCAGCACATAGCTGATACTCAGAGGGCTCCTGGGCTGGGACCCGGAGGAGCGGATGGGCCTTCATCCCTACCCCCCTCGGAAGATGGGGTAACTGGCAACGCCTGGGCCCACTAAGAGAGGCAAAAGTGTGAGACCCACTAGGGAGAAGCTGGCTGTTTGCCACACTACCTATCTCCTTCAGATCAGTGTCACTTAATATGTCACTAGATTCTTCACCTTAAGGGATTCCCTCTGTTTCCTGGCAAGTTGCCACACTGAACAAAACAATAAACTCAAAGATTTACATAATGAATACAACTCTTATTGCATAGGCAAGGCAACATCTCAATGTGATCTATGTGCATATATGGTGTCTTTGTGTTTGATTCCAACTCTACATGTAGATTCTGCCCCCTTCCCTACATGTTCAAAACGTAGGAATCAGGTGGATATTAACATAGGAATTACCATGCCAGGTCACAATAATGGTCTAGTAGCTAGTGAGGCAAGCGCCCAAGAACCCTGATTCTTATAAAAATTACCTGTAGTTAATTTTGTGTCTTTTAATTGATTATGCCAAGTGTATGGTCAGGTAGGCCCTGTGATTAGAGCCACCAGGCCCGTATTTGTTTTTGTCTAACACTACTGTTACTAACAAGTTAAAAATGTTGCTAGAACTCCTTATCTTCCCCAGACTAACACTCCCAGTGATTTCACAATCTCCTCTCATTAACATTACCTCAGCACTTTCACAGCTCCCCATCTTGGCCCCAGATCAGTAACTCCTTGGACACCTGTACTGGCTCTGGGTCAGCAGTTTATTGGAAAGCCCCTTATTAACCTCCCCATATTAATCTCAAAATCAGTATATTTGTTCAGATTGCCAATAACTAATTAAAACCAAGTTAAGGCCCCCTCCCACAAGGAGGTGCGAATGCTGTTAAGTAATAACGAGCCAATCATGCTATGTAAAATGTAGTAATGTTATGTATGAATATTCATGTAATCTTAAAATGTATATAAGGCAACGCCCCAGTATAATTGGGGCTCAGCCTTTGGAAACGATTCCGCTGGGCCGTTTGCCGGCAATCAATAAACTGCTGTTTCCTCACTTCGGTGTCAGTCTCGTAGCGTGTTCCTGAGATCTTGCTACACTAGTAACAAGCCAATAAGAGCTTGGCCTGAGTAAGGATTGAGTAAAGATTAAGGACTTCTGATAGGGTGACCACATAGCCAGTGAGAAAAATCAGGAGAGGGGTGTGTGTGTGTGTGTGTGTGTGTGTGTGTGTGTGTGTGTGTGTTGGGGCAGGGGAAAGGATAATAGGCACCTATATAAGAAAAAGTCCTGACTATTGGGACTGTCCCTATAAAACTGGGACCTCTGGTCACCCTAACTTCAGGATTTGGCCCAGACCTAAAAACTTTCTTAGAAGTTTTTATAAATGCAAGTCATTCCAAATAAATTGAAGTTAATTTGACCTTTATTTTAGTGACATTTTTCCTTCCTTCTTTATGTTTCCTCAGTTTTTTTCTAGCTGCCCTATCATTCAACTCCCCTTGTAAGACATTTTCTGGAATCTATCTGAAAAGTGCCATCATCAGATAGAAAGAAGATTTGACATTCCCTCCTCTATAGCTGGCTTCCTTGATGGAAGCTTTGAAATTGTACACAGTATTTTATAATGTATAATAAATGCTTTCCGTGCACATAGAAAACAGCACCTAATAGGAATAATTTTCCTTATCTTTCCTAGGTAATGTATTAGTGATCACATTTGCAAATTATTTTTGGAACTAAATGTCATAGGCCAAAGGTCATTGCAGTTGGGTGTTTCATTATGTCTCTTGGAAATATTTTAACAGTCTTGCTTTATGTTTTCTTGAGATAGTAAGTATTAACAAAAAATATTTTTGTTAGTAGTTGAATCCCATGAGACGCTCCTCTATTTCTATCCCTTCTTTACGTTCCTTCTGTGCTGAAAGACAAGACAAATACAAAAGACAGAGTTTTTGTGCAATAATCAGACTCATGTATTCTTTCCAACAGAATAATTGATCTTTACATGTCATATAGCTAAAACTTTACATCTTCTTGTGAAGGTTTAACTGAGCTTTAACCCACATATATTGATTTCAAGGGCCAAATTCTCTGCTTTCATAACTCTATTGAGTAGTGTTGAACCAGCAGAAAGTTTGGCACTATCACTTTATGTGACGTTCCTTTTCACCACTGAATCAACCCTTTGGATAAATTTTAAGAGCAGCATATAATCAACTGAATATACAACTCAGATACTGTTTATAACTGGAGTTGCATATATTAATTTCTATTCTGAAAAATAACCCTCTGTTTTTTCTTCTGGCCTTTATGATTTTGCTAACAAATCTATGTTATCATAGGCCTTGTCTACATTTACCTGAAAATTCAGTGGCAGATGACTTCTTAACTTCCATTGCTCACGGTGTGTTCACTGTGCTGCACCACTTGTGGGGGTGCTTTTAACAAGCTGACTTCTGGATTGACTGAACAATTGTCTTCACTGGTCTTCATTGACCACTCAATCAATCTGGATAGATTGATCTGACAGCAATGAATTTGCCACCGTCAGTGAAGACGTACCCATGGTTATATGTATGAGTCAGCAATATCCACGATGTCATCACTAAATTTATCTTCAAGTGTCTCTCTTTGCTTAACTCATCAAAACCAACATCAAGGTTGGGATGACAATGAAACATTATCACGGATGTCAAATTCAGGTAACAATTGATTTTAAGTTAACAAAATACATTGCTGTGCTGTTTTATAGATGTCAGAGAAGATCACGGATAAACTGAAGGAGATTATCATTGTCTCAGCCTGTTTCTGACTCACAGAACAGTCTTCTCTGCTGACTCCCCTTGCTAGGATGAGGTTAATTGTCAGTGAGGTTAGTGCTGAAGCTGTGAAACTTTTATGATGAAAACCTATCTGTGAATTGCTTAGCTATTCTGAAAGGCATGCCAAGCTGCACAAGTCTTTTGGATGAACCTGAGCCAAATTTCAAATGAAAGCCTCTCCAATCCAAGCACCACTTATTACATTATGTTAAGGCTAAGCAGAAGACAATTGGCTGAATCAAAAAGCCTGGCATTCTTGGTAGAATTTAACTTGAAAAATCAAAGGAAACTTCAAGATAAGAAACTTAAAGTGAAATTCAGATGGGTTATGAAGGAATTAAATTAAATAATCTCAAACATATCGGGCATTATTCTCCATTCCTTTGCATCTTGTATAGGCTGTGTGCATCTGGGTAAATTGGGTGCTGTAGGGAAACGCTATGGCCTTCGTTGGAGCCTGGGCCTGAAGAAGGGTCGCAATGCGCCTGCTGGGCAGAGCCGGGCCCTACAGGCCAAACTGCCCGGCAACAGAGAGGCGGAGCCAAGGCAGGAACGGGAACTGTAAAGGGCTGGCCTAGCAGCTCAGTAGGGAGGAAGCTATTGCCAGAGGCAGACGTGTCTTCCCGGAGGCTGCAGCCTAGGCCTGACCCAGACCCAGCAGCCGTTTGGAGCAACTGCCCAATCGAGCAGAGCCTCTAAAACCTGCCCGGACTACTGGGCCCTAGTGATTGGACAGGGCTGCCGAGCCCTAGTGATTGGGTAGGGCTGCAAGGCCCTATTAGCTGGAACAAGCCACCTGAGACTCCTGGGTAGGAAATACCCCCTGAGGCCAGCCCTGACCTGGAGGAGCTGCCTGATGCCGGGGGACCCCGGGAGCTGATAGAACCCTGTGGACCAGAGGAAGCCCTAGGATCCTGGGACCCGGAGGAGCTGCCCTCCGCTGAGGATGCAGAGGAGGTCCTGGCCTTGCCACCAGTTGATGGGGAGGACTTATGGGTCTGCCACTTGCAGTGTATGCCAGTGACCCAGAAGGAGACTGATACCTACAGATACCTGGGGACCGGGGGGGAGGAAGTGGCCCAGGGGCAGCCAACTAGCAAGTGGCTGAGTCAGGGGCTAAACCCCATCAGCATATTGTGGCTGGAGCCCTTCTGATGCAGTGGAAAACAGCTTTTCCACTGCTAGGGCCCTGGGCTGGGATGCAGTGGAGACAGGAGGGCCTGCGTCCCCCTCCCTCCTTCCCTAGCCACCCTGGGAGAGCATGCTACTCTCTGTGTTTGCGAGACAGAGGATCCTGAGCTCTGCTGGCCCCACGTCCCTGCAAGGCCGGGGGCCCCAAATTATTTTACTAGCCCTGCCTGTGGTAAGGCTTGGGGCTATTGACTGCCCCATCGGCCCTGCCCAGCTTGTGGGCCAGCGACCGTACTCTGCTTGCCCGCTCCTCTCTGCCTGAGGGCCAGGGGTACCAGACTGCTGTGCCAGTGGGAAGACCGAGGGAAATAGACTGCTTTGCCTGCTTAAGGGCACCAGACCACTTGTCAGCTCACCCCGCTGGGGGCCAGGGCTAAAGACTTGTAAATGGGCACTGCTTATTCCCCTAAAGGAAGGCACTGTGGCCTTCCTTGGAGCCTGGGCCCAAGGAAGGGTTGCAACGCCCCGACCGGACTGTGCCACCGGCTTACAGGTGCAAAAATGTTACTAAAATCAGAATAACATTTACACTCTCATTCCA
Source organism: Mesoclemmys tuberculata (assembly GCA_007922155.1). Taxonomy (NCBI): domain Eukaryota; kingdom Metazoa; phylum Chordata; order Testudines; family Chelidae; genus Mesoclemmys; species Mesoclemmys tuberculata. Next base: position 104,894,333 of record ML675616.1, read on the forward strand.
CTGCCATAATTAATTGCATGCGGCAGTGGAGAATTGTGTCCTTTTTGCTTAAATCTGCACAAACTCACGCTGACAATTTTGCATCTCTCTGATTATCAGACATGTGCCTCCTGCATGTTGCTTTGCAACCATAGCCCTATCTGCAACCATAGCCAAATCTGCACAAAACACCCTGTTTATATATTCTATGCAGATAAGAACTCTCTCTGGATGGGCGGGAAGAATGATACAGGAATAATCAAAATTGTTCAGTTCCCATCTGCTTTTATGGTACCTGATGCTTTTTATGGAACATTTAATCATGTGAGACTGCAGATTCCGAAACTATTTATGTACCACAATTCATTCACATTTTTCCAAAGGTTAGTGTAATATTAAATCCCCACTTGTGAGTATGTGCTCATAATGCATGACTGACTGAATTCCCATTACTCAAATTCCTGCACCTTAAACTACCGCATCAGTGGGTGGAAAGTGCCTACTCATTCACGAGGTATAACAGTCAGTATTTGCCTCCACCATATGGTTTGCACAGATCTAATTTTTTACCAGTGATAGATGAGTTGTTTTTTGTGACAGATGGGCGTTGCACTAGATGACCTCCTGAGGTCCCTTCCAACCCTAACCTTCTATGATTCTATGGTTCTATATGACTGTCTAATCCATAGTATATTTCATTTGCTCTTTGGTGCAAATTTTTTACTTAATTTTTTTAAAGCATTATTTCAACAGAAACAATTCTCCCAACGTTTATTGTTTTACCACTGTGCTGAGCCTTAGATGTTTCATACTTGGATCCCGATCCTGATCCTGCAAAAATTAAAACACATTATTCCTGCTCAACCCAGTGGGACTACTTGTGAACATAAAGTTCAGTAACTTTAATTGAGTGCATATGTGGTTTCAGGATCTGAACCTTTTGTGATTGGTCTTTTCTCTCTTTGAAGCCTCAGGACATTTGCTGTCATCTCTAGAATGATGGAAATCCAGATACTGCTGCAAAATGCTGAAGGTTTATAACAATAGAGAAGTGGTGGTATTGGTGGTAGAGAATGCACAAAATAGTACAGAATCCTGAGCTAAGGAGTGTTGTAAGAGTCACATACTGGAATTTGAGACCCAAGATTTGGGATCTATTATAATATCAACCTTTGGAGACATTTGCTCGGTTTGTGGCACATGAATGAACTAATAAGTAGTATGAGCTTTCTATCAAAGAGATGGTTACAAAGTAAATATATAGGATATTATTCAGCTACCAAAAAAAAAAAGCCTTGAATCATTATTTTTGCGGATTGTGTGCAGGAAGCAGATTCACTTATGTGGATATATATCCAAATGGGAAACATGTTACATGGAACTGGGGAAACACCAGTAATGCCTGGGGGGATTTATTACCTGGATGATTTTGCTGAAGAAGAAAATTCTGTTTTCTGTTTATAACAGAAAGCAATGAAAGAGCTAGGTTGTTCTGGAGTAGCAGCCACTTGGTCAGTGTTGCAGGGCACTTGCTATCTCAGTGTAAGTTACCAGTGAGATATGGTACACCCAATTTGCAAATCAATAAGATTTAATGTGCCAGGATCTTTTTTATCCATCTTGTTTCAATTAATTTGATTTTTTTTGTCATGTTCAGTTGCATCATTTACAGTAGAGCTGGTTGAAAAATTCTATTTGCATCCTCCAGAAAATTCCAAATTTTGACCTTTGTTTTTGTCCCAAATCAGGACAAAGAAAATCAAATTAATTGAAACTTTTTGCTAAATGAAAAGATCTGAAAATTTTTGATTCAGAAATATTGAAACATTCCATTTTGGGTCCAGTCAGGTCAAGTTCAAATTAATCTCTATTTCTACCTGAGCCTCCATAATGCCTCATGGAGTCATGAAATTCCCAGGTCCTTCATGCCTCTGTTTTCCCTTCTGGGCCCTATCTCATGATGCACCTTCGTCTCTCCCTATGACTAAGCCACCATGTGTCTCAAGGGACTCCTAATTCACCACACCTCAGCCACAGGGAGAGACTGCAGTGCCTGATGGGATATGTAGCCCAACTGGGAAGCAGAGCTGATAAACAAGTATGAGGGCTTGAAGGACCCAAAGCTACAAATCCTATAAGGCACGGTGGCTAGCTCAGGTCAACACAGAGATTGAGATCAGCTTCGCCTGAAATGAAATGTCCTGTTTGGAGTTTGCCAACAGAAAATTGACCCAAATCAATTTCAACAAAACCCCCTTTTCCAGGCCCAATTGGTAGTGAATTGACTGTTTGCCTATTTGCAAGTACTATACTTAAGTAACAGAATTTTGCTCATTTGCCTGACAATTCATGTTCGGTTACATCATTTCCCTTTAAGCTCCACATGATTTTTGGCTGAAAATCCTGTTCCCTCTACATCTTTGAATTGGCTGTGCTGTCCAGAGCTGTCACATCAGCAGATTTGGATCCGTGTGACTTCTATCTTCATCAGCTATTTACAAATAAGATCTACAAAACTGGCTCTAAAATTGAAGATTGCCTCCCTTCACCCCAATGTGGTCCCATTTATTGACATCCTGTACCTGAAGCTAATTTTCTGTTCCATTCAGTTTCAGTAGTTTCCCCATATTTAGTAAAGGAAAGGTTGCTGGGAGTGGAAGGAAAGCCCTTTTAATTTTAATGTTCAGAGAAAATAAAATTCAATGCACTGTGTCATGGTCAGACTGTTCCTTTTGTTCCTGAGAAACTGCCACCAGTGTACTAAGACAAATGGAAAACTTGGCTATAATTGAGAGCACTGTCTTCTGTGTACCATGCATGTCAGTAATATGAGCTTCCGCACCATTAATGAATAGGGGATGCACTATATACTGTAACTAGCTTCATTTACAGCTATGTGAATGGTTAAGCAATGTTGATCAGCCATAACAAAACATATGTCTATAGCTGTCTATGGATACAGGTCGCAGAATGTTAGGAATCATTAGGAAAGAGATAGATAAGAAAATAGACTTTATAGAAGATAAGACCTTAGAGAAATGGCAGGTCTTTGGCTCAGCAACAGAGCAACTGTATGATTCTCTTGCCATCTGGTATTCCTGCCTCAGCATCTTTATCATTGCACGGCACTGATGAGTATCTCAGTCATAGCTCTTCTCCAACACGGCACGAGAAAGCTGACCAGAGGTATCAAATTTCCTATGGCTGGAGCAGAGCTGGGTCTGCACAGCCTCCTTTCCCCATATATTCAGCAGATCCAACAGCTACTGTGTGCCCCAAGCAGGTGAGCATTTGCTGTGTGGAGCCGCCATGGTCAGCTGGGAAGATATGCTATGAGCGCTCCATGCCGAGCAAACAGGAAGTAGAATTTCAAAAATTCCCAGGCCTATAAAGAAGGAGAGGTCCACGCCTGTGTTCCTGGATGTAAGGCAGTGGAGTTTGAACTGCTAACCAGAGTGGTCTGGATGGGCATTGTGGGAACCTCCTGAAGGCCCTTCATGGCAACATGACCAAGCGCAGTGTCTACACTGACACTTTGCCAATATAACATTGCTGCAAAAAGCTCTCCACCTCATGTTGAGGTGGTTTAATTTTGTTGGCAAAGCAGGAGAGTTTTGTTGATGGAAGGAGCACTGTAGTGTGTACACCTCCACTGTTTGGTAGACGAAAGCTGACTTTTGTCGACAAAACTCTGTAGTGTTGACAAGGCATAGGCTATGTTGACACTACCACTTTTGTCAGTTTATCTTATGTCACTCAGGGGTGTGAATAAGAGCTTCTCCTGCCAACATAGCTACCGCTGCTCATTGTGGGTGGATTTATTCAGTCAACGGGAGAGCACTCTCCTGTCAATTTAGAGTGGCTACACTAGAGAGTTTACAGAGGCGCAGCTGCACTGATGCAGCTGTGCTGCTGTAACCTATCTAGTGTAGTCATAGCTTGAGAGTTTGCTTAGTCTGCCAAAAAAAAAAGGCTGTATTAACTTTGATTAGCTACTCTAGTTCAAACAGGAATTATTTTGGGGAACTTTGCTATATAGGAAGTCAGACTAGATGGTCACAGTGGTCCCTTCTGGCCTTAGAATCTATGAACTAACCCATGTTAGCTAACTCAGCTTCAAATATGAATGAAGACACGGAACCTGTGCTTTTAACTTGGTTTAGCAGCTTAAGTTAAAATCTATAGGGGAGCCTGGAGTTGATGTCAGGCTGCTAACCCAAGTTAAAAGCCAAGTTGCTGTGTCTTCATGATTATTTTAAATTAGTTAACACAGATTAGCTAGCCCAAGTTAAGAATGCATCTTTTTTGCAATGCAGACATACCCAAAGAGGCGTGGAATTGCATATTTTTGTCCTAGGTGCCCGTCTATCCTGTCTTGTATTGATTCTTATACTGCATTCATCTGAGCACCGTGGTACCTGAGTGCCATACAGTAGTGCATTAAGCAACGTGCCTCACATCTGTCACATGATGTTTGTTATCTCATTCTCTCCCCACAGGAAGAAATGTGTGCAATTAAGTGTTTTGTTTTGGTGGGGGGTTGTTTTAGTTTTTGGTTTGGGGTTCTCACCCACTGGGATTTTTTGTTGCTATGAATTTATGTTAGAGAAGACAAGGTCATAGAAATGCACCTTGCACTTGGGATTTTAAGGTCTGCCTCATGTGTAGCCTCTTGGATTTTCTAAGGCAACCACGAGAGACTCCATCAGAGATGAGAAATCTGCAGAGCTGCATGTTTTAAACTTATCCTTGACATCTTCATTATATTTTTAGGCTGTTTGGGCCAATTGTTTGTAGTGGATGCAATGTTTGGTTACCTGTTGGGCTTTCCGTGTTCCAGACTATATGTGGACATTGGGTTTGTGGATCCGGGTAAGAAAAAGAGGTCAGATTAAAAGAAACCTCCTAAGAAAGGTACCTAATCTTAGTTTGCACTTAGTACAGTGTCTTGTATCACAATGCGCTTTATAGGTTGATATTTAAATGATACTTGTTATGTTGAGGTCATCTAACCTAAGGTAGGATTGCTAAGAGATTAAGGAGGAAAACCAAACTACTGGTCTAGTGTGGTGATCTCTCTGTGAGGCACTCAGCTACTATGGTGAAAGCTGAGGTATAAAAATCAGAATAGAGAGAAATATGTGAATATCAAAAATGTGCCCTTTCTATGTAGTGGACCAAACCAAAACCTGATACTGAATGCTGCTTAGCTTTGGGTGTGTTCAAAGTCCAAATCTCACTCTGACTTCCACAGTTTGGGCCCATTTTTGCATTTACCACATATTTTGGCTTTATGCATGTGTTCATGCACACTAATTGTGAATGTGACTAATTGCCGCAATTGTAGGCATGACCACTTCACCCGCTGCAGCTCTCGAGACTTTCACCGGAGCATTTATCATGAAAAAATACAAGTTAGGCATGACTGCAGCTATGAAATTTGCATTGATCCCTTTGTTACATTTTGCATCGTCACTTTTTTATGCTTGGTACTTGGCTGTGAGAACTGCAAGGTAGCAAGGATTAATAGTGACCTATGGTGGTTATGGCAACTCATTATTACACAGATAGCAAATGTCCCTGTCCTTCACTGGTAGCAGGAATGTTATGCATATCCATCAGCTGAATGGCTTATAGTGATATTTAAATTATTGCTATAACTAGAGAACAGGGAAATTTGGATCCAGAATTGTAACTGGGTCCAAGCCTAGCCCAAACACACACTGGAGCTGAGGTTTGGGTTGGTCCTGTCTTCCAGAAATGTAGAGCATGGATTTTTGAGTTTAATAGGCAGCTGCACTATTTTTTTTAGTCCCTAATCCTGCACACTCCCCTGAGAAAATCTCTGAACCTCACTTCTCCTACCTTGAAAAATGGGGATCCACAGAGGTGTTTGTGAGACCTAACTTGGCAAAGGTTATTAAGGCCAGTTGGAGGCAGAGATGGAGATATAACTTGTGAATTCTGGATACATAATCATATGGTCTCAAAAACAGGACTATTGCCTGCTTCTACTTGAAAATATGCACCTTTCTACTTTTGATCAAATTGCTGTGAATCGAGGGGAGTTTTTCTAACTGAAAATCTAGTTAATTGAGTCCAAAAAGCGTTCAACAATGAATATTTGTCCAGTTCTAGAAGAAACCTCGTGACTTATTTTTCCTCATCCAGGGACCAATCCAACTCCAGTTTAAGACAATGGAAAAACTCACATTAAATTCACTGGGAATTAGATAGGGTCACAGAGCACAGACTACCAATAAAGAATATGCAGTGCAGCCAAACAATGACTGGTTCAGAAATGTATGACCTATCTCTGTGTTGAGAGGGTCTTGGAATTGCAAAAATATTTTAAGTAGACCTTTAAAAATTTACCTATTGTTTTGGTGCTTCCTAATTTCCAGCAGGAGCGTCACATTTAGCCAATATTAATTTTAAAACTATTGTAAGAAAGGGATGTGATGATGCCTCATGGTTGGAATGAAATAACTTATTTACCTATTATGTGTGACTCCCTATGGGAACCCCATCAGAATTCCTCATTTTCAGTTTGCAAGTCTGACGGCAACTGTGCCATGAACCAGTGGGATCCTATCTGTGGAGACAATGGAATTACATACATGTCACCTTGTCTTGCTGGATGCAAGGCTTTGACAGAACAAGGACACAACACGGTCAGAGCCGTCCCCAGTATTCTACAAAGAAATGTATCCCTATTAACTTTTTTTAAATGCACAAAGTGTGTTTCTCCCAAGTGAGTCACAATCAGAAATGAGCCCAAGCTGCAGAACTGAGAGCCATGTTTGGATGGTGACGTTTTAATTAAAAAAATAGAGTAATTAATAATGTTTACATAATACTTTTCATCAGAAGATCACAAAGTGCTTTACAAAGAAGGTCTGTGTCATAATCTCCATTTTACAGATGGGGAAACTGTCAGTGATATGACTTGACAAGGTCATCAAGAAGGCAAGTGGCACATCGAGCAACAAAATCTAGATCTCCTGTGTCCCAGTCCTGTGTTCTGTTCTTCTGAGATTTTGGTTTGGGCCCACTTCACGTCATGAAAGTAGCATAATAAACCTCAACTGTAAAATTTCCAGCTGGGGTAAATCTATTCTATTGATGTCAAGGGAGCTAAGCTGATTTACCCTAGCTGAGGATCTGGCCCCATGCTTCAAATATAGAAGATCTAGATGTTAAATGATTAAAGGCCTGGAAAACATGACCTATGATGGAAGATTGAAAAAATTGGGTTTGTTTAGTATGGAGAAGAGAAGACTGAGGGGGGGGACACAATAACAGGTTTCAAGTATGTAAAAGGTTGTTACAAGGAGGAGGGTAAAAAAATGTTCTCATTAATATCTGAGGATAGTACAAGAAGCAATGGACTTAAATTGCAGCAAATGCAGTTTAGGCTGGACATTAGTAAAAGCTTCCTAACTGTCGGGATAGTTAAGCACTGGAAGAAATTACCTAGGAAGGTTGGGACCCTCCTTCATTGGAGATTTTAAAGAACAGGTTAGACAAACACCTGTCAGGAATGGCTTAGTTATTATTTAGTCCAGCCTTGAGTGCAAGGACTGAACTAGATGCCTATTGAAGTCCCTTCCAGTCCTGCACTTCTATGATTACCCAGGAATTCAGAACCTTTGGTAAGTTACTAGCTTATGAACTAAAGGGTTAAACATAGTAAAAAGTGTATGGTTAATCATTCTGGATTATTATAGCATCTAACAGATCAATATATTGCTTATAAGGATCTTTCTACTGATGTGCTTATAAACATCTATGGCAGATACTACTTTTGGCTGTAACATTCCTGAAATATCTATTAATAATTTATTAACCCTTTCTCAGCATTTATATAATGAGTGCTCAATATAAAGTGTGACCAATTGTCATGCAGAGACATTATGGAGATCTTTGATATACCTGTATTTCAAACTGTGCTGTATAAGACACACCCCAGACAAAGAAGGCTACAGGACAACAGCCTGCTTAATGGCCCATCAAGGAACTAAAGGCATACCTGAAGAGTTACCAGGATTGGCCCATGTGACTCTGGACTCCATTTTGGTTCCTGTAAAGTTCCACAAGCCGCATGGCCAGAGGCAGAAGGTATATAAGATCAAACCACAGAAACCATTTTGTCTTTGTTCCTGTCCAGCTGCAGACACACCTCTGGATCAACACACTTTGCAACTGAACTGAAGGACTTAGACCCATCCAGGTACTGGATATATACCAGAGGGACTATACAACCCTGCAACTCCACAATTGTTCTAGAAACCTGAAGTATATGGACTTTTAAATCATTTGTATGTATCTGATTGCTTTACTCCTTTAACATTTCTCTTATTGTTTGTTTTTCTTTTATTAATAAACCTTTAGTTTTAGTTACTAAAGGATTGGCTGGCAGCGTGGTATTTTGGGTAAGATCCAAACTTATAGTGATCAGGTACTGTGGCTGGTCCTTTGGGATCAGAGGGAATCTTTTGAGTAAAGAGCATAGAGTTTAAATAACTGGTCTCTTTATTGGACCTGATGGCAGTTTGGGAGCCAGAGACTGAAATGGAGTAAAGGGGGCTGTGTGTATTTGCACAGTGGCTTCTTGATAACCAATGTGGGGGGAATCAGAAGCACTGCTTGTGGCTGGTTGGGAAGTCTGACTTCAGTGTCACCCACCAGTGCTGAGAGAATTTGCTCTCCTTTTACAGCCTGCCCTGATCCTGGCATTATCAGTGGGCTACCCTGGGCATGGACGGGTCACACCAATAAACTAATTAATTAATTAATATAATCTTTTGTAACTGTAGCTGTATTGAAGTTACAGGTTCTGCATCTGGAAATAACATGGTAATCCTAGGAGTGTGTCCGAAAAGTGAATATTGCTCAAATAGATTAATTAATGAAATTGTAATACAAGTCATGAGTAATGAGTGATTTAAGCCTCACCCCTGCACATGTCTTTATGTTCAGGTAGGCAAAACCACAGTCATTACTCCAGTTTTCTGCTTGGCAATAAAAAATTAGTCCTAGTTAACAAGACATGACTCCTACAGTTTGCATAAACCCATTAAGATAACTTTATGGGGACTAAGATCCCCATTCAGAAGAGCACATTAGCATGTTAAGCTAACATTACGAAAGTTCTTAAATCCCATTGATATCAATGCATACCTGAACTGAGGCCTAAGCCTACAAAAACTAGGACATTCAGACAGATGATCCAGATCCAGACCTCCAAATTATAGAGCATTTGCAAGGCCCAGAGTTGTGTCAAATTACATTATTATTTATTTTTATGTTTACAGTATTGTGAGCAGTGTCTTATGGCACAGTTGCTATTAAATGCACACTTTACACTCTTGCAAGGACCTGAACATCTCAACTGCAATCACACAAGTTGAGGGCTCTCAGCACCTGATTCAGTACCCACTGAAGTCAATAGAAAATGTTGTAAGGTTTTTAGTGGGCTTTGGACCAGGCCCCTTGTCATACCAAGAATGGGGATGAAGGGATGCATTCATTCAAAGGGCCCTTAGAATAAAGGTTCATGTTACTTTATCCTTTATTTCAACATAAGCAAGTACTTAAGTGCTTTGCGGAGATGGGGCCAAGATGCAAAAGTGAAACTGATGAGGCTATTAGCATGGGCCATGCTGAATGAAGTGCCAAAACTAAAGAAAAATAGCATAAATGTTGAAAAGCAAATGTTATTCTTAAAAATAATTTCAATTGTAATAATACAAGGGATTTTTTTTACTAATGCTTTCCTTTAAATTAAGCCCTATAAGTGAGGCCTTTAGAACCTGACTATTCCTTTAATATTTTTCATTTTGGCAGTTTTTGCTCTAAAACACTTGTTTTTAAAGGTAATGCTAATGCTTTTAATTGACATTTCAGTACTGAATGATAGTGCGGGGTTTTCAGCCTGTTTGTGAGTAGTTATTCTGTGAAAGCCCCTTCAAATTGCTAGTTTTAGGGGCTTGAGGCGAAGCCCCCTGATGTTAATGGGAGTCTTTCCATTGGTGTAATAAGCTGTGATGATGCTCTAGAAGCAGCTATCAAATGTTTCTCTCTTTCTTCCTTTACTACATTGGAATAGCTGGCATCAATTTGTGCATATTTTTGACTGTTTCAGTTCCCTTTTAATTCCCTTCCCCTGGCTCTCCATTAAACAAGGACAAACTGTTTTAAACGGGTATTATGGTGATTGAGTTTGTTACTTAGGTTTATCTGCTTTAGATGTGTTGATCCAGAACCAAAATTGCTTGACCTGGGTATGTGTGCACTGAATACGAGAGCTCTCAGTAAGAAAGTATTTTGGCTCTACTAGTTGTTTAACTGTCACTGAATATATGCTGCAGACTGCCCACTACAGACAAGCCATGACTTCTGGATACCAAACTCCCATGAATAATAAATGGGATCTAAAGTAAGTAACCATATGGTGCAGACGTGTGAGTATATCCACCTGTATCCAGGACAGTATTTAAGTCAATAGGACATAAGTATGTGCTTAAGTGCTGGCCTGAAGAGGAATGTTTTCCTGAATCATGGCCTGGGAAATTACATACATAACTCTGTATTTGTATTTGTTACAAAGTAATTCTGCATCCTATGCTGAAAAAGAACAAACTCTGGTTTAATCAAATATGGGCATACAGCAGACCACATGAAAGCTCATATTTCGCAGAGGCGACTAGTAATTTTGGGTTCTTCAGTTTGTGGGTGCCCAATTTAAGACAGCTTAAAGGCATACATTTTCAAAAAGTGAATGCATAGGATCTATGATTCTAATGTGTGGGTTTTTTCTCTTTTTCATAAACATCTAGGAAATTTCACATGAAGATATGTATTAATAGTCATAGGCCATTACAGTTTTTTTTTTTTTTTTCACATTAAAAAGTCAAAGAAATGCCAAAATGAAGGCTGAGTTAACTATTGGAGTAAGTTTCTCTCTTCTGTGGTTATTTTCACAAAGGGCCTTGATAACAACACTTAGGGGCTATGTTATGGACTCTTGCTGTGGCATAGACCCAGCCACTAAGCTACTGTCCCTCAGCACAGGAAGTATGGAAGAGGGCATGGTTGGGGCATCTCTTCATGTTGGCTATTCTCAGCAGAGAGAGCAGCCCACTAGGAGCCATAGGCATCTGGGCATAAGTTAAAGCAGCTTTCTGGCTCTTCTACCATACACTAGGCACCACATTGGCATGGGCCAGCCTCATAATTTGGTTGCTACAAAGATGAGCAGTGATGTTTAAAAAAAAAAAGAGTAAACTCCTAAACTAAACTAAACCCCATATTCCTCAAATGAGAAGTGGGTGAACTCTGTCCAGCTCTGACTGCACTACTATAGTCATGTGCTTCAAAAGTGCTCTTGCTGGATCAGGGCCAGAGTTATCATCACTCTGGAAGATCAAAGGCTGAGTGTTGGTCCATCTAACTTCCACTGAGGTAACTTCAGTGGATTTACACCAGTGTAGGAAAGACCGTTATTACTGGATTCAGCACATCAGAATGTGGTGCAACACATACCCTCCTGTAGAGTGAGGACATGAACGGGGCAATCAAAGCAGACAAATTGGAAGATGGATAGTGTAACCCTAAGTCACTCTTGTAGCCATGTCAGCCCTCACAAGAAGCAGAATATGTATAATGCAAACTGATTCATGCTAAGAAAAAGAGAAGGAAAACACGTTGGCTTTGTGGGGGGACGTTCTACCAGCATGGCTCAAACACCCATCATTGTTGCAGGAGCTGAGACAATTATTTAAAAAAATTCCTGGTAGACATCTCACACTTTGATCAGGACCTGTATGTAGCTAAATGTTCGGATTTGGTCTTGAATCGCCAGTTGTGATCCATACCCCCCACTCACATCCTGGCAATTTTTTATCTTCAGCAAAACAGAACTTACTTCGAAAGGTAAAGGTAAAAAAAAATAATAAAAATAAAGGTAAAATGATAGTATGCAAAGTGCTTTTGTTTTGCCAAAAATACTTTATTAAAATAGAAACAAAACATAGTGCATTGTAAAGTCACTGATCAGCAGGAATCAACATATTTTAATTTATCTCCCAAAAGAGTAAAACAAACTGCACGTAGGCAGAGATCAGCTTGAGCTACCATGTTCAGGTTCATGTAACAGGGACTGATCCACCTCTTATCTGTAAAGTATAAATGGGGGTAACTCCACAAAAGTCAATGCAGTTGCACCAGAGTAAGAGTAAGGAGAAAAGTCCCACTGATTCTGAATACCTGAAAGTTCAAGGGTTTTGAATCTGGGATTTTGGGTCTCTAATGCTGATGTAGTTCATATTCCAACCCACACCTAAGCCAGTCTGTTTCCTTCTATCAGATTGTAGCCTGAAGTCAAGTCCATTTAGAAAAGAGCCCCAAATTATGAACATGCTGGTTTTGTTCTGTGAACAGAACCAGGACCAGGATCTGAGGAGCTCCTACACAGGTGACCTGTATCTAGGCCATGTCAGGGTGCTTCCTGTGCTTGTAGCATTTAACCCTATAATAGATTGAGACTTAGTTTACCGTACAAAGTTTTGCTGCCATAGCTGTGTTGACTAAGATGACCCCTGGTGTAGACGTATTCCAACAGAAGAATGCTGCTTCTGGCTTAGCTAATGCTGTTCAGGGAAGTGGTGTAACTATGCCGATAGAAGACCTGGCAGCCTACACTGCATCGCTGTTAGGGGCTCATTCAGCATTGCTATACCAGCATCACTAAACAGCAAAGGCCCTGCAGACAATCCCTAAGCATATGACACAACATGCTGTAACGGGGTGACAAATTACCCCGCCTTGTTGTTAGTAATATTCATTCTCTTTGAAAAGCCACACAATGGTCTGTGTGTCAGGGGGACATCACACTTCCGTATTGACACTTTTTTAAAGAGATGTTTTAGTAATAAATGATAGGTGCATTTTTATGAAGGATCTCTCTTCTTTGGCATGTCACCAGAAGATCTACTTACGAGCTTTTAGCACTTTATTAAATGGCCCCCCCTTTTTTGGGGGGGGGCTCTTTATTAGGGGATGATGAATTTTATATTTTTGTCTTTTAATGAACAACAACTTACAGTGATAGAGTCCTAAAAAGATTTTTAAAAAATCAAAGAAATTTAATTCCAGTATCTGCCCCCCCATTGCACAGGATCAGAATAGTTACACCAATGACCAGAAAAGGTTAGATTCAATACTGAAAGGTATTTTAAAATTATTTCACTATAGCCTCTCTTTTGCGGTCTTTTTTGACTGGTTAATGTTTGAGCCAAATGCTGAAATTCTCAAGAAGTGTTTATTCAGACAAAAAGCCATTTGTGGTCAATGAGGCTTTTGCCTGAATGATGATAGAGGGACCAACCATACAACATTTAATCCTCATTCATGCAAGTGTGCCCATTGAACTCAGGAGGAATAATTGAGCATATATTATTATTACTTAATTTAATAAGGATTGCAGATTGAAAAATGGGGGAGGGGTGTTGTGAATTTTTTTTTTATTTTAAATTTCCCACCTGCTTTTTAATAGAAATTTTGAATTAGAAAAGTTTCAACAAGCCTTACAATTGGTTAAAAAAATCTCAAAAATAAAATAATTTTTTCCTGCTTTTGGGGTGGGGAGGAAAAGAGGTTAAAACTTGAAAATTTCTCATCAAAATTGCAAAAAAGCTGTAGATGTCAGTTTGGCCCTGTGCCATCCTTATAAAACCTGCACATGAGTATTCAGAGTTAGAAAAAGCCTGTGTTCTTTTCACATATCTGTTTCTTCATCTGCCTCCAAAGGTTTTGCACAAGGAAACGTTTCCTTTTCATTGACACTAGCTGATCCCTTCCTGGATGGTACTTCTGTACTTTTCAAATCCATCATCTCTGTGCTGTCTGGTCTGAATTGTTTTGTTATTAAAATTAAGAGAGCTATATGTAAGAAACTGCATCCTGCTCTCAGTCCTGTAATGAGCCCAAGATAGACATTTCTAGAAAAGAAATGACAACATGAATGTTTGTATCATTGATACTTGTGAAAGTTAGGGTCCAGATACTCCACAAAGGGAGAACAGGGGGTTTAAACTCCAAAGAATACGCAACTGAATCAACTGCTTGTGCTTTATGCACAATGTTATTGTGCATAAAAATACATTGAGGAAGGGATTTTTATAAATGCTTGTAATGTTCTAAACTTAGAGATTATGACAGATATATGCAGGTTTTGGATATGAATTTGTAGAGAGAACTGGGCTCAAACTTTGGCACTTCCTTACAGCAAGACAGTGAGGGCAGGTCTACACTTAAATTGCTGCATTGACACATCTGCACCTGTGCCACTGTAGTGCTTAAGTGAAGATGCTTCTCTTGTTGGTGTAGTTAATCCTCCTCCCTGAGAAGCGGTAGCTATGTTGATGGGAAAAGCTCTGTCATCAACATAGCGCTGTATACACAGGGGGTTAGGTTGGAATAACTGTTGCTCAGGGGTGTGGATTTCTCACACCCCTGAGTGATGTTGCTATATCATGCTAGGTCTCTAGTGTAGACCTGCCCTGAGTGATTCCTCCCAAGCCAGGTGTTTACACAAAACCAGCCAAGTAAAACTCCACTGTACAACTCTGGAAAACACGATTAATGTAAATAAAAAGACATTGAGACAACTGAGGATTTTCCCACTTTGAATGTTTATAGTGACTGAAGGAAAAAAAACAAAAACCCCCACCGACCTTTTAAAACAAAAGGGGTTTGAAGTAAAAGGCATCCAGAAGTTGAAGGACAGCCTGAAGGAGAAAAGCTGTTAATGAAACACTAAATTCTCTCTATTGTTGGGGAGGTATGCTGTGACATTGTTGAAAGTGAATAGCTATCTCGTATTAGATTAAACTCCCTTTTCTAATATGAAAGAGTAAGGCCCGAGGTTGCCCCTTTTATGTTTGCTTCTCCTATTTCATCCTTGAATCTGAGGTTTTTCCATTAAATAAACCTTTTATTTTTACCCCCACCAGGCCTGTGTGTGCAAGCTGTGGGGAGGCCAGTGAACTGCTGGTATCTGGGGGAGGAGGAAGAAGGGCTGGTTTCACACATTTGGGGGAGATGAGCCAGAAGGGAAAAGTCAAAGTGAGTGGTAATTAAAAAATTGGGGAGATGGATTATTGGGACCAGAAGGTCAGTTGGGGTCATGCTACAAGTAAGTAAGTAGACTGGTGGAAGTCAGGATGAGACCTTGTGCTTGTGAGTTGGCTTCTGGTGTCAGGGCTGTGAGCCATAGCAGCACAGAACTCAGGCACCCACGGTTACAGGGCAGGTGGTGACAGATCCCCTTCCTGTTCTGGGTGATCCCGGAACGTCACTACTTACACGCAAATTCCATTAAGATCTAGTAAGATATACATTTATGGAAACCTGCTTATAAGCGATTGGGAATACTGCTAGCACAAAACTCAGAGCTGGGGTCTCGGCTGTGTTAGGACTACTCTGCACGGCTCAGGTAAGGCAGAGGGCCCACGATCGGTCTGATAATTCTGAGCGAAGAAGGGGCTCCCTGCTGGGTTCAGATGTTGCATTTGGCAGCCTCCAAAAAAAGGGGAGGGGACAGTATGTTAGGGCAGGGAGGGGGTGTCAGAGCAGAGTTCTAGCTGCAATGCCAATCCTCCACTGATGCAAGGCTGTTAATTGATCAGACATCAGTAACACGTTAGTTCTGCTGGGCCTATCCTCTGTCGACATAGGGCCCATCATCAGTGGCACAACACAGAGCTGCCTGGCATGGGACTGCAGGCAGTGCCATGATGTTCCCCTCTCTCCTGAACTGAATAGATTTTGGCACAAGAGAGCATCAACCTGAAAATATCCTCTTTGTTCTTCAGTCCTGTCTTCTATATCTGAGCCAAAACACTTCAGACCCACCACTAAAAAGCCAAGTTAGAAAAGAACAGTTTACCCAGGGAGCGCTTACTCCACTTGTATCAAAGCACCCTCCTTAGAAAAGTGTTAGCTCTTTAACTGGTCCAAGACACAGAAAACCCTAAAATAAATCGTATGTGATAGGGGTTGGAGAAATGAGTGTCTAATTCCTTAGCACACCACTGATCTTAATTACCCACTGCCATGATATATGAATTCCTCCGTGCTCTAAGGATTAACAAACAACTATTAAAAATATGACCTTTGTTAACAGGACCCTAAGGAGTAAAGAAGGGACCTTCTGTAATTTCAATTTTATGAGCTAATCAAAACCTTCTTCCTAAGTTCTAGTCAAAGTCTGGATGCTTTGAGATTGTCCAGTCAATTTCATGGCTTTCTTCCTCCCCCTTCCCCCGCTGGAAAATGGCACTGATTGGAAAATAGTTTTTGTGCTGTAGAAAGTTTTGACTTTCCATCAAAAAACGTAAATTAAAAAAACAGAAGTTTTGAGGTTTTTGACACATGAATTCTTTCAGCCAAAACCCAACATAGATTTGGCTTGGAACCTGATAGGAACAGTCCAAAATCCTGTTTGGGGGTGACATTTTTCATTTTGGGGGGAAAATGGGGTGTTTTCTGACAGAAAATTGAAAGTTTTCCAAGAGGGTAAATGATTTTCATGAACATTTTTGTTTAATCAAGAGCCCAGTTTTCCATCTCCCCCCCAAAAAAATCAACAGAGAATTTAATATAACTTTAGTAAAAAATTTAGTATAAACTCTGTAGCTTTAGCTGACTGAAGAACAGGAGACATGAGCAATTTTGAATACCCTAAAGTTAATGCTACTTGGATAAGCCAAAATCTTTTCCCTCTTGCTTTTAGCCGTTATTCTTAATTTCATCTCACCTGAATGCTTTCGTGTCATACACTCTGCAAGAGCCTGATCCCCCACAGTTCTTTGTTCCCCATTTCAAGCAGGTCTGATCTATCAAAGCTCCAAAATAAATTGGAGCAGGAAGTCCACCTGCAAGACAGACATTAGTAGAACGAGTGTAACATTGTAACAATAACAGAGCTTTGTTTATAGTGGAGGAAGAAGCCCCTTACAATGGTTAGAACAGAGCATGTGGACTCCAGACTCCTGAATTCTGTTCCCACCTCTGCTAGCTGCATGACCTTAGGCAAGTTGATCAGCTTCCTTGTTTGCCTACCTGTAAAACGGGGAAGATTTTCTACTTCCTAACCTTGTTGTCAACTTAATTAATGCATGTAAAATATCTTGAATTCCTTGGATGGAGGGTTCTGTAGACTGGACAAGCATTATTATTACTCTCAAATAAGGAAAATAAAGTTAATAATTCCAATAATTCCACTTTTTCAATTTTTTATCTAAAAAAAAGTTTAAATTTCCTCTTATTCACATTCCCTCTAACATCAATCTGTCCCTGGTTTTGATTTGTGCCACAATTTACACAACCCAGGTATATCATTGTATCCATTAAAGTTGTGTAATTAAAACAGTTAGATCAGTGCTAAACCTCAGTTCAGCAAAACACTTAAGTACATACTTAACTTTAAGCATGGGTTTGAGTCTCATTGGTCATGCCTATACTGCAAAGAAAAACCCCTGGGCACATGGGCTTGGGGCTAAGGGGCTAAAACAAGCAGCTTTATTTGTGCTAGAGCCCAGGTTCTGAGACCTTCCCCCCCTGCTGGGTTTCAGAGTCCAGGCTCCAGCCCGAGTGGGAACTTCTACGCTGCAACTTTTAGCCCTGCAGCCCAAGTCAACCGACCTGGGCTCTGAGACTGGGCACTGCGGATTGTTCTTTGCAGTGTACATAGCCATTGACTTCAAATGCTTATGCATGTGCTTTGCTGAACTGGGGCCCAAAACATTTCTTGACCAACTGCCAAACACTTTCATTTTCTAAACAAAAATCAATCACAAGTGACGATGATCAGCATTTAGCGCTGTAAGTAAAAATTCTTCTAATGAAATATGAGAATAGCTCTGAGAGAGCTCACTGGGAAATGGGTCCTGGCAATGGTCATGCATGGCTAGGATGGGAGCAGGTGGAAGTCCTTTGGACAGTAAGGGTGAGGAGGAAGTAGACGGAGCACATGGAAACTGTGGTGACAGAATGCTAGGAGACCACCCAATGGTAGTCATAGGGGAGGGAGTATTTGGAGATGCAATCCTAAAGGAGCTGGGTGATCTTATCTCATGTTAAAACACCTAATCATAATCCTCAGGTGCCTGCCTATGTGTATAAAACAAAAAACTGTTTGCAGTTCATTCCCCCCATTTTCCCTGATTCTTTCATTCTGTGAACTGTTTCAATAGATTAATACATTACATCATCATGCGCTAGGGCATACATATCAAGCCTATTGTAATGGGGGACACAGACATATTCAATACTCTCCAGAAATATCACAAAATCAAATTTTTGGAAGGGTTTGGGGGGCTTTTTTGGTTCTGACACAGAACAAGGATATTACATCAGGTCGTTGTAGGTCCACCTCTACTGTATTCTATTTAAAACCCAAGAGAAATAGAGAACAGAAAAAAAATGTTTTTTTACCTAATATCCTTCCACACAACGTGTCAATACCAACAGCAAAGGATTTCAAGTCTGGTGAAACAGATCTAAAAAGTAGAACAAGATCACATTAATTTGATATGCCTGGAAGAGTACTTCAGATAATGCAGTGATGCTGGCACCTACACTGTGCATCTCTATATGTGTTCCATTGTAACGAGTGCAAAACAAATTTATTTTATATATCAAGGGTGGTCAAAATTACTGACCCTCCAAGACCCTTGTTCCCCCTCGCCAGAATCCTCTAGTTCCCCCCCGCCCAGCCACAGGTCAGAAGCTCTGAGCATCCCACCCCCCAGTCTGGTAGGTGGAGAATGGGGAGGCACAGGGGGTTCCACGAGCCACACTTCAACTATAAAAGAGCCGCATGTGGCTCACGAGCCCCGTTATATAGCACATTTCACACAAGCTGTCATTAAGAACACTCCTCAAAGGTTTCATTTAAGATGCTGCTTCTGCTCCCATTGAGCTAAACAGGAGTAGAAAAAGAGATGGTCAGACAATCAGATATATGGTGTAAAAATATGAGTACATATGAGGAAAGAAAATTAAACAGTTTATCATAATACCAGTAAGAACCTGATCCAAGCAGACATTTAGCCACAAGTCCTCCCACTGAATTCAATGGGACTACTCCTGTGGTTAAAGTGAACACACAAACTTAAGGTGGTACTGTATCAGGGCCTAAGTGAGGCACAGCAAAACTCTGAGGGCCAGCAAGGGTGTGGAGAGAGTTTTTCAGATCACATTTGAAAGGGAATGGAAAGGTGATGAGGTAGATACATGAAGGCCATCTGAAATGACAGCAATTGTGGAGAACCTCACATTTGAAGGTGGCAAGATTGTGTCTGGTACAGAGTGGAGGAAACAGGGAACAGAATAGACACAAAGCCTTAGATCCTAAGAGGGCGTGGAGCAATGAGTACAAAGGCTTTGCACTGCAGCACAAGTGTAGAAATAAATGGACCCAATTCTCCTTTACAATAAGGCCTGGTGCAGTAAAGCCAGTTTTTGTACTGGTGTAAATATCACTGGGGGGTGTGTGATTATTTTTTACCAATAAATTATAATGGTACAACACCAGTATAACTTATTCTTTTCCCTATATGGGAATCATCCACCATTAGGTGGGGAGGGTGTACCACTTTAACTATATGGGTATAGTGCTGTTAATGTAATTTATTCTCACTTTAAGACCCCTTTATATTACCCAAACAGTGTAAAATAGCCTTAGTGTAACTGGAAGTCAGGGCCCAAAAAGTTTAAGTACCAAGTCTTCTGCACTCAAAAGTATTAAACCTCAGGATCTTTAAGGGCCAGCTCCCTTACTCTCAAACAGTGAATGGCATGGGTGCATCTGAGAAGACGGGCTTAAATGTGATCTTCAACATGCAAATGAGGCTCTTGATTACATGCTACTGCCTTTTGCCTTCCTCTTGCTCCTAACATAGGAGTAATTTAATGACTGCATAAAGTGCAAGTGAAATTGTTTTAGGACTGGGTCCCCCTGTACTCCCTGCCCTGCCAATTACTTCTTACCCTAACTTATACATGCAACACTCTTTACAGGTACATTTCCATAAGAGATGTATTTTAACAGAGAGATAACTAACTCCATGTAGCAAATCACAGGTGGGGCTGGGTTGACCTGAATTAACTACCATGATGGATAGGGCAATTTCTCATAATATCCTTGAAAAAAGAAATCTTCTTGCATGAAGTTTGTTTCTTTGGAGTTCATTGTATTAAATGCAAACTTTGTGGGATTGAATGTAACTTCTCTAGTGGGGAGATGCAATCAAGGTAAAACTTGGAAACTGCTGAGCTTCAAAGGATTATTTTAAACAATATGCCAAACAAGAAGGAACTTTTGGGATAAAGAAAGCAAAGAGGTTTTCCTAGGAAATCCCTGCTTGAAGGTGAATGCAAATTCCCACATATGGACCCAAACTTTTGAAGATATATCCTAAGGAGAGAACCACTGTCTGCTGATCACCTGTTGGATCAAAGGCACAGGCTGTGTAAAAGGAAGAATGAACTATTAATTGCCCTGCTTGTTCTAAGCTAAAGCTATTCTTGAGTAACCACAGAAAAAACCCTTGTTGGGGTTTGAAGAACTGATAACCTATCACAGCCCTTGTTTGAGTTGGGGGTGATTTCTGGTAAGCTGATCAGCAGCTAGATTCTTTTATTGTTTTTAATGTTTTCTCTGTAATGATTTCACCTTAAGAATACATGTGCTTGCTTAGACAGACCTGTGTGGCAATTTATAACTATAATCAATTACAACTGTTGATTGCCTCAGATGAGAAAGCAAAACACCAATGCAGATCTGATTTGGCAATCTAGCTTGCTAAGGAACTCAGTGTAGATAGAGAACTATGCAGCCTGGGAAAAGTCCCAGTCAGACAGGAGAGAGACATTGCCATTTTATAGAGGGGAGTTCTTTCTCAGAAAACCCTATGTACTGTAGATATAACAACCCATTTTACAAATAGGTTAACTTGAGTACAGAGAAATTACGTGATTTGCTAAGCTCACACACAGTCAGAAAAGAATCCATTGCTCTGACTACTGAATAATGCTCCCCGCCCAGTCAACATTAAATGGAGAGGGTCAGAACAAGGCATATCCAATCTATCACATATGTCCCAAAGAGAGCTTAAGTGAGGCAAATGAAGGCTTGGCTTTTGCTGGTCTTCTGCACAGGGTGTGGATTTTGTAGGAAAAGCAGAAATACCCACTGAGATTGAAGAATGAAAATGTAAAGCAGAAATGAACAAACGGGTACATTAATACTTTGTTTCTGTTTGCCCCAGACTTTATGGTCAAGGTTAAGCAAAGTATTTTACCTAAACATAATCATGTATGCAGGAGTGCTTCCTAAAGCTAAAAACAGTGCACATGTGCTCAGTAATGCTAAAAAATAGGGAAATGTTTTAGTACAGCTTTCTCTTTGGCACTGTCCTAGAACTGCAGAGAAGTTGCCACTCTCAGGCCCTTGAACTTGCACGCAGCTGCAGTTGTGAAACACCTGGAAGAGAAAGATGAGATGACTCACTTACTTCATGCACACTCATGGATTTCCAAACAGCCAGATTTTTGATTGAAGCTAACAATACAGTGTATTTCATACAGGAAGAGAGGATCCCTAAATGCTTTGCCCTCAATGCCTCTGGTACTCTGCACTGCTCCAGCTGTAAATCCAGTTTAGTCAGCCAGGCTATTACTGAGATAGGGAAGTCTGTGTTTAGATGAAAGCTATGTTAAAGTTAAAGTTCAGCTCTGAATGTCTACCAAGTTCTTCACTTCTAAAATTTGGGGGTCATTTAAAGTACATAAATGGCTATGGGCTTAAATATTTTAATGTGGGTCTCTATAGTGGGGCATCTAAATCTATATTTAGAGATCTAACTAAAAGTGGCCTGTGGGGTAGTGTAAAAGGTTTCAGTCACCTCCGGGGCTTTAGGAGATTAGCTTCCTTCCCTACCTCATGGCTCTTCCCACTCTTTCTGGGGACTTGAGGTATTTCCTCCAGCCAGATCACTATAGTCCTCCCCTTCCTGGGTAGCCACAGAGTATTTGGATCCTCTGCCCAGCCTATGTCATTTCACTCAGGGGCTGGTAGGGGAACCCAGGCCCACCCGTTACTCTGGGTTCCGGTCCAGGGATCCTATGTCCAGCAACCCTAATGCTGTTTCCCCAGACTCCTTCCTACTTTTCTGCTCTTATCTTCTGGCTTCTCCTCTCTCTGGGTATATGAGACCACCCTCCTTTCTCCCAGGGAGTGCCTGAAGGGTACCTAATTCCATAATTCCCAACTGCCCCTCCCAGGCAGTAACTGCAGACTGTGTCTCTTGTAACCCCTTGCTGCTGCCAGCTTCTGGCTTTATACCAGCCCCGTGTGTTCCTTCTCAGCTGGGCTAGCTTTTCAATCAGACTTTCAAGTCCTGGCTCTTCCCTAGGTGCAGCCTGTCAGGTTATAGCCCTCATTAACCTGCTCTACCTTGAGTGGAATGGACACCTCATTGCAGCTGGCTACTGAAGTCAGTAGCGGTTGTGGGTGTTCAACACCTCTGAAACCTTTATTTATGTGTCGCCAAGTTTGAAAGTATTGCCTTATAGTTTAAAATTGTTAAGTGATGTCAGAGAAGCCATTCTGAGTTTATCACAGATTAGAGTTGAAAGTTTTCAACCACAAGTTTTCACCACTTCCCAGAACAATCTTCCCATTGAGATTTTCAGAGCAATATAGGGCTATAATTTTAATGGAGATGCTGAGCTAAATTGCCTGTGCTGCTTTGAAAAGCCTGGCCATAATTTTTATTTTAAGCATCTAACTTTACGGTGCTTATTTCACAACTATGTTGGCAATACTCAAAATGGGTAGGCCGAAGATTTGTGGCCTTATTGTAATTTGAGTTAACTGACAGATAACTTAGGTTTAATTGGCAAGCTCTTTTGCAAATGCTAATATAGACATGCAAACTTTTGTTTGATTCACCCAAAGCAATTTATACCAACTACCAGTGTGATATAAAAGGGCCTTTTTCCTTGAAAGTCACATAGGTTTGATGCCAATTGCTTTTTAAATTGTTGCAAACACCTATGTGAATACTCTTATTTTGGTTTGTGTGACTTATTTGGTTTAGCTTAAATTGCTTCCTAACTGATGTAAACCAAACTGAGTTAAAATGGAGAATGTACATATCTTTTTGCACCAATTTAATTGAATAGCTTTAGAGTCACACCTTAACTTCCTCATAGACACCCCCTAAGTGCAAATGAATATCAGGCCCTAAACTAGAATCTTTCCATCTCAGATATTGTCCTCAGTAATACAGTCTGTCGGCCAGATTAAATCCTTATAGACATTTGAGTGACTCCATTGTCTTTAATGTATTTGCACAGATATGATTGATTAGAATATAGCCAACAACTCTGCTAATAATGAACAAAGTGCTTTAGAAACCTCTTACTCATTGTTGCCCTGCAAGCTAACAGGAGCAAGGGCAGTAAAACATATTTTTATCACTGAAGTATTCAGTATTCTATGTGCTTACATCTGAGTAAAAGATTTGCTGAGACATATATATTTACAGTCACTTTTACTGAGTAGGAAAACATTGTCTTATAAAAAAACCAAATTCTAAGTTTAAAAAAACGTTAAAGCAAAGTAAATCGAAGAGTGAGTCTAGGATATTCAACTTTAATAGGAGTTAGGCGCCTAACTCCCCAAGGTTTCTCTGAAAATAGATCTGGGCATCTAGCTCCTTTGAGCTCCCTTGAAATTCCCAGCTGGCTGCTTTTTGTGCTTTGCCCATTCACAAGTTCAGAAGTAAATTGGCAGAGAATGGGTATCCATTGCTACATGGTTGCTTAAGCATAACATAAAATGAATTAAAAATAAGCAACAGAAATCCATCCATATAAACAATTATCATTTGCATTCGCTATCTACTTACCATATTCTTTCCAGTCCCAATTGATGACTTACACCCAGCAAAGCATGCGGTCATATAAGTGATTCCATTGTCCCCACATACAGGATCCCACTGATTCAATACACAGCTGCAGTCAGCGTTGCAGCTGGCAATTAAGTTGTTTTTTGGGACGGAAGCTTGTTTTACTCTGGAGAGATTACAAGTAGCATCATAAGTGATCAAATAAAACAATTCCTTATTAGAAAAATAAACATAAACACATGACTGATCAAGCACAGAGAAATGAGGTGGAGTAAAGCAGTCTCCACAGGCAGCTTGCATTCAATGGAGTGTGAAGAACTGATAGATAGTAGTTGCATATAGAATATAATCTAAAATGACCTAACTCAAGATTCTCTTGGTCCCCAATTTAAAACCAGACTGTTGAAGGAAAAACAATGACTGCCCCAAATTTTTAGAATGAAAACTATTTTAGTTGTGTTTTCCCCTGAGAGACGATAAACCAAGAGTCTATTGGTTTCATCATAAAGCATTAAGAATTTTGCTGGATTGTAGCTTCAAGGTGCAAACCATGTCTGACTAGGTATTGTTGGAGGCATCTTTAGAGATAAGGGTGACATGAATAGACACAAAATGGGATTATTAGTAGATTTAGTGGACGACTCAGCCCAGGAAAAAAATTACACCTGAAATCTGCCACCTTCAGACTAACTCTATTTCTTCTCCCTCCATATTGTCCTACTACCCCTGTAATTGGGAGGGGACAATATAAACCCCTAAATGTTTGTTATAGCTCCTGGTGTTTGTTCAGAGTAGCAGTAGCAATGGGGCTTCTTTGTCTGTTCAATATGTCTAAGGTCTGGTCTACACTAGAGAATAAGGTCGGTTTAAGTACGTCCATCCGCGGTGTGAAAAATCCACACCTCTGACAGGCATAGTTAAGCTGACCTAAGTCCTGTGTACACAATGCTAGGTCAATGCAAGAATTCTTCTATCAACCTAGCTACCACCGCTCAGTGAGGTGGATTACCTGTGCCAATGGGAGAAGCCCTCCCATCGCCATAGGTAGGGTCTACTCTAAAGTTCTGCGGCAGCACAGTTTGCAGTGCTACAGCTGTGTTGCTGCATGTTAAGTGTAGACAAGCCCTGAGTCGTAAATACTGCTCTCATATGAACTCTTATACTCAGCTGCAACGCTGCACCACTAGTCAGGCTGGACCGCTGTTGCTTGCCTTATTCGGAGCTCACATTGGCTTCACACCAGACTAACACCATTGTCTTCAGCAGGATTACTTCTGATTTATACTGGTGCAAGTGAGATGAAGGGACGAATGTAAGATCTTGCTGACAATAACCAAGGTTTTCACAAGTGACTAGTGATTTGTGGTGGCTGTCTTGTGTTGGTGTCCAGATGCATGAACACATTTTCCAAAAGTGCTGAATGCCCACCCTCTGACAATCAGATCCTTTAAAGTGTCTCACATTGGACACCCAACAATTCAGCCACTCAAAATCACTAACCACTTTTGAAAATCTTGGCTGGGTTCCCAATTCAATACCGGGCTGTTGAAGGAAAAACAATCATTGCCCCCAAATGTTTAGAATGAAAAGCATTGTAGCTGTGTTTTCCCCGGAGGTGCGACATTGCTCACCTCACAGCTAAGGCTATTAACGTGGCTGCACAGTGCTGAGGTGGCTGAAGTAATCTGTGACGCACAAGGTCTCTTTTTCACTCCAGCAGTGAGTTGGAGAAGCAATTACTTGACCTATTTATTCACCTTTGGAGTAACCCCAGTCTTGGGTGCAATCCAAATCCATCATTTTAATCCTTACCTGCATCATCACTAATTTAACAGGTAGCCTGATTGCCAGGGACTGAACCCGGCCACAGCAGTCTCCACTGAACAAAACTCTGAGATCCTGTTGTAACTAAGCTTAAAGTCATGCTGGCCTGCCTGGTTAGAGAAAACATTGGTGGCAGGTTTGACAAAAGGGTTGGGAACGGTCAGCTGAGTATGGACTGAGTTTCAAGAAACGTGGACTGAGTTTTTATTGGGCTGAAAACCAGGCAAAGTGTAGTGGGTAGAGCTGGATGAAATTTTTCCACACAAAACTTTTTTGAGGAGGAGAAAAATGAAACCCCACTGAAGTCAGTGCAATGAAACTTTTTGCTAATTCATGTTTATTTAGCTGAATTGTTTGTTTAAGAAAAAACTCTGAAAAAATCAAAATATTTTGTGTTGACATTTTTCAAGCAGAACATTTTAATTCTTCAGCTTGAAACAACTTTTCATTTCAAATTTGTCTTTAATTTTATTTTAAATGGCCCAAAATCATAACAAAACATTGTTTTCATCAAAACAAAAATTTTCATTGGACCCAATTTTTTTTTGTCTCTTCAATTCACTGAAAATTATGAAAATGCTGGTTTTCAGTCTCACCTGACCTTCCGCCCCCGCCCCCCAACTTTTTGAAACTGCCAATGAACCAACAATTTTGTTATTTTCCCAGGTCTACTAGAGGATTCAGGTGAATTTCCCTTTGAATATCTGGTTTGAATTCTGGGAGTTTGATTCTCCACTGCCTTGCACTTCAGGTAGACCTTTACAGTATTGTAAATTGGGTGTGCAATGTTACCATTTCCAATGTCTCCACTGATGTATGCCAGTGGTAGTGCTTTGCACCCTCGATGCACAGGGATAAATGTCTATATAAGGTGCAAAGCAGTGATGAATCAGATCCGGAGCGTGCAAATTTTCATGAGCGGAAAGTGAAGCAAAGTCTGCAGAGACATTTGCAAACTGAGACCACCAAGTTCCATACATCTCTAACATTGAGCAGCCGAGTATCCGAAGCATCTCCTCTAACTACTAACACTCTCTAATGTGCACTATCAGTAAGCCTCAACCAACAAACAAAGCCGTCACAAATCACTGTATCTCCCTGATCTCAGTAGAACTGAGCTGATTTACATCAGCTGAGGATGTGGTCCCCTGTTACTTTTCCCTTTAAGTAAACACTATAAACTTTAGAACTTTTAAGACAAATGTGTCTAGTGTATCTGCATATAAAGTTATATACCAGGAAATTCTAGTATGCAAACAAGGGCCTGTGTCTAAATTCAGATCTGAACTGCTCCCTAGTTTGGTGAGGTTCAGATCCAGTGTTCTAGTTCGGGCCCATCTTGAAACATAACTATCATGAAAATATTTCAAGGATATGGAAAATGTGTTTCTGAATGATGAAGACAAATGGTAGAGATTTGACGAAAAAAACCCAGAGAGAATACAAACCCAGAGTAGGAGACTGTTAAACCAGCCACCTGGAGCACCTCACAATCACATATGAAGTACAGGAGGTTTAACAGGTATGCTGCTATAAAGGTGGTACATGCAAATTTTGCCATTCCAGTTACGTGTAACTTGAACTTCTTAATGATAAAGCCTCCCAGAAACATCCCCAGAATTGTAATGGGTAAAAGTATCACACCTGAAAACAAAAGGGAACAAAAGGATGTTTACATTTCTCGAAGCAGGACCCTATTAAAATAAATGTCTGATGTTAGTTTGTGGTTTTCATTTTGTGTCTTTTAGTTTCTTAACTATGACTATGTAAAATTCATCTTAGCTGAAATAGCTGGTAAGCCAGCTCATGTGCTATTCTTCAGATTGCATTTTGAAGGTCAGTAATGTTTTGTTTCATTTTTGCTTGATGCTTCATTTTCTCCTTATGCCTCCGATTCCTTAGAAAAAGACTGTTTTCATTATATTTCTTGCCTTTTTGTATGTGATTTCCAGCACAGTTTTCCAGGTGCTACGAGCTCAGACATTTCAGATAGACATCCCACCTTGTGGGCACGTACTCAGCTGACGTAGGTGGCGTGGGAATCTTCCACTTGGGGAGGCTTACTTGCAAGCACCGGAAGCTCCCTAGAACTGTGCGGGAGGGGGCCACTGGCTCCCACATAGTGGCTCCTTCGCCAAAGCCCTGCCCTTGCTTCACCTCTTCCTGCCCCCTTCCTCAAGCCCACCCTGCCTGCCACTCACTTTTCGCCACCTCTTCCCTGGAGGCCTACCCGCCCATTCCTTTCTGTGGTGGGAAGGAGCAAGTGGGCAGGCCTCAGGCACAGGTGGGGCTACACTCTGGACGCCAGTGGCCCCCTCACTCCTAGGGAGCTTTGCCTCCGGCACTCCAAAGGCGGCAGAGCAGCATGCCTCCAAAGGGAGGTGATCCGTGCCGCATCAGCAGCACTTGCCCCTTCTATGGCCAGCCTTTTGTGGGGAGGCTCAGCTTCCCCCAGACTCCTATCCACACTGCCCAGGTCAGCTGATATGAACCTCCAAACCTTTTGAGATCTGGCCATAGGTAGCTAACAGAGATGGTAAAGGAGGCAGTGTTTGGATCTGGACTGAGCTTGAATTGGGATTCCATTTGTAGGTTGAAGGCTGAATCCTGGTTAAGGTTTGGGTTCAGGTTCAATAATGTCAAAACCTCACAAACACTTCTTCTGAGACTTTGACCCCAAACTACAGACATCTTACAAGCCGTTATTGTGAGTTTTTAGCCATCTTGCTCTGTGAGACTTTGGCTGCATTCAAACCAGGACCAGAAATAGGTCCATTCCAGTGTGGATTCAACCTATAATGGAAGCAGTAGGGACTGGTTCAGATTCAGGAATCTGGATCCAAGTGCCTCAGTATCCTCAAAAACCCAAAAGGTTTAGATGGCCTTATCCCATCGATAGTAGAGAAAAGCCTAGCCTGAGATTTATCATCAACTAGTTTACTATATTAAGAAACACAGGAAAAATTATCACTAGAACGATGTATTTCAAAAATATCTTAGGTAAATAATAACCCTTTAATTAAGATTTGATACCCCCGTCCCGCAAAGGAATCCTTTTTCCTTCATGTTATACCTAAGGGCCCAATTCAACTCCATTGAAACCAATGTCAAAACTCTTGGAAATGAGTAAGACCAGGATTTGATCCTAAGATTGAAGATGAAGAAACAAATGACACCTTTTCATTTTCAGGTGAAAAGAAGAGGAACACATACCAATTAGAAAGATGGCTCTTGACACTGACACATTAAATTGCTGTTCCATAAACTTTGTCTCAAACGTTATCAACCCAACAAGAGAATTGTACTGCAGAATAGTGAGGAACAAGTACACCAGAAAGATTGGGTTTCCAAGAAGTTTCTTCAAAGTTGGTAGGAAATCTGCAAAGGAAAAGTGTGTTTCTTATTTTCTTCTAAATATGAAACAGACACATGGAGAGCTTTGCCATCATGCCTCTGACAAACCAGACACCAATTTGGTTACTGACTTTTTTGGAAAGTTTAATTTATTTTCCCATCTCTCACGCTAAACACTATCACTGGGCATCTTTATAACGGTGAGAACATCCTCCTCTCAATTTAGAGAGATATTAGTGCATGAAGAGCCAGTGCAATCTAGTGGAGAGTGTGCTAGATTGGGACTCAAGAGACCTGGTTTATATCTCTGATTCTCTCAGTGATCTATTTGGATTGTAAAGTCTTCGGGACACAGACTCTCTCCTATATGCTTGTACGGTGCTTAATCCAAATCTTGAATGGGGCCTCTAATTAGCATTGGAATAGTACTACTAAGTGGTTGCAAGTTATCTGAAGAATTGCCAACCCTCGGTGTTCAAAGCTCAAGAGGTGGGTCCCAAAAATTGTTTTAAATCAATCAATTTTAAATAACAATTTTAGGGTTCATTTTATTTGTCTTTTGTTTGGTTGAGACAAAATGGATGAGGTAGTGTCTTTCATTGGACCACCGTCTGTTGGCAAAAGAGACAACTTTCGAGCCACACAGAACTCTTCATCAGGTAAACATGTAGGATTTGCATCTTCAAGTTTCTCTCAGCTTACTGAAAAAAATGAAAGATAAGGTTTCTCCCATAATCACATGATTATGGAAGCTGGGGCTTTAAGAAAAACATTGAATATCATGAGATTTGCAGTAAAATTGTAGGCGTTGGCAACATCGTGCTTGGTATTTGCCTCTTTTGCTTTCATCTAGTTAATAGATAGAAGTAACTTCACAGGAATGAAGGACTCATTAACGTAGAATCAGGTTTTCCTGCACTGTCTTTCCTGCTCAGTACCTCTTACTTTATGTTTATGGATGTAACGTGCTATGCCAGTGTGATGGCCAACACACCTAGGCCTTGAACAGGAACCTCCACATCTAAAAGCATGCACTGTTACATCTTTAGCTCAAGCTCCTTAGGAGGGGAGGGATTTCTACTACCTCATGTTCTCTGTGGAGTGGCATGGAGGGGGATTTGTAACACACGCTCACCAGTGGGTTACACCTACACTAAGTAGTATGATGATGAGGATGATTTCCTATTTGCTTTGCAGTAATATCCAGGGATGCAGCCTGATTGTGCAGAGTATTGTACAAACACATGAAGAGCCCAGGATCAACACTTCAGAGGGAATTCATGTGAAATAGATCATCCAGTATTCTGTTACCTTTAACTGCTTCTGAGAACCTTAACTGTGGCTGACTTTGGGGTTCTATTTTACAGTGATCTTCTTGAATAGTTACAGATGATTCACTCAGCTTCTTCAAATTTCTTTCTTCTCCTTCTTTTGGTAAGGAATAAGGAAGGAACCAGAAAGGCAATGAAGCCAGAAAGCTGACTGCTCCACATATTACCAATCCAAGCCACCATGCGCCAACCCAACGAGTATCCTTAGGATTTATGGTTACACTCTCTGAAGAGAGAAGAAGAGAGATTCCAAATTAAGCACCATGTTTTTGTTTCTTGATTAACTGAAATATATTTCAGTAAACAGAGAAATTTAAACTCATGGAAGAACATTTGTATCCAATATTTAAACATTTAAGATTAGCCATATTTGATACCGAGATTCAAAAGTTATTTTGTTGGTGAATCATTCCCAAGCACCCAAGAATAGGAATTACTGGTCACTTCATCCAGCGGCCACCATGTCCCTTAGTGTGCCTTGATGTCCCTTTCTTGCTGCAGTCTGCCATTGCAACACTTTTCCAAGAAAATCCCATAAAAAATGCAACATTCTCTCTTTATGGGACCCAAAACCCTACCCAGGATTAGAGATGGGCAAAGTGATTTGGAAGATTAAAGTACCTTCCACACGAAGCTTTGCCCATTTCTTGACCTGGAGCAGAACCAGCTCTTTGGAAAGTCCTGCATGTTCATTTTAACATAGTCTCCCCAATGTTCTGTTCATTTGTGCAGATCACTACATTTCCAGCTTCCCATCTAGCATGTAAACCAAACAATAATGTTAGCTATTGAAATACTAACACCCAGTGGAGAGCCTACTTTCTGAGAGAGCAACCTGAAAAACAATTTCTGAACACAGATAGAGCATCTGTGTCACTGATATTTCAGTATGGTCATTCAGTGAATCATCTCTGTCTTACCAAGATCCACCACTCCAATATCTACCCATAGATTAGCACAGAATGATCCAAGCAGAAAGCCAAGTGTTGGCCCAACCATTCCAGATGATCGTACAGTGCCTGTGAGAGAAGAAAGCTGTCATGATATGGTAAGTGATATACACAGAAAAAAACAACCATTAGTCTGAAAAAAAAATACAGTGCATGAGAATTTCTAATGATAAATTTTAGACATTGGGCTTTAATTTTAAGGCTCCAATCATGCCTGTTATAATATTCAGGCAGATTCCTCCACCCACATGGAGCCCAACAGTATATGGGCTAACACATATACTATACCTGGCAGGATCAGGGTCAAGAGACAATATGGGGGAAAAAATGATATTACAGTGATTTTAATCCAAAAAGATTATTTTTTTCTTTCAGCTCTATGTAACTGTATCATTCAGTTAATGAACATTACCAAGAAGCATATAGTTTTATAAATATTGCAGGGATCATGAGTGGGTTTACAACTGAAGGTTACAAGCAGTCTGAATGACTGTGGGATGCATGACTTTCCTTGTGCCATATATTCAAATAAGCCCTGAATTTAACTTTAAGGAGGGGTATTTCCTTTGAGTCATATGCTTAAAGTTAAGTATGTGCTTACGTGCTTTCTTCATTCAGAGCCAAATTACAGTGATATGGCGTAGTACAGGTAAATAAGTAGATATGTAGATTTATCCATGCATAACTAGAATCCTCTGAAAATGTTAATTAGTCTAAAGGTGAAATTAATATGCCCATGTTTAAGTGTAGTTCAGCATAAAGACCGTCTACAAAATAAAAGTGAACGTGAGAATGAGCAAACCAACAAACAGCTACATTATTATTTATTTATCCTGCTCCAAAAGTGGGCTAGTAGGGAATAAGGGGGAAAATCCTGGAAGTCAGTGGGAGTTTTGCTATTGACTTCACTGGAGTCAGCAATTCACTTCAAGGTCTTTGCTTACGAACTAAACAGCCATCAGAGACAAAGGAGTGGGATGGGATGCAACAAGAAGCAAAGGAGTAAGCAGTGAAGTTTAGTACAAACTGGTCAGGCCCATACCACATTTTGTTACAATATATTTTAGTATAATTTGTGAACTGTAACGCAATTTGATTTTACTGATCACTACACGTCATGGCTACAGAGAAAAAAAAATGAAAAAGTTCCAAAAGGCCCATCCTTTGTGGATGGCAGCATTTCCCTTTCACTTACACTAACCTGTGGAATTTTTGGTTGTAAGGAACAGAATGGGGATGCAATTGTCAAAAGTGCCTAAGAGCTAGATTCACAGAGGTAGATATTCTAACGCTCAGTGTTGCAATGACCAGCTCCTAGATGTCTGCTGCCCAATGTCCTCTGCCCTGAGTTAGTTACTTAAGCTCCCCAGGCATTGTATGGGGAGAGTAAGGCACCTAAAAAGGGATGACCGGAATCCAGCAAACTGAGCGGGAAGCTGCCTCAATTAGCCAGGAATGAAATGGGGTAGGGCTTAGGCCTAGATCCTCAAAGGTATTTTAAGCACTGATCTGGGCTTTGGGTGTGTGCCTCCCTCCATTCCAAATTCTCAGGTGTGAACCCTTTCCTAGAGTTAGGCACCTAAGCCAGAGCAGCCCTTTTCCACAAAGAACAAGAGGGAGACTCATCCCACAATAGCCAGGAGCCTAGTGGTTACGGCACTTCTCTGAGATGTGGGAAACCAGTGTTCAAGCCAAGCAGAGTGGGAATTCAAACCTGGATCTCTTACATCCCATGTGAGTGCCCCAACCACTGGACTATGGAGGACCTAGGGACCTGTGCCCATGCTGCTATCTTTTGAGTGGAGCCTGAGCTTGTAAGTATGCTCTGAGAACATCTCCAGGATTGGGCCAGGATGGCAAGATTGGCAGAGGAACATGCCATTTGAGAATCCTGCTTTGGGGCTGCTGGTGCTTTGGCTTGTGCTACTACTCTGAAAAGCTTGAAAGCTGGCTAACTGGTGGGTGGGGGGTGGCATCAGGGCTTAGGCAGCTTTGTGAATGCCCACTGGTGGAAGCTGAGGAGCCTACAAGGTCAGGTGACAGGTGAGTGGCATTTTTGAGCATGTCAGTGGCACCTAAATGTTGGACTTAGGCGCTTTAAAAGACAGTCAGTCATCTAAGCACCTTTGTGAATCCACGTGACGTGAGCACCTCAATCCCATTAATTTTCAGTGGGACCCAGAAGCCTAAATCACTTAGGAATCTTTGAAAATTTAACCCTGGAAGAGATTTCTTTTGTTGTTTTCAATGGAAGGAAGGAATCTCCCATTGGGTGACTGTTAAAGCCAGTTATAATCGGACTGTCCACCCTTGAAATCAACATTAACATACTGAATAGAACTCCTTTTACCCTTTCATGTAGAGACTCTTCTATTCATTTTCTAATTTGAGAAACAACTTGTTTTAGGGATCTTGATACAGTGATTGCTCAACAAATGACCAACGAGTGATATAATGGACCCTCTCAATATGATCTCATTATGTTGACTTTATTCTCCACTTCATTACACCAGTTCTACCGCACTTTCACTCAGTTCACTTTGCTGTAGAACTTGAAATAACACAGTGGGGAAAGCAGGATGAATTCCTGGCTCCACTGAACTCAATAGCAAAACTCCCTTTGACTTCAATGGGACCAGGATTTCATCCTTTATATTTATTTATTTGTGTCAGTTTTACTAGTCTGCAGTAAGATAGCTCCCATCCAAAGTTCTGTGCACTCTTGACAATCTCTTAAAAATACACTAGTGAGTAAATGGACCTATCAGTATATTAACAGTCTTCAAAGCTTTACTGTGTAATTCTTGAACATACAGCAACCAATCAGCCAGACTTTGAAAGAAGGATGCAACAATTTTCAATATGTTTGTAGAGAGATTTATGTTGAAGTTTCACATCTGCATATGTTTTATATCTTTAAAATATATTGGGTGCAAGTCTGATCTGACCTGTAAATCAAGAGCCACTCTACTGAAGCAAGTATTGTAAATGAACAAATAAGTTCATTTGTGACATTTTCTTGTGATGTTCCTCAAAAGCTTGTCTC
The DNA here is from genome assembly GCA_007922155.1 of Mesoclemmys tuberculata. Taxonomy (NCBI): domain Eukaryota; kingdom Metazoa; phylum Chordata; order Testudines; family Chelidae; genus Mesoclemmys; species Mesoclemmys tuberculata. Next base: position 104,928,801 of record ML675616.1, read on the forward strand.
TCTCACCAACAGAAGTTGGTCTAGTAAAAGATGTTACCTCCACCTCGCCTCTGTAATTTTTGAACAACTATAACCGTAACCAATAAATTGTGCAAACTTACATGTGGAAGGCCAGTGCCTTAACTGTTGTAAATCAGTGTAGCTCCATCTGGCCCATATGCTGTACTGTTTAATAATTATCACATATAATCAGGTTTAATACGTGCCACACATTTTAGCTATTGGTTTCAATGGAAGCAGGATTACACCTCTAATGTCATACTAAATTTTGCTGCAGAATTTTCAATCCAGCAGCCTCTGCTCTGCAGAGAAAACACAAGGAAGTGTGGCACACCTGATGAAATAATTTTTTTAAGTGCCAATTACTCCTGCAGAATGCTAAATTTAATGGCTGGCTAAACTAATTAGTTGTGCAAATACCAAGTCCAATGAAACTCAGCAATTCACAGGCATGTTGTTTGCTGAGGAGCAGTTGAAGACTAAGGGCTTAATAGAGCTATAAAGTAAACAGTAAATCCGAACAGCCAGCCCATCATATTAGAAAAGATTACATATCTGAATAAGGAAATGGTATGAAGCCTCTTCCTCATCACATCTACATATAACTCAGTAATGGATGAGTTTCTTATGCCCTGAGTTACACTGAATAACACCTTATTCCACAAGAGCTCCCAAGACAATGGGCCTGTTTATGGAATCAGGTTGTACTTATTATGAATAAGGGTGAACCAACAGGCCCATGGTGATTAGCTATTAGAATTACATGGATTAAAGGCTGTAATTAAACCAGAGCATTAATAAAATAGGAAAATTCACCTATGCCATGACGCCCACAGTACACCTGATAGTGGCTTAGCATTTGTGACTGCTGCTTATTGCACGTACTGTAATAGCACTCTCACTGGTACTGTGTGTCCCCCATCTCTGCTGAAGCCACCGCGGGCTGTCGTCACATATGGCTAGATCCTGCAAATGAACCTGCATGAGGAGATCCCTGAACGTGCACAGAGCCCCAGCCTAAGTGCAGCAGAGTGCTGTGAATGGCAGGCTCAGGGCCTTAAATCGCAACCTCCCAAAGACTCAAACATACACAATTTAGTGCACTGTGAGACGTCTGACTGAGGTCAATAGGGCTACTCACAGTGTATGAAGTTAACCGTGCATGTAAATCTTTGCAGGACCAGGGCCTTAGCTTGTAAGCTCTTTGGAGCAGAGTGCAAAAAAAGTTCTTGTCTTTTCTTTATTCATGCATGCTTGGCGCAATGGAACTACAATCTTTGGCCATGGAGCTGCCACAATACAAACACGTAGTATTAATAATAATGAGACTTTTTACTTATCATATGTGAGTAATGAAAATGGTATAAGACTGACAACTATTTTCAGATAAGTTGCAACTGAATCATTGTTACATATAGTGGATATTGTTAAAAAATGGACATTTACTCCCAGAAACAAGGGAGCTATGACAATTTATATCAGCTATCCTATAAACATCAATGATACTGCTTATACCAGCAAAGTTATGCACCTGCTTAAGTGTTCGCAGGACTGGGTTTGAGCCTGTAGTATTTAAATTCACTGATCTGCCTCCTGTTGCAGAAATCACAAAAATTGCAGTGAAGGTCTAGTTTAACAATGGTGCCTAATATATTACAGGTTTCCAGTTTGTTTCTTTTGTTTTTGATTTTTTTAAATGATTGAACAGAAAGGAACAAATTCCATCTGGTATATCCAAATGTGTTACTAGTTCAGGAAACCTGCAAACACTAGGCATGTGAATAAGTATAGTCGCTTGAGTAGTGCCACTGAAATCACACAAATCAAGTTATTATGTGCATAAGCATTTGCAGAATCAGAATTTCAGCCAAGATTGTTCTGCTTTGATTATTTTACAGCCACATTATACAAATTCAAACATTAATAATTCTGTCCTCTTGAACTCCCTTTGGACAAGTCCTATGAAATGGCATGGGATGAATCCAGTAGGGTTCTGTAAAGTTTATTAGAGAATGATCTCCTTTCTATAGCTTTTTGGGGAAAAAAATTATAGCATTCTATGACAGGGATATAATTTTCTATTAAAATCTATTGGATGGGTAAAAAAACTATAGGAAGTCTTTCATTTTCTATTAAATTCTATCAACACTTCAGATGTCGTTATAATTATTTATAATTTGTGTTACTGTAGTGCCAAAAGGCCCCAATGGAGATCAGCACTACATTTTGCTAGGCACTGTAGAAACACAAAGTAAGAGACTATCCCTGCCTCAAAGACCATACCCTCTAAGTAGACAAGTCAGACAAAGGAGGGCAAGTGGAAATATGGGTACACAAAGGTGCAATTACTTGACCAAGGTAATACCCCAAGTTTTGTGGTCAAAGTCCAATGATAGGCTTGACTGGAATCTTTTCCATTACAGGATAATCCTTATTAGACTTGACTGTACTGTTGGCACTCATATGACATGGATGAGTCTTTTTAATTAGATATTCAGAAGAGTACTGGAATGAGAGATGACCAACAAGTGAAATTTACATCCCAGGGGCTATCCAATATTTCAACATTTGGTTTAACCCCAAATTGGGATAAAATGTCAAAGTATCAAAAATTTTAATGGAATGAGAAGTTATGAAAATTTTCAACTCAGAAATGTTTAAATGAAACATATCAGGATCCCCATATCAAACATTTTGTTTCAGTTTGTTGATCCAAAACCAAATGTTTAGTTTCAAATTGCATCAATGTTGGTCTCTGAGTCTTTCTGAGCTGCCACAGGTCCTCATGGGAGTTGTAGTTCCATGTCCCTCATGCCTCTAAGGGCCCTGCTTCTACATTTCCCTGATGCACCATTGTCCTTCCCTGTGGCTGAGTAACTGCAGTGGGACTCTTACAGGAATGTTTCATTGGAAATTTTTCCACCAGTCCTAATTAGAAAGTTCTGACATGATCATGAATATTTTGGTAAACTGAGGTAAGGAATTTGTGGCTTTTACACAGCCCCATACTGTACATTCCACATTTTTCTACCTACAGTTGTTCCTTCCTCAACAGTGAACACTGGTTTCAGTGGCTTTAGCTGCAGTGTCATCTATTAAATCTTCCTGAGATTAGTATATTATATTGCTATTTCCCAGGCAAGTTTATGTGCCAGCAAGTTTATTCTGGGTAATTGCTTAGCCATGCATCAGTTACACAGATTATAGGTTTGGTACAGTAGATTGAATTAAACTGGCTATGAATGAATTAGCACAGGTGGGAGTCTTCCCTGGTCAACAAGCAGTCCAGCTTCCAAATAAATGCCTATTAGAAATTATTGGAAATAACATCCTGGCAGCTGTTTGTATTTGTCTCCACCTGACACTGATGACTTTACATCAGTTGTACTAGGTGGCAAAACTCAAAGTGCCAAATGCAAGCTTTCTGAAAGCTTTTAAAAAATGTTTAAAATCTTGTTATTAAAGTGAGCTAACTTATTTGGAGAAGGGTGGTTAGGAAGAGTTTGTTCTCTAAAGCAGTGATAATCTTGGTTCTAGAGCCACACATGGCTCTTCATGGCCCCCATGTACCACTCTGAGGGTAAGTCTCTGACTATGCTCCACTTGTTCTGTCAGCCAACAAACTGACAAATGTTGCAAGAGACCCTGAGCAAGGAGGAAAAGGTGCTGCTTGGAACCCTTTTCCAAAGATAAGAATGGAATTTCCTTAGCATTCCACTCTTATCTGTGAGGAAAGAATGCAGAATATTGTGAAATGAATATGTGTATTGTTCTAGTTTTGATTCAGAAATGTTAAAAAGATTCTTTTGGGAGTTGATATTGTACATCAATATATTACCTATGTAAAATGCTGAGTTTTCTTCTTTGGCAAAATCATCAACATATGAAACTCCCAGAGGCATAATAGGTGCTTCACCAACTCCACGTAAAAGGTTTCCCATCAGTACGAAGATCCACAGATAGGAGCTTGCTGCTTTTTCACATCCTGTAGGCAATAAACATTTACATTTTTATAAACAGCTTTCAGAAGAAACTTATCTGCAACAGAACTGAAATACTGCCTTTGGAACAATGTGGAGAAAAGCACCCATAATAGATTTAGTTACTATCTGTTTGCTTGACAACCTGCTATACCCCTCGAGGTCCCATCTTATAGCCAGCCGTCTTTTGCAGTTTGTCTTTCAAGAGGAAATCTTGTGTTCTGTTGCAATATCATAATATTGTGACATGATCTGGTGATATTATGAAAAATGTCATTAGATTGCAATGGGATGACCTTTTGCTGGCCACAAAAATTTTTGTGGGGGACAGTAATGTTGAAAGCAGGGTGCCCCAATAACAGGCCTAATTGTGTAATGCTTACTTACGTTACAACTGCCTAAGAAAATGCTCGCCAGTCTCTCTGAGGTCAAGGCACTTAAATAGGCGCTTAACTTTACTGAATCAAGAAAATGGGTATATTTTCTTTGGATATTCTGCCTTATCCATTAGGGGAATTACAGAAAATTGAATATGTATTGTGACAGGGTCAGGCCAGATGGCTACGTAAGGGTGTTGGAAGGCAG
>ML675616.1:104938365-104965370 GCA_007922155.1 Mesoclemmys tuberculata
GGCCAAGCCGGAAGAGCGCAGGGCCCACGAGGGCGGAGTACTTCTCCGTCCCCCGCCCCCCACCTTACCACAGTATGTAAATAACAAGGGACTCCAATCTGAATAATAGGAGTTCTATTCTTGGCTCTTTCTATTTTTTCCTTAGTATATCTACATGACCTCTATTAAATTTGTGAGATGGGGTGGGAGAAGGAGTGATTGGAGAACGTGCCTCCCCTTAGTGGTTTCAATATTATACTTTCCAATAAAGAGAGAACGTATAAATGAGGTTAACCAAGAGTGATTCCAACTACAGAGCTTTCGCTTACCAGAATTTTTCAACTCTCTCGTCGTTTCGATAGCATCTGAAGTTGGGTGATGCAAAGGTAATGCTGGGGAGCATGCTGCGAAACTTGTAGAAGAGTTGTCCTCAGTAAATGGTACCCTTTCATAATTATAACTGGAAAATAATGGTGTAAGATGTAGTTGAAATAGGAAAGAGTAATCTTTTACAAAAATTGTATGTAAACTTGGTGCTCATGGAATTACTTTGTCTATTATATGAAGGCAGAGTTGATGGACAAATAGTAGCTTGAATGAATAACAGCTTAGTGCTTCCCCCAAGAAAAATGATAGCTGCTGATAGATCTTCATATGGGATTATAATGCTGTCCCCCCAGCTAAAAGAGCTGTGAATGATTGTACACACCTGAGGCCAACCCGGGCCACAGGAATTTTAAAGTCAGTTGTGACCACTCACATTCCAGTGTCTTGCTGGGCTGCATGTTCATATAGCTGTATGTTTTTATCTAGAGACTTCATTCAAAGGAGTCAAGAAGGGACAGCCTGATTTCCCTGGTGTTTGGTAGTGCCAGTGGTTTCCACTTACTGACAGCCATATTGTTATTTTTCCAGCACCTGGGACTCTAGTATAGTATAGTGGCAGCCTCTAATAATGTGATGATAGACAATATGGTCCCTGACAGATTCTCCTTGAAGGTGGACATGTGCTTGTTGCCACCTTCCCTCTGGATATTACACTTGCATTGTGGGGAAAGGGTTATTTTTCAAAACTCTACTGAAAGCATGGACTAAATCAAGATATCCCTCACTGGGCAGTGTCATGCAATTCTCCAAGAGTGCTGGACCTCTACAACGTAAAGATTGGGGCCTTTTCTGCTCTGTGGTCCACATAGTCCCACTCAGTATCCCCACTCAGTCTTCTCTTTCTGCCACCCCTGTTCTGGAGCAAAACAAGCCTCTCACACTGGTATGCTGGGGAGGTATTGCCTTCCCTGATGTCATTCCATCAGAGCCCTGGTTGTCATATATGGCAGCTGTGGAGATGGGAATGGGACAGTGCCACATATAGCACCAAGGAATTAGTGATTTCTGGCTGCTTTGTTTAGCCACCATTGAAAAAGAGGACTGTTCTATCAGAATCTGTTGGGTAGTTCTCGATCCAAGTAACATTCTCTGAATATGGAGCTCTGACTGCCCCTATACCACAGAACCAGATAGGCTCAGAATAGGATCTTCACTAAGTCAGAGAGTCAAGAAAAGCTAAAATATCTATCCTACCATGTAACTGAAACCATCCCAGACGTTGGGAGAAACTTTAATTTGTCAAACCAGTTCAGCTTTTATCTCAAGTGTACCCAAAAAAATTGGCTTCAGTAGCTGGAGTCTAAATGGTGCATAACAGCCATATTTACCGTCCCATTAGGAAATGAGGCATCACTGATAAAAATGCTCCCAATGACATGATGAGACATCCAACAGCAATTACTCTGGGCCGGTGGACTTTTGGTCCAAGGTAGCTCACCAGTATCATCACCATTAAGTTACCTGTACCATCAGAAAAGATATAAGCAAAGGTCCTATAAGAATAGCTGCTTTTAAACAAATTGTCCATTTTTTAAAAAAGCCCATCCTTTTTACCTGCAAAGGGAAAGATACAAACCTATCTCAAAGCTGCCATCAATGAGGCCAACAACTGATGAAGTGATTTCAAATCTCCTTTCAATTTGAGTTGACATACTCTTCATGTAGCTTCCAGAAAATCCTTTGGCAAAAAAGGAGAATCCTAGTGCCCCAAGAAATATCTGCAGAAAAGGAAATTGAGCTGGTTAAGAGCCATCTTTCCTCAGTCATTGGATGGCTCAGGGGATTGGCAATGAAATACAGACACGAGGTGTGTTGTTTGTGTAAAACCTCCTTTCTGTTGTTTTCATTCAGTCAATTTTTGTAATTAGGCTGGCCTTCAAAGTCTCATACTTTGCAATAAAAAATATTGAACATGAGTCTTTAGCTCCCACTGTTTCTATGTGCCATCTGAGAAGGGCTGATACCCACAGGGCGGGGATGAGAGGAGCATCCCCTGCCAACATTTAGACTTTGCCTTCTCTGCCTACATTTAGACTTTGCCTTCTCTGGCAAGAGTTTCCGGTGTAAAGCTATTTAAATATAATAAACTAATAATAAATGTAGCCATAATTATCGTTCTTATTACCACTCTGTATATTTCTAATGCACCCATTACCAAGATTTGGCCTGATCCAAAGCCTATTGAAGACTCCCATTGTTGTCACTAGGTTTGGGATCAAACCATAAAGCGATAAATATTTCTTGAACTTTAATAAAGAGTATGAATTATTAGCACACTGAATATTGATAAAACTTCAAAACACAGTTTTCAAGGCTTCTTAAAGCAATTATAGGTTGAATTATACCTTTAACTTAGAAAAATAAGGATACATTCTCTTGACAGAAAGTGGCTCAAAACCTTTGTCCAGGAAAGATGGATTGTCTTTAGATTGGTCAGGAATCATTCTTGTCTCCATGGTGTTGCTCTTCTAGATTGGATATAGTGGCTGTCCTGTTTGGAAAAAGTTGTGAGTTATTATTTATATGGCATCAAAAACATGCATGGTGCTTTACAGACAAGTAAGATGACACAGCTTTGCTATAAGATGTTTCCTGGAGCTGGTCAGAGAAACGTCTAACCATATTCTATTGGAACATGAAGATCCATTGAAATAAAAATATTTTGCGAAATTGGATCAATTTCAATTTGGGAAGAAGACCTGGGGGGAGGGGCAGAAGGGGGGAGGACAGACAACTGACCATGTCAGAATGTCCCATTTCAACATTTCTGGAACAAAACATTTTAATTTTTCAATTTTCAATTAATTTTCATTTTGGTGTTGGTTTAAATTTTGTATTATATTATATATCATAGTGTAATAAACAATAAAACCATAAAAACTGAAACAAAACATTTATTTTGTTAAAATGAAATGTTTCTAATGACCTGAAACTTTTGGGGAACAGTGGAAGGGGGAAATTTTCTTTTGCAGAGAATTTAAAAATTTTCAGTTTTCTTTCACACTGAAACACTGCCAAATTTCAAAATTCTTCATGAAATGGAACTTTTGACCTCAACACAGCTGTAGTATATACAGAGTGATAGGGTCAGACTATACGGCTACAGGAGACTGGTCCTATTGAGTTCCGGGAAGTGGGAAGTGCAAGCCTGCCCCCAGATGAAGGCCCCTCCCCCACCTAAGGGGAGGAGCTACTCATCCCAGGACTCAACTAATTATGGGGGGACAACTAATGAAAAAACAAGAACAAGTTTGGGGTCAAAGGGTCCAAAGTAGGGACTCTGCAGGGTGAATGGAGGGAGGAATGGAAATATGCCCCACACTTGCAGAGCACCCTCTCAGCCAACATCCTCTCCCTGGTTTTATAGATGGCCAATTTGGTCAGTGACTTTGTGGGGCCATGGATGGGGTGAGCATATATCAGGAGGTGTGGGGAGAAGTGCAGCCAGAAACTTAGGAGCAGGTTCTGGAGGAACCAGAAAAGGGGCTGCAACCTGGCACACTCCAGGGTCTACCTCACACCGCAGAAGGGGCAGGTGTCGGGGGGGGTGTGGTGAACCACACCGGGTACACACCCATGATCACATCTCCATGAAGGAGCCACCAGCTGAAATCCTTGGCAGACCATGGAACCAGGGTGGAATAGAGGCTGGCCCACAGGGGTTCCTCAGCCTCAACAGATGGCAACAAGTCCCACCGCTCAGTGTCAGGGTGAGACACAAGGGTGAGGAAATGGAAAGTGTGGAGCATGAGCATGTACCGATGTGCCCTTGGCACATTTTGGAAATGAACTGGCTGCAGATCTCACAGCTGGCTTGGCAGGACTCACGGGGCAGGGGCCCGATGAGAAGATCTGGAGGGCCAGGGGTGAGGGGCAGGCGGGGAGCACACTCCTGCAGGACCCATGCAAGGTAAACCCGAGAGGCAGGCAGTAAGACTGCCCGCACCTCCTGGAGTACGTTCCAGGGGGTTCAAAGGGTGGAGAGTCCCATGCGCCATCCTTGCACCTGGGGATCCACCCAGTCCCCTGTTCGTAGTCCAGGAGATCTCCAATTCTGGTGACTTCTACCAGGACCAACCTCTGGTGCATCAGTGGGGACTTTGTCACCTGTACACCAAGTCGGGGATTGTGTAGCAGGGGCTCCGCGAGGAAATCCACCCCCTCAGCAGCCGCCTTGAACCTAGTAGCTGAAACCAGCTTCCAGGTTCAGAGGAGGGCCTGGTAGAAGACCAGCAGCTCAGAGAAGTCCTCTTGGATGGAGATAAAAGAGCTGCTGGTCATAACAGAGCCCTGAGAGGCAGCGGAGGAAGGTGTGTACCAATGCGCTCCACGCCAGACTACCACACTGTAAAGCAGTCTCTGAAGGGCCTGGAGGCAGAAGGCATGGACCTGATTGTGGAGGCAGCACAGGCCCAGCCCTCTTTCGTCCAGGGGACACTCAGAACCCACACAGAGACGCAGTGCAGCGCTGGGCAAAAGAACGCCAATGTTAACTTCTGGAGGCAAGACAGGAAACCTAGGGTCAGGCTCAGGCTGTTGAGCCGGTGCCTGAGCATGGATACGACCAGCTGGTTAAACACCAGCACGCCCCCCACAGGCAGAGGCACCAGAGCAGTCCTGTCCACCTCTGCAGCTCTTTGCCACCTTGCCCTCCAAACCCTGCCAGTTCATTGGTTTGATCCGGGGAGAAGAGCATAGCTTTGGTAACCCCCAGCACCTCAGGCCAGAGGTCAAGGTAGAACAGAGTGGCCAGTCCAGCCATACAAACTGTAAGATGGTTAAAGTACACCCTGACCCCCCACTCCAGCCACCAGCTACACTCAGTAGCTGGATCTGTGTGTATCTCCTGCAGGAAGATCACAGAAGGAAGGCGAGGACCTGGCACCTGCGGAGACCCATCTTACAGCCCCAGACATCAATCTTACAAAGATGGCTAGTGTCAGGATGAGGGCTGCGGAAGATCCTCATGAGCAGAAGTGCTAGTGTCCCCCACTGGGACCCGCAGCAATCCGTGACTGAGCCTGAAGGCCATCAGAGAGTCACGGAAGCTACAGGTCCGCTGGTAAGTCACAGTATCCTGCTTCTCGGTCCCTTTGCCCTCCTGCAGATAATCCTCATGGCCCGGAGAACGAACTGGAAATCCTCCCCAAGAGTGTCCAACATAAATATGCGCAGCTTATCTCACAGTGCATTAGGGGCAGGATCAGAAATTCTGGGTTTTCCTCCAGCTGGGGCCCTGAAACAGCCCTGTGGCCGGCAGCGATGGATAAACAGGGGCAGACAAGCCAGAAAGGACCCCTCAAGAGCCTCCCCATCATGCGTCAATGGTGGCAGCTGGAGTTGCACCTGCTAGCAGACTGGAAGAACATGAAGGAGGTCTGGGTCCTTACAGCCCAAAAGGAGACAGGTAATAAAGGAGATAGGGATTCTCAGGGTGGAAAAGAGGGGTAAGAGGGCAGCATTAGGGATTAAGGGTGGGACAGAAGTGAAGACTGCCCAAATGCCCAGGCCCTCACGAGCTCGAGTGGTACATAAATGCCTCCCACTCAAGGCCCTTCTGCACCACCTCTTAGGAGGTAGCTTCCGATGCCAGGAAGAAGATGACCTTCCCATATATCTTGGAGGCCACCACAATGGTCATGGGCCCCAACACCTGTACCAATGTCTACACGTAGGCCTCTATACGGGGTGAGGCAGACACCAGGAGACACTGGACATTGTGCTTCATGAACAGGATGGGAAAGGGATCCCCAGACACTGGGAATGGAACTAGAGGAGCCGGTGGGGACAGATGATGGTGCATTGGGTGGAGGCTGGGTTGCAACTACCTGGATGTATGCTCTGGGGGCTGAGGCATAGGCATTCCCAGAGATGGTGGAAGGAACAGCAGAGGAAAGGGGAGCCATGGCTGATGGTGAGGCCATAGTAAAAAGAGCAGCCCTTATCCTGGGGGTTTCACCTTCCAGGAAGGGCTCTTCTTCCCTTGGTCCTTCTTGCCACGCAAGAGTGGGGGAGACTGAAGCCAAGTCAAGCACCGCCTGTAGTTTGCTCCCTCTTTCAATCACTGCCCTGCCCTGCACCCTAGTTCAGTTGCAGATTGCCTAGTGTCTGTGGTGTGCACTCCTGTTCAGTTCCTCCTCTAGTCTGTGTCACTGACTCTTTCTTGAACACCATCACACACATTGGCTATACTCTGCCCTGCCCTGCTGTGCCCTCACACATACGGTCATCATAGAATCATAGAATATTAGAGTTGGAAGGGACCTGAGGAGGTCATCTAGTCCAACCCCCTGCTCAAAGCAGGACTATCCTCAGCTAAATCATTCTGGCGAGGGTTTTGTCAAGCCTCTAAAGCTCTAAAACCTCTAAAGATGGAGATACCACCACCTCCCTAGGTAACCCATTCAGTGCTTCACCACCTTCCTAGTGAAAAACTTTTTTCCTAATGTCCAACCTAGACCACCCCCACTGCAACTTGAGACCATTGCTCCTTGTTCTGTCATCTGCCACCACTGAGAACAGCCTAGCTCCATCCTCCCTGGACCCCCCTTTCAGGTAGTTAAAGGCTGCTATCAAATCCCCTCTCATTCTTCTCTTCTGCAGACTAAACAGGCCTAGTTCTTTCAGCCTCTCCTCATAAGTCTTGTGCTCCAGCCCCCTAATCATTTTTGTTGCCCTCCGCTGGACTTTCTCCAGCTTGTCCTCATCCTTTTTGTAGTGGGGGGCCCAAAACTGGACACAATACTCCAAATGAGGCCTCACCAATGCCAAATAGCACAGCCCAGAAACTACCTGACTGAACCCCTGCCTGATTGCCTCAGAACCTGGCTCACTACGATGACCCCAAGGCCAGCATAAGAGTCTGACCACTATAGTGCTATCTATTCTGTGTGTATTAAAATTATTGGCATGATGGTGTGAGAGTGTTTTCAACTAAGGTGTCACTTCTTGGTGTTGTGTACATTGCCTTAATCTTTCTAGGTTCTCATATTCCACTCTAGCAGCCATTGCTCAGAATTATCCAGACCAGTCACCCCGGGAATCTTTCCTGAGACCTAACCAGTTTCCACCCTGTCTTTTCCTGCCTGCTCTTTCAGTAGAACCACTGGATGCTGTACCAGTTGTAAGGATGTTCACAGGCCTGCCCTAGCTGAGGGAGAAGGATATAAGTATATCAACTTGTGCCTGCTAATTTAGTCAATTTTGCCATGAGTAGAAGCAGCACCTATTTGAGATCCTGGTAATCATTTCAGGGCTTCTGAAAATTCAGGATGACTGGCCACCCCCCTTACCCATATCCCTGTTCCACCACATTGTTCTGGTGTCCCAGGCAGGGGCGACTTATGCCCCTTTTCTGAAAACTCCATAACTCACATCTTAGCTACCCAAACTTCCAATTTCAGCAGTACAAGCTTTGAAAAATGTTGGCCTTAATGGCTACTGAAGAGGTGCTAATCATTAACAATGAGATCTCAAATCCAATAGGCATTCACAGGTTAGATCATTCATGTATTGTGTGATCAAACCTACTCTAATCTTAATGAGACAAACTGAAAACTGGAGTCCTCTAAAACAAATGCACTTTGTGGTCTCTTAATTTTCACTGATGGTTAACCGTGTAGAATATCTGACTCCTTTAGATAAATATCATTTAAATTGGGTGACCTGATTTTCTTCTCCAGATGTTTAGTGCTATATTGCTATTCTAAGGATTCACCTTTAAATGATAACCATTACACTTTGTGTAGGCATTTTCCTGCTCTTCCTAGTCAGAGAATAATAATTTTAGGTGATCCGTGTGTAATAATCAGAATCCTGAGAAACTACTGAATCCCTTGTGTAAACAACTTTTTAAAATAAATCAGTGAAAACAGCAGCTGTCTACAATGCTTGTCCTTTTTAAAAAGGCATATTTCAGCATAGTTATACTTTTCCTTTGTATTTTGTGGATTTCAAAAGTCTCGTCCATGTTTAAACAAAACCGACAAACACAAGCCCAGTGTTACTTAAAGCGTTAAATCATTTTCCCCCCGGGGTAGCATTTAATCATTAAAAAAAAAAAAGAAGGGATCGAAACTGAGAGAGAAAGATAACTTACTTGTGTTACTTCTGCGTCAAACCCTTTCTTCTCAGCGCTGCAGAGCTTTCAGGTAGGATGCCAGCGTAACGTCACAGCAGGAGGTCTGTGTTCTTTAAAAGATAGAGGATAAATGACAACATTCCTAAACCTGGGAGTCCTCTTTTAAAATGTTTCCAAAAGCCTCTGAGGCAAAAGTTTCAAAACAAGGCAGATTTCTTGCAGTCTCATTAATTTGGCATTCTGCCTTGTGGAGCACTGGTGGTACCAGCCTCTCCCAGAAGAAACATGTTTTCTTCATTTTTTTTGTAAAGAGGAAATGCTAAAGCTGGACTAAGCACCTTTACACAATGAAAATTAGGCCATCTGCTAGCTGTTTAGTGGCCTGTGTGAAAGGAGTTTGAAGTTAAAGGTTCAGTTTCCAAACGAGTGTCCACGTCATTTTATAAACATTGCAACTTGCATTAATCGATGCCCTTGCTTGGGGTCTGAGCACAGAAGCCAAGGATTGAATTATCTCTAAGAACTGAATGAACCCTTCACTTCTAGAGATCCCGGTCCCTGATACAGCTCCTTTGTGCCATACCCAAAGCACAAAGAGGCAGTAAAGTTGCCCTAATTGGGAGGTGAAGAAAAGGGAGCGGGACTGGAAAAGAGGGCATGGCTGAAGTGCTGATGCACTCAGGAAGTTACTGTCTAGCATAACAGTCCCAAGTGAGTATTAGAGCAGTTCTGAGGCTTTTACTTCAGGGACCAAAATGGAGAAGCAGGAAAAACAAAGGTGGTCCCCATTTGTCCTCCTATAGGTCCTGTGTTAACTGCAGCACAGCCAGACAAAAGGATGGAGCCCATAATGTACAATTAACGTGGCTCTCTCTCTCTCTCACACACACACACACACACACACACACACACACACACACACACACACACACACACACACACACACACGCAAAACCCCACACACCTGCCCTGGTTAGAACATCAGCTGTCAAACCCAGCAGAACTCGTACATTCTTTGAAACAGCTATCACCATGCTTCTTCTGAGTGGAAGCTTGCTGATCTGAAAGCCATTCCAGCTCTCTCACTGAAAGAGTCTAATGAACACAACATTTTAACATGGCATGCAACAGCGTGGTGTTCACTTTTGCCAGAACCCGGAGAAAATTGTACCACCAATTGATTTTGTTTCTAATTTAGAAACTGTGTTCTTAAATATGTTCTAAACGTATAATAAAAGGAGTTTTCCAGTCCCACTAACTTCTATAATCCTTCTAAAACACTCCAGCTGGGAGCATGCTTTTTTAGCAGGGGTAGACAGACATGGGCTAGCTCTGCTTGAATTAGCTCCCTAAAAATATCAGTGTAGCTGGGGGTAGCACAGGTGGCAGGGGACAAGGCTTCCGGGAGGTCACATATTTGGACAGCTAGCCCGAATGACCACCTTTGATACCCCAGTTACTCTGTTTGAGCTAGCTCGTGTGTCTACCAGCACAGGGAAGCACGTTCCCAGCTGTAGTGTAGACATATCCTAAAACACTTTGGATGAGAAGTATAATCAGTCTCCTATACACATGTTTTACATCAGCTGAGAGGTTTGCTAGTGGCTAATTTCACTCAGATGTATTAAATAGTTTACTATTTAATCATTCAGAGTTTTTTAATCAATAAACTAAACTGTAACATAAAAGGAATTTTAAGCATCTCAATGCCAGTTCTTATCAGAATCTTAAGAGTTAAGTGCAAATAACTATTCAACCATGTTCACAGCTGTGAGCGAGTTTTGCTTGGTAATAGACTACATATATTATGATTCTATTTTTATTTATTTATTATATTTACTTTGCTCAATAAGGATTTTTTTTCTAAACAATATGGTCTATGAATTATTTTGGGGAAGTTCTATGGCCTGTATTGTACAGGAGGTCAGACTAGATGATCACAATAGTCCCATCTAGCCTTGGAATCTATGAATTGAGTGAATTGATCAGTTCTGAGCTGTGATTTAATTTACACTGCGCTATGAGATTGAGTATTTGGTTTGTGTGAGCAAATCAAATTGCAGCCCATTTTTTGCTACAGTATAGGAAGATATACAAAACATGTAAGTTTTATTCAGGCTCCTTTTTATCACCATGTTCCTAATTTCACTGTTAATCTTTTAATAATAGCCCTGAAGTTTAATTAACCAATTTTTTAACCTGCGTCAGGAATGTGAGTGCCGAAACTTTCTCAATCTTAAAAGAACTCATTAAGGGCCATGTAATCCAATGCAGCTGTCAAAAATAGACCTTATAAGCTTGTTTAATTAAAGAAAACTAGCTTTCCATGGTTCTTAATGCTTCTGTTATAAAAAGCAAAACAAAACAACAACAAAGGCTCCTCTAAAATGTTACAGCTGTGCCCACAAAATAACATACAATAAATCAATCTCACCTCCAGCTACTTAATTTCAGGTTGGGTAGTGTGACCAACACTTGCATTTAGGACATATTTTAGCTATGTGGATATTATGGAGTACTTGGAAAAATGGGCATGAACCCATGCTGTGATCAGGTCCATGTCAGTGGACCAGTGCAGCTTTGCTGGTACGCATCCAAGTGTAGGATCTTTGCCTACGAGGAGAAGAAAAATTGCTTCTGAGAGATAAATGCCCGCAAGAAGCCCAATCAGAACTTTATAATCATATGTACATTTTATGAGAGGACAAAATCCACAATGAAAAGAAACCTATGGAGCTTCGGAGTTTCATTTAATAGTTTTATGCCTTTAATGTCTTCAGTGCTCATTAAACTGGTTCACACCCCTGTGTACTGAACTCATCTATTTATCTAGAGCAGGGGTCCCCAACCTTTTTTGCACCAGGGACCGGCTTAAAGCAAAACTATTTTTCCAGAGACCGGCAGGGCGGGGTGGGGGTGGGGCAGGCACCCCTGCAGGCAGCACTTCGTACCACTCTCTGCCGTGAAATTGACTCACCCTTGTCAATTTCGGCGGCAGAGCTGGAGGGTGGGGCCCACAGCGCAAAAATTTACCATTTTAAGAGCCGGTATTCGACTGGGTATGAATTAGAATTGCTTAAAAATTGGACTGAGTGTGAATAACCAGAGAACATCCTATGAAATATAGACGTTTCTGACTCACTTAAAACTGTCAAGAGGCTATTTTTCTGAAGGAGCCTTTCAGCACAACTAAAGGAGCCTGTGGCTGAGCTGAATGACAATAAGGGACTGAGCGTATTAACCAAATGACCCACTCTTCATGTCGTGAGTGTTCCTTATTTCATATCAGTTTCAGCAAAAGTTCTGGTTCTATAGAATATTTAGTTTTACTTTATAATAAATTATTTAGTAGTATTTCTCAGAAAGACCTTGTGTTCCAGAAACTGCTGAGAATTAAAATAATAAATGAAGTGATTTAGACTGTGTCTAGCCCTGCATGGCCATTCAATGGTGGGTGAGACAGAAGCAAAGAGAAGGGTGGGGGGTAGCAAGGAAACTTTTCCCTCCCACCTGTCCCTTATATAGAGGCCAAGCACAAGCCTGAGGAATTCTAGGACGGAGATTGGCCTACTGAAGTTGCCCAGGAAAATGAATATGGTAAATGGGTATAACTAGGGTCAGTCCAGCATACTCTCCCCTGGCACATCTGGAAACACTGTGCTGGCTTCAGGTAGAATGCTAGAGCAAGAGTGGCTGCTGGTTGCTAATCTCACCTCAGTGTCTTAAAACCATGGGGACAAATTGTCTGCTAGTGTAAACTGGAGCAGCTTTCCTGGACTCACATAAATAGGCCCTGGTTATATTGGGCTTACTGATGTGAGCCTCAGTGGAGATGCATAAGTTTTACATGAGCCGATAATTTGGCCCTCAATTGCTCTCTTCCATTTTAAAAAGATAAGATTAACTTGTCGCATTTCTTAAGCAATGATCAAATACTTTTGATTTCACTCTGCATGAGAAGAATAGTAAAGAATTAAGGACTCAAAGCCCTTATGTTCCCTTGTTTTGTGAAAATACATGAAAAGGGTACAAAGTAGTTCTTGAAACACATTGCTTTGTCAGAGAGGCTCACCAGCAGCTTTTCTTTTGGTTTACTCCTTCTGTGCAGGGAGTATTAAGTAGAGGGCCAAAAGTATTAAATGTAAAAGGAGTGAGATAACCCGATTTTCAAACCCATGCAGAATAAAACAAATGCATATCTCTTCAGTGCTTTGCAGAAGTATTTAGTCAGAATCTGCTTTCAAAGAAAAATTAATGATGAAGGATTTTCCCATACTTTGTGTATTACAACATTTAATAAAATAGTGAAGAGAGGACACAGAGTAAAAGAAGGAAATATGAAAGGGAACTGAACGAATACACTGGTTATAGACCAAAGTCATCAGATCCACTTGAAATATGTGGGGAGGGCTGTCTATGTGGTTAAGACTTAGTTCCCTTGGGCCCTTCAACTTGTTATAATGCTGAAAACTTAAAACCACACATACAGACAGAATAAAAAATGCAATGTGTTAGTCATTTTCAGGGTTCCTATTGCTAGCCAACCAGGTTTAAATCTAAGAGTTCTCTTTCATCTACCAGTGTCCCCATCTCCCTAATCCTTTCATAATGATATCGCAGTCTGCTGCCACAGAAATGTATGATGTTACAAATTCAGTAGTATGGTATAACTTCATGAGTGAATAAGACAAGAAGATGGGCTGGGAAGAAGTAAGCCCTTCTCTAAATACAAATATCTGCACTGATTAGTATGAACAAGCCCGAGATAAACCCATACATATCTGAATGTGGGGAACCCTCATACTCACATCCAACCTTCATTGCTCAAGCCATCTCTGACTAGCAAACATGGCAAGAAAGGGTAGTCTAATTCATCTGAGACTTTTCTCTAGTGTAACAACCTTCCATTTTTTTCTAGTTGATGGACAAAGATTTTGGGCTAATGATCCTATTGAATTCAATGTGAGTTTTGCTACTGACTGCAACTGGTCCTTAGTAGCCCCTATAATAAATAACAAATAAGATACCTAATATAGTTCTTAATAGGTGTACCCAGGCAAATAACTGCTCATCAGTGGAGATAAGGGTTTTACAATTTAGCTCTAAGCTACCAGTGGCATTGTTACAAGATGCTAAATTTCTTGCTAGTCAAATGATTTAAGAGGTGTTTTGAGAATGATGATACAATGCAACATAGCAAACTATGGCAAAATAAGTCAAATAAAATAATAAAGCACAGAGCATGTTCTACTGGGAGTTCTTAGCAATTTCTGAAGTTTTCAGTAGGAGCCCAAGATTTATTTAGTAGAGATTCTACAGGTTGTTTTTCCATCCAAAAGAGCTTTCAGGTTGCAACCAGTTCCCTGTTGCCAGTTTGTCCAGCCTTCCAGAAAACTGCCCCAAAACAATAGTAACAGCAAAGGTACAGCATGAACTGTACTGCTTTGCTTCCCCATTCATCTCAGGGAGATGTCTAGTTTCAAAGTCTTTTTGGACCCAGTTAAATGGTAACACTATGTAAACAGGGTAGTCGTTAAACATGAACACAATTGACATCAAAGCATTTTAAACAAAACACAGGCTTTGGGCTCAATCTCTCCCCCTTCCCCACACCCACAATGGGCTTTTTGCCCACTGTTCTCCAAATAAGGACATTCTTGTCGCATTGCCCAGCCTTGAAGAATTAAATAACTTCCCACCCATACCTTCCTGCTCTACATCACTGGCATTTTCCTTTTGTATTTCCCAAACACTTCTCTTTGGGACACACGACCACCAGCTTGGAAACTAAGCACTTTTGCCAATATAGATGCTGTGGCAAATGGCTGGCTTCTCCCTAGTGTGTCTCGCACTTTTGCCTCTCACAGTGGGCTAGAGCATCACCAGTTAGCCTGTTCCCCAGGGAGAGGGGTAGGGACCTGGGCCCACCTGCTCCTCCGGGTCCCAGCCCAGGGGCCCTATGAGGAGCAGCTATGTTCTGCTGGCACTGTACTTACAGCTGCAGACTTTTTCCCAGACTTTTTCCCGCTCGGTCCTTCTGGCTTCTTGAACCCAGTACCTTCCTTAGGACTCCACCTCTCTTCCACACACTACTGTACTCCATTCTACTCCTCTTCACAACTCCCAACACCACTGTACTCCATTCTACTCCTTTTCACAACTTCTCACACCCCTCTTCTCAGTAGCACCGCACACCTACTCCTCCAGCTCATGCACTGTCTCTCAGGAGTAGAGGGTTTTTATCAGGCACCTGGGTGGGGCCTTAATTGGTGTCATCTGACCCTAATTAGCCTCTAATGACTGGCTAATCTACAGGGAATAAAGCCTGGATCATTCTAGAATTTACATACCGCCCTTCCAGAACTTTTCTAGTGCCCTCTGCCATTGTTATATCACACATTCCTCCCCTCCACTCAACACCACAGGGTTGGGCTACTTGAGACGTGAGGCAATGCTGGCATGAAAGAGCATCAGCGTTGCTATGTTAGCTTCCGGCCCTATGCTGTATTCGGAAGTGAAAAGGCTGTAGGGAGAGGAACCATCGAGTCACTCTGGCATTCTTCTCCTTGTTAGTATGCATCCATTGGAGTGAGGCATGGTCCATCACCAGGTTAAACCTTTTCCCTAGTAAATAATATCGGACTGTTTCCATAGCCCATTTAACCGCCAGACACTCTTTCTCAACCACAGCATACCTCTGCTCTCTGGGGAGGAGTTTCCTGCTGAGATACAAGATCGGGTGCTCCTCTTCGCCTATGATCTGGGAAAGGACAGCCCCTAGCCCTGTCTCTGAGGCATCTGTTTGGAGAGTGAGCTCTTTCTCAAAATCCAGGGGCTATAAGCACTGGATGACTACAAAGAGCTGTCCTTCAATCCATGAATGGTTTCTTGGCCGTCTCAGTCAACTTCATGATATCTGGGCCTCAAGCTTTTATCAGGTCAGTAAAGGGCCCTGCTCTAGTGGCAAAGTGGGGGATGAATCTCCTATAATATCCCACGATCCCTAAGAATGCCCTGACCTGTTTCTTGCAGACTGGTCGGAGCCAGGCCTGGATGGCTGCTATCTTGTCCCACTGGGACTTTACTAGATCTCTCCCTACCACATATCCCAGGTATTTGGCCTCGGGCAGCCCTATTGCACATTTCAAGGGGTTTGCAGTAAGACCAGCTTTCCGGAAGGCATCAAGCTACTTTCCCCAGGTGCGTTTCCCAGTCGGGGCTATGGATGATGACATCATCCAGATAGGTGGCAGCATACTTGGCATGGGGTCTCAATAACTTGTCCATTAGTCATTGGAATGTTGCGGGGGCCCCATGGAGTCCAAAGGGGAGGACAGTATACTGAAACAGACCATCAGGTGTGGAGAAGGCGATCTTCTCCTTGGCATCCGTGGCTAGGGAGATTTGCCAATAACCTTGGTCAGGTTCAAGGTGCTCAGATATCAGGCCTTGCCCAACTAGGCTCCTAGCTCATCGATATGCAGTATCGGGTAGGCATCAAATTTATATATTTCATTTAGCTTTCTGAAATCGTTACAGAACCTGAGGGTGCTGTCGGGCTTGGGAACTAGGATGATTGGGCTAGACCACTGGCACTGACCTCGATAACCCTGAATTTCAGCATCCTCCTCGCTTCTGTTGTAATCTCTTCCCTTTTGGCTTCTGGTATCCGATATGGCTTTATTGTCACCCGCACTCCAGGGTTGGTGGTGCTGTGGTGCTGGACCATTGTCATATGACTGTGCTGCTTTGAGAACATGTCCTGGTTTCGCTGGATCGTGTCAACTACTTCTGTTCGTTGCTCTGGGGTCAGGTCAGGGGATATTCTCACCTCCATCTGTGGGACGTCTGCCTGGGGGGTGCTTCTCAGGCGATGAGGTACACTTCTTGGTCTTGCCAGGTTTTCAACTGGTTAACATGGTATAGTTGCACCAGTTTTTGGTAGTCTGGTTGCCTCACCTTGTAGTTCACTTCTCCGACAGCTTCCACCACTTCATATGGGCCTTGCCAACTGGCCAGGAGCTTGCTTTCTGTTGTTGGCACCAGCAGCATTACCCTCTCTCCTGGCTGAAACCTCCATTGGTTTGCCCGTTGGTTGCAGGTCTGCTGCACCTCCTGGGCTTTCTCCAGGTGCTCTTGCACTATGGGGGTCACTCGGGCTATCCATTTCTGCATCTGGGCCACATGTTCAATAACGTTTCTCCCTGAGTTGAGCTGTTCCTCCCAGTCCTCTTTAGCAATATCTAAAATACCCCGGGAAAGCCGACTGTACAATAATTCAAAGGGGAAGAACCCAATGGACACATGGGGGACCTCCCATATCGTGAACATCAAGGATGGTAGTAAGGCATCCCATTCCTTTCCATCCTGTGCCACTACTTACCATATCATACTCTTGAGGGTACGATTAAACCTCTCAACCAGGCCATCCATTTGTGGATGATACACTGAGGTCCGCAGTGCCTGGAAGTGGAGCAGGGTACATAGATCCTTCATTAGTTTGGACATGAAGGGGGTCTCTTGGTCTGTCAGGATTTCCTTAGGGATGCCCACTCTAGCAAAGTCCTGGAGCAGTTCCTTCACAATTGCATTGGATGTGGGGTTTCTTAGGGGAATGGCTTTGGGGTACCGGGTGGCATAGTCCACAATGACAAGCATACTTCGATGGCCGCGTGCTGATCATTCTAGTGGCCCCACCAGATCCATGGCGATCCTTTCAAAGGGAACTTCAATACAGGGCAGGGGCACTAATGGGGCTCACAAGTCAGGCCGGGGGCTGTGCAATTGGCACTCTGGGCAGGAAAGGCAGTATGGCTGTACCTCCGCCCATATTCCTGGCCAGTAGAACCTTCTCAAAATTCGTTCTAGGGTCTTATCTGCTCCTAGGTGTCCCCCAAATAAATGACAGCTCTAGAACTGCCTTTATGTGCTTTCGTGGCACCAAGAGTTGCTCTACTTCCTCCCCCCGAATTGGGGCCACACGGTACAGCAGGTCCCATTTCAGGATGTAATAGGGTCCCGGGCCCTTAGTCTTTCCCTCCACGGGAACGCCATCAATCTCTATTACTTCCTCCCTCATGTTCGTGTATAATGGGTCCATGGCCTGGTCCTGCCCAAAATTCCCACATAGGGGACCTAACTGATCTACCTCTAGAGGCCGAACCTCACTTTCGTCCCTATGGTTGCTCCTGCTAGTGCCAGGAACCACCTCTGTATCCTCACTAGGCTGAATGGTCTCCTGGCCTCCCAAACAGATTCGCCTACCAACCAGGGTGGCTTTCTGATTCTTGGCCAGTATATGAGTCCCTATTTTTTTGTCCACCCTCCTTTCCCTCCTGGTCTTCCGGGGTCTTCCAGGGGGTAAAAATAGTTAGTGGTGGTTGCTGGGATCTGGATCTCACAAGCTTCTTAGGGTTGGTGTCCTCTCAATAGACTCAAGAGTAGACACCCCCCTCTTGAGCCAGGCTGCAGTCCACTGAACTCCTGTCTGCTCTGAGTATTTATTTACTTTTCCGAGCACTCTGTGGTCAAACAATTTTATGTGGTTTAGCTATCCTGCGGAAGCCTGCAGAAGCCTGCCTAAGCACATCTGGTGTTCTGTGGTTGCTCACCCCCAGTAGTTGACCTGCGATTGAACTTATCTGCTGAGCATATTTCTGCGGTTGAGCATATTTCTGTTCTATGCTTGCTCAACCGTTTTAGCTCAGTCATTGTTCTATTTGAGTTCCCTATGCAATTTGGTCAATTCTTTATATTTTGGTAGGCCTTGCATAGTTTTCAGGCCTAGTCCTTGTAGCCAATTCCCCTATTATCACAGTCTGGCGGCAGAAAAATCTTCAAACTCTGGGAATTTGGAGTAACTATGGAAATAGCATTTCTTAAGCAGTACCTGGTAGTTGGCGATTTGGAATTGGAATGCAGAGCAAGAGAAGACCTTCCTGCCCAGGATGTCCATTTTCTTTGCTGTGCTATCCAGAGGGGGGTGGAGGGGATTTAAGGTGTTGTTGGCGAGTGTGCTCTGTTGACTCATGGACCACCAGTGATTTAGGGGGTGAGTGGGGGAAGATGAAGTCCTCACCCTTTGAAGGGATGAAGTATTGCCTCTCTACTCATTTGGGAGTAGGAGGGCAGAAGGCCAGTCTGTGCCAGACCATCTGCACCTGCTGCAGGTTGGTTTAATGGTTAGGAAGGGCATCCAGGAGGGACCCTGTGGTTGGAATATGTCCAGGAGTTGGTGTTGTGTGTCCTGGATCTCCTCCACCAGGAGTTAGAGATCATTTGACACCTACTAGAGCAGTTCTCAGTACTCTCTATGGTCCTAGGGAGGTGAGAGGGAGGTTGGGATCAGCACCCTGTCCGGCAATGACTAGGCTCTACTGGGGATCGGTGGAATGGATGGTACTAACTGCACAATCTCTTTCTCTCATTCTTCATAAACTGAGGGAGCTGCGATCCAAACGGGATGGCTGGTACAATGCCACCAATGGTGCACCATGGCCACAATTTGGGTCCCATGGGAGCCGGAGGGCCAAACTCAAGGTTCTCTAGTCAGCGGCAGACCCTATGAGTACCAGTGCCATGGTTCTGCTGCAGGCTTGTAGGCTGGAGGATAGGGTGGTCTGCCTTGGGGATATGGACTGCAAGACTGGGCAGATGAGAAGGCCTCTGACTCAGAAATGGATCTGGCAGTGGTGCTGCCATCGCTGCTGGTTGTCCAAAGTGGGTATAAGGGCTCTTTTGTCTGGCAGGAGCAGAAGGGGTTCATCTGCTGGAGAAGGCAGGACCAAAATGCCCAGGGGTCCAGAAAGAAGAGTTGAACTACAGTATGGCAGCAGCAGCTCCTCAGTGGGCAACAACCGTAACAGGGGGCCGGGTGTGTGTGGGACCACACCTGGCAGTCCAGAGCATGCCAGGGGTGTGGACAGTGCCAGCAAAGGCTGTGGCAGTGATTGTGTCAGAGCAGTGACCAGGGTGTTTTCTTTGCCCTCCATCTGGGGCTTTTTGAGAGCTGGAGCAACTGGGTCAAAGCATGACTTCTGGCTTGGGGAGGCAATGCTGCGTTTGTGGGCAGTCCCAGATGGAGACATGCCCTTATGCCTATGGCCATGCTTCTTATGCTCACGGCAGGGCTTGTCAGACTTCAGTGGTACCAATGGATTTGGCACCTGGGAAGAAGAGGAAGGGGCACTCACTGGTGCTGATGGACACCGCTCTGGCGGTTCCACTGGTCCTGGATCCACTTGCACGCATTGGCATATAGCTTGCTCCATGAGGATCTGGTAGAGACAAAATTCCCCAGCCTCCCGTGTACAAGGAGGGAACAATCGGCAGATGGTGCAGCAGACAGGGACGTGTGCTGTGTTGAGACAATACAAACACTCTGGGTGTTCGTCATGCACAGCCAAGGAGCATGGACATGACACACAGTTTTTTAAAGCTGTCTTGATGGAGCATAAGCCTGGGGAGGAGAGGCGTCCCCAAGAGGGTACAAACTCCAGTACTGAGCAAACCTACTAACTACAACACTAATAGACTACAAAAACAAGAAAAAATACTAGGCATAACTATCTACAAGGATGAAGAACGGACAAATCACTTTCTCAACTAGGCTAAGAGTGTGCAGGGACGGATTCTGACTCAGGCTATGCAGCGGCAAGGGGGACCTGGAGCGGCACTGCCCTCCGTGACTACGTCTAGCCTTGGCTGCAGACATGAACACAATGCACGTGTGGGTCAATACAGACTGCTACAAATGGTTCCATCTCCGATGCATGGCCTGCATGTGCACCCACATTTGGATGACTCGAAGAAGAAAAGCCCTTTACACATGTGATGTGGCACGGGGAGCTGTGAACTGTTATGAACTATAGGATATTTGGCAGAGAACTGTGTCATGGTTAGACCACTGACTGGCCTAGAAAAGAGAAACTAATTCATGGTTAAATTTTTCAAGCACCCTCAAGTGACTTAGGAGCAGAGGTCTCATGTTCAAAAGTGATGGACACACATAAGAAACTAAGTCCAACTGAACATGGAGTGAACTCAGACTCCTAAATGCTTAGGTCATTTCTGAAAATGAGGGCGTGCGCTTTTGAAAATTTTGCCCTGCAAGCCTGGATCTTCCAGGCTGCTGCTGCATGATGTAGTATCATGTGGATTGTTGTATAAAACTGGGAAATAAGCACTGTAATTCCACTGAATGCCAATAGAAGTTCACCACCTAACTCCCTTAGGTTCTTTTGAAAATCCCAGCTGAGGTGTTGGGGTGCACTTTATGGCATGGCATTATTAATGGAGCCAGAGACTAGAAATACAATAGAACAAACAGCAGAACCAACCTTTTTGTTATTGGAATGTTGGATACGTTCCAAGGTCATGAGCCAGTGAATGCCTGTAGTCTCAAGTGAAAATTTAAATCACCTGGCTCAATAGTTGGAGAGAGAAAAGAAATAGTTCCAGTAATTTTTTACCTCCAAAAACAATACTAAAAAAAAAAAGTTTTCTGTAATAGACATGGCACATAGAGACACATGATGGTGTGGCATGTTACAAAGATTTTATTAGCGATCATTTGGGATCACCTGTATAATGCACATATGGTTTTGCCGCTTGTAAGTAACGTGCCCCTCTCAAACGCATGCTGATAAACCCTGTAGACCACCCCATTTGCTCTCTCTCTCATGCCTGCCTCTGAATAGAGGAATAGATTAAATAGAGGAGTATTGATTTCAAAATGCCTCTCTAAGGCATCGCTTTACTAACTTCCACATTCTGAATCAGATGAATTGAGAAGTGTGTTTTGTAGATTAAAAACAAAGTAAATATATGAACTAAAAGGCTACATATTTAAACCCTGGAGGATTTTCCTATCTGATTACTACAATTATAACATACAATGAGTTAAATAATCCAGAAATCCTTGGCACTGTTCCCTTTAAACTGGTAACAAACTAAGCTTTGTTGTTGCATACAACTGTGGGGCTTCAGCTCCCTGTATCTTTTCAAACTTCCTAGGTTACCTTGGCACCAAACTGACTGGAGAGAAACGTTTGGGAGAGATTTTAACTCTAGCTTTGGAGGAATAGAATTTCTACGGAGCAGGATGGGGGCTGTATGACTTGAGGAAGCAAGAACAATGAAGAAACTCAAGCAGGTATCAAGATTCCAGGGGGCAAGCACACTGCTTAGAAATCCTGGGGGAAATACACAAAGCAGTGCTTGCTGTTACGGGATGCATTATATACACCTCCTCCCCCTTTCCTACAGTGCTCCAGTCCAGCTCTGCTGGCTGGTGCAAAGCATGAGAAGGGCCTATTTTTCCAAAGGAATTAGCTCTGAAAAACCCTTGTTGTGCACTTCCGCAGGGAGACACCACATAACTGGAACTGGAAACATTTAACTCCAGGGGTGAAATTATGGCTCCTTTGAAGTCAATACAACTTTTGTCAGATGTTTCAAACACTCCCAAAGTAAAATGTGATTTAGATGACCTAATATATAAACTTCAGGGAAGATCCTCCCCACTCTTCTGTGGGTGTAGAAGGTCCCTGTTGTAGAATGATGGGAGTGATTCTGTTCAGGGTGAAATATGTGGGCAGCCACCACAAGGCATGGAGAGTCCCTGGCTGTTGCAAAGCTCAGAGGCCCCTCCGTGCCCCATGCAGCTGGAGATGGTCACAGGACATGAGAGGGGAAATGTGGCTTTATTTACCGTCCCTTTTGTCTCAAGAAGTGCAGCAGCAGCAGGGATTACAGCAACTTCAATGCAGAAATAGCAGTAGTGGAGCAGCTCCACGGTCTGACAGGAAAGATTCCCCCCCATTTCTGCCCCCTACAGGATGAAGGTCTGGAGCTGTAATTCTCCAGGTTTGTTACTAGGCAGCTTGAGATTTATTTATGCATGCTGGTACTTGCTTCTCATATGCACCATCAGCTGCACCCCAAGAATTCCACTAGTCTGTGGTTGCAGAACTTCCTGCAGAATCCATCTTTTGCCACAGAATCATGCCCTCAAACGTTCATTAAAAATAAAATGTCTAGACCTTGCAGCCTAGAAACATGAATCAAGTTTGAACCACTGCAGTGTTGTTACTTTGCAGGCAGCCTAAAACACGAATTCTAAGATATATGTGAATTGTTCCTATTAATCTCAATTACATGTTGATTCTGAAACCTAATAATTTAATTGTTAACATTTCAAACTATTTGTGCTTCTGATCTTTTTAGCAAAAACATCCCTGTAATGTACCACAAGCTCAAGTAACTTCTTACATCACCTCATGTGTCTAAGAGCAAGAACGATCGTGTATCTAGTTACTGAAACATTCAGCTTCTGCTGAAAATCTTCTATGATGCAGGTCTATGTTGTCAGTATAAAATTATATGACTTACTGAACACTGAGGGCGTGATTCACCATTGAATTAATGGAGTTGCACCAACGTAAAACTGGAGTAAAGCAGAGGTTGACTCAGGCTCTGGAAAAGTAGAGACTGTAAAATAAATTGAATTTAATGTCAAAAGTAGTACACGGGGGATACCCTACTGACAGCATTATTCAGTTTCACACAGAATTCATTCAAGCCCTCCATTTTGAAAATTTCAAAGAAACCAGCATATAATATATATAGCTATATATCCATATATATAAAAAATAGCTACCATACCAGAGTGCTGCCAACCAAAAGATTGGCTGCAGATTTTAGATCCAGGTCACCATAGAGCAGGGACTCAACTTTTCCAGACTACTGTACCCCTTTCAGGAGTCTGATTTGTCTTGTGTACCCCAAGTTTCACCTCACTTAAAAACTACTTGCTTACAAAATCAGACATAAAAATACAAAAAAAGAGTCCCAGCACACTGACTGAAAAATCTCTTTCTTTTTCATTTTTACAATATGATTATAAAATAAATCAATTGGAAAATGAACACTGTAATTACATTTCAGTGTATACTATGTAGAGCAGTATAACAAGTCATTGTCTGTATGAAATTTTAGTTTTTACTGACTTCGCTAGTGCTTTTTATGTAGCCTGTTGTAATAGTAGGCAAATATCTAGATGAGTTGATGTACCTCATTGGTCCTTGGAAGACATCTATATTCCCCACAAGGGTGCGCATAACTTGGGTGAAAATGCCATAGAGTACACAGGCTTTAGTCACACACTGTTCCAGAAGCAACATGCACGCTCTCCCATTCATTCTTCCTGTAGGGAATGAGGGGACAACAGCTGCTCCAATCTGTGAAGCTACTTAGATTGTGATTTTGCTATATCTATTGCCATTCATTACTTCTTAAATTGTAGTGCTGCCCATAGGGTGGATTTCTAAGTAATGTCAAAGCTGCATGAAGTGTGTGGCTAGGACCTTTTTTTAGCATTTCTATAGCTCTAAATCAATAATAGTGATAAATCACAGTTAAATTGCATTTTTTCCCACAATAGCATTTTGCAGGCAACATTCTTAGCACATAGCATTTAGCAGACAACTGACAATCACAACACCACCCTACAGGCTCACCATGCAGAATTTATTAGGGATCCAAGCTTCCCCCTCTTCTCTGACCCTCCTAGGCTGGAAAGGGATTCCTGGCTCTTCCAGGCCCTGCCCCCAGCTTCACAAGAAGAGGCTCCTTGTTCTTTATGGGTTCATAACGGGTTCAGGAGTAGCAGCTACTCTTGTCTTTCTGGGGAAGCTCATCAGGTGGCACTCTCCCAGGCTTAGAGGCTATGCACAACATGAATCCTTCTCAGGGAGTTGCTTCAAAACATTAGCTTGAAAAATATTTGCCAAAACAGGTATTTTAAAGTGAAATTAAAAAATGTAAAGAATAGATGGAAACTATTTATGGGACAGAGATTCTAAATATATATTATTTTCAAAGAGTGCTATAGCAGAGTAGCAGGGGGGGAAGGGGAGATGTACTCTACCCTCATGAGTCCTGTGCTCTTCCAGCCCAGCTGGTGGTGCAGCTAGGGGGGATAGGAAGGAGACAGAGGGGACCTGCTCTGCCCCTTAGTTCTGCTACCTTCCCTTGGGTCAGTCCCAAGCTTCTGCAGATTGCAGACTGCCAACTCCAAGCCACAGGCTTCCAAACTGCAAGCTCTAAATTGTAAGTTCCAAACTATAAACTGCACACGCTGCCTGCCTGAATTGGAGGCTTTTAAGTGCTGGGGCAATCTCCTTGATAGGCCCCAGGTGGCCTAATTACCTTAAAGCAACCCCAGCTGGATCACCCAGGGAATAAGGCTTTGCTGAGCCTGGGGCTAAGATCTATGCATTTTTGCCCCCTTCCTTAGCCCCCTGGTCTGGCCCTAGCTTCCCTCTTTCTTTCCAGCTGCTTCTTTGGGGGACCCTGCTGCTGCTACTCTGCTGCTGCTTCAGGGCTCTGCTGGGGAGCCTCCCTCCCAGCTGGGAGGGAGGAGGTGAGTGTGTGGCCCTTTCCATCTCTTCCACCAGCACCACCACCCTCCCCCCCCCCCCAGCCACTATCTCCACCCTCCCCCTGCAGCTGCTTCCAGGGCCAGCACCAGCTGGGCCCCTTTCCCTTCCCTTGGCTGGCTGCCTCTTCCCCCTTCTGCTGCCACGAGCCCCCTTCCCCTGTTGCTGCTGCCCCTTGCTGTGCCCCCTGTGTTTGGGGGCACCCCTGCCCCTTCTTTTCCCCTGCTCCTCCCCTGTTGCTGCCCCCTGCCCTGGGCCCCACATTTGGGGGACCCTGACCCTCCCCTTCTCCTCCCCCACCACTGTAGCTCCCCCCTCCTCTGGCCCATGTGCTCTGGCAGCACCTATGGCCCTCCCGTCCCTTAATTGACTCCCCTGGTTTTGTTACGCCTCCCCTGCACACACTGCACCCCCCGCTCCTGAGTTCATTTAACCCCAGCCCCTCCACCCCCCCAGTGCAGCTGGAGGAGCCGCCGACATTTCATCTTGGGCTGGTGAGTGCATCGCCCCCTGCCTGGCTTGACCCTGTCTTTTCCCCTCTGTTGGTGCCCTCCTCCCCTGCTTCCAGCCTAGCGGGGAGGAGTGGTCACGCCCCCCCCGTTCCCCTTCTTACCCCGTTCCCTCCCCCCTTTCCACTCCACTCCCCCCGTACTCTCCCTCCCTTTCCTTTACCCCCCCCCCCATCGAACCATTCCCACTCCTTCCCAGATGGTGGGTGTGCCTGGGACTGGGACCCCCCCCCATAAACACTCCCGCCCCACTCTCCCACCCCAAAGCCCCATCCCTGCCCTCAACAACCAGTCCTGCTGCCCCCACTGAGCCGCCGGGAGTCACTCCCCAGGTGCCGGCAGAGGATGCCTCTGGTGGGGACGCCAGGGACTCTGCTGCTGCCACGGCTCCTGCCCCCCCTAATCTGGGGGGCGCTCCCTCTGTTGGGAGGAAAAATCAGGGGGGTAAAAAGAAGGGCAAAGGCCCTGCCCGGAAGACGACACCTCCTGTGGCTGGGACCCCTCCTCCTCTCCCTCTATCCTCTCCCGCTGTCCCTTCCACTAGCTCTGGGGGCGGAAGCACCCTCAGGGCATACGCCCAGGTGGCTGCGGGCCGCCTGCCCACCACTGCCAAGACACCTGCCCTGACCACTGCCTCCAGCACCATCCAGGTGGCCAGGGCCCCTTCCCCACCCTTACCAGGAGGCATGGGGTCCGGTGCCTCCTGGTGCCTGCCTCGCCCCACGTGGAAACCTACGTGCGGGCGATGGCATGGGTGGTGGGGCCCACGGCCGTGGTGGCGGCCTCCCGTATGTATGGCATGGTGGTCTTTTTCCTTGCCTCGGAGGCCGCTGCCCAGGAGGCGGTGGAGACAGGCCTGGCGGTGGGGGGCATCCACGGCCCCGTGGAACCCCTGGAGGACCTGGGCATACGGGTGGTCTTGTCCTCTGTTCCACCCTTCCTCCCCAATGCCGCCCTTCTGCCTTTCCTTGCCTCCCTGGGGAAGCCCCTCTCCACCATCAGCCCGCTTCCCCTCAGCTGCAAGGACCCCGCCTTCCGCCACGTCCTCTCGTTCCGCCGGCAGGTACAGCTGCAGCTGCTGCCGGTGGTGGGGCGTGGTGCTCAAGGGGTCGTTCCTGGTGCCCCATCAAGGGCCCCTGTACCGGGTCCGTTATACCTCGGGGGAAACCCGGTGCTACCTCTGCCGGGCAGTGGGGCATGTTCGGAGGGACTGCCCCCTGGCCCGGCAAGGAGGGAGGCCTGGGACTCCTGGGACCCAGCAGGGCGCCAGCCAGACCATCGGCGGCACCCCCAGCAGCCGGCCGGTCCCTGTGGCCGCCCCCCCCCTCTGCCGGCAGTTGTCACCTGCGCTTGAGCCGCGGGGGCGCCCCCCCCGGCTCGCCCGGGCGAGCTGATGGGCCCTGCTGATGCCCGGAGCAGTCCAGCGGGGCCCGCGGAGGGGATGGAGCCAGGGCCGGCAGTGTCGGGCATCGGAGGGGGCATGCCCCGAGGGGAGGCCTTTCCTTCCCTTGCTGCCCCACCTCCGCTTCCCCACACCCTGACTCCTGTCCTCTTACCCCCCGCCCTTGCCCCCGCTGCCCGACCCTCAACCTTGGAGGGCTGGGTGCTCGT
>ML675616.1:104970370-105198857 GCA_007922155.1 Mesoclemmys tuberculata
GCTGGGTGCTCGTGCAGTGTAGGCGCAGCAAGCACAAGGCCGGAACCCAGCCCCCACTCCTGCCTATGGCCAAGGGGAGTGAGAGCCCCCAGAAGGCCAAGCGGAGGGGGGCTCCTGGGGCTGGGCCTGCTGCCGCGCCCCCTGCCGGAGCCCAGCGGGTGGCACCGACCGAGGAAGTCGTGGTGGCAGATGTGGGCAACACCATCGCCCCCCTGGAGTCCTTACTGGAGGAGTCCTCATCCGGACCCCCCCCAGCTCCAACGCCACCCAAACCCCCCGCTGGTTCGGGAGAGGACCTCCGGGTGGCAGGGGGGGCTTTCTTCTCCTCCTTAATGGAGGAGATTGACTCCCTGGGGTTGACCCCGGCCTGCCTGGGGGAGGATGACCCTGTCCCCTGTACGGGGGGCCTAGGGCAGGGCACCCTTGAACTGCTTCTTCTCTCCCCTTCCCCCCATCCTCAGTTGCCCCCCCCCCCGCCCCTGCCACCGAGGCCCCCCTCCGTCCCTCTACCCTCCACGCTGGGGAGGGGGGGCCCATAATCTGTTGGACCTGGGTCCAGTGGTTCCTCCCCTAAGCTGGGAGAGGAACCTTTAGCGGTGGGTGGGCTTGCACCCACCCACATACCCCCCCCCGGTTTCAAATAGGAGCATCCTTGCATAGCCATCTGGCCTGGCCCTGTCACAGTGCATATAAGCTGATGGTGCCCCTTAAATACTCTTTTTCACAGGCTAGTCTCTTACAAACATGCGCACACACAAACACATGACTGAGCTGAGCTTTATCCTCTTATTTAATATTTTGGCTCACTTTCATTAAAAATAATACATCTGGACTTTTTTTTAGCTGGACATCATCCTGTCCATGCAAATTCTCTCCATTTTAAGCTCACCAGAGTTTGAACTTCTGACAGATGGTTAGCTGCAGCTCTAGTTCAAACCTTCACAATAGCATCTTCCATATGGGAGACATAAAAGAATTAATAAAAATCAGCAAAAGCTGATGACACAAACTATATTAGTGACTTCTACCATTTACCATGGCAGGTACAAATTGGAAAAAACATGAGGAAATCTGCAGTTTAGCAGCCATCAGTACAATTGGTAAATGAAGGCTATTTTGCCTTTTTATCACTTATAATTCAGGCCATGTCTTCACTACAGTGCCTATGTTGGCATATCATCACTCCCTGGTCTAGATACAGCCTACACTAACAGAAGGAGTTTTTCTGCAGGTATAGGAATACCACCTCCCCAAATGATGTTATCTATGTCAACAAAAGCACTCTTCTGTCACCATAGCTGCATCAATGCTGGGTTTTTTGTTAGCTTAGCTGTCTTGGTTAAGGGTCTGCTGGTTAGCTGACAGACATAGCTATGCCAATATAAGTGTAGACCAAGCTTCACAAGCATCATTTTTTATTTCCTTCTTGTGTGGACCCATTTGTCACATCACACACAAATGCTGAGAACTTTTCATCTTCAAGGCTGTGTACAAATTACTTTAAATCATCCTCATGTGGTGATTTGGGGAGATCTATGTCCAATTTATTAATTTCAGTTATGTGACATTCTGCACCCTTATATTGTGATTGTGTATCATTTATGTTCACCCTTATAATGTAATTGTGTATTGTTTAATGCAAAGAATGTCATGTAAGATGTTTTTTGAATGCTCATGGCACATGAACATGAACGTTATTGTTATAGTGATACGTTGGCTGGAATGTCATATGTATGGTTAAGAGGCTCTGCTATGTAATATTCCCAAATATGTGTCTCATGGCTTGTGACAGATCCAGGCAAAACTCTCCAAGGGCAAAGAGGCAGTTCACGCCTCACTAAGGCATGCATAAAGCAAACCAGATCTTCCAGAAACAATGGACTAGCCTAAGCATCGATGAGGGAATAATCATTGACTCAAGTGGAGGAATCTATACAGGGACATTGTCTGTCACCTGACCTTGAAAGACAGGGGCAAAGCCCCAGAGGGTGTGAAGGGACATCTTGAAAAGAGGAAACATTTTGCAATCTCCCTTTCTCTCTCTTTTCTACTCCCATCTATGAACAACATCAAGCAACTGACCAGAGGGGAAGGGTCTGGTCGGAGATGGACCAGCCAGCCTATGGTGAAAACCATTTAAAACTGTAAGGTTGTTGAAAGTGTTAAACTTAGTTTAGAATGCAATTTGTCTTTTCTTTACTTTTGATCAAATCTGACCTGCTTTCCTCTGATTTATAATCTTTTAAAATCTTTCTGTACTTAATAAATTTGTTTGCTTGTTTTATCTAAAGCAGTGCATATGGTTTGGGTGTGTATAGAGACTTCATTTAAAGTGAAAAAGTTGGTGCATATCAATTTCTTTGATAAATTGATGAATTAATTATTAGCTTGCCATGGTCAGTGGGCAGCACTGAACATTGTAAGGCGGAAGTTTCTAGGGTTGCATCGGGGACTAGGGGTGTCCTGGAGGTTTGCTGGAGGTCGTTCTATTGCACAATCCCATGAGTGGCTGGCTAGAGGCACTCACCCACTGAATTGAGAGCAGCTTGCTTGCATGAGGCTGTGGGTGAATGCCCAGGGGTGGAAGTTCACACAGCAGAGCAGAATGAGACCAGCTCCAAGACTGAGGGATTGAGGTGACTCAGTGATACACCAGTCCAGATTGCAGAGGGAAATGTCACAGGTTGATTTTTATGAAATTGCTGTATTACTGAATGTGCCTCCCAAGTGGGCTGTTATGGCCTAAAAAAAAGGCTACAGTCTCTGGCACAAGGTGACTGTGTTGGTGCAAGCAGTTATGCCAAGTTACTAAAGCACTGTAATAGACAAGGTTGTAATGAGGGCTGAGACTGGCCAGTATGCTCCACCACCAGGGATTACTGCGATTGGTAGGAGTGTGTTTCAGGCCTATACCAGAAGTGTACCCACCTTAAGCCTGGCAGCCTGAGGCCAATAGGCTTTCTGGCAGTCAGTATCTGAACTGATCCCTGGAGAATCAGGGGGACTAGCAGTCAGAGTGAAGAATCAGACAAAAAGCAGTGACCACAGCCATAGAAGCCCAGTATTGTAAAAGACAGTTACTTCACTGGTTTGGACACATGTGGAGGATGAGTGGAGGGGATCTGAGGAAGATAGAATGGGAGGAAAGGGAGGTAGGAAAGAGACCGTGAGGAAAGCTGAGGAAGTGTTGGGTGGATTGCATCAAAGAAGATGGTAAACTGCTAAGTGTAGTGCCACTTCAAACAGATAAAGATGGTGAATGCTTGCACAAAACATGACCCTGGATGTGGAGTGGATGTCAAGTCAGACATCTGCTATCAGGGCTGGCGTTATCTTTCTCCCAGACCAGGGGCAATGGAGAGTCATTAACATTAATAGTTCCATTCAAATCAGAGCACTGTAAAACAATGTGATGGTTGAAGTCTAGGAGATCCAGTGGACCCAGCTTGTCTACAGGGAGTGGGAAGAAGAGCAGTGGTATTTCTCTAGAAAAGGAACAAAGAG
Organism: Mesoclemmys tuberculata; assembly: GCA_007922155.1. Lineage (NCBI taxonomy): Eukaryota > Metazoa > Chordata > Testudines > Chelidae > Mesoclemmys > Mesoclemmys tuberculata. The sequence continues at coordinate 104,973,875 of ML675616.1, forward strand.
ACTGAGGTGTTGGTACAGTCTTTTAAAAATATAGAGGGAATCGAGAGAGAGAGGAACAAAGGGACAGGCTTTAGGAGGGAGAGGGGACCTGTTGACTGTGGGATTAGCCAAAGGTGAAGAGAATGGACTAAAGAGGTCAGAAAGACTCCCTGATTTGAAAGATAAGTCGTGAACTGGAGGAATGTGGCCCAGCAGAGACCCGGAACCCTGAAACAATACTGACCCGCATCCCAAAGAAATCTCAAGAGTGGTGAGGAAATAAGACTGGGATTCTTGTGCAAGTGTGTTTTATTTTGCCCTGTTCTATGTCTCTTTTGTGCTGTCTAAAGAAAAGAGTCATTGTGCTAGAAATACTTCTCCAGCGTCTGTGTCTATTTGCATCAACTATCATGTGTCCCTGAAGGGCTTAACTGTAAATTAGAGTGCCCACAAGGTTGGAGCTCTGGGGGTGGTGTGCTTAAACTGCTGGGGGAGCTGGCACTAGTCTCAAGACCTAAGCAGTTGGCTGCAAAGTCCCTGCTCTCAGAAAGGAGTGCTAAATTCAAGGACTGTACTCTATGTCTGCCTATAGATCCAAAACCAGAGGCATTGCCTGGACTCTGCTTGGACTCAGCAAGCCAGAAGTACACAGGTCAAGAGCTGGCATCCAAAAACAGCAAGCTGTGAATGTCCAGCAAGGGGTGTTTGATCACAGCTTTGACACCTCACAACAGGGTAAATAAAAATTACCTGCATCTTGGGAAACTGAGGCACAGAGAAGTTAAATGATTTGCCTAAGGTCATGAAGCAAGTGTGTGGCAAAACTGGATGTAGAATTCAAGGATGAAATCCTGGCCCTATTCAACTCCATGGCAAAAGTCCCACTGATGTCGAGGGGGCCAGGATTCCACCTCATCTGTTTTTGCTTCACAGTATTATCCGCAGATCGTTAGCCTCTTGCATTTTCTGTGTGTTATAATATTGAGCGTTTCAGTTCTTTTATACCATTCAGACACCTTTTTCCTGCCTACTGTCTTCTAGTTGATATTTTTAAGAAGGGAATTGGGAACTAGCTATATGTAATTATGTTAGTCTCAGTCCAAGTGTCCATTAGTTTCAGTCACCAATTATTAGTAAAGATATGTTCAAGTTTACACTACGAGGGTGTCTCATGATGTGCCCCACAAGAGTCTTAGCTTTTGGAATGCTTCTCTATTCAGTCAAGTTGCTCTTCTATAGTCTCCATTTCCACTGGTTCACTCTTTAATGTCTTCCCTTCAGAAGATTTAAGTTGTTTCCTTAAAATAAGGAGAATTAACACACACGGGATGTAGGACACTCCACGTAATATCGCTAACAGTCCCAGGTAGAGCCATCTAGAATAAAGGATGTGCTTCATTAAAAACATGTTTGCCTGAAGCATTAGAGCATAGCTTTTTATTCTTGTCAGTGTAAAACCTAGCTGCTCCCAAAGTACGGAAATTGCCTGTGCTGTCATTCTTTTGGATCCCAATGTATGCTGGATCAGCCTTTGGATGAGGTAATAGGTTATTTAGGAGGTGGCATTCTGACTTCTGAGCCCATGTTGAACCATATCCTAACAAAGATCTAGTGGACAGTGGTCTGCTGAAGGGGCCATTTTTTCAATGAGACATAAATGAAGAGCTGGATACGTGTGGTCTTTAAAGATCTTGTTGCATTTCTTTGAGGACTGTAGAAGGCTATAGCCATGGTATCTTAGACAAATTCCAACTTGGATCACTACTTTCTCTCTAGCTAAACCACTCCTGTGATTTCATTTGGAGACAGTACCCTTCTCTTCCTATTCAAATATGTTATGCAATGTTGTTGTCAGTTGTTAAACAGCTGCCACTTTTCCCAACATTTCAGGAGGTAGAAAAGCCTTGGGGCAGGAACTGTCTTGTTCTGTGTTTGTACAATGCCTAGCACAATGAGGTCCTAGTCCATCACTAGGGCTCACTGGCACTGCGGTAATAAAAATAAATAATAATAATAATGCATGTACCATAATGAATCATTTTAAGATTCTTTGTGATGAAAGGGGCTAGATATGTGCATGATGCAATAACAAGAAACTTTTGGTCAAAAGCTGCTATGAAGCAGAGTACTTGGCAAAGGTAATCGTAACGGGGAAATAGGTTGATACTGGATACATTTTATGGCCAAATCTATCATGCAATTTTGTGGTTTGTCAACTAAAGAAAGGTCAAGACCACAGATACTGTAGTGAGGCAAACAGTATACAGGAATAGATATAGATAGGTCTCCAAAAGAAACTGTACCTGTAAGTGACAACGTCATACATCCTACATGCTCCTTCACCACCACAACTCAGGGTTCCCCATTTCAAACACGTTGTGTCTATCAAAGATCCAAAATAAATGGGAGATGGAATTCCAGCTAAAAGGGGCAGAAAGGTGTGTCAGTGAGGGTAAGTAAGATTTTTTTCAATGCTTCTGTAAGCAGCACACTTTTCTGCTGATTAATGGAATAAATATAGGCTCACAGTTCCCCTCCTGCTTGAATCTGCCCTTTATTCCTCTTCCTATATTAACCCCTTTTTCTATAGTTCATAGAAGCTTCCTTAGCCTTCATCTCCTATTCCCACCTAAGTAATTGCTTTTTGATGCCTGTTTTGCATTTTATACACACTGCAGTTTAAAAAATACATCCTGTAATAGCTATTCAAAAGTCAACATTTGTCCACACTCATCAAACAGAAATATGTAATATACCAGGGAAGAGATTTTTTCTTCCATCTAAACTAGACTCAGGGAACATTTGGTAGGAAGGAAATGGCACAAAGTGGCTTTAAGATAGAGGCTGGTCATGTTCCTGACATAAATTAGCCCAGACTGAAAGCTGCTCTAATTCTCACCCAGATGCCCCTGGCTTTAAAGCCAAGCTCTTGGTTGTCTGGCCATTCCCCATGTACCAGCAGCTCAGAGGAGTTTATTCAGATAAGTGGAGATGCACACTGTGAATACAACGTCTGCATTTGCCTTTGTTTGCTCTCACAGACTGGTTTATAACATTTCTTACCAGATAGTCTTGTAGCAAATGAATGGATACCCACACCAAATGACTTTTCTTCTGGCTTTAGAGACCTAAGCGATAATTGCATTGTGTACTGAACAACTTTGGCAATATAAATGAGAAAGAAAATTGTCATTGGTTTTTCAATCAAATTCCGTATCACATTACACCATAAACCAACTCCTTAGGCCATTAATTACAGGGCTCCATTGTCCTGATTAAATGACTTTCATGAAAGAGGGGGTCTTTTCTAGATCCTTGACTAGGACTTTTGAACTGCCAGAGGGAAAGGCTGCCCTTACAAGTACACACCCACTGTTTTGCAATGAGCCCATCACAAGTTGGGACCAGACTTTGGAAGTAAAATCAAGGCACTGTTTATATGCTGAAGAGATGTGATCAATAAATTCATAATAATTATGCGCCTTGGTAAGGTGTTCAACTGCACTGACTCAATGAGCTCCCATTAATCTGGGGCAGAAACAAAATCACCTTCCAAAGTTGAGAAGGTTTATCCTAAAACATAAACCCTAACAATCAGCGTAAGAAGACAGAGAACCTCCACATACATGAGCTCAGTATAAAATTTCCATTGGACTGCTTACAGTCAGGGCATTCTACTGTACCTTATTAGGACCATATATCCAGGCATTGCTCCCAAAGAAAAAATTAAGCTGCAGACTATTGACAATATCAAAAAGTACTGAAGCATGTTGTCACAGTTTGCTTCTTTGCCACATTGGCCCAGAACTGCAGAGCCATTTTCTGATGAAAATCCTGAAGCTGCAACACAGGTGCAGTTTTCAAAAACCTGTCAAAAGACAGTTTTAATCATTTATGCCCAGACTACAATATCCTTACACTGAATAGTCTCTTACACCATCCAACGTCCCATTGAAGTCAATTCACAGAGTAAAAGAATAACAAATGTGAGCAAGGTATCAAAATCTGTCCCTCTCTGTGATCTCTGTGTTATTTAAAATATTTTTATTGGTTCTAAGGCTTCCTAAATCTTCTTCGGTCTGTGTTTATTCTGTTGTCTTGGAGTTCTCACTCTCAGTTATCTTCCACCTAGCACACAAAAATTTGCTCTGGAAGAATTTATAACTAAATCCCTATGGAAAATCTTACAGTATTAAGATAATAATCTCTTCGCAGTGTTTTTGTTTGTTTGTGAGCCATCCTGTAGAATTTTGGAGATCATTATATCCCTGCTTTGGAATTCTATAACTGTTGTGAGATTTCTCGTACTTCCCAGTATTTAAAACGGGGGTGGGAGGAGATGCACATGGGTCAAAGACCTGAACAAAAACAAAAACAAAATGTTTAGGGTACTCTTTAAGCACTATTTTACCAAAGATGCTGCTTCCAGATTATGATGGATCCTTCACTTTTTTTTAGACCACCCTAAGCACTGGCACTTCCAGGTTTCAGACAAAGGAAAAATTCCACAGGAATAATTTCTCCCATGGTATTTCCTCTTCTGTCTATTCCATAAAAGAGAAGAGGTTTTTTTCAATCTTTTTTTTTCTTTAAACTTAATTGAACTTCCAGCTTCAAATTTTCAGATTCATTTTGAATTTGGGAAAAAGGTCAGGTCAGTCCTTATTGCATCCAAACCATTTTGTCCATCTGTAATTATCACATTGTAAAATCCTAGTCAAAAGGATATGTATGTATCCCACTGCACCGTGCGATCTAGATTCCTAATTTGAACTAGTAAAATACAATAGATTATAAGCCTTACTGTATGTTTTCGTGTTCCATCTGATGTTTCACAACCGGCAAGACAAGGTGAAACGTAAGTTATTCCATTTTCCCCACAAACAGGGTCCCACACTTTAACTGAGCAATCACAATCACTGTTGCAGTCAGCAAGCAGGGTTGTTTCCATGTATGAAACCTCTTTTATTCTGAAATACATTTAAAAGATGAAGAAACAATTCAAGAGCTAAAAAACAACCCTAAAAGAAAAAGTTCTTTTATCACTGACTATATAAAAATTCTTCCGTAGATCAAGAGCTCTTCCAGGACTCAGGACCCCACACTTCCTGCATAAAACACCTATTGGTTAGACCCTTAAGGTTTAGTCTTTCTTATGTGTAATTTGTTTGGCTTGAGACATTGTACCATACACAGTGGTCTACCATGGCTGCTGTACAACTTGATTTTTATAGCCTGTGGTGCTTATATCATCTATTGTGTGTGTGCACGTGAGTATAGGTGTGTATACACACAGACATGCACATACAGATTAGTGGCAATCTTCAAATCAAGAAATGCAGATAAAATGTTCCCTGTTATTTAGATGAAAATAACATTTAAATAACAAGCTCCTGCAGGTTAAAGTAATATTTTGTCCCTCAATAGTATTGCAATTGCATATATGAGCGGTCAGCTAGACGCGTAACTGGCCACCCACTTACACCTGCAATTATCTAATTTGAATATACAATTGTATTAGTCTCACATGCAAGTGGGGCATGCCATCGTATGTGCATTTTTGGTTATATATTGTTGCATGGAAGATTTAGAAAGCTGGAGCCAAAGCAGCTATTTTAAATAAATGTTCAGAATACATGAAAGACCCAGTTTACAGCACTACAGCTCTTTCACTTCTTCTACTACACTGTCACTTTTGGTTGAAACCTAGGGTAGGGCATCTTCCAAGGAAGTAGTTAGTGACAGTTAATCCACTATGTTGACTACCTTCTCAACACTACTGTTTTAGATACAAGGTAGGAGGATGGGCAGGGAGGAACTGAAATTCAATGCCTTTGCCTCATGGACTTTGATGGTTTGGCTAAATTAGAACCTGAATTGGAAGCGTTCCTGTTTTTGTTTTTACAAAACCAAACTGTGGACTCTTGGGCCCATTTCTAACTAGAAACTGTTTTATTACAAGGAGACGATGGATAATTTCAGTATTATGACTTAAAGAACATACCCTTCATAGGAGACTGTTAGACCAGCAACAGGAGAATTTTCACAGACTGTGAAATAAGCAGCAAAGTAGATCAGGTATTCAATTAAAGAGAGCCAAAAGGCTATGTTGGCAGCTTGAATGGTATTAATCTTAAATCTCTTCATTAGTAAGCCTCCAAGAAAATATCCAATGCATATAACTGGTAAGTTGTAAACAGCTATGAAGACACAAGCAAAAAAAAACTTTTCTTGGTGGGCAAGTACATATCATGTAAAGCCCTTAGCAGAATCACCAGCCGGTAGGTAAAAAAGAGACAGAATGGGAGTGTACCTATTAAAAAGATGGCCTCTGATGCAGATTTCCCATACTGCTGTTCCAAATATTTTGGCATGAAGGAAATCATGCCATTGAAAGCACTGAACTGTATCACAGTTACGCATATAAACAACATATAAACTGAGTTGTAAAACAGCCTCCTGAGGAATGGGATGAAATCTGGAATGAAAGAATATAACAAGTTATTCTGAAGCTTTACAAGAACACTGGTCAGTGTGGCTGAGAAGGAGGGAGAGAAGCAGTGGTGGCCTTAAACTGAATCCAGTTCAATCTTGGGTTTGGCTAGAGGCCACAGATCTACTATAACACCATCTGGAACGGTTCCCTGGAGGAACCACCGTTAGCCTAAGATGTCCCTCACCTACTCCAACATACCCCAACCCCCATGGAAGGAACTGCTTGTATAAAGTGTAGCCAAATGCTTGTCTTCTTTTATCCTGAGGTATTTGAGCAAGCCCTTCTGATTGCTAATAAATCATTTTGGTAGCCTTAAGTCATTCCGGGTTTGTTTTTCTGCCCTCATGTTTTAAACAAAATCCTTAATTGGCTCTTCTTGTTTGAGTCTCCCTCACCCTCTCCATTTCTAGTACAGAAACTTTTACTGTCCTCGTTCCTTTCATGCAAGCATTCTTGGTTCCATGCATTTTTCTGTTACAATGGAATTCATATGCATTGCATTTTTAATTATGATTTCTTTAAGAATACCCCACATATATTAAATACACGTGGATATTCATGCTTCCTCCCACAGCACCATGCTAATTAGATCTCATAATTCTTTCAGATTTTGCATCCTGTTTGAACTGTTGCATGGATGTTCTCATAATGGATGGCTAGGATCTAACCACCAGCTCTTCCACCACACTTCTAAGGACTTGATCCTGCGGTTCTCATTCAATCAAGCCTCCCATTAAAGTTAGTGAGACTTGATTTCTTTGGGAGTTTTGCCTGAGTAAAGGCTGCAGACTCAAGACCCAAACCATAAACAATAATTCCTCTCAGTTTCATTTCATGCATAAGTAAATGTTCTGATCTGTTGTCAAGAGCTCTGCAAAACAAACTCAAAATTTTGTAAGACAATGACCCCAATTCATAGCAAATGTGTACCACTTTTCATTTTGAAATGGTTCCTTCAAGGGAAGGAAGGTTAATATCTCAGTAAGTGAGGGTTAGTATATCAGTCTAACAATGTAGTTTAGTTTATAATAAAAAAAGAAAATGGCTCTAGTGTCTGAAATGTTCAGGCTGCCTTGTTTATAGCTGCCGCATGGTCTAGGATTCAAGCCATTCTGGGAAAGAGATGGGAGTGTTAAGTTCAATATACAAACTGTATTTTTCACTTGAAACCAAGATACTTTTAATTAAAGATTTTCAGGGACTGTGGACTTCTACATAAATACAATAAAAAGTGCTGCTCCTATGAATGATAATAGAAAGAAAAGTGTTCGGAAATAACACTGAAGGACTACAAATGCTACAAGGTGAGCTATGGAACGGACACCTTTCCTCATCAAAAGATTACACTGTGGAAGGAAAACAGGCTGTTGATTTTTGGACTAAATGAATGAAAAGAAATGACCCTGTATTTAACAGAGTGAAGATGTAATATAGGTCAAAGTTTTCAAAAGTAACTAATGATTTTGAAGACATTGAATGTGAGGTGTCTATCTTGAGATGCCTTCAAGGGGGAAGATTTTCAGAGGGCATGTACTCATCAGTTTAGAAACTTAGGACTTGTTAAGGTGTCTTTAGTTGGACATCCAGAGCCAATAGTCACTTTTGAAAATCTCCTATCATGTATTTTATTTATTTATGTTCCTAAAGGCCCCTAAAAAGAACAGGGAGATGTACAGGAGTTAAAAGAAAACAATAAACTATCACATATGGAAAAGCTGGAAATGTGTAAATATAAAACTTGTTATCGATATCCATGCAACAGTAAAAAAAATAAAATTAGTAAATCTTTCTGGGTGAAACCCATACATTTTCAGAGGCCTATGCACCACTTAGGTCACTTTTAGGTCCTGTTTTCAGGATTTAATTGGGACTTATGTGATGTCCAGGCCTTACGCTAGTACTCTGCCTGGGGAAGGGGATTTCACCCTTTGAGATTTGCAATTTACTATGATTTTTTCAGTTTTATGGTGTAAACTTTGCCAGTGTACAGTAGTCTTGATCAGCTCTAGTTACAAATAATGGTTGGCTTGAAACAAAACTCCAGATCCAAATACCCCTGAAATTTGGGAGGAGGGGTGAATCTGGATCTAATTTTCATAGTGGGCAATAATTTTATAAGGGGCCAATCCAAAATCCCAAATCCAACACCCTTGTACTTTGGGGAGTTGAAAAGCGACATGTGAATATTGCAGTTCGGGCCCATCTTTAGTTATAAAGTGCACACAGTCCACTTGTATAGAGAAAAAAAGACTTCCTTAGTATGCTGCTGGTTTTAATGTGTTCTATGATATAATGACAATGGTACATTCAGAAGATAGTTAATTTAACTTGCCTTTAGTGATTTCACACATTTTCTGTTTCGCTTGATTTTCACCTCTCTCTGGTATCTTATTTGATAGCTCAATATCACTAGCTTGTCCTTCCCTTGAAAGAGACTTGGGCAGAAAGCAAAAAGGTATTCCAGCGAGGAGATTCACTGATCCACAAATCAAAATGCCCAGCCACCACGCACCAACCCAACGGGCATCAGCAAGTGTTATAGTCACCTCCTCTAAAAATAAATGGACACACATTTGATTATCTCTGAGTTATCTTTCCCTGTGGTCATTTGTTGTACTGGCCACATCTAAAATTTAAAATAAAATAAAATAAAGATGTTTGAAAGACACAAGGTATCTCTTAAAATAAGGCTTATGGAGGAGAAGTGGAGGTCACCAACATCCCTTTCTTACACAAATAATTTATCTGCCACATGTGGGTGTTTTCTGCTGAATGTGTCTTTTTTTCCACTGTTAAACTATCTTAGATGACAGGATAATTTAGCACATAATATGTCTGACAGATTCTTTCACTCATGTTTGAACTCAGGTGATTTTGTTGAACTGAACAACATGTTGATTTCCCATCAGAAAAGTATTACAAGAAAACTGGCATAAAACCACAAGTGCAATTGATGCTGAGAGATACACAAATCATCCCTGTTGATTAATATATACAGATTTTACATATATATTAGTTCATTACCTATATTAATGACTCCCAGATCCACATACAGCTGCGCACAATATGATCCCAACATGAAACCAAGAAAAGGGCCTATCACTGCTGCTATCTGTAGGTATCCTAAAATTGGGGAAGGGGAAAAAACACCACACAAAATTAGAATTATACAGAATTATTTTCATGGAAAATAGTTCTGATTTTTAGTCCAGTTCAACTGATTGGACCCATAGGAAGAGAGTGATGTCTAGTGTTTAAAGCAGTGGGCTTTGAGTCGGAACTTCTGGGTTCTAGTCCCAGCTCTGTCGCTGACTTGCTTCTACTCTATTCCGAGCTGATAAGGCCTCAGCTGGAGTACTGGGCCCTATTCTGGGCCCCAAGTTTCAGGAAAGATGTGGATAAATTGGAAAAAGTCCACAGGAGAGCAAAAAAATTATTAAAGGTCTGGGAACCATGAATGAGGGAAGATTGAAAAAATTGGGTTTGTTCAGTATGGAGAAGAGAAGACTGCAGGGGGACATGACAACAGTTTTCAAGCATGTACAGGGTTGTTACAAGGAGGAAGGTGAGAAATTGTTCTCATTAACCACTGAGGATAAGACAAGAAATTATGGTCTTAAATTGCAGCAGGGGGGGAATTGAGGTTAGACATTAGGAAAACCCTGCTAACTGTAAGGCTAATTCAGCTCTGAAATAAATTACTAAGGGAAGTTGTGGAATCTCCGTCATTGGAGTTTTTTAAGTACTGGTTAAACAATCACCTACCAGGAAAGGTCTAGTTGTTGCTTAATCCTGCCTTGAATGTACAGGACTGGACTAAACAACTTGTTCAGGTCCCTTTCAGACCTATATTTCTATGATTCTATAAGCTCCATGGCATATTTTGTTCTCCGACTGGCTCTTAATGTCAGGTGTCCATGCTTATAAATCTGAAATTCACTTTCTGTACCTATTCTCCAATATGTGCTTCATGGGCCTGCGCCTTCCCTTTGATTTTAATGGGCTTTGGATCAAGCTCTCTACTTTTTGTTTAGTCAAATATACCAAATCAAGTAATATTTCACTAGAATATTTACAGAAAGCAAATGATAAGAGTCCGAGGGTTGATCCCTAAACCTAGGCTGAGCATCACACTTAGGGATCTGACCACTTGGTTTTCAGTGCAGGATCTAAGCTCACCAGGGTACAAACAAAAGCAATGAAAATTCAGATTCATTTGAACAAATAGTTGAATGATATTTTCTGGACTATGCACCCATACTAGGAAGATCGTGCACCAAAATTATTTTTATTTATTTACCTTTAAGAGCCAAATAGGGGGGAGAGGGAGGCTGTTTGTGTGGTTTTTTTAAGCCAGCACATGACACAACAAGACTGAGCACTTGAAGATTTACCTATGTAAAGAGGTGAATTTTCTGCTTTGGAAAAATCCTCCACATATGAAATACTTAACGGCATGATGGGAGTTTCACCAATACCTCGTATTATGTTTCCTACCAACACAAACATCCACATCAAAGACCCAGACTTTTGTTCACACTCTGTGAATAAAATAAGAAAACTGTATTAGTGGTTTTAATGTTGCCTAGAAAGGAAATGCTTTCTAGAAAGAGAAATAAATATGAAAAGCCATCCTACCGCTTAAAGTTTGATAGGGCCTTATAGACCAAGCCCAATGGGGCAATGAGGAGTCATAGTAACTAATTCAGAGAACTGGGAAGGAGTCTGCCTCAGAGGCAGTTCGCCCGCTGCTACATCATTTTATAAGTGCAGCTTACTCCCTTCACACAGCTAGTTAGCAGTGTTAGCCACTGCGTAGGCCAGGACTTGGCCTCCAGTTTACTAAACTGAGCCACTGCAACTTTGAGGTCAATAGCAGATAATGGTGCCTGCATTCTTGTGAGTACAAGGTGCTGAAACTCTGTCTGGCCCTTAGGCAAAGGTCCTTGCATCATCCCTTCCTTCTTCAAAACCGCTATTGTCCTGCATAAAGGCCTGGCAGAATCTGACCCCTAAATAATTAATGAAATAGATGTGTATCCTTAAAATGACAGACAGATGCCTTTTGTGAACCAAAAGAGAGAGATGATTGAAAAAACTGCATTTCTGTCCCATGGAACATATACCAATATTTCACCATTTGTTTTCATCCCAAATGAGGACAAAACATCGGAACTTTTTTCACAATAAAAAAAGGTCCAATTATTTCAGTTGAGAAATGGAGTGTTACATTTTGATATTTTTGATCAAAATGAAACATTTTGACAGTCCTGATCAAAATGTTTTGTTCTGGTTCCCTCTTTCCTGATTCTTCCCTATGGAAAGAATACTGCTAACTGGAAAAACAACGCCTGCACCACAGTCTTTCCCGGTGGCTGAGCTGCTGTGCTCATTGTTTTGGATTAAATACCTGAAATGAAACATTTTGCTTCAATATCCTGATGGAAAATTTTACTGAAGATGATCTTTTCCTGCAGAAAATTGATTTAAACAAAATCTCATTTTCTAATAGGAAAATATTTGACATTTTTCTACCAGCCCTCCTGCAAGCCTTTTTGCCTTTCAAGACCTGACTTGAAGTTCCAAGAGTTAATGCCACCCTTAGAGCTACCATGAAACTACAGGGTTGAGATAGCCCAAAATTCAACAATTTTGTCAGAAGGTTCAGTTTACAGTTGTGCAAAGTCCATCATTTGCGCTATCACTTAAACCTGAAAACTCAGGCTGAAAGTTCATATAGAGCTATGTAAATCTAATGGTGTTCATAATGATACCAAAATAACTTGCCCAAAGTAACTGACTGGGAATCAGGATGTCTGGGTTTTATTCCTTAATTGAATACTGATTTGCTGTATAAGCTAGGCAAATTGTTTAACTTCTCTGTGCATCATTTTCTGCCTTGATTAAATTATGCAAACAATTCTCTAAATCTTCAGATGAAAGTGCTGTGTAATATAAAGTGTTGTTGTTAGGTAGCATATATGTATTATTTTCATTTTTCATTAAATTCTAGAAAGCTACCCCTAAACAAGTGATGCATAGCCTTGAAAAATTTGAAGGCCATGTTCATCATTAAATGGAGCCACAAAGAACCAGAAAATAATGGCATCCTGTCTTTGTGTACCAAAATTTGCATAATGATATCGCATCATCATGATACAACCTTATCATGTATTGATGGAACACCCTGACAAAAAGATAACTACTTAGTGTCAGGATGCTATACCATGAGTATTTCATTAGTCTCTGTGGTGCCATTTGATAACAACATAATTAATTTACATTAATATGGCACTGACATTGTACTTGCATGTTTCAAGCTATATAATAAACTCTAGACACCAGCCTATAACATTTAATTTCTCTCCCATCAAACATACCGTCTATTGAAAAGAAGTAGAGACTATTTCTCCTCTCTGTTCCTACTCCTCCTTTTCTCCACTGCTTGATACAACAAGTGGTATCCTTATATCTCTTGGCCATTTTTCCAGCACTCCCCAGGCTGCCTTGTGCATTTTTGGTAGCCTGGAAAGCATTTCTGAAATCTGTGCTCTGTTAGCCCATCCATGATTGTAAATATTGTAAGACCTGCATGTGGAGCCATGTATATCTCTAGGACCACTGACTGAGTACACTGAGGTAGTACACTGCCTTAAAGAACTACACTAAGGTGAGGAAACAGCCTGAGATCCACAGCTTTTATACCTAACACAGAGCCCTGGAAAAAGCACTAATGAAACACATCCAGTTTACTCAGAACCTACAAAAGTAATTACACAAAAAGGAACACTAGACACAGAAAGAGACGCACCTGCTTGTTGCTTCTCCATACGTGTGGAAGACTGGCTTTGATTTAAAAGACACATGGTCTTGCTTGATGAAGAATTCTCTAATGGTGAAAGGGTGGTTTCATACTGATACCTGTTTGAGCCAAAGTAAAATGTTTTCAGATTAAGAGAGAATATATCAGAGCCAGCTCATACAGCAGTTCTCTTGTATTGAAGCTACTTAGAAAAGGAATGAGCACATATAAGAAGCAGCAAACTGCATCAAAAGTTAATTGAATGTTCCATTCAGTAAACCATTCAAAAAGCATTTCTGGAATAAAGGAACTGTCGTACTGGATCAGCCATGTAGTCTGTCCAGTCCAGTATTCGGTCTCTGACAGAATCCAGTATCAGGTGTTTCAGAGGAAGATGAAAGAAATCCTGTAACAGAAACCTATATTCTATATGTGCTGCAGCCAGACAGCTGGGACTTGAGTAATCCATGTGTGAAGGAGCTTGAAGCAGTCAAGGCAAGAGTTAAAGCCACGGAAAAGGGATTTTGTAGAGGTCACAAGTCAATGATGTCATGCGTGAGGTGATTGTAGGCATCCTTACAAACACAGGAGATATAGGAGAAGGAGACTTCAGGGTCAAGGAAATATAATATGGTATGCTCAGAATACTACGAGGTACCCTAATATGATAGTAATACAGGCTAACGCAATTTGAAGTGGCACATGCTGAGGCATCACAGAGAATGGAGGTAACCTTCCATGCTGACAGGTGGCCATTTGGATGAGGAGATGAAACAAAATGGAAGAACATATGTTGTCCAGCAGAGACGTGATACCCCCACCATTAATCTGTGTTAAGGAAGTAGTTTTTAACTTTTTAAGTCCTCTTCAAAAAAAAAAAATGTCCTAGGACCAGATTTGGATACTCTGATTCATGCTGAGCGTACCTTATTCCACAAGTGGCCATACTGATGACAGTGGATCCACTTGTGGAATAACATATTACTCGCAAGATGGGTAAGTATACCACAATCTAGTCCATCGTTAGCTAAATACTCACCGTTCCATGAGAAAATGAGGTAATGATATCAAAAGACAGCCAAAAGACATAACTGTGCACCCCAAAGCAATTATTCTTGGTCTGTGAAGTTTTGCACCAAAGTAACTAACAAATGCTATCACCAACAAGTTTCCTGCAGAAAGAAGAGCATAGTTAATTTTCAGGCTTACATGCTAGATTACCCTATGTATTTTTTACAGATAAGACAAACTTGACTAAGTGTAAGCATGGAACCCTATCAGTTTAATATCTGGCATTTATCTTCTCTGTGGATGTAACTGTACTACCAAGGGAACTGGCTAGATGATTAAATAAAACATTTCCATCTCTGACATCTGTGGTTTTTCATAAAGGGTTAGGCCAACTAGGAAACATTCTGATAATAGAATGTTAAGTAGAAATTATGACTAAAAAGGAGAATTTCAACTGAGGCTGTCAGAAGAAGAAAACAATCACCTGCATATTAAATTACTGCTGTCAATGCAGTTTCAGAAAAATGTAAATTACAAGTCAATGGCAAAAACAGGGATGAATAGAGAAATCCAGGTGAATTCGAGCTTGGTGAAATTTATTCAGCAAGTACAAATTTGCCCAAAAAAACAGAATCTTTCAGGGCACTGGAACTATTCAAAAATTTGGGTCTAATTCAACTATTCATTTCAACTGAAAAACAACTGAAAATAAAAATTATGAAATGTCAGAACAGTTTGTTTTTAAACTGTCAAAACAAACTATTTTGACATTTCATGTCAAAACAACATTTTTTAAACTAAATATTGATTCGAAACTACATTTTCTAAACAAATTTCCCCCCTCCCCCAATTTTGGCAAGGAGAAACAATCAAATTTTTCCCCCTGGATTTTTCAGTTTGGAAATTGAACTCAGAAATCTATTATTCTCTCATCTCTGATGGGTTTACTAATTAGTGCAGTCAGTTTGGTCCCCCCTGTATTTCTTCCATAATTTGAGAGGAATAACATGGATAAAGAAAGTCTTTCATTGAATCATTTCTCTTCAGAGAGGGAACATTTCATGTGAGGAAAAGCTTTATGATTTATTGTAAAAATTGTTTTCTAGAATACAGCTGCAGGATAGCACATGTCTTGGCAAGTTATTATTCTCTTGGGACACTCTCTCTATATATACAAATTTTATTGCCTGGATTTAACGGATAAAAGCAATGATGGAGAAAATGCAAAAATATAAATCTAAGCATTTCAACACTGAAAATAAATGCAAGATAGCACATACAGAGAGAAGAACTGATTCATTTACATGAATTGCAAAAATAACTTAATGGGGAGAAAAAAT
Source organism: Mesoclemmys tuberculata (assembly GCA_007922155.1). Lineage (NCBI taxonomy): Eukaryota > Metazoa > Chordata > Testudines > Chelidae > Mesoclemmys > Mesoclemmys tuberculata. The sequence goes on from ML675616.1 coordinate 104,989,503, forward strand.
AGCGTCATTATAAAATATAAATAGACCCAAAGAGTTCGATTCTGATCTCACTCACATACATTTTATACCTGTGTAACTCCTAGGACTTCACTGGATTTACCATACTTTGGATTTATACCGGCATAACTAAGAGCAGAACCAGCCCAAAATGCTCCAGAGCAGGTATAATTTTTGATGCACTCCTTTTTATAGGACATACAGGAACTGCCATACTGGGTTAAATCATTAGTCCATCTAGTCCAGTATTGTGTCTCTGACAATAGCCAACACCAGCTGCATCAGAGGAGATGCAAGAAATGTTGGTATACCCCTTTTATATACAATTGATATACAAACTACATTGAGTCAGGTATAAATCTCAAAAGTTCCATTCATACTGAAGTATGAGTGTAACTTTACGCATTGGAGTCTTCCTGTTGAGTTCATTACATGTGACATATTAAGATTATTTTCATCCTGAAATTTTAAATCAATCAGGATGGCAATATCCACAACTCTGGAGAATTATTTGTTAATGCCGGGAATAATTTGTTTTAAACAATCACCTCTTTAGACCCAACAATAAGTAATTTTGGCAAATTCCTTTTTAAAAAGGCCAGATCTCACCAAAAGCATGAGAGTATTGTGGTTTTGTACATCCATCACAGGTCCCTCCCTCTAAGGGCTCCATTCTGAGCTGCCTTATGGGACTGCATTGTAGGGAGCAAAACAGCTTCTGCAGGCCTGTTACTCCTCTTCCCATAGGGACAGGTAGGGGAGAGAAGTGGAAGGACTCTGGGCTCCATCCTACCCCACAGCACTGGCCAGCATAAGTGAGCCAGCATTCCAGGGGAAGTAATCTCTGCAAATTATAGGGTTGGTGCAGATTACTTCACCCCTCCCCCGAAGCAAGGGGTGGTCAGGACCTACACTGTAAAGTATACCCTTTTAGAATCAAAGTCTGGTTCCTGCTCTGCTGCCGTGGATGGTTCCTGCTTTGCTGCCGTAGCAACTCAGCTACCCACTGACCTTTGCTCAAGGCTTGTGCCAAAACCACAAATGTTTGGCCTTAAACCACCTCACTGATATCAGGGTTGAGCTCAACAGCAGCAGAGCTGGGAGGTTCTCTTACAACATCACAGGCATGATTCTCCCCCCCCCCTTTTTTTTTTTTAAAGAAAGACTGGTTTTGGATCCCATTTCCATATATTTTCCCCCCATACACCTAGAATCCCATCTTTTTAAAGACCATATAAAATCTAGGTCCTACAGGGTCTAACATTTCAGAATCCCTTAATTTACAATTAGATTATAACATTACAAGCGGCCCTGAGTAATGGGTGGCCCATAGCTTCACTGCCCAAGGAACAGACCAGGAAGGAAACTGTGACATTCGGAGGGGTTCTTCCATGCTCTGAGGGAAAATAATCTATACCAGTTGCACGGGGCAGGACTCTGTCCATTTCCTCCCTCTGCCCTCTCACTCCCCACTCACTGGTGTGGGAGATGGAGTAGTGGCTCAAACAGGGTCTTCTTGCCCCCTAGCCCTGTGATCAAGGATGCAAGTAGCCAGAATGGGGAGTAAGGAAGATGCCACAATCACAACTGAAAATCCTGCCCTTAAGGTTTAAAGTGAGTATCGTTGTTTTCTGAAAGTGACTAAAAATTGCACCTTCTTTCTCTGCAGATTTGCTCTCTGTCTATTCAGAGTCAAATCTTCAAAACTTTAGTTACAGAACTATGTTTTTACTGCTTTTTACTCAAGAGCTGCCCAGCTGTAAAATGAGGCTAAAATACTTCTCTGTGTGAAAAATGTTGAGATCTGCTGATGAATAGTGTCATATAATTGCTAAATATTATCTTTGGTGCTAAACTGGATGTTCTATTGGCAAAATGTAACAGTCAGATGTTCTTTGGCAGATCCTAAGCAGATCCAGGAGCTGTCAAACCAGAGTCTGTGCCTGCGTTCCCTTTGTTACGTAAGTGGTCCCATTGACTTCCATGGGACTAAATACACAAGGCACAGGTTACAGGATCAGGTCACAGACTCATCTACAGGTCACCACTTTCAATGTCACACCGTAGCGGCAAAACCAGGCAAATGAATATAAAAAGGGAAGAGCCAAAACAGACCCTTACCCATGCTGTGGAAAAATACTGTTTTGTCAAAGAATATTCAAATAAATCATTACCAATTTCAAAGCTTCCATTAATAATGCCCACCAGAGAGGCTGGAATATTAAATCTTCTCTCAATCTGTGTGAGCATGCTATTCATGTAAGCCCCAGACATGGTTTTAGCTAAATATGCAAATGATGATGCCAGCAGAAATACCTGGGAGAGGAAGAGAAGAATACATACACAAATTAACATGAATATGGATATTTAGTTACACTTCATAGCTATTTTTCCCAACAAAGTTGTGTTTCCAGTGAAAGCAAATACCTAGTCTGGAGTATACATAGTTTGGAGATCATATTTAGTTAATATACAAATTCAACTCCAAGCTTTATCTACTTTACTTGTGCATGGAGTTCTGACATCAGTAGGACTGCATGCATAAACAAAGGGAGCAGGATTTTATCCTCCATCTGTTCACATACATCTGTGCTTCCATCGCTGGTCACCCTTCAGAACCTTCAAACCTCCATTCTTCACCAGACGCTACTTAACATGGAGTTTTACAGCCAAGGCTGTGTTTGAGGCTAGTTTTTAGAAAATGTAGGTGTGCAGCAATTTCCCCATTGAGCAGATGCCTTTTGCAAGAGTGCCATCTGCAGGACTGAATAACACAAGCACCAAAGGAAAAAGAACCCCAACCAAATTAGTGACCTTTATCAGTTACTCACTGAAATGGCCCCATTGGCTTTGTCCTTTTTTCAGCAATGCTCAGTAATTGATAGTAATGATTTCAGTACTATGCATCACTCAGCAAATAAGTGTATTTACATTTGTGAGTGTTACTTAGTAAACATGAAATAATATTTTTAAATAACATTCAAAATTTTAACTAACATTTTCAAGCCTAGTAAGCACAAGTAACAAACAATGACTTTGAAATACTAATACAAAATGAAACTGCCTAAGGAAGTGTTGTGGTTTGTTTTTTTTGTTTGTTTGTTTTTGAAACTTACACAATGTGGTATATTCCAAAGCAAAATATTAGCTCATCACAAGTATTTTTGACTCCCCACCTGATATGTCACCTTAGGCAAGGATCATTTAGCAATGTCCAGAAATAAGGTATCTGTATTAGAAGACAGAAAATCCCTTCAGTCCCTCCTTGAGTTTGGAGGGGTTGTTTTAAGAAGGAGCTCACAGGCCCTCCCCTCCAGTGCACCACAGAGCTTAAGGACATGAACGTTAAACAACAATTTCCTGTAAATTGTGTTTGAACTTTATGGTTAACTGTAAAAACAACGAGAGTCCTGTAGCATTTTAAAGACTAATAAATTTAATTTCTGCAGGCATAAGCTTTTATGGGCTGTAACCCACTTCGTCAGATGTAAGGAATAGAAATCAGATAGAGGTATATATATACATCCAAGGGGAAGAAACAAAAATGGGGAGAGTAGGTATTAGCAAAGTCCATTCAGTTAGAGTAGCTGAGGCCTATTCACAATCATTGATTAGAAGGTGAGAATGTGTGAACAGTGACAATTACTTCTTGTAATGAGAGAACCATTCCAAGTCCCTATTCAGACCCAGTCTGATTGTGTCAAGTTTGCAGATGAGTTCCAGCTCTGCAGTTTCTCGCTGAAGTCTGTTTTTGAAGTTTTTTGTAGAAGTATGGCAACTTTCAAGTCAGCTACAGAGCATCCTAGGAGATGGAAGTGCTCTCCGACTGGTTTATGGATGTTACCATTTTTTATGTCTGATTTGTGTCCATTTATTCCTTTGCATAGTGACAGTCTGGTTTGGCCAATGTACATGGCATAGGGGCATTGCTGGCACATGATGGCATATATTACATTAGTAGATGTGCAGGTGAATGAGCTCCTGATGGTGTGGCTGATGTGGTTAGGACCTGTGATGGTATCACTAGAGTCGACGTGTGGGCAGAGCTGGCAACGGGGTTTGTTGCAGGGATAGGTTCGTGGGTTAGTGTTTGTGTTGTAAGGTGTACGGTTGCCGGTGAGTATTTGCTTCAGGATGGGGGCCTGTCTGTAAGCAAGGATAGGTCTGCCTCCCACGGCTTGAGCAACTGAGGGATCATCTGCTAGGATAGGTTGTAGATCCTTAATGATGTGTTGGAGAGATTTTAGCTGTAGGCTAAACTCAAACACCATCAAACTGAATGGACTTTGCTAATACCTACCCTCCCAATTTTTGTTCCTTACCCTTGGATGTATATATATACCTCTATCTGATTTCTATTCCTTACATCTGATCAGCTGGGTTACAGCCCATGAAAGCTTATGCCTGCAGAAATTAAATTTGTTAGTCTTTAAAGTGCTACAGGACTCTCGTTTTTGCTGTATACAGACTAACACAGCTACCCCTCTGGAACTTTTCACCATGGTTAACTGAGAGCTTTAAAAAAACCAAAACCAGTGCTTGCTATCTTTGTACCTACAATTCCATTGGTTTATTGGGAAATTGCAACTTCTGTAAAATAACTTTTAACCCAAGGGCAAGCAAATACCACCTTAAGCTTGGAAATACAGCAGAATTTCTCAGTTGCAGTTGGTTTCTTAGCTTCTTTCATGTTGCTTTTTTAAAATGGGTCTGGATGTTTGCTTGTGAATATTTGTAATGATGTTACTGTCAGATAAGAGAAAGAAACGAAACCAGTGATAAGGGAATATTTTTAAAAATGCAACAGAATCCTTCTGAGATTAAATAATATAACTAAACTGGAGCAGTTTTCATTTTGAATAGTGACCACAATTAAATAAATACATAAATAAAAAATTAAGCCCCTATGGAAATGAATTATAAACTTTTCTAATTCAGAAACTTTAAGACATGGGACTCAATATTCCAAGGTGCTGGCCAACTCTTATGAGATAATGAACACCCTCAAAAGGCGTTGATTTTAGTGGAGGTTAAAGGCTCCCAGCTGCCTGCATTCGACCCCTGGCAGGATCAGGCCCGTGGCTGTTGGTCTCTGGGGCTCTCTTTTGAAGTAATCATGTGCACAATAGAGAAGGAAGATTGGTTACCAGCTCCAGCTGTGATTTGTGGTCCATGCAGTCTTATATCCTGTCTCCAATAGTAGACAGTGCCACAGACTTCAGAGGAAGGCGCAAAAACCTGTTATGGACAATTATATAGTAACCAAGGTATTTCTTCCCAACCCCCATCAATTGGTGATTAGGTTATGCTCTGAAGCATGTAGGATTTTATACCTCATTTTTGTATCCCATCCTACATACCTATGCATGTTTCTATTAGCCATATCAATATTATCTAGTCCTGTTCTGAATGCTACTATGTGCCCAATCCAGCTTCCACTTAAATCAATGGAAGTTTCTCTATTCAGTGTAATGGAAACTAGATTGGGATCTAATCTCTGGTTATATGAAGGAAAAAAAACGAAACAAAAAAACCCTATACTGGCCTAAAATATTGAACTGCACCAAATGAGAAACCCATTTCCCCCCAAAAATTTGGTAAGTATTCCTCTCTTCTTGATTCTTTTGCCCAAACAGCCTCCTACCTTTGTGGATATCTTTCCTGGTATCTCAAAGCTCTGCTAAACCAACTGCTCTCTTCAAATCTCATGCATTCTGGGACTTCTCTAAGGTGTGGTACACCACTGAGGAAAATTGCCTGGGTGTTTGAGATTCAAATAAAGCAGCCAGCCAGTGTGAAGCAGAGAAAATGCCAGAATTGAAGGAATTTTCCTTTAATGAGTGTCATCAAAGCTCACTTTCCTCTGCTGCATGGGGTACGGGTCACTTGCAGGTTTAAACTATCATAAACGGTGGACTCCCTGTAACCTGAAGTCTTAAATCATGATTTGAGGACATCAGTGACTCAGCCAGGGTGACAGCAGTGATTCAGAGGTTAGGCACCTATTACAGGAGTGGGTGGGAGAGGTTCTGTGGCCTGCAGTGTGCAGGAGGTCTGACTAGATGATCATAATGGTCCCTTCTGGCCTTAAACGTCTATGAAAAGGCTTGATAGAAGTCTATGAGAATCTAATGAAAAAGTCTATGAAAAGACTTAAATCAAATTATATAACACAGCTACCTGCTGGCTGTAAGGGAAACAATGTGAACAAAACAAGAGGGAGCTAGAGCTCAGCCAGGCCCTACCTTACACCAGGAATGGATGTGGATCTCCTTTTTCTTTCCTATACACTGCTTTAGGATCTATTCTGGCTTTCCCATCTCGCAGCGCCTGCTCCTCTCAACCTATTTCACCTTATTGGATCACAACTAAAAAAAGAAACATCCCTAGTACATCTAACAGTGGCTCTCAACTGCTCTTTCACATTCTTCCTCTTTAACCCCACAGAGTTGATCTTGTGGCATTGTAATTTCCATAGCAATGTTAATCTTTCAAATGTATTTCTTCATTAACTTGATTCTTGGCCGATTCACTGGCATTAACCCCTCTTACAGTCCAGCTTTCAGCTCTTATTTTCAGCATTTAATGAAGCTATACAGTATTATATTAATTTAAATATTTGCACTAATTAAACATTGGTGTTTCAGCATTTTAGACCATTACTATAATAAAATAAATGCTGTTTGTTTTTTATTTTGTAAGGGAAACCTATCTACTTGCAAACTTTATTCCACTGCCAGGATTAAATTTTAGAGAGGCACGGTGTGTGAGGTAAAGAAGAGCTTTGTGCAGCTCAAAAGCAACAGAACTTGGTCCAATAAAAGACATTGCTTCACTCAGCGTATCTCTCTAATATCCTGAGATCAACATGGCTATAACAACACTGCAAAGAAATAAATTGTGTTTATTAGGCTGAACAGAGTTTGCAGAGTTTGATCAAAAGAAATGATATGCATTGTCTTATTTCTCTAATTTATACAGCTTGTGGCCCATAAGGCATGCCATAATATGGAGAGTCTGTAGGTGACAGCAGTCTGTTTGAATCCAATTTGCCCTTCCTCCCGAGGTGTATGTGTAGAAAGCAGGCAGTATGGGGCAGGATCCTGGATTCTGCCAACATGCCAACCAGTTCACCTGCACTGGCATATTTGGGTTACATGCTGTGCCAGCTCTGGAGTTGGCCTCTGCTGGAGCAGAAGAAAACCAGAAGGCCGATTATGATTCAGAATCACAATTATCTTCCTGGTCTGCTCTTGCGACATCACAACTACATACTGCTCTTTACCTGGGACAGACTGTAAAATGGCAATTTTACCCTTAATTAGTATTTACTACTTGTCATTGAAGCACAATTGTTTCTCATTCTAAGCTGCAATTTTCAAGTTATTTGTATAAAATTACTTTTAAACTATTTTTGAGTGGGAGAAATGATCATCTGAAAGTCATAATTGTCATCCAATGTATCATTTCCAGCAACGTTCTTGAGACAGGGTGCAGGATACGCTGGATAAGATTCCTAGCTTTCAATTGTTTTTATGGCTTCATATTCCAAATGTTTGGTTGTATGGTGCTCAAACAAACACAGACTGATAGAGATCTCCCTGTAACTTCCTTACTTAAAGTTCATTATCAAAAGTCATTCAGTGACTTATATAACTAACCAAAAGTCTGGATTACAAAGTAACCATCAATGCACAATGCGAAATTCACTTTCATGAACATGGGTGAACTGAAATTCACTTCTGAAGTTTAATGACTGATTGACAATAATTTTTCCTTCTATTTGCTCAACTCTCATTGCAATCTCCCTGCTGTCTCAAAATGGCAAGACAACTTTGCCCTAAAAATGGCTGGTAGTGTGATAAGCATGTTATTGCTTTTACTCTAAAAGCCTTAAATCGTGGGTTTTTTTAAAATCAGGCTTGTGCTCTTTTTATCTTTTTTATGACATATAAAAAGGTAGGTGAGCAAGGGAGAGAGGGAAGAACATTCGGCTTCTTTTTTACCTTAAAATATGAGGAATCCTAACTATGACTTTTCCTGTGTTTAAAAGAGGACGTGTATCTCTCTGTCAAGTTTATTGAGTGATCTTACATCTAAATTGGAGACCTGAGGGTGCTGATGTAGGCCTCAGCACTGTGATGAAGGCCTAAATCAGAGCAGGCCCGGACCATGGATACATATTTGAAGCTAAAGGGTTAATCCTCACACTGAGAAAGAATAAAACAAGCATTATATATAGGGACGTTCGGGACATGTTGATTGTTTGTTCACGCCACCCCAGGCTCCTCTATGATAATTGACTGCTGGAACATATGAGTGGGAACATCCTGCTTAAACATTTTGTGATTTAACATTTATGACACATTGGGGCCCTGTTTGTGAAGATCTACATATGAATGTTTGGGAACATTCTGAAATCTACTTGTGATAATTCTCAAGTGAAGTAATGCACCAATGCATATCAGGAATGTGGTTGATGTGTAAATCATGAGGCAATGAGAGGGCAATTTTATATTCCTTTTATACTCTTTTTTAAAATTGGTATTTGTGGTGACAAAGAGTTAAAAAACTTTTTAGTCCATCTATTTTCCATGCCTTAGATGGGCGGGGAGCCTCGAGAGGAGAAAGACTGCTCCTTATCTGGTCTACTTTTGCTAATTTATGCCTCTGTGTAAGTTTTACAACTGGAAATGGTACTTTTTATTCCTTGCTTAAGACAGTGGGTTTTCTAAAAGGATTCATTTTTAATACACACACTTACAAGCACACATTTATACAACTTAGGCTTGACTTATTGAAGAATTCGTACCATTTCAAGTTCAGCTCGTAATACTGCTGAGGTGAATGAATCCGATAACGGAACGCTTATTTAGCGGGAGGGGGGTAGAAAGGTACAGTATCACATAGGGTGTTAGTCCCCTGCTGTTGCAGCTCTACTGAGCAATGGAGCTGCAGGGGCTCATGTTCGGAGGGAAAAGGAATTGACCTTTTGATCCACACACTTTGCCTGCCCGTTGGGTTACTAGGTTTAGACAGGCTGCCCTTGCTATCTACCTGACCAACTTGTGGACGAATGAGGGCAGCTGGAACCTGTCTTAGTCCAAGACCTGGTTAACGGTTCATAAATCTATCATTCATTTACACAATAACACACATTCTATATCCAACCTAAATCCACTATTTATTGGGTGTTACCTTACCACAAATTATCTTCTCTTGTTCTTTTAGAAATTCTTAACACACAAATAAAACTTAAAAAACAACTGATTACAATAACACAAGTACACAAAACAGTTATCCCAAGAGTTACAGCAACAATTACCCCTGGACTACAAGTAGAATTATTACTGGTTTTACATTCACACTCACTACTCACCACATATATGAATGAACTCAGCTGCAGCAAAAAAAATAACAAACATACCATGGCCAGGTTCTTCTTACTTTTATGCTATATTTTCATCCAGGTGACCTCTATCGTATTCACACCCATGTTATCATCCTCAGACCGAAGTCCCACGGGTTATTACCTTTGACACCCTACTTTATTATTTTGAGCGATGAGCTGGAGAGAGGTGAGACGGTTGATTAGACCCTTTGCGCAGGGCGATTCTGGTGCCCTCCTTGATTCGTGGCTCCCCAGTCTGCTACTGTCTGGCAATCCTTTTATCTTTACTTCGGCTAATACGTCAGCCAAGTCAATTATGGACACTTCCTTTAGCATTTTATTAGCAAGCCCCCCAGCCAAAAGTCTATTGCTGACCTGCAAAACTAATTTTGCAGCGACTGCAAGTTTTCATATTTGGGCCTGGAACTGGTGTGCTTGCAAGGCTTTGCATCTTGGGTCTACCTCAGTTCAGATAACTGGGTTTACTTCAGTTCGGCCAACTTTTGGTCAAGGTCTTTTGCTGTCTCTGAGTTTCTTACACATGGGTTTGTAACTTCTCTCAAAATGGCCTTGGGGCATACACTGTTTTGTACAAACATGCTTTTATCCTGTTACACCAGAGGACATTTTTGAGACGCACTCAACAACATTTCCATCTTCAATTTAACAATTAAACTTACACTAATACCAAAAACTTAACACGGTTAATAAAATTAATTTAAAACTTACATACATCATTTTAACACAAACAACTCTTTTTATAATCAACAATATGCAATAATATATGATAATACACAATCTAATCTATACAAATTACCTATACCCTTTATCCAATTCCTTTGCCACTTTATTATCTTCCTCTGGACTATCAATGCGTAGCTGTGTTTTTTCTTGAACCATTAACACTTTGGTGACCAATTTAGTCATCAGCACTTTTACCACTTATTACCACAACTATACAAATCCGGTCAACAAAATGGACATTAACCATTGTTCCCACGGGCCCAGTCCTAATCCTTCTACTATCCAACTAAACACTGACCATTGTCTTTATTCATTAACCTTATGGACAGTAGAATTAATTGGTTTAGCAACCTCAGTTAGGTTATTCTTGATATCAGGAATATATGTGCAACAAGGGCCTCCTTTAATGAGTGCACATACTCTGCCTTTTTCTGCCAACAAATAATCTAGGGCTAAATAATTTTCTAAGGTCATTTCCCTATTTTTACTGAAAGCATCACTGAGTAAACTAAATCCCCTTTGTGTGGCATTTCCAAGTTCCTCAATCGCTTGGAAAGTTTTGTCAATTTTGACAGTGTTAATAACCGTTTTCACAGGCGTTATGGCTGTAATCCATTTAAGGAGATTTTTTACCCAGGATGGTAATCAATTATTGAGGGTTTTTTTCGTTCGAGGGGTTGACACCCAGGTTAAAGGCAAACCATCTTTGGAAAAAATATGCCCGGGTAAAATTAATACGTGCCCAATGGTACAGGTTTTCACAAAATTTAAAGGTAGCGCAACGTATGCCACTGACCACATATCCAAAAATGATCAGGATTAAGTATATTTGCTTCAGAGTTGCAATCTATTTCTTGATCACCCCCTCCCCCGTATTAATTAAAATTATATCCTTCTCTCCCCATTTAGACCATATTGTTTGCATGGGTGCTATTTATAGTGATGTTTTAATTTGTCTGTTCCCCCACATACTCTGGAGATTCTAGTCCAATTTCTTCACAAAGTGTATTGTTTTTCAGTCCTTTTGCCGTCCAACACACGCTGGTGTTTTGTAGAGATTTGTTTAACTGGATGCGTGCAATCAAACTGTGAGTCCGATAAATGGGGAACATACTGTTGGCACTCCATTTAGGGGCACTTATATTTTGTGTTATAGCGATTGCTGGGAAGGGTTTGGTGGTGGCATCAGGCACCTTTTGTCCAGAAATTCAGCAGTTTGTAAGATTTAATCCATGGGCGGTAGCCACCGCTGCCCGTACGAAGGCATTTTGGGTCCATTTTTTTCTATGTGCAATTACCTCGGGTGTAGTAGTTACCTGAAAAATAAAGCACAATTAATTGCTTCACTTCTTCCTTATTGTCTTTTACTTAACCAATTGTGGTGTGCTGTTATTGGTGGGTCCTTCAATTTATAGATATTTGGGAAATGACCAACTTTTACCACTTTGGTTGGTACTGGTTCCTTTTCCCCTTTTGTGTTTGGTTTTACCAGCCAAACTAAATTCCTTGGCTGATAAAATGGATCCCATGGACCCTGAGGCTTGGTTGCAAATCCAGCCATTGGCTTGAGGCTTGATTTAACTGAATCAGTGATTTTGTTAACCATTGATGCCATCCCTTATAGGGGTTGTTTTTCTGTAACTGTTGTTTCAACATTTCAACCCTATGTTTTGCAACACTATTGGCAGGGTATATGGCAGGTGACTGTGCCACTAGATGTTATGTTGTGCAGCAAGTTTACCCAATGCATTTGACCCAAACGGTGGACGACCATTTGACTGAATTTCATCTGGCACCCCCCTATACTGAAAAAGCTTTTTTCAGTACCTTTTTGGTTGCTAGCGCTGTCCTTTTTTTCATTGGGAAAGCTATGACTTGTTTAATCCCCAAGTCTACAATTAACAATCCCTTAGGATACTGTTTGGCTCCAGTTAAAGGTCCAAAGAAGTTTGTTTGCCAAACTGTTTCTGGCTTAAAGTAGCTTGAATTAAAGGTTTCTTTTTCCCATCTCTTTCTGTTCATTTGCTTTACTTCATGACACTTAACACATCGTTGTCCGATCCTTTCCCAATCTTTCAACTTAACTGGTTCTTCCCTCCCATGATTTGCTTGCGTAAACATATAATTTTTCTTTGCTCCCCAATGACCCCATTAATCATGCAACCACCATACTAGGGGGTCAACTGATTTAACTCATTTATTTTCCCTCTGTAACTTACTACATTGCCCTGTTACCTTTAACACTTCCTGTTTCAATCTTTCGTCCAAAAACTTATGTTTGGCATTATATTCTGCTTTATGTGATGGGATGTGTTGAAGCAGTAAGTAGCTGGGGTTAGTTTGTAAGAAGTTCTTTACTTCTTGCCAAGCTTCCTTGTGGGCCGTTAACCCCACTGTGCCCAAAAGTCCATTAAGGACATATTGAGAATTTACTCCCATTATCCACAACTTTTTGGGGAATATTTTCTTACAATGATTAAGTCCTTCTACCACTCCCCAAACTGCGTGTGTACCTTGGATTTAAAGGACACATTTCAAACCTCCCATTGCCCTTGTTACAGCAAGGGGAGTTACCGGAATGGCCCCTGGATCCATTACAAATAGATACGGGTGTGGGTGTTGCTGCTGTTCTGGCGTTAACCACAGGGTAGTCGGTGGTATTGGCCTCCACATAGTGAGAGACAGCCCGGCACAAGCATATACTAAGTTCTATGGAGTTGTTACGCTCCCTGGTGGCAGTGCCATTACATTTAGCCTATTGCCTAAAGACAAAGCGGTGACTGCAGCCAAAGATATTGGCCAGGCGGTATTTTGTTCTATAAATCCAGTGGTGGCTAACCCAAGACTCCATCTAGGAGCTCTCACTATGTCTTCAGCTTCCCGCAAATCTACCGCCTCACTGCCATACTCCATAATGAGCCTTCCCAACCACACCATGGGTACTTCTCCCTCTCTGCATTCAGAGTCCTTAATTAGGTCTTTCATTTTCGTCCTATCTCTGCATCTAAAATTAGTTGTTTTCATCGTTGTTCCAGTATCATGATTTACCACTCTTTTTGTTAGCACTACTGTGAGTGCCTCCGGAACACATTTGAATGTTTCTTCTCCTCCTACAGCACCTAGCTCTTCCCACGGATATACCAGAGGGGGGCTGTTGGCTGTGCTATTTTGCTTGTAGCAGGGATCACTTTATTTTTTTTCTCATTTTTGGATTCCTGCTCCTCACAACTTTTTACTTCTCTAATTTGCTTTTCTAATACAGATGACTTGGCTTCTGCGTGTGTTACCGCATTATGAGCTGAAATTAGTTGTCTCCAAAGAGTTTTGTTTACTTCCCCCAATACCCAAGTTGGGGGCCCCAACTTGTGGGTATGTTTAATCTCATTTAACTCATTCCTTAGCATGTTAATCAAGGGTTTAACACTGGGGCTCATTTTAAACAGTGTTACCTATGGCAATTCGCCTTTCGAAGCAGAAGCCGTTTTTGAAAGCACCTTCTGAATCTGGGCCAACTGTTCCTCTGTTGTGTCCCCTGCTTCTTTTTTATATCCTGACTTTATCAACTGGGGCTTTTTATCTTTAAAAAGTTCTTTATGATTTTTCAACAAGCAGGACAAGCCCATTCAGTTGTATTTAACTGCCACGTTTTAATTTCTGACCCTTGGGTTAAGTGGATCAGGATTTCCTTCAGCAGCGATGTTCTAGCCAGTGCCAGCCAATGATGCCACAAAGCGTGGGGGAAAATCTGTTCATTCCTTTCCTTATTATCATTATAGGGACATTCTTCCCTCTCTAATGAACTAACTCCGTCTGTTGGGAATCCTGTCCATGACAACATGTGGTGACAAAGGGTTAAAAAACTTTTTTGTTTGTTTATTTTCCACAGGGCAGGGGCAGGGGCAAAGGGGGGGCGGCTGGAGAGGAGAAAGACTGTTCCTTATCTGGTCTACTTTTGCTAATTTATGCCTCTGTGTAAGTTTAACAACTTGAAATGGTACTTTTTATTCCTTGCTTAAGACAGTGGGTTTTCTAAAAGGATTCATTTTTAACACAAACACTTACAAGCACACATTTATACAACTTAGGCTTGACTTATTGAAGAATTCGTACCATTTCCATTTCAGCTCGTAATACTGCTGAGGTGAATGAATCCGATAACGGAACGCTTATTTAGGGGGAGGGAGGTGGGAAGGTACAGATACACACAGGGTGTTAGTCCCTTGCTGTTGCAGCTCTACTGAGCAACAGAGCTGCAGGGGCTTATGTTCGGAGGGAAAAGGAATTGACCTTTTGATCTACTCACTTTGCCTGCCCGTTGGGTTACTAGGTTTAGACAGGCCCCCCTTGCTATTTACCTGACCAACTTGTGGACAAATGAGGGCAGCTGGAACCTGTCTTAGTCCAAGACCTGGTTAACGGTTCGTAAATCTATCATTCATTTACACAATAACACACATTCTATATCCAATCTAAATCCACTATTTATTGGGTGTTACCTTACCACAAATTATCTTCTCTTATTCTTTTACAAATTCTTAACACACAAATAAAACTTAAAAAATAACTGATTACAATAACAAAGTACACAAAACAGTTACCCCAAGAGTTATAGCAACAATTACCCCTGGACTACAAGTAGAATTATTACTGGTTTTACATTCACACTCACTACTCACCACATATATGAATGAACTCAGCTGCAGCAAAAAAAATAACAAACATACCATGGCCAGGTTCTTCTTACTTTTATGCTATATTTTCATCCAGGTGACCTCTATCGTATTCACACCCACGTTATCATCCTCAGTCCAAAGTCCCACGGGTTATTAGCTTTGACACCCTACTTTATTATTTTGAGCGACGAGCTGGAGAGAGGTGAGACGGTTGATTAGACCCTTTGTGCAGGGCGATTCTGGTGCCCTCCTTGATTCGTGGCTCCCCAATCTGCTATTGTCTGGCAATCCTTTTATCTTTACTTCGGCTAATACGTCAGCCAAGTCAATTATGGACACTTCCTTTAGCATTTTATTAGCAAGCCCCCCAGCCAAAAGTCTATTGCTGATCTGCAAAACTAATTTTGCAGCGACTGCAGTTTTCATATTTGGGCCTGGAACTGGTGTGCTTGCAAGGCTTTGCCTCTTGGGTCTACCTCAGTTCATATAACTGGGTTTACTTCAGTTCGGCCAGCTTTTGGTCAAGGTCTTTTGCTGTCTCTGAGTTTCTTATACATGGGTTTGTAACTTCTCTCAAAATGGCCTTGCGCATACACTGTTGTGTACAAACATGCTTCTAACCCAAGGGTCGGCAACCTACTGCGGCTGAAGAGCCGCATGCAGCTCCAGAGCCATGCTCCAGAGCCGCGGCTTACCGCGGCTGAAGAGCCACATGCAGCTCCAGAGCCACCGGTTGCCGACCCCTGTTCTATCCTGTTACAACGTATTGATAGTATTGGTGTAGGTATAAGGATTTTATTATGTTAGTAAGTATAAGATAATGTCCAAATGTAATGGAATAAGAATGTAATGACTTTTAGTAAGTTTGAATGAGGAGTGAATGCAGTTTGAGTCTGCTGAGATAAGACAGTGAGCAAGTAATTGCTGAGTGTGGCAAACAGCCGGCTTCTCCCTAGTGGGTCTCACACTTTTGCCTCTCTTAGGGGGCCAGGGCATCACCAGTTACCTCATCTTCCCAGGGAGGGGGGTAGAGATCTGGGCCACCCGCTCCTCTGGGTCCCAGCCCACGGGCCCTCTGAGTAGCAGCTATGTGCTGCTTGCACCGTACTTACAGCTGCAGACTTTTCCCCTCGGCCACTCTCCTCCCTCTGTCTTTCTGGCTTCCTGAGCCCAGTACCCTCCTCAGGAATCCACCTCTCTCCCACACACCGCTGTACTCCGTTCTGTTCTTCTCCACGACTCCACACACCACTGGACTGGACTGGACTGGACTGGACTGTGTTCCGTTCCGTTCCGTTCCGTTCCGTCTCCACACACTACTCCACTCTACTCACCACACACCTACTCCTTCAGCTCCCACACTGCCTCTCAGGCCTAGAGGGTTTTTATCAGGCACCTGGGTGGGGCCTTAATTGGTGTCAGCTGACCCTAATTACCCTTTGGCTAGTCTACAGGGAATAAAGCCCGGATCGTTCTAGCACTTACATAGCGCCCTTCTAGAGCTTTCCTACTGTTGTTACTGCTCCTCTTGCTGTTGCCGCCGGGGTGCTCCTGGCTCTTGGGGGCCCTGCAGGCTGCCTCCCCCACCCCAGCAGGGAGGGGGTGAGTGAGTGGCCACACCACCGCCACTGCCACCACCCCTGCTGCTGCTTCCAGGCTCCTGCCGCTGCCATGAGCACCCCTTCCCTGCTGCTGCTGCCCCTCCTGCCCCCACATTTGGGGGCGCCCCTGCCCTTCCCCTTTCTTTCTCTTCTCCTGTTGCTGCCCCTGCTAGCCCGTTTACCTCCTTCCCCTGTTGCTGCCCCCTTCCGTGGTTTGTCCCCTCATTCCTTTATTTTGTTTGTCTGTCTGTTTTCCCAGCCCCTGCCTTGGTTTGTGCCCTGCCCCGCCAGGCCTTAGCAGCTTACTGCTGGGCCTCCCAGCCCTGCTGTGGCCCTGAACCCCCACCCCTCACTTCCCCTGCCTGCTGCTGCCTCCCCCTGATCTGGCACCTGTGTTCTGGCCCCGGCAGTATCCATGGTCCCCCCTTAACTGATCTCCCCCGTTTTGTTGCCTCCCCACACACACTACACCCCCCCATGTTACTTTAACCCTGCCCGGCCCCCATACAGCCGGAGGAGCCCCTGCCCAGCTTGGCCCCCCCCCCCATATTCTTTTGTGCTGGTGCCCTCCTTCCCTGCTTTCAGCCTAGCGGGGAGGAGTGGTCGCCCCCCTTTTCCCCTTCCCACCCCTTCTCCCCTCCCTCTCCACTCCCCCTCTCCTCTCCTCTCTCACCCCTTCTTCAAACTCCCCCCCTCGCCAAAACTACTCCTACCCCCTCCCAAGATGGCGGCTGTGCCTGGGGCCGGGAACTCCTTCCTAGATGCTCCTGTCCCTCCCTCTCATTCTGAGGCCCTGCCCCTGCCTGTAACAACTGGTCCTGCTGCCCCCGCTGAGCTGCCGGTGTCGGTCCCAAAGCGCTGGTGGTGCATGTCTCAGGTAGGGACTCTGCCGCCACCACGGCTCCTGCCCCCCGGCCCTGGGGGATGCACCCTTGGCCAGGAGGAAAGGCCAGGGAGAAAAAAAAAGGTCAAGGGCCCCACCCAGAGAGCGACGCCTCCCACTAACCCTTCCACCAGCTCTGGGGGTGGCAGCGTGGCAGGTGCAGCTGCAGCTGCTGCCGGCGGTGGCGCGTGGCGAGGAGGCGCTCGAGGGGTTGTTCCTGGTGCCCCATCAAGGGGCCCAGTACCGGGTCCATTATAGGGTGGGGGAGATGCGGTGCTACTTCTGCCGGGCGGCGGAGCACGTTCGGTGGGACTGCCCCCGGCCCGTCACGGAGGGAGGCCCGGGACCCCTGAGACCCAGAAGGGCACCAGCCAGACCAGCGGTGGTGCCCCCCCCCCACCCGTCCCTCCATTAGCGGTTGTCACCTGCGCTCAGGCACAGGGGGAACCCCCCCACCGGATCACCCGGGCGAGCTGACGGACCCCGCTGACACCTGGAACAGTCCAGCAGGGCCTGCGGAGGGGTGGGAGCCAGGGCTGTCATCGTTGGGCATCGGAGAGGGCACACCTCGGAGGGATGCTTCTTCTTCCCTCTCTGCCTCGCCCCTGCTTTCCCAAACCACGACCCCTACACTCTTGCCCCCTGCCCCCGCCCCCGCTGCCCGGCCCTCCACATCGGGGGACTGGGTGCTCGTGCAGGTAGTCCCTCCTGGAGGAGTCCCCACCTGAAACCCCCCCAGCTCAAATGCCATCCGAACCCCCCGCTGGTGTCGGGGAGGATTTCGGGATGGCAGGGGGGGACTTCTCCTCCCTTATGGATGCCTTGGGGTTGACCCCGGCCTGTCCGGGGGAGGACGACCCAGCCCCCCACGTGGAGAATTTAGAGCAGGATAGCATCTGCTCCCCCTCTCTCCCCTCCCATCCTCAGCTGCTACCACTGCTCCCACTTCCGGAGCCCCCTTTAACCCCTACACCCACCACACTAGGGATGGCATATTTAACATAGCTGCCACAGCCTCCGAGGTGCTGGCCGGGGCTGAACAGCTGAGCCCCAGGCCACCAGGTGCCCTGTCACTTGTTGTGGGCCAGCCGCTCTTCCTTTCCCTTGAGGATGCTAGCCTGGCCGCCTCCTCATGAGGGCCTGGAGCTGTGGGCACTGTGCTCCTAGAGTCCACTCCTACGGAGAACATCCACCCCGTGCCTGCCCCCTCAGCTCCCGGCCCCGACCAAGAGGCTATGCACTCTGCCGGCCCAGTCGTTATGGCTGTGGGACCTGCTCCCAATTTCAACCCTGACCCCTTTCCCGCTCCCTGCCCCAACCCTTTCCCAACCCCCACTCCTACTGCCCCCCCTGCTCTCAACCTTCCCTTGGCCCTCATTCCCCTCCCCGTACCTTCTTCTCTCCCCCCTGCTGCCTGTACATCTGCCGCCCCTGGTGTTGTCTCCTTCCCCCTGAAGAGCTCCCAGGAGGTGGCCTTTGTGCTTAAGACTCCCAGCCCACTCGGGGCTGCTGTCTTTCCTCCTCCGCTGCTGCCACCCCTCACCCCCGTCTCAATGGGCTGTAAGGCCACTGCGGGGGCCGAGCCGGAGGATGACCCCACCGAGGCACTGCGTGAGGAGCTGCACATTTTCCTCCGGGACACTCCGGACACCGAGTGTGGCTTGCTCTGCAGCACTGGGGGGCTTCCACCACGTTTTCCGGGCCGTGAGGGACACTACGAAGGAGGGGAAGGGGACCGGGCGGCAGAACGCCGTGGCCTACCAGCGGGCCCACAGCTTCCATGATGCCCTCATGGCCTACGGCACTGGCCACGGATTGCTGCAGAGCCCGACAAGGACCGCTGGTGCCTTTACCCGTGAGGATCCCCCCAGCCCTCCTCGTAAAGCCTGTCACCATCACCACCTTGAATACAAGGGGCTGCAGGATGGGTCTCCTTCCTTCGGGAAGGGGGGTACTCTCCAGGTACTCTCCTTCCTTTGGGAAGGGGGGTACTCTATAGTGTTCCTGCAGGAGACCCACACGGACCCAGCTGCTGAGGCCAGCTGGTGGCTGGAGTGGGGAGATAGGGTGCACCCTAGTCCTCTCTCCGCCCATGCGGCCAGAGTGGCCACCCTGTTCTCCCCTGGACAGCAGCCCAAGGTGCTGGGGGTCACCGAGGTTGTGCCGGGCCGCCTGCTGCACCTCCGGGTCTGTGTGGAGGGGCTGGCGTTGAGTCTCCTCAACATCTACGCCCTGATCGCGGGCCCGGAGCGGGTGCGGTTCTTCAAGCAGGCAGCCGCCTTCTTCAGCACTTTAGATCCTCGCGAATGCCTGGTCCTGGGCGAGGATTTTAACACCATCCTTGAGGAGCGAGACCACACGAAGACCGAGCAGTGCCAGGCCGCTGCGGACGTCCTCTGGAAGATCATCGACCACCACTCCCTGGTGGACGTCTAGCGTGACCACCACCCGGACAACGTCATCACTTTCACCTTTGTCTGGGTAGGAGAAGATCGGTCGCGCCACTCCCAGTTGGACCACATCTACATCTCTTGACACCACCTTGCACGGGCCTACTCCTCCAGCGTTCAGCCAGCCCCATTCTAGGATCACCACATGGTGACTGTGACGGCCTCTCTCACTGCAGGAGAGATAGAGTGCGGCTCCCACTTCTTCTATGCCCTGGAGAAAAGGAGGGGGGCCCAGAAGCATGTCATCTGCCTCCTTGCAACTGACAGCACCCCCCTCACAGATCTGGTGGAGATGTGTGAAAGGGCCAGGGCCTCCTACGCTGACCTTTTCTCTCCGGATCCGACAGATATCGCCGCCTGCAGGGTGCTCTGGAATGAACTTCCCACGGTCAGTGCAAGCAACCGAGACCGGCTGGAGCTACCTCTCACTCTGGCCGAGTTCTTGGAAGCCCTCCGCCTCATGCTCACCAATAAATCCCCGGGCATGGATAGGCTGATCGTGGAGTTCTACCCCACATTTTGGAATGTCCTTGGCCCGGACCTCGCCACTGTCTGGGCTGAGTCCAAGGTCAGCGGAGTGCTTCCCCTTTCGTGCAGGAAGGCCGTGCTCGCCTTACTGCCAAAAAAGGGGGACATCCACGACCTTCGGAACTGGCGTCCCCTCTCGCTTCTCGTCACAGACTACAAAATTGTGGCCAAAGCCGTCTCGCTGCGTCTCTGTGCTGCAAGACGTGGCCCATCCCGACCAGACCTACACCGTCCTGGGCCACACCATCTTTAACAATATGTATCTGGTCCGGGACCTCCTGGAACTTGGGTGTAAGGATGGTTTGTCATTCACCCTCCTGTCCCTAGACCAGGAGAAGGCGGTCGACTGGATGGACCATGGGTATCTCCTGGGCACCCTGCAGGCGTTTGGCTTTGAACCCCATTTTGTGGGCTTTCTCTGGGTGCTGTACGCCTCCGCAGAGTGCCTGGTCAAGCTCAACTGGACCCTGATCGAACCGATCAGCTTCAGGTGGGGAGTATGCCAAGACTGTCTGCTGTCAGGCCAGCTGTATGCTCTGGCCATGGAGCACTTCCTCTGTATCCTCTGCTGGAGGTTGATGGGGTTGGTGGTCTGAGAGCCAGAGCTGAGGCTGGTCCTGTCAGCGTACACTGATGACGTGCTCTTTGTAGTCCAGGACCCAGGTGACCTGGTGCGGCTGGAGGCCTGCCTGGCCGTCTACTCGGCAGCCTCCTCCGCCCGGGTCAATTGGGCCAAGAGCTCTAGCCTGATGGTAGGGGCTGGGTGGCAGGTGAGCTCCCTCCCACCCGCGCTTCAAGCCATCCGGTGGAGCACGGGTCCGCTGCTCTATCTGGGTATTTACTTTTCCACCACCCACCTCTCCCCGGCAGAGAACTGGCAGGATTTGGAGGGCAGCGTGTCTGAGCGGCTGCGGAGATGGGGGAGGGCACTGGTGATCAACCAGCTCATCCTGTCCATGCTTTGGCACCGGCTCAACACCCTGGTCCTGACCCCGAGTTTCCTGGCCTACCTCCAGAAGACAGTTCTGGAGTTCTTTTGGCCAGGACTGCACTGGGTCTCTGCAGGGATTCTGAGTCTTCCCCTGGAGGAGGGCAGGCAGGGCCTGTGCTGCATCCGCAGCCAGGTCCACACCTTCCGCCTCCAGGCCCTGCAGAGACTCCTTTATGGTACAGGTAGTCCGGCGTGGAGCCACTTGGCACACGCCTTCCTCCGCCGCTTCCGAGGGCTCCGATATGACCTGCAGCTCTTTTTTCTCCACCTGAGAGGTCTTCCGCGAGACCTCTCTGAGCTGCCAGTCTTCTACCAGGACCTCCTCTGGACCTGGAGGCTCGTCTCAGCCTCCAGGCCCCTTGCGGTCCCCGAGGGGGAGGATCTCCTCACCGAGCCCCTGCTACACAACCCCCAGCTGAGTGTGCAGGTGGCGGAGACCCCCTCGGTGCGACGGCGCATGGTCCTGGCAGGAGTCACCAGGGTCGGAGACCTCCTGGACTACGCCCGGGGGGTTTGGGGGGACCCCCATGCACTGGCTTGGCGCCTGGGGCTCCCCACCCTTTGAACCCCCCAATGCATACTCCAGGAGGTGAGGGCAGCCTTGCCCCCCACTGCTTTGAGGTACCTTGAGCGGGTCTTGCAAGAGGGTGCTCCCTGCCCCCTCCTCAGCCCCGGCCCTCCAGTGCTTACCATCGGACCCTGGCCCCGCAAGCCCCCCTGGCCTCCCCATCCCCACGCCCCAAGCCAGCTGCTCGACTTGCAGCTGGTTCTCTTTCAGACCGCGCCGAGGGACCATCTGTATGCGCTCGTGCTCCACACCCTTCACTTCCTTGCCCTCGTGTCCCGCCCGGACACCAAGTGGCGGGACCTGCTACCACCCACAGAGGGCGAGGACCCTCAGTGGGCCAGCCTGTATTCCACCCTGACCCCATGGCCCGCCGGGGACATTAGCTGGCGGATCCTTCCCGGAGCCATGAGCATGGGCTTGTACTTGGCGCGGTTCACCTCCCACCCTGACACCTGCCCGTACTGCAGCATGAGGGAGATCCTGGCGCACGTATACCTGGAGTGCGCCAGGTTGAAGCCCCTCTTCTGGCTCCTGCAGAAACTCTTGCTGAGGTTCTGGCTGCACACCCCATCCATGGCCCCACGAAGTCGCAGGACTTCCTCATCAACCTCCTCCTAGCCCTGGCTTAATTGGCTATCTACAAGACCAGGGAGAGAAGGTTGGCGGGGGGGCACTCTGTGACTGTGGGGCCTATTTCTGTTCCCTCGTAAACTCACGTCTCCAGGCAGAGTTCCTCTGGGAGGCGTCCACTGGCTCTCTGGACACCTTCGAGGAGCAGTGGGCGCTGTCCAGGGTTCTCTGCTTGGTGTCCTCTTCCAGTTTTCTGCATTTAACCCTGTGACCCTCACTTCCCCTCCTGTTTTTTCATTTGTTGTCCCCCATAATTAGTTGAACCCGGGTCCAGTGGCTCCTGCCCTAGGCTGGGGGGGGGCTTTAGTGGTGGGTGGGTGCAAGCCCACCCACCTTCCCCTGGTTTCAAATAGTAAAACTTTCCCAGTGCCCTCTGCCCTTGCTATACTACATGAGGTAATGGTTCTCAGCCTCCAAGGGCAGGAGGGAGAGAAGATGCTTTTGATTAAGGAATTTTTACAACCCAGATGGCCGATGATCAAGGTAGCCACAGAAAACAGGGGAGTTAACACCCAAGGACAGGAACTAGACGGAGTGTGAAACAGGAATGAAAGAATACTGGGAAAGCTGTCACACTTGCGATATCAAATGTAAATGACGATTACATCAAACAAGAAGACTATCTGACATGACAAAATCCATAGACCCGAATGGGGATGGATACATATAAAAATAGGGTGAAGAAACCTGGACTTTGGGCTCATTCTGGAAACCCCAAGGAACATCATGTTGCGACCAACAGAGCCTGGCTCCATCCTCATGCCTGAGTCACCTGGCCAGTGATTCAACTCGAGCAGCACAGAGGCTGGTAATTATATCTCAGAGAGGGAGAGGGATAGTAGGTGTGTGGTTTAGGCAATTGCTTTTCAAATATTTTCTGTATTCATAATAAATGCGGCATACTGTCTTATCCCCTGAATAAGATCCTGCTGTTTATTTCATAAGTGTAACGCTGAATTTTAACAGAGAGGTTTTTTATCCCAAGTGTTAATTGGTCACTGAAGTTAAATAGGTGGTGACAAAAAACAAACAAACAAAAGTTTTTGTTAACCTGACTAAAGATCCCTTGTTATTCTGAGTTCTCAACGTTCACTTTCCTGACTGTTGAGTTGACATCATTTCAATAGTTTTCCAATCATCACAATCTTCTGGGAGGACAGAACCTGAATTTATAACGTAAAAAAAAACCCAAACAACATCAAAACCCCCAGTCAGAATACAAATCTTTCAGGTCATCTTTATAAACCCAATGTTGTTGTTTTATTTCTTTTCAGGACACCTTTAAGACTTCTCAGCTTTTTAGAGACAGCTCTTTGCAGTCAGCTATATGAGGTACTGAGCTTGCCAATGCCAAAAAAGTCCCTGCCAAGAACAATGACTCTGAAGTTCTATATTTGAGTTTGGAAATGTTTACGCTACACAGATAGTAACACCCACACATCGGCCTATGCTAACTTTTACTAAAGCAGGTTTCCCCTATCAAGTAAATCTAATCATGGCTTTATCCCTAACTGTGGAGAACAAAATCCACAAAGACCTAGAGTTACAGCTCTTCAAAACAAAATTTCAGGTGACAGCATGGACGATGTGATGACTTAAGTTACTATTGTTTTGTACAAAGGAGATTTCCTGGCAAAATAGATATAACCAAGATATTCTTTTAAAAAATCACGTAAAACTGTCAATCATTTCTGGAGGTAAGTTCCCATATCAGTGAGAACTGATTTAATTTCTCCTTGTAAATAAAAAAAAAAAAAAAACCTATTCAAACTCTGCTAACCAAGTGAAATTATAATGGGGGAAAACTAATTTTAGGAGCATTGCAACCGAATAGTTGTCATCTACTTACTAAGCTTGCTGAGTTGTTTGAGGAAGTGGTTGATAAGGTCCCTTTTAAATAATTGACTTTGCTCTTAATCCTAATTTGTTGAAAATTAACCCATGTTCAGTAGCCAAGTTTTGTTTTTGTCAAACATTTGCAGTTGTGAATTTTAATGCAGCTTGATCTAAGGGGCAATTTTCTGTGTAGGTTCACATTCTGCCCTTTATACTGAGCTCAGATATGCCCGTGTTGACAATAGTGCATTAATCAGTGTATTTGAAGGGGGCACAATTTAAATTGTTTCAATGATAAATTATAGTTTTGTGGTTTCAGGCATCCTTTCAAAAAAATTTTCTTCAGTAATGCCCAGAGGCCACAACAGAGGTCAGAGCCCCATTAAACTAAGAATTGTACAAACACACAGTGAGAGACAATCCCTGCCCCAAAGATCTTACAGTGTAAACAGTCAAGACAAACAAAGGATGGGATGGAAAACAGAGACAGGGAGAGGTGAAGAGAATTGCCCAAGGTCACATAGCAAATCTGTGGCAGAGCCAATCCTAAAAACTGTTATGACAGCTACTATGCAGCATGACAGACTTAGCTACAATAGCACATATTGAAGGTAGAGTGTAGTTTGGCCAGTTGGGGGGGGGGCTTTAACCGCTGTGACAGAGAGAGGTTATGTGATTTGTGTAGGGCACTGTGGTCTAGTAAATTAAGGATTAGACTGGGCATCTTGAGAGATGCCTTCTAATTCTGGTTCTGACTTAGTCTTCCAGTATAATCTCAGACAAGTCAACTGAGTTAGTTTACTCTTATGTAAGATGAGGCCATTGATATTTACCTGCCTCACAGTATGTGCTACTAATATGTATGAAGAGCCACAAAAGTGCCAAGTGTTATTAAGGTCAGTGGCAAAGGAACTCATGAGTTCCTGGCCCACAGCTGTGTGTTCAGTTCACCAGACCACCTGGTGAAGCTGTCCCTTTTCTCCCACTTGCCTTCAGTCAAGTCAAAAACTCACAAATTTATATTTTAGACAGAGTAGCTTTTCAGTTTCACAGATAGAGGGAAACAGTCTGCATGAAAATCTCTAGAACATTTTCCAATATGTAAAAATTTCACTCAAAAGCTATAATTTAGTGAGAGCTGCATTTTTGCTTTCAAATTTATATTAATGATGGCCTCCAAAAATACCTATTTGCTGGCTGTGCTAAGGGAATTTGGTGAGTTTTCTGTTAGAGGATTCAATTAAAAATAGATACTATTAGCCCTTAGTTTTCTTGTGCAACGTCCTCATTTTTAAACATTTCCCTATATGATACTGAGCAGTGTGCTGGAGATTGTTGCATGTTAGATTCCAACCCAAAGCCACTGCTTTGAAGAATAAAAAATTTGCAATGACAGAATAAGAGAAAAACATAAAGATAATGGTCCATATGATCCCTCCCCACATATTGCTTAGGGTGCAGTGAAGACAATACAATTAAAAAGCCATGATGGATCCAAAATGCTTCTCTGTCTTCATGTAGCCATCTGTGCTTTTCCTGAAAGGTGGGCAGGCCAGGGGCAGTGGAGGAAGAAAAACTTTCTGCTAAAACTGCAGCTTTTCCACAAGAAAAGTCAGAAACACTTGAACTCAGTTTGGGGCTTCAAGTGACTTCTCTGCGTGACATTTCTCTCGTGCATTCTGGACTGGTGTTTTACTGAGTCACCCGAATCTCTCACTCTTGGAGTCCATCTTACCCTGCTCTGCTGTGAGAACCCCCAATCCTGGAGTATTCAGGCCCAGCCATGAGCCAAAAAATGCTCCTAATGGAGTAAGTGCTTCTAGCCAGCCATTCTTTTGAATTATACAACAGAATGACCCCAGGCATATCACTCAATCCCAAATGCAACCCAAGGAATTTCCATTTTACAATGTTCAGTGCTGCCCACTGAACAATGTAAGCTCATATATATTCGTCAATTTAACAAAGAAATGGATATGCATATGCACCAGCCTTGTTATTCTCAGTGAAGTCTCACACACACTTCAGACCAAACGCACTGCTTTCGATAAAACAAATGCATTAACCACGGGAGGACTTTAAGTGATTATAAGTCAAAGGATAACAAGTCAGATTTGATCAAGAGAAAACAAAGCAAAATGCATACTAAACCAAGCTTAACACCTTCAGCAACCTTACAAGCTTAGGTGATTCTCATCACAGGCTGGCTAGTTTCCCTTTAGCCCGGCTCTCCCCTTTGGTCAGCACTTCAGTTGCTTGGTGGTGTTTGTAGATGGAGATAGAAGACAGAGAGCATGGTAAATGTCTCCGCTTGTTAAAATGTTCCTCCTCCCCTCTGGAGCTTCCTCCCGGCCCCGCCCCCCATGGTCAGGTGACACATAATGTCCTCGTATGGCTGCTTCCATGTCCCGAGTCAATGAACATTACCTCCTCATCATTCCAAGCTGACCAAGGGAAGGGAGAGTCTAACTGGTTCTCTGTTGGTGCCTAGGCTAGTCCTTTGTTCCTGAAATGCTGAGCTGGGTTTGTCTGATAGAAGCCTTGATGAGGTGTGAACTGCCCCTCTGCTCCTGGAGAGTTTTGACTGGATATGTTTCCAGCCATGAGATGCATCTTTGGAAATATTACATACGAAAGCTTCATAACCATACACATGATATTGCAACAAATATATTCCTATAACAATAATGCTCAGTACGTCATGAGCATTCCAAAAACATCTTACATACTTTGCATTAAATAATACACAATTACACTCTGAGGGTGAACATGGGGGTGCAGGGTGTCACACTCTGGCATTAGGGATTCTGTGTATAGTAACCCCCTCTGCAGGGATCTGCCCACTTTCATGCAGAAGAAAGACAACTGCCCAGAAGCACTGTCCCCCTACTTTCCCCTGGATGCATTTGGAGCGTTCCCTCCATTGACATCAATCATGTGACTGAAATAGTCCATCCATGCAAATTAGATAGCAGGAGCAAGGCCTAATCAACCTAATAAAGTTAATGTATATAAAATGGGGTTTGGGGAAAATAATTCAATAAAAGCTGTTTTAATTAATTGAGCCTATGCCTTCAAACCTATTTTTATCTGTTCTTCATCTCGGAAACTGAGGTGAATAGCAGGCACTATTTTTATTGTTTTTTGATGTTAATCCCTTCTTCTGTGTATGCCACTCTCTGTTCACACCACCTTCCTCCCCCAATTTGTGTGCTATTCTAACCATTAGTTATTTATAGGGTATATTGTTTTTTAATTCCTTTCTAATCAATAGCTGCAGTGTCGTACAATGGGTCAGAGAGGGCCATATTTTCAAAAGTTTGCATGCCAGGCTGTGACTCACTGTATCCCAAGTCCACTCTTATGCTGTGATTTGTATATTATTCATGTTTACCCTTAAAGTGTAACTGTGTATGGTCTGATGCAAAGTATGCTATGGAAGGTGTTTTTGGAATGCTCATAACATATTGAACATTGTTGTGGTAGCATGTTCCCTGCACTGTCATACATGTGCATAGATGTGAAACCCTGCTATATCATTTCCTCAATAGTGTGTCTCACATGGCTTGAATAGATGCAGACAAGCACAAAGCTGTGTTTCCATGCTCAGTAGACGCATGTATACAAGAATAATGGACTAGCCTAAGCACTTTTGAGCACTTTGGCTCAAGAGGGAAAAATCACACCCATTGTTGGACATGGACGATCACCTGACCCGAGGGGGTGTCGAGGAAACTTGTTAAAAAGAAAGAGGCATCTTTGTCTCGGGGCTCTTCCCTGGAATCCATCTTCTAAGCAACACCAAAGACTGTGAATCTACCCACAACAAGGTAGCCCGTAC
The DNA here is from genome assembly GCA_007922155.1 of Mesoclemmys tuberculata. Classification (NCBI taxonomy): domain Eukaryota; kingdom Metazoa; phylum Chordata; order Testudines; family Chelidae; genus Mesoclemmys; species Mesoclemmys tuberculata. Next base: position 105,017,636 of record ML675616.1, read on the forward strand.
GTACAGGCAACCAGCCTGTATGGTAAGTGGAATACAGACTGAAATATTAATCTTAGGTTAAGATGCAAGTTATCTTTTAGTTAATCATGATGAACTCCTTGACTCATTTATTAATCTTTTGATTTATATTAATCTGATTTAGATCCACTTAAAATCTTGCTGTAGTCAATAACTTAATTGTTTTATCTAAAACAGTGTATGTGGATTGAATGTATACAGAGATCTCGCTTAGAACGAAGAGGTGGTAGATATCAATTTATTTGATAAATGGATGGACAAATGTAATTGAGCTTGCAGGGTGAAATGTATAGCACTGAATTCTGCAAGATGGCAATTCCCAGGGTTGCATCTGGGACTGGGGGTGTTTGCTGGGGGTTTATCCCATGAGTGGCTCGCCAGAGATGCTCCTTCACTAGGTCAGGGACCGATCACATGCAGGAGGCTGGGCATGGGCTGACAAAGAGGGGATAAATCAGGGCCTAAGAATGAGGAATTGGGGTGACACAGCTACACACTCGTCCAGATTGCAGGGGGGGAACGTCACACAGGCATGCTTATGCAAAAATGCAGATGTACATTTTAATGCTTATGAACTTCTGAAATTATGCCCAACAACATGTTCTGCTTTGGAAAACAAGCAAACAAAACAGAAAAGCCCTGATCCTTGCTAAATAGACATAGGTAAAATATGAAGAAGCACATCTTATTATATAATTTGTAAGGGCAACCCTTACACAAATAAGGAGTCCTTTCTCACACAAATAATCCATAGATTTCCACAGGATTATCTGAGTGAAAAATTTCTGTTTGGTGTGAGTAAGGACTACAGACTCAAGTCCTAAAAGGGAATTACAAGCAGTAATGAGCAACATAAAAGCATCTATAAAAACTAGATAGCAGGTAGTTAACAATTCCCCTTAAAGCACTTATTTCCTTATCACAGAAGATAAATCAAAGCAGCGGTTTAAGTCATTTATATCATGTGCCTATGGTAGTTATGATTCCATGGCCCAGTTTAGAGAGCTATACTTTTACACTCAGTGTGTCATAAACGATCTACATTTTAGAATCTTAAGACAAATCATTGCCCTCTTGTTTACAAAAAACCCACATTTTCTATTTTAAAGACTAATGCATCTTCAGAAAAATGACTTCAAATTACAGTATTTTCTGGTTTATCTCAACTGAGATTTGACATTCAATGCCTACGTTTCCAGAGATTCAATTTGCCCATTATACAAAATTTGTTTCTGGTATACTTTGCTTAAATGTAATATGCACAAACTCACTTTTAATTTGTCCTATCTTGGTCAGCTTGCACAATTGTATTTTCAATGTACCCAAAGGGTTTCTGGCTTCATGGAAGATTCATTTAGATTCTTTTATTCTATTTTTCTTGTGGCATCATGAAGATGAAAAAATTGAACTGTATTAATTTGCACGTCAGGAAGATAGGGCAATTTGAGGCTATGGTTTGCAGGTGACGGAGGGCTGTTATCTTTATCTCCATGATTCTGGGGATATGGAGTGACTTCCTTTAGACCTTTGGGTGACCACAGACATATCTCCCTTTTAAAACCAGGTTTATAAAACATTTTTCTTTCAGCATCACCTACAGCCTCTCAGCTTTGGAATTTTCTCCCCCCTCCTTGATCCAAAACAGCCTGAATTTTTCAAATTACTAAGCATGCTAATATGTTTTCTGTTTTTTTGAAAAGCAGAGGACATGTGAGTGTGGGTATATTTGGACAGGGGACATCTTATAATTTCAAATATATTTTTTATTTGCAACTTTAATTAGGTCTGGTGTACATCAACATGGCTTTGTGTGTGTGTGTATGCATGATCATGCTCATTAGGCACTATTTTTTAAAGTTAGGGTCCTAAATCCTTAGTTAGGCACCTAAATAAGTGGATTTATTTTCAGAAGCACTCAGGACCAGCAGGTCCCATTGAAGTCGGTCCCAATGAAGTCAGTGACTGCACAGTACTTCTGAAAAAACAGCTTTCATATTTAGGTTTCGGAGCCTAATTTTAGGCACCTACGTTGCAAGTCTTGGCTTGACAGTTGGGACCATTTTGATGACTTCCCTTCAAGCCAGATGCACAACTTCCATTTATGAAACTCGGCATTCTCTATTCAGGCTAAGAGCAGTAGTTAGCCCTTCACCTGTATTCATGAAAGGGAATGTGCACAGACGATCTACCTAGTTTTAAAAAAAATTGAAATAAAGAAATATCAGCAAAAATTTGAAAGTAGCCTTAGTCTGTGACCACACAAACTATAACATTCAGTATGCACACTTTCTATTTTTTCTACCCTCAAATAAACATTTTTATTATGATCAGTGCAGAGGAAGTGTGATGCCATTTGTGTTCTAAGATGTCCCTGTTGAAATGTCCCAACATTTTTATGGAATGCAGGCTCGTGACTTCTTTTGAGGGCAGGGGTGTGCACAAAGGGGGGCAAGCCAGGTCCCAATAATTGTTGGGAGCACAGAGCTCCTCTAGCTTTAGGGCCACGGGAGCAGGGAGGGAGAGAATGCACCTGTTGGGGCTGGGGTAGGGGGGGAGAGCGAGCTCTTCCCGGCGGCAGAGGGTGGGCACAAAACATGCCCCTCCAAAAAGGATCAAAGTTGAATTCCTGCACATGCCCCCATTTGTGGGATTCCTCCTATTAGACTGTAGTGCCATTGAGCAACTTCATTGCCTCATGCAACAGTAGCTCTGCTTTTGAGACAGTGAAGTAAATAGTTCTTTTCATGGTATGTCCAGATAAATTTTGTGCTAGGAACACATTGATAACTACTGCCTCCACAGGTGTGGAATTCAGCTTCAGAGAGTGGAATTTGTATAGCATTAGGCATATCTTATTCTTAACTAGATCTGTTAGAAGGCAGTAGACATCCTGACAAGGAGTAGCTGTACTGCGAGTGACTGTCTTCCCTCCAGATACTATGACCTCAATCCTGAATTCTGCTTGGCAAAGGAACCAAAGGGGAGTGAGGGGAAAAGATGGCTGCCTTCTTCATGCCTCCTCAAGCACTCCTGATCTTGGGGCCCTCTGGAGGCAGGAACAGCCCAGTGCTAGTCAGAACAGTATGACCTTACTGAAAGCAAGGGTTACATGTCACTACACATCATCCGTTGTGTTTCTTTCTGGGTGTCGCAGAGGAAATCAGACACGCAGCCCATGCCAACTACTTGCATAAATATCTACAGTCTTGTGAACAAAATTCTGCAGTATCAGTGTTCCCTGCAAGTGCATACCATGAAGTTGTGTTAAGTCACACTTTGTCCTACCTAGGTTGTAAGCTCTTTAGAGAAGGGACCTGTCTTTTTGTTCTGTGTATAGCACAATGGGATCCTGGCCCAGCCACGATCAAGTACTACAATAATACAAATACAGAGATTCGGTTGACTGGCAAACCCTCAGTGGACAGAAAAAAAGTTGCTGATAAGTGAAGGGTAGGTTTGCAGGGCTGCAGCCAAGGATGGAAACACTGGGATTTGCCAGTCCTGGGCCACAGGGAAGTTACAGGAAAGGCAGGAGTGGTGAGGGGAGCTGCTGCCCAGATCCCAAGGCTTTCCACGAGGAGCAGAGTTGCAGGGAGCCCACGGGGTTCCTCTGCCTGCATGCTCTGGTCTGTGTCCTGCCCTGGCAGCAGAGGCTCGCCGGCCCAGGTTTGGCATGTGCCAGCATCCCCCTGAAAAGCCCCAGCTATATGCTGGTTTGTGGTGCTGCAGCCAGGGAAGGAAGCACTGAGACATGCAGAGCCCGGGCTCCTGGTACCAGGGCAGGACACTGCTGGAGGGGTACCATGCAGCTGTCAGTGACCAGTATGCCTATTGTCAATATCCTGACCAATTAATGTTACAGTAAATTGGACGGTATCAGTTCCAGGCAAAATGTTTCTATTAACTGAATGTAGTACCTGGGTTGTTAAGCAGCATGTACTGTAATAATAGGCAAAGCTCTTCAGCGGAAATAGAATTGTACTGAATTTTCACCCAAAATGCACACAATTTTAGTTCATTTATCATTAAAGGAGAAGAATGGGAATTGACTAAATTTTCACAAGCCTCTTCACTTCATTTTAGCCTGAGAACGGCTCTGGATATACAACAAGCCTACTTGGGCAAAACAAGGAACGGCTGAAAATCTTGGGAGAAAACTGGGACTTTCAGAGCTTTCTACTTTATTTTTCACCATTGGAGGTTCACAGATTACTAGTTACATAAATTCATAAGGAAATATATTTCAAATTGCACTGGAAGCCTTTTGATTCTCAGGGGAAGGTGCCTTAGAAATACCTAAAATATATAGATTAGATTGGATTGCTTTTATTATTAGTTGTTATTTGTTTGGCACTGAGCACAAGTTTAACACTCGGCACTATGCAAAATAAAGACAGCCCTTGGTGTGAAGAGCTTTCAATCTGTAGCTTGTAGGATGTACTAAAATAATAAACTTTGAGGAGAAACTATGCATTCCTTGCTCAAACAGCTCTCCTATTGAAGCCAATGGGAGTTTGTTTTTGTAGGAAATGCAGAATCTGACCCCAAGTCTCCATCTTATATTTCAGTCAAGGAAACCTATTGGTACTAATCTAAAAGTAGGGCAATATTGTATATAGCGATGGATGAACGTCAAAAGATTCAGGGGTCGATCCTGGCTGCCACTTAGGATATTATGTACCTTTCTGGTACCACATAGTGCCAAAGGTACCACAGTGACTAGCACAAGAGCAGTGTAGAGGAGAACAGTGCAGAGGCATTGTACACACAATGAATGTGCTGGAATGAAGCTAGAGGTGAAAGGGGAAGCATCCATAGAGCTGAGCATTACTGAGGTTGTAGGCTGCCCCAGGATATAGTGAAGTCCATAGGCACTCTGAGTAAGGCAACTGTAAATTACTGTAGCCTCCATGGAATCTGCACATCAGCTGCCTGCTGACCTGGAATCCAAGCAACACTCAAGGGGTGTAAAGCCACCCTTCCCTCTGTGCTTTACATCCTGTCAGGAACAGCACATAATCCGCCCCTCAGGGTTCTGCTTTGGTTTGGATAAGTACCCAAAATGTGGATGCATATCTGTACCTTTTGGAATGATTTGCAAAACCTGTTGAAGAATCTCACCTGGACAATTTCTGTCATGAGGTTTCCTCTACATCCCGCCCCTAATTGGGCTGGAAATATGTAAAGTGAAAACAGTTGTTCTTGTAGTATCTCCCTTCCATGCCTAACGACAGGTAGGAAATACAGAGCAAGGATGAAAAATAATGAGACACAGCAGGCAATTCTCATCTAAAGCAGTGTTGGTTCAGGAAGTTGTCACAGTAGATTGAAACAAGAGCGTGAGATCTCACTGCACCAGAGCACTGCTTTCCTAAACCAGGCAGATGAGGGGGAGCTGTGCTCTCCCCTAAATACATGCACATGCTCTTACTTGAACCTCGGAGTTCAGTTTCTGAGTGTGTGGTAGCTTAGGGGAGAGTCTATTTTTATCTGAAAGAATGAATTGCCCAGTGGTTAGATCAGGGACTCAGGAGTTAGGAAACCTGGACTCTGTTACCCCATCTGACTGGCTGTCTGACTGACTGAAGGCAAGCCACTTAAAACTTCCTCCTCCTCAGTTTCTTCCTCTGTAAAATGGGAATAATACTAACTCAGCACATTCAGTTCTCCAGATGAAAACTACTCTGACATAAGTACAATTATTAATTATTCTTTGATTTAAAATTTTCCCTGTTTATTTAGATTGAAGCCAAACTCTGTCAGAACACTCTATTTAGTGTAATAATTTCCATTATGTATTGTATTATTATTGTTGTTTTCTAAATAAAACAGGTTGATGTCTTCCATCCATGTGGTAAATTTACTAAGACATTCTGTTACACAAACTTCTATTTTTAAATGTTAGGAAACATAAAATGTTGCGGCTGTCAGAGTAGCTTTTCAAATTAATTGACTTATAGAAAAAAAATAGTGACTACCCAAAGGTGCAGTTTTGGGCAGGAAGATGTTCTGTTTACGATTAAAAGAAATTTGTTGCGTGTTCCATTTGTCAGTTTTCTGCTAATGAGGCACACTGTATGGTGAACATACTTTAAGAAAAGTTAAAGGAACAAATGTGCTGAAGGTTGACTGTCAGTTCAAAAGCTTCAAAGTCTCTCCTGAGTCTTCACCATTACATATGATTCATCAGTCAATCGGTTTATATAACTTGAAAAACATTTCACTTTCGTTATCCATCAGGCCCCAGTTTTTTGGCTTATGATAACATACTTTGTGTGCGCAGATATCACACAGCCGGTTAGTCTCCTAGTTAATCGAGAATGTTTAAAGGTAATACACTCAAAATTTCTATGTACATTTTTAACAGGGATTTCTTCTTGTATTAATGAATCCTGCAAGATGTAAAATATCCTTCTATCCCAATGGGAGATGCTGGAGGTTTAATGCTTTTAAAATTCACACCACCTATTGCAGAGCCTAAATATGGACTTAGTCTCCTAACTTTAGGCTCCAGTTTTTAAAATCTCAGGCAATGTTCATAAGATCTCCAAAAACAGACATTTTTGCTGATAAAATTTGGAGTTACACATTTTCTCTTTAAACACTGGAAATGAAAAAATTGAATTCAGATAGTACAGTGTATCTTAAATGTATCATAATAAAAATATCTGACCTTTGTGGTTTACACTTTATACCAAGGCTCCATTCATAAATAGTTTATATAGGTGTTTTAATAACTGGTGTACCAATTGTTACAGATTATTATTGAACCTAACAGGCAAATAAATTGTTGATAATCTTCTGTTGCATCTACCAAGATGCATATAATCATATATAACACTAGCTTATAAAATCTATGAATCTTTTATTAAGCCTATAGAATATAGTGTAATATCATATACATTAAAGTGTAAATCCTTTGTGCATTACCTTTCACCCCAAAACATTCCAAAGGTGTTTGCTTTCCCAGCCAAAACGGCTGAAATGCTCCAACCAAGGAGTTTGAATGTGGTAGCTATTAACCATTCTCAGCGACTCCAGACAGCAGTTGAAGACCCTGATTCAGGAAAGAACTTAAGCATATGTTTCCTCTATCCCTACTCAGGATAGCACTTAAGCACGTGCTTAAGACCTGTTGACTTTAATGGAACATAAGCATGTTCTTAAAGTTAAGTGCATGCTCCAGTGCTGTTCTAAAAAGAGATGCTTTCCTGAATAAGGGCCTATGACAGAAAGAATGCTGAGCTGTATCGAGTTGAAATTGTAGGCGGAATGTAGACAGGCACATTGAAATCTGCCCAAGACAATTTTTGTGAAAAATGTTAGGGGATTTTATGACCAGAAATAGTGAGAACCTCAGTTTTACATCTCCTTCATTAGCCAGGTGCCCCTAAACATGTTGGGACATTTAGTTCAATGCTGATCCACCGGAAAAAATGTCACCTATTGCATCACCAACACCATATTCTACAGCACCTGAGGTTTCCCTGAAGATTTCACATACAAATACTTAAATGGATGGAATGCTGCACACAAACCATTTGAAAACCCCGTAATAGAGACTCAAACTAGATGTATACCCCCAAGATAAAAAAAAACAGTAAGAGCACCAAAAATGCCACTGTGGCTACCCAGGAGAGTACAAGAAGTGGTTAGAGGCAAAAAATAGGAAGTCAAATCCTACTGAGTAAAACAGAAGGGAGCATCAACTCTGGCAAGTCAAGTGTAAAACCATAATAACCCAGGCCAAGAAAGAATCTGAAGAATAACTAGCTAATTCAAAAAACTAATAGCAAAAATAATGTTATGCATAACAGAAGCAAAAAGCCTGTCAAACAGTCAGTGGAGCCATTGGATGATCAAGGTGCTAAAGGAGCATTCAAGGAAGACAAGGTCATTGCAGAGAAGCTAAATTAATTATTTCCTTCATTTTTCACTCCGGAGTATATGGGGAGATTCTCAACATCCAAGTTATTCTTTTTTAGGTGACAAATCCGAGGAACTGTTCCAGATTACAGTGTCAGTAGAGGTGTTTTTGGAACAAACTGATAAATTAAACAGTTAGAAGTCATCAAGACCAGAGGTATTCACCCAAGAGTTCTGAAGAAACTCACATTTGAAATTGCAGAACTGCTAACTATGGTATGTAACCCAAGCTTAAATCAGCATCCACACTAGATGACTGGAGGGTAACTGCGATGCCAATTTTTAAAAAAAGCTTCAGAGGAAATCCTGGCAATTTCAGGCCAGTAAGCCTAACTTCAGAACCAGACATATTGTAAGGAATAACGTTATCAGACATGTCAATAAACACGATATGTTGGGAAAGAGTCAACATGGCTTTTGTAAAGGAAATCATGCCACACTAATCTATTAGAAAACTTTGAGAAGGTTAACAAGCATGTGGACAAGAGTGATTCAGTGTATATAGTGTACTTGGACTTTCAGAAAACATTTGACAAAGTCCCACACCCAAGGCTCTTAAGCAAAGTAAGCACTCATGGGATAAGAGGGAAGGTCTTCTCCTGGATCAGTAAATGGTTAAAATATAAGAAAAAAAGGGTAGGAATAAATGGTCAGTTTTCCCATTTGAAAGAAGCAAATAGTGGGGTTCCCAACAAATCTGTACTCAGACCTGTGTAATTCAACATATTCATAAATGATCTGGAAAAGGCAGTTAACAGCAAGGTGGCAAAGTTTACAGAGAATACAAAATTAGTTAAGATAGTTAAGTCCAAAGCTGACTGCAAAGAGTTACAAAGCGATCTTACAAAACTGGGTGATTAGGCAACAAAATGGCAAATGAAATTCAATGTTGATGAGTGCAAAGTAAAGTACATTGCAAAGATAATCCCAACTATACAAAACAATGGATTTTAAATTAGCTGTTACTACTCAAGAAAGAGGTCTTGAAGTCATCATGGATAGTTTTCTGAAAACATCTGCTTTATGTGCAGCAACTGTTAAAAGAAAAAGGAACAGGAAAGGGATAGATAATAAAACAAAAAATATCATAATGCCACTATATAAATCCATGGTACACACACCCTGGATACTGCATACTGTTCTGGTTGCCCCATCCTAAAAAAGAGCTATTAAAATTGCAAAAGGTGCAGAGAAGGGCAACAAAAATAATTAGGGGTCTGGAACAACTTCCATATGAGAAGAATTTAAAAAGACTGAGACTTTTTATCCTAGAAAAGAGATAGCTAAGTGAGGATATGATAGAGTTTATAAAATCACAAATGGTTATGGAGAAAAAGTGTTATTTACCCTTTCACAGAACTAAGAACTAAGTGTCACCCAATGAAATTAATAAGCAGCCGTTTTAAAAAAACAAACAAAAGGGAGTATTTCTTCAAAAAATTCAGTTAACCTGTGGGACTCATTGCCAGGAGATGTTATGATGACCAAAAGTATAACTGAATTCAAAAAGAACTAGGTAAGTTCATAGAGGATAGGTCCATCAATGATTATTAACCAAGGTGGTCAGAGACATAACCTTGTGATCTGGACAACCCTAAACCTCCAAATGCCAGAAGCTGGAACTGGATGGCAGGGGATGGATCACTCAATAATTGCTCTGTTCTATTTGTTCCCTTGAAGCATCTGAAACGGGCCACTGACAGAGACAAGATACTGCACTATATGAAACATTGGTCTGACCCAGCATGGCCATTCTTATGACTATTCCACATTGGTTTTGGATTGTGAGATTGACAAGCTCGCAGTCTGAGGCAGTATCACTGCTAATCATATGGAAAATAGCAGCATTTGGTGTAAATTGCACTGCCATAGCTGTTGGCAAAGATCTGCTGAAATTTTCCAGTTAAATATGCCAGTCTTCTAAGGAATTTTTAATGACTTGTTAAATTAGAAGGACAATTTCCTGTACTGATTCATGTAACTAGTGCTTATTAAACTCCTTCCTCAACAAAAAGTTCAGGTTCTCTCCTCTCACATGCATTAACTTCAATACATATTCTTTTAAAGCCACACCATTTCACTTCTCTTTGAAGCACAATAAGGTAGCCTACCTTGCACATGCCAACATACAATAGGTAAGTTCATTTTTGTTTCATGTCATTTGCCAACATAACTCCACCTACGTAAGCTAGTGCACTGTATTTGCTTCTGGTGGAAAACTATTACCAACATGACTGATTCTAAGTTCAGCACAACTCTCCTTTTTAAACCGCAGAGAAAATGCCACTATTAATAGCAGAGCTGTCAAGACAGCATCATCTGTAAGACTAAGAGTGTTTTAAGACAAAGCTAGATTGTCACTCTCTCTGTAACTGGCAGAGGGAAAAAACCTGATTGTTGAAAGTGGAACTGTTTAAAAGAAAACTTAGCTAAAACTTAGCTGTATAAAGAAGGAGTTGATATGGATCTATGGAGATTTACTTTTAAAAAAGCAAGCCCTTTTTTGTTATTAAAGTGTTCTGAATGCTGGATTGCTCCATGTGAGCTCCTTTTTTATTTGTGTTTCACCTGCCTTGAAAGAGACAGATGGAACTTGGGATGTTTTCTGTTTTCACGATAGCATCCTCAAACAGAGGTATCTCTGCATGCAGCTGGGTGAAATTTTTTAGACAAAAAATTTTCCTACTGAAAAATGCAAATTTGGATTAACTGAAACATTTCATGAATTCAAGTCAAATTTGCCAAATGGTTTTGGCATAATAAAAAAAACAAAAAACAAACTAAAAATTCTGAACAATTTGAAACATTTTGTGTTGCCATTTTTAAGCTAAATGTTTTGATTCTTTTCAATTCAAAATGATTTTTCATTTCAAAAGTTACTTCAATTTCATTTGTTTAAAAGTTTAAAAAAAACCTCAAAATGAAATAATTTGTTTCCGGGCAAACTAAATGGTTGGTTTCCCCCCACATGACTTTTCTCTCTGATGTTAATGATATTTCCACACTTATCATAGTAGTAGTTTCTCCTCTCACACTGCCTTCCTTCACCCTGCACCACAAAAGACTACAAGACCCTAGGCCTCTTTATAAGAATTCATTGTAACTTGGGGGCAAATCCTGTCACCTCCTTCGTGGATACCAAGGGCCTCCTGGTAATGGAATTGATGTGATTCCACTGCCCAAGGCAGAGTAGGATTTGGAGAGCTGTATAAAGGGGTGCACTCAAACTAAGCAGGGAATGCTGTACTCATTTCACAGAGGATTGCAAAATTTGGTTCATTACAATTTAGAACAGAACCTTGAAATTCCAAACTATTCCATGTAACAAAATTGTACCTCTCTGCCCAGCTCCAGGGCGGTCTGCATGTTGGAATGCCCCAAAGCCAGGCGCCCAGCCTGCTCAGGAGCTGGGAGCCAGAGCTCCCAGGCTCTTGGCTCTCCACCATCCTGCTGTGGGGCTGCTGAGGAGCCAAGGCTGCCAAACTGGCAAGAGCGCATGCAGGTTTCCAATGGAAACTTTGTCTAAAATAGAACCATCTCTGAAAAACACTGCATTTTGACAAAACTTAGCACATTCTGAGGAGAAAATGTTTGTCAAAATGTTTCCAGTGGGCTTGATTGAGCATCCTTTGGTGCTCATGGCATACCAGCACGTTGTGGGAGAGTGAGATATCAGTGGTTGGAAGTGCTTGTCTGGGGGCTAGAGGTGCCTAACATGCAATGGAGGCACCTTTGTGGTGCTACTCACAGCCAATGAGGATTCCTCATCTTCTATTATCCTGCACATCTGCCCTAGGCCCTGACCAGCTATTCAGGCTGGATGCCAGACTCATGGGTTGGGCTAAAAATTTCAAAAGTATCTAAGTGATTGAGGAGCTAAAATCCCCCTTTCCAAAGTGACTTAGGAACTTAAATCTGATTGAAAGGAAATGGGACTCGTGCTATTGAGGACCGGATTTTCAAGGTGCTGGAAGATGCAAGCAGGTTCCTCGTGGGATTTTCAAGAGCACCTAACCAGGTTCGACACCTAATTTGCACAGGTGCTTTTGTAAATTCCGCTCAGTACCTATCTGCACCTAAATGCCTTCAAAATCAGTTTTGAAAATGGGTCTTAAGTTAGCAATTAGGCACCTTTAGAAATTTTACCTGAAGCCTATAACTTGCATCAGATAATTTTTTGAAAAAAAGCAATAGTTCTGTCCCTGAGTTCTAAGCGTTCTTCTGTCAATTGTCCAGTGAAGTTTTAAACTGCTTGGGTAAAGACGCTTGTGGCACTGTTGTTGAAAGCTGAATATCCTGTTAGAGATGAATTTCTATAGGTAGTACTATAGGCAGGAAACACAGTAGTAAGCAACAGGGTAAAGCGTGGTAGCAAAGATGGTAATTAGCACAGCATTGCTGATTTCTTGTACGTCACTGTCATTGTCCCCATCTTCACTAGAACTTTCCTCACTGGCAGGGCTTTATTGTTAATGAACCCTTCAAAATTACGTTGATGGAGTATAGTCTTTGTCTAGGACTCTCTTGTGAGTTCTGTTACAAAAGGGATTGGGAAGGTCATAGTTTCCTGATGAAGAAAATGCAACACCTAGATGTGCTTCTCCTTCTGGTATCAGTAGGAGCACCATCACGAGTACGGGCTTCATCATGAGTGGGCCCATACTGTAACAGGCGTCACCGGCAGTATAATGATATAGGCAGGACTTACGCCACTTCCTACACTTGAATGTTATAAACAAAATCTAGATCCAAAAGAGAGTTGTGTTGACTGTGGTACCCCAGTAACTTGAAGACACCCAGTTTGAAAGAACAAAGAACAAAAACTTTATTCCAGAAGTCTTACTGGCACCTCTTCTGTTTCTCTTCTTCATGACCCCCACTAGGGCCCCTCTTCTTTCTCCTCTTAGCCCAACTTCCTGGTTCCTTAAAGGAGCCATGCCTCAGAAGCAGCCATTCCCAAATACTACATTGGATGCTAACCTTTTGGAGAAGAAGCCAAGAAATTACTACTTTATGAACTGTAAGTAGCAATGGCATTCAGAACTAGAATTCATCAATCATTGTACTGTCAATTTTGACTTTAACAGGTTCCACTGCAAGTTTTATTTCCCTTCTTTGGGCTTTTCCAGATTAAGAAACTGATTAGTCTCAACACTGCTGATCTCATCCTCAGAAGAATCAGCAGCACCCTCTCATACTACATTATGCTTCTCATTTCTAGAATTTTGTTCTGTGGCAGCAACCACCATTCTTCCTTCTACAACATGAAGGAAGAAGCTTAGTGTGTCATACCAGGTTGTACCCAGGTTTTCCTAACTATCCAAACTACTTGATGTTTTTTATTTGCCAGCAGGTTCCTTAGAGTTTTTCTTCTATTTCCCTCTTCTATTTTTTCTCCAACAGAGGAAAGATTATTGTCTTTGATCCCACCCCATTATCACTCTTGCTGCTACTATCACCAACAGCCACTTTTTAAACTGATTTGGCCTCAGTGAGAGGGTCAAGGAGGCACTGTTGAATTTTCATCATCAATGAAGTGATCCATGCTAAGGGAGGACAACTGATCAAAGTTCTGCTAGCAAAATCATGTTTGAGAGAAGACACCCAGAAAACCATTTATTCTACAAATGCAGTTGGTGCCCTTTATAAATTAGCACCTCTATAACTTGACATTAGCTGTGTAACCCACCACAATTACTATTAACAGAACAGAGCAGGTGGCTCAGCACATACATCGTTTGTGTCACAGAGGCACAGAAAAAAAGTCGCACATACATACACCCCCACAAATAATGGCGGTACAAATGAAGGTGCCCTTTGAATAGAGCAAATGCATAAGCCAAGAGCATCCATTTACAGTACAGACTGCTCAGTTGGTGCAACAGCAGACACAGGGTGTCTTAGGAACACAGAGGAACTTTCCCCAGAGTAATGATGGCCCAAGAGTAATGGAGAAAAATTGTAATTTGCTGGAAGGAGCAAGATTATACTCTACAGCAGTAGCTGGCAGGGCACGTGCAACAGGTGGTACATCTAAGTGGTGGCTCCCCCACAAATGGAACACAGATGTCCATTTCCAAAGGCTATCAGAAACACAGATGTATATGGGAGTCATGAGCATTATTTAAGCAAATGTGTCACTTAACAGCTGTTAAAATACAGTCAGGAGAGTGGGAAACCACCACCAGTCACATGCTGAGACTGACATAAGGAAAAGTGCGGGTTGGACAAAGGCAGGGAGCCAGTCTCAGTCTGGAGGGAACTGAGACTAGAGGACTAGGTAAGACAGATGGAGGTAGAGGCAGCCACAGTCGGAGGACAACAGCATGTTTGAGAAGGGACTAAACATCCTTAATCCTGTTGCCAACAAACTAGGGTGTGATGTTTGCTCAACATTTCTGCAAACCATGGCACTTATTTAAGGCTGGGACTGATACCTAACACTTTTAGGATCCTTTGAAAACCCCAGCCATGGTGTTCAGATGTGAATTCAGGTGCACAACTGTAGGCTGCCAAGTTTGAAAATACTGACTTCAGTGCTAACATAAGCTCCTCTCTTCAGCTGCTTGTAAATTTGCTACATTCTTGTAGACCTGGCATGACATGAGTAATTTGGCATAGGTGCGGCCTCATTTCTTGGGAGACAGGGAGGTAAATGAAGCAGCAGGCTGGAAACAGAATGTCTGTACCAGCTAAGCTGTTTCAGCATGAATAATGCAACTAATTCGGAGACCAAAATTAAGGCAAAATGATAGTGTTGTCAACACCAACAGTATCTTCCAACCATTTCTTTGAAAAATGCTAGCAGCATTGTGATTTGGGACAGGATCTTGAAACTAGGTTCCAGGATAGCTCTGGAGTAACAGATGCCTTTTGTTGTTGCTGTGAAAAATCCACCCTGGTTTGGTCAAGTTATGAGATATGAAAAATTTGCATGTACATGCTCAGTAGTACTTGTTCTGTAACCATCCTTCCTTACTTTTCTGAACATTGCATCTGTACTACAAATGCTCTGTAAACCTCATTGAGCTTTCCTAATACTTTCCCCAAATACTCTTTGGCCTAAGAGAAAATATCCTGTTCCTGGGACACCACGAGTTCCAGTTTGGCCTCTTCCACTCACTGGTTTTTCGATTTGTTTATTTCACAATCCTTAACATTGTCCAAAGCTTCATATCCCTATGCTACAGGCAGGCAAGTATCATTATTTCCCCCCCTCCTGCAAAGTAACAGGGCTGGGAATAGAACATAGGGCAAGCATTTTTTTAAAAGAGGTATGCTATATCCATATTTTGGCTCCTATACAAGTGTCCTGATTTTTCAGAAGTTCTGAGAACCCAGCAGCAACCATTTATTTCAGGATTTAGATGCCTAACTCAAAGCACCCATTTTTGAAATTTTGGTCCAGTTCTTTAGTTTGGCAGAGCCAATCTGCATCTGCTTCACCTACTGCTTTTTCAGAATGCCAAATCTATGTTCTTGGCTATGCCGATTTATCATTGTTCTAAGCTCTAGAGCACACTCCCTCCCGCCCCAAAGCCAAAAATAGAACCCCGGAACACTAATGCCAGATATTTGACTGCTGTCTCGCAAATAACGTCATTGTACAACCCACTGGCAAAGTGTGCGGCCTGCTCTAGTGACTATTCCTCCTGCAGGATAGAAGTGAACTGCTGCTAATAGTTACTCCTTTAGCTCATGTAGTGGCAGTCTGTGCTATAGAGCTGAAGGTACTCATTCAAACTTGTGCTGACAGCTGATGTGACAGCTTTTGGGCGCTGCATTTCTAGGTTTTCATTTTTTCTTTTAAACCTTGTAAACTTTATACAAAGACAAAAAAGCTACATTAAAAGAATGTAAAAGTTGCAAAGTCAAGCACTCAGAAGACAGAAAAGGCTGTCAATTAGAACTAAGTGTACACAGGCAACCTTAACTCTGCCCTTTGTCCAAATGTATTATAATAGTCTTCAATTACATGATCACATACTACTTTTTCCACAGGATTCCTGGCTCAGGGCTCAGAACGGATGGCAAATAAGACAAAGTTATGTAATTAATGTTGCTGTTGCCTCTAGCAACCCTGCCTTACCCACTAGAGTAACTGGAAAGTGTATAATAAATAAGAGAGGGAACTAGCTGCAACAAGAGAACATGGACTTGCAAATAAGGCATGGGGCTTGGATGCAGAGGGAAAGGGCAATATCTTCGATTGTGCCCCAAACCCCTGTGTAGCGTTAGACAAAAACACTAACCAGAATTTTCAAAGGTGGCCAGTGAGGATGTGATTCTCATTTTCTGTGTGCAAAACTTGAGCTATCTTGAGCCTGATTTTTCACAAGTGCTGAGCGCTCATAATTTGATCGAAAACTAGTGAGAGTTGTAGGTACATATCACCTCTGAAGGATCGGGCCCCAAGCATCTCATCTTGGATGCCAGTTATTGAGGCATTCCACTTTGGAGACTTAAATAAATTTTGGCTTTAACATCACTGTGTTATAGTTCCCCATCTGTAAAGTGGGGTTAATTATCCATTAACATTTGTAAGGTATTCATAGCAACAGTGATGATCACAATAGAAAATTCCATGAGGAACTAAAATAGTTCGGAAGGCTTGCATTAACATTAAGTACATAGCCACATAACGAATGAGAAGGATAAAAAAAGAAATATGAAATTTTTGCTTCATTCACAGAGAGCTATCCACCCGGTACCCTGAATGGGCAGAGAGCCAGCAGGAAAGTAATAGTACATAACCGTGTAATGCAAGGCTGAGGGTAAAGTTTTCAGAAGTGTCTAAGTATCTACGCTGCAGTTAGAGCCTCACAGGGTCCTAGAGCCTAAGCGGCGGCCCAAGTCAAAGCAGCTATGCTGCAACTACATAACCCCTTAGCCCAAGCCCAGTCAGCTGGCACAGGTCAGCAAGGAGTTAATTGCAGTGTAGACTACAACAGTGGTTTTGGAGCCTAGAGTCCCTTTTTCAAAGCACAAGTTCATAAATGTATAAGGGGCCAAATTTACAGAGGTACTTAGGTGCCTAAGATGCACATAGGGAGTTAGGTGCTTTACATTTATAAATCTGGCCCCATGACACTTTTGAAAACGAGACCATCTCTCCTAAGCACTTAAATGCTTCTGCACATTCTTCTCTGTAGCATAATGTATACTCATAAGGGGGGCAGAAAGAAGTTTGCACAGGCAACCTCCCATTCTGGCATTTCTTAACTGTTATATGCTTGACTTTACAACCTTAGCAACATGAATTGAATTTAGTTTTCATTTATGAAATATTCTATATCTAGAGAAAACCTACTTGCAACAGGAAAACTTGTACTCAACTGAAAGTGTTATCCAACTTATTCTTTATTGATGTTCAAGTTATTCCTACTGGTCAGTTTTAATCACACCCTCTTTCTCCTCATTCCTCATCTAGATTTCATCCTTTCATGTCCATTATTCTGATTTTGGTTTTTATATTTAAGTATCTATCTATTACATGTCTCTACCATTTTCTTTTCTTTTTTCCATGATTTCGGGTATTTCTGTCTATTTTGTGTTTCAGTTACTCTTGCTTCTTTTATAATTTTTTCTTACCTAATTTAGCCCTTGAAAACACCCACAGGAAATATGACCTCAGCATCTTATTAGAACTGTAAAATTGTGGGTTCAGTTCTGTGTGCAATATAATATAACAGTAGCTTCTTGAGGACATCCTGCATATGCTAGGTTAATATTTATTGATGTGTTAATGTAATAAGGACCCATCTACCTCTGCTCATCTCTGGGGCACTTTCTATCTATAGGGATGGAAATTAATGACAGAGTCTCTCTGTGCTGCCTGATGTCAGAGCTGAGAAAGGTGTGAAGGGTATATAAGAGCTGTATTACTTGCCAGCAAAGAGAGGAGAAAAAAGGGATACTGCTGAGCCAGATGCAAACGTGGAATTGTTGCATGTACCCTTCCTGCTAATACAGACGTGTGCTGAACTTCTTCAGTTAGTTCCTTGACCACCACAAGGTAAATGATTTCTCCTTTCTGTTATTTAAAATATAAAGCCACACACCCTTTAAGGAGGGCATAATCTGCCTCATTCAAAGGAATAATATTAGTCAAAGAAAGCTAAAAGAAAGATTTCAGTACAAGCTGTAGTTGAAACCACAATATGAAATTTAGAAAATGTTGGGAAAAGAAAGCAAGAGATGGGAGAGAATTTAATTTACTAGATGCCAAAATCTATTAGAGAGCCATCTGAATTTATCTTTTTTGTGTCACTAAAGGTTGATCATGCTTTTGCTCTAATTAAAGACAGAAATTAACTATTGCCTATTTAGAACAGCACTAGGGTCAGATTTATTGTATGTTGAACAGTACTTAGAATCTCTTTTAGTTTTGAATTATTATTTTTTTCAGAAACTTAGGAAGGAAAGATGTGCATCCTAAAGCTGCCAGTTGTCTTCATTGTGCTCTCTGTTACTTTAAGCTACCTGGAGGCTACACCTATGGAGAGGTAGGTAATGAAAAATATTTATTTTTTTATGAGAAATCAGATGTTTCAGACTGTTGAATTATTCACTTTTGCCATCAAACAATATAAGTGAAATAGTGCTATTCAATTTCATTGTGTATTTTGTTATTGTTTAAAAGACTATATTCTGTGGCTGATGATCTATCTGACGGGACTTCCAATAGACAAGGATGGCTATTACCAGTCCTGTCGAGAAATACACCCTTAGGACTTATCGGGGCATTGCCACAGCAAGCTGCAACAAAGCCAAAAAGGTATCAAATCTTTTCTGCATTCTTCTATTCAAACCAGATATAATTAAATTAAGAAGTATAATTTGAGCCAGCAATTTTCTTTTAGATCCCTTCAGTTCTGTTCCAGTTCTCTCAAACAGAGCTTAAAATATATTTTTTGGTAGAAATGTAGCCATTCTGTATAGCAAAGCATTTCAAGTTAAAAAGTAAAATATATTTAAGGAATAAAGTTGGAAAGACAATCAGTTTTACCAGATCTGTTATAGAAATCTGAAAAGCTTTCAAAACGTGTTCCCTGAATTTTCAGCACACCCTTTTTAGGTTATGTTGTGAAAGGAAGTTTACCTTGAAAGGGATCTGCTATTTAAATGTTAATTTTTCATGCCTGAGTGATGGGGAAAATATGAAATTTCTTTCCATGGAAAACAAAATTCCTTCTGAAGTGAATGTAATTGTTTTAAAACATTACTATCTTCAGTAGGTGAATGATTGAGCATTCTTGAAATAAACAGTTTCAGCATAGCAAGAATCAAAAGGAAGTCTGTCATGCTAGACTTCTACTAATTTAGAATATTTTTACAGATGCATAAATGTCATTTTCAATGGACATTTTGATGTATAAAATAGCAATTTGAAAAGAATTTGCATTTTATGCTAGGTGATAAACAGTATTGAATGATACTAGGAAAATTATCTCTATTACCTGGTCTGTCTGCTTACTGGGTCTCTATGTGAGTTCCTTCACCAGACAGTAAACTCAACCCTTTTTGTAGTTGCCTCTGATCACAATATCCCTTCCAACCTAAAGAACGAATATTACCCACCAAAATGATTATCCTCCAATATAATATGGGTAGTGAACACACAATCCCAGCGTTCATATAGCTAGTCCTCTATTTTAAACAAAGAAATAAAATGAAACATTTCTCTACAAGGTGTTTTCTTCAACTGTGGGGTCTGATACCCTGCTCATCAATGGCCCGTCTGATTGCCCTCTTCACAGTGAGCAGTCGCACTGACGTCAGTGGTACTTCCCACTTGAATGAAGGCTGCAGGGCCAGGTCCCTAGTGAGCTCACAGCCATGAGGGGGGTTTTGTGCCATTTTGTTGAGTTGTATAATATCGGTAAGTATTGATAAGATATGCTCCATCAGTTTCATAAGATGAGCTATTGGAAAAATATTGTCTGTCTCAGAGTTTTAGGGCCTGCACCATTAAAGACAATGGAAGCTTTGCTTTAATGAACAGATTAGGAATTTCATGAGAATAAGTGATTGGCTTGTCCTTCAAGATAAAAACATTTAGCAAATTTCCCATCCATTAAAAAATCCATGATATATTGTTTGCTGACCGGGTGATAGTATTTTATATTATATCTTTTCTATTAGGCTTTAAGAGCCTGATCAAACTCCCCTTGGAGTCAATAGAAAGACTCCCACTGACATCAAGGAAAGTTGGCTCAACCCCTAAACCACCATTTAACTGAAATATGACATGTTTAAAATATGAATCACTTATCAACTATTACCCATTTGTTAACCAACAGCTGTTATTGCTCAGACATTTAACACATAGTTTCTATTTCACCTGGGCTCTTAGATTAAAAATATCACACTGCTGAAACATAATGTGACATTTTAAATACTAGACCTAGTCAATTAATGGAAAAATATATTAATCAGGAATTAGTCAGAGTAACTTTGCCAAAATTCACATTATTTGCAATGAATTATTTGAAGTAAATTATGTTTTCTAGTTGAATAGGTCATGTCACATCAGCATATAGATTACTTTGACGATGTACAGGGAAATCCTTCGGAACAAATGGTCCTTACACCAGGACCTGTCAACCTTAGAGAGAGTATCTGTTTAAGGACACGGTTTAATGTCCTAAGAAGGAAGTTTGGAATCCCTGAGCTCCCCAGAACCAAAGATTTGAACTCAGCTCAACTCTGCCTTTTTCTGAAGTGAGTACCCTGCAGTGCACTGTGTGGGGATCTGTTGGATAAGACCTTAAAACTGAGGTTTTCTTTGGACATGGACATTTCAATAGCATCTTTTTTGTAAGAAAAGTAGCCTCCTGTCCAAAAATGGCTCTCCCCCATCACAGCAGTATTCCTATGCTGCTGTGCTCCAACCAGAAGTGGCTGCTTTTCAGTAGTGAAGAAATTACTGTTTGTACAGAGCCAAGTCTTGAGTGGTACAGAAGCCCATAATTTGGAGAAAGAACCTTAGTCTCATTCCTGCTCCCTTTGAAGTTAATTGGAGGTTTGCCATTGACTTCAATGGGACCAGTATGGGGCCCTAGCAGAGTAAGGGAACTGAATAAATGCAAGTGATTGTTGTAATGCTAATCATTCTCATGATATCAGCAAGTTCTCTAAATAGCCAGAAAAGTTAATCTTGGATCTAAGTCACTGTTGTCATTAACTACACTATTATAGGTTTTCTAGGTGCCATAAGCTACTGTGCTGAATATCAATAAAAATGACATGACTTCTGAAGTCTTTGAATGTAACCTACACCTATCATTAAAATAGATAATAGCATACAGTGTGATTTTTTTTTCTAGGCACGAAGTAGGTGGCAGGAATATTGTAATGTTCACATATCTGTGCTCACATTAAAAGAACTCCTACATTATCAGTTAAAATGCCTTTGAGAGGTGGCACATTTGATTGTTCATCATTAGACTTCACCATGGCTCTGTTTGTTTTATGTTACCAGTCACCGGCTGGAGAAACGGAAATGCAACACTGCTACATGTGTGACGCAACGTTTGGCTGACTTTTTAGTTCGATCCAGCAACAACATCGGAGCAATTTATTCGCCTACCAATGTGGGATCCAATACATATGGCAAGAGGGACAGAGTTGGGCTTCTAAACAGAGAACCCCTAAACTATCTACAGCTTTAGTGTGTTAAAATGATTACTGTTGCAGTCCTCATTAGAAGTTCCTCCCCAGTTTTTATGTATAAATAGCCTTTTAGTCATTTACTACCTGTACATTCTTAACAGTGCCTTGTTTTCTGTGTGTGTCTGTATGTGATTTACATGTTTATCATTTCACTGTGCATGTACGAGGACATGCATAGGGAATGGTTTTTGAGTTCACTGAAAGCTTCAGAAATCTGCTCATTAGATTCCTTTGTGAAAAGAAAATAAATCACAAAAATAAACTGAAATGTGATTGCTACAGGGTTTTTTTTTTTAATTAAAAAGATTAAAAAGACAATCATGATGTGCATGTCTTTACAGTCCCAGTTGAGTGAGCGGGGGAAAAAAATGAAACTTGTCCTAAATAACCACTCAGGGAGCTAACAAAAATCAGTTGGTTAACAGAGGTTGTGTCCTAACGTAAGTGAAGCAGAATTGTACTAAGTACTTTGGAGATATTTTAGAAGGGTTTATAGTTCCTTACTGAGCTTTAAGCAGGAATTACTGGGTGAAATTCTATGATCTATGTTATGCAGATCAGACTAGATGACCATAATGGTCCCTTCTCACTCAAAAATCTTTCTAATATGGGTGAGCTCCTGTACACGTTTCACTGCAATTTGCAACATGGTATTTTAAGAGTTTAAAATTCTTATGTCTAATTTTTTTGCTCATTATCTCTAAACACTATGAGAGCCAGTAAATTATAAATCTGAGCATCAGCAAACCCAGCTAAATGGGGTGACAAGAACTTTGTATTCTTCTTGAAAGAATGTCCTACAAAAGAATTGGCATCTGTCTTTGTGTGTTCCCTTCTCTGAATTGGATTAATAAACTGATTAAAAAGAAAATAAGCAAAGTCATTAAGATGTCCATGATGTATATAAAAAACAAAGACCTCTTCATGACTTAAAGATTTTTCCTCCCCAACTAGTACTTGCTAGTACTAAGTAATTCTTTAAAATCTAAGAGCAGTCTGACTCCATAAGCGTTTTATCACGTCTTATCCCAGCACAACTTCAGTGTACGTTTATGAAATGTACATGTCATTTTAATTTGCGTTGTGGACTTACAGGAAAACTGTCTCCTCCAGTATATTACAATAGCAATTTTTGTTTCTGTTCATCGTATTCTCAAGTAAAAGTTCAATGACATCAGGAAACCACATACTGGATAGTGGCCTCTTAATTCTGTCCAGTTATGAAAACCCTTTAGCAGAAGTTGTGTAGACTACTCATTCCTTCTTACTGAAAGGCACCATTAGTGGAAAAGTAAATTAAACCTTAATATTCTGCACTGGTTGATTCACTTCATTGTATTCTCTTTATACAGCAGGCCTTAGATTACAAATTCTTTAAGTTTTAACCTTTTATGTTTTGCCTTGATTTTATGAACTGATCAAAAACTAAAGCAGTGTGCAAGCTATTGCTAATCACAATCATCTGTTCAGAAAAGGTTAACCTTAATGATATTGCAATGGATAGTAATTCATAAAGTCTTTAAGAAAGCTATCCGAATGGTATTCAGCTTGCTTAATACCACCAGCAGCTTAAAACACACTTACTTTCACTTCATTCTTGCTCAAGTTATTTTACAACTCCTTTATGTATCCAGCTGAGTTTGATTTTTTTCATTCAAGTATGACAATCAGCCTCCAGAAAGCAAACCACCAGATATTGTTATAGTAGTTGTGAACTTGCAAAGGGCTGCTTCAAAGTTTATTGTACATGTTTTACAAAGAACGTTGGTGATCCCAGAATTAAAAGCTTTATATATATTAACTATTATGCATCAGCCGTCTCTAGATTGTCATATGATGACCCTACCTCAGTGATAAACTGATCACACTAGAATTCTGCTCAGAATGGCAACACCACAGTTTCAGTAGTAACTGGTACATTTTTTTCTGGGCTGTCCATAGCACCCTTCAAGTGATTGTGCTGGTATCAGTAGTACCATTTCTTTATTTGGCAGGATACTCAGAAAGGTCGCTTCTCCTCAAAGTCAACAGATCAAGCAAGGAAGAGTAGAGGGTATCACACTGCAATATACTTAGAACCCAATTCAGCAAAACACTTAAGCATGTGCTTAAGTCTCACTGAACTCAATGGGACATATGCATACGTGCAAATGCTTTGCTAAATTAAGGCCTTGATAAAGCCACCAAAGCTGTATCACTTTAGGCTCAGTCTTGCAAGTTACTGAGTATCCTCCATTCCCATTAACTTCATCTGCCTGGAGGCAGCCAACTCCTCAGAACATTGGAGCCTGCTATAACATACAAAGATCACTAACTCAAGACTGGACACTTCTAGTGCCCCTACTCAGTGCTTCTTTGATCACTTGGTCAATAGGAGTTTTGCCTGAAGAGTTCTGAACAGAACCCTTGTCCTGTTTTGGATATGGTTTCTTCTTGACAAATTGTTGCATGCCCCACATCTCCCCTTCTACCAAGGAGATCTTTTAGGGTATGGAACAGTCTCTCAATCCCAATCACTTGAGACATCTAAACTGAGGTTGGGCAATGCATTAGATTTGTCCCCTCTATAACTATTTCTGAAACAGTGGTTCTGATTATTTCCGGACTCCGTTACTGGTGTGGTTTACTCAGTGTGAGAACAGTCCACTTGGTGCAACGAAAAGCAAATCTAGGCTATTAAGCCACCAGTATGATTGGCCCACTTTGTTGCAAACATGCAAAAAGCCATCAAGAGTTAGGTGCCTGGAGGGGGAAAAAGGATAAATGAATAAAGCTGTCAGCTCAAGTGTCTTTGTCTTGAGAAACCACCTAAACTGAGATTAGTTTCTTCGTATTCACTACGTACAGCCCAATTCGGATACCCTTGATCATTTATAATAAGTAGAACCTCAATGTTATGAACATCAGAGCTACAAACTGATCGGTCAGCCACACACCTCCTTTGGAACTGGAAGTACACAATCAGGCAGCAGCAGAGACCAAAAACAAAAACCTGTAATGTGTTAAACATAAACTACTAAAAAATACAGGGAAAGCTTAAAAAGGTTCGACAAGGTACGGAAACTTTCTGTGCTTGTTTCATTTAAATTAAGATGATTAAAAGCAGCATTCTTCTGCCTAGTGAAGTTTCAAAGCGCTATTAAGTCAATGTTCCATTATAAACTTTTGAAAGAACAACCCTAGCGTTTTGCTCAGAGTTACGAACATTTCAGGGTTATGAACAACCTCCCTTCTCGGGGTGTTCGTAACTCTAAGGTTCTGCTATAGTTTCTTACACTGCAAGTAGTACTATTGACTGTATTAAGGCAATTTGCAGAGGTAGGTGCTACTTATTTTTAGTATGGCCTTTGGATAGGGAGGGCAGGATCATAGGACAGTGGTCTCTATATTTTAAATAAAAATAGGAAACTGTAAAGTATTGATTATTCAAAAGCACAAATGGCATAATATCAAACGTAGAATAGGGGCACCATTGTGTGAAGTCCCATTGAAATCATTGGGAGTTAGGCATGTAATCTGCTTAGGTGTTTTGGAAAAAAACACCCACTATGTGCCTATCTGCATCTTAGGCACCTAAATACCTTCAAAAATCAGGACCTTTGGATTCAACTGGCATGGAGGATTTTGCATACCTCTGAAGGGGTGCTTAGCAACTTACAGCATTAGGGGCCACAAGAAAGAGGGAGAGGAAGAAAAAGAGGGGGAACAGAGAAAAACAAGGCCATAAAAAGGCAATAAACAAAATATAGATAAGGAAGCTCTGCATTTTTTTATTAACTGACATTAAATCATGTAATAAAAAAGGGAAATATAGACAAGATCAAACAGTGTAAAAAGAACAGAGAAAAATATAAATCTAAGAAGTCATTAAAGGAGCAAAGAGAAAGGTAAACAGGAGGGTAAGAATATGAAGAACACATTAAAACAGTAGTGGGCCCTAGGGCCTAATGCTTCCTAGGACTACATTTTCATAAAAGGGAGAATTTGCATCCTCTCATGATGGATATGGCTTAGCTAAGAAATTGGTTTCATTTTAAAAGGCTTGGACCAAAATTTTGAAAACCACATACAATATTCATGCAACTTTAATATATTTTTATTTTAAATGTTTTCATTTTTCATGAAGGAAATACAAATATTTCTACTGCCCAGGAAGATTCTGAATTAGAGCCCAACTTAGGCTGGCAAGGCACCCATTAACTTCCAGGAGACAATGTTTAGCAATAAGTCTGGATTTTATTGAGTAGCTTTCTAAAAGCATTTGCAAGTGATCATATAAATAAAATCAGTTTCCAGATATGCTTCAGTTCATGTCTTGGGTAGCTGCAGTCTTCAGTTTTTGGATGTGTGCTGTTTTGAGTCTATTAGTTCATATATGACTGTAGGTTCACATTTATGGTAGACTGCTTCTGTTCACAGTAACATGGGCAAGTAATTTTGTTGTCTAACTTAGTTATCATGTCAAAACGAAACAGTTATGCATTGCTTCTGTTGAATGCCACTAGCAAAATGCTCTGGTTATAATGACATCTCATTGCTGGGTACAGAAGCTAAAAATAATGGGAGAAGTACCATAAAATAGAATCTTTAAGCAAAATTGACAACTTCTCCTTCAGTCATTTTATTAGCTCTGTACTCCCCCATTTCCCAATAATTATACTGAAAAGTTAAAACATAGATGAACAACATTTGTAGAGCAGTGCATAGCTCAATACCTAGAATCAAAAACTGATTGAAAACCATAGGCTCAGGTCAATCACTACCTTAGAGTGTCAGTGCAATTTATATAAGCAGCCAAAGTTTGGATGATTTTCTGAATGTTGTGACTCTGTAAAACTAATCTGAAAATCCTGTGCAGACTGGTCACCTGTTTCAGAAATGCCATGAAGAAGAAAAAAAAATTATATATATATATATATATGGAGAGAGAGAGAGAGAGAGAGAGAGAGAGCAAGCCTGAATTATATTCCTCTAAAGAGATGTTTTTTTCAGTTCAGCCTATTTCCTTTTCAAGTGATAATTCTATTCTCATAAACCTGGGAATTAACATTATATTTAAAATGCCATCAAAACTTGAATAGTTATCTTCTGAAAGTTTTTACATCCTGTTAGCATGAAAAACCCGTGAAGGCTGAGACAATGATTACTCTAAGACAATAGTTTAAGTGCTATTCATTGTACAACAGTTTTTCTTCTTAATACTAAAAATTCCTAACAAAAAGAATACCTTTAAATGCATTTTGATCCTAACAATGAGACTGATGTGTAATTATATTGCGTAAAGTCACTACTTACTTTCTAGGAGAATGCCATACCAGTCCGGATTGTTTAATTATGCAAATTAGAGATCACTCTTCTAGATCTATTCTGGTAATATTTTTGCTTCTGTGTTAACAAGGCTCATTTAGGTTCAGCATCAGAATTATTTCTTATACATAGCCCAGATCCTAATATCCTTACAATGAATAGTATCTTACTCTATAAGTAATCCCATTATCTGCAATGAACCTATTGCAAAGTACTAATCTGTGAGACGAAAGGTATCAGAATTTGGGCACATGAATTTAGCCCCATTTTTTGCTTTGTAAATCATTCCTGGTTTGTGTTTGTATCCAAATGAATTCATTGGGGCAGATTCTGAAAACCTTACTCCCATAGAATAGTATCTTACTGCATGAGTGTATTGAAGTCACTGAGACCACCAATGAAGTAAGGTGCTACTCAGCATGAGTAAAGGTATCAGAGTCTACCCTGTGTTAAAGTATTCAGTGAGGGAGATCACAAATCTGGCCCTGGCCAGTTGGGATAAATAATTTTCAGACTATGGGCTGTTTGTAAACTGTTCTTTGTCTGTAAATGTTCATTATTTCTGTTGTACAGTTAGTGACCTTAGAGCACATAACTCATTTCTGATATGAATTTCCAGGACCATATCACTCAGGCTAGAATTCCTGTAATTATTGGGCAAAAAAAAAAAAAATTGGGTAGAATAAGAACTAGAGATGAATCTAAGCCAAGAAGTTTAGACCCAGCTTTTGAAACCTCCACAGAGTTTAAATGGTGTTTGAATCTGGTACCTCTCTAATAGGAACAGACCTGAATCTTCATGCAAAATCTGGAGCAAATCAGAAGAGAATTTTGAGGCCTGAATAATTTCTGAATTTGTTTTTTTAAAAACACCACGCAGCTGAGAAAAATTCAGCAGCTTAGGTTAATAGTTTGGAGTGATATGGGTTAACAGTCTTTATGTTTTTCTTGAAGTTGTCAGGATTCCATTTCATTTCAACTGATTACTTCATTCATCATGTATTATTTATTATTAGTAGTAGTATACATTGATTGATGTGTGTGACAGGATCCCTGGGGTACAACCTGGAACTGTGGGACCGCTGTGCCCCCTTAACTCGCCAGCCTGGGCTGTCTCTCACAAAGCCATGCCAGTGACACACAGCCAACCCCTTCAGGTGCTGTAATCACTCAACCAGCATGCGGAGACCCACACCCAGCTAACCTGCATGAAGGCTTTCCAAGCCACGCATAAATTATACAGAGAGAGAGGCACCAGCCAATCACCACAGCCCCTTACCTTGCACCTCAGAAGTATACCATCTTACACTGCTCAAGACTCCCTTGGACAGTGCAAGCTCATTACATCAGTTTGCCACTCCAGCAAAGGGTAGAGAACATGAAACAGCCCTTGTTACCTGAATGAGATTCTCTAAGCACTTCCACCAAAAACACACTGCTTTAGATAATAAATCTGGTTTGTATTTTAACTACTGAAAGATGGATTTTAAGTGATGATAAGTGACAGGCATAGAGCTCAAAGTTGCTTACAGAAGAAAAACTCAGTCTAAATTCTACAGACTAAGCAAGATGTGAATCAAGCAGTTTCTCACCCTAATAGATATTACAGGCAGTTTACAGTTCTTAATACACAAGCTGAGTTTCCTCTCGGCCTGGGATCCATCTCTCCAGTTCAAAGTCTGTCTTCCAGGTGACCTTCCAGGTGTTGAGATGGGGGAGAAGAGAGGCCAACTGATGTCACTGTCTCTCTTTTATATTTTTTCCAGCTGCTAAAAAGAACCTTGCTGTGACTAAAGGGTTAGGCAGCCTTCATTGCTTATGTGCCCTCTGAGGAGTCTCTGGGATGGCCATTGGGAGAGTGGATTCCCCTTAACGACCCCATCAGCCCATTTGGCTGGTCCTGATGTAACTCTGTCTTACCAGATGCTCCTTTGCTGCCACTGAAAGGCTGGCTGTGGGTGTTTCTCCACCTCACAACATATGTCAGTAACACAGTAACACTTCATAATTTCACATGCAATGACAGTACACACAACTCAAGAGGTTTTAATGTTCAACAGGCCAACAGACATTTTAAATGATCCTTCGCATTGAAAACAGCAATGAAGACATTGAGGCTCAGGCTGGAGATTGGGCACTAAAGCCTACCCCACTCCCTAGGCTTCAGAGCCCAAGCCTGAATGGCTACACAGCTATTTAAGCACTTTCGCATGAGCCCTGCAAGCCACAGGCTGTAGACCTGGGCTCTGGGACATGCCGTCGTGAGCTGCACTTGCAGTGCAGACATGCCCTGAATGCACTGGGAGATTAAGGGCTGCTCTACACTGCCCACGGTTCAGACTAGAGGGGTGTGAACAGTAATGCACATGAAACTGCTGCGCCATAACTGCTCCATGTAGACACTGCAGGCACAAACAAAAAGGTTCCTAGTTCACCTTAATGTAATCCTCTTCAAGCAGACCTATGCTAATGTGTACGAGGAACCTTTTAGTTCACACCCAGTTTCCACACAGGGGAGTTACAGTGCAGCACTTTGGCGTGCACTGCTGTTCACACTCACCATCCCTCCCCCCGGTAGTCTGAGTTGCAGGGTAGCGTAGGCATGGTCTTATAGGAAGGCGTTAATAAATAACCCTAATGAAATTACTCCTACTTCTGTTTGTTGGCCTTGTAAGTAAAGTGGAAGGGATTCAAATGAGAAAGAGCATGCTATGATGGGATTGACAGGGTGTTCCATGCATAGGGGCCGCATGGAGGAAGGCATGAGTGGAAGAAAAACCAAAAGGGGTGTTGAGGGTAGCATCACTAGAAGAGAGATTTTAGCAACTTTTTAGCTTGAAATTCATCCCTGTGAACTCACCTCAGCACAAGACCTATTTACCACTTTTGTCCTCAACATAGGGCTTAAATGGAACATAAGCCTTTCATGGATCCTCTGCACAAGGATGAATTACATCCTTCAGAACCAAACCTTGCAGTCCTTACTAAATCCTTATCTTTGGTGAGTAAGGAGTGCAGGATTTGGCCCACTTATACTATACATCATATTCACCAGGAAGAATGAGAATTTTATATTTTGGATGGAATCATTTTCTGTAACATTCCTAAACATAAGCAGGAGACTCCAGCTAGGTCAAACAATGCCCATCAATTTTGATGCTTGCATACTATATTACATTTATATATATATATATAAAGGTGCTATATATATAGCACCTTTATTACAGTTATTTATACAGCATCAAAGGAACAGGAAGATTGGGTACATCTGACTAATGCTAAGGTTGTAAACTTCACAGAGAAGAAATCAAAACCTAACTGTGAACTTCCCCATCCTCATCCAAATGCATCCATCACTTTCTAATAATTTGAAGTGCAGTTCTAATCAAAAACCTGCACCCTTTTCAGCCCACAGATCTGCACCCTATATCTATTTATTGACAAAAATAACCTTGTAGTATTTTTACACACACATGCCCTGCAGAGCCAACACAGATCAAGAGTGAGCAACCTGAATTCCCTTCTGGTTCAAGCATCATACAAAACCCATGATATTCCCACTATTGCATCTTGTCTGTACCTGACATCAAAGGTTGAACTGGCAGGCTGCATAGGGTTTTGCCCCATTTGGTTCACATGCCTAGCGCCATCTTGTGCTCCTGAATCTCAGCTGTCATGTTATAATTACAACAGTAAATCGCTAACCTTTATGATTGTGAAAAGACCCCACTGAAGAAGTGAGATCTGCCTGATTCCGCAGATGGGCTGAATCCATAGTTCTGGCAGAAGTATGAACTGCCCCCATTTATCACTAAGGCTGTTAACAATGTTCAAGCATTAGGGAGCAGAATTAACTATTTCTCTGCTTGTACAAGCATGCAAGAGCACGAGAAAAATCATATTATGATCTGCGAAGCCTGCTGCTAATGCCATTTCAGCTGCATCTTGGTTTGGGGTCACAAACAGAAGCAGCTCAGATTGTTCAGAGAGCTTGAAAAAGTATCACTTTTTTCTTTTATTATATGCAGCAGTTATGTTAGAAAGCTAAGACACCTCACTTGGTCAGGGTTATTGATGAGGACATGTGAGCCACAAAGAACAGAAGCTGACTTTTCAGTTCTCAAGGGGAATGTGTAACGCTGGTAGGCTGAAGGAGAAAAATCTCTAACTTTGTAAATAGAGCACATTAAGTCACTGAGAGCCAATAAACATGGAAACCCATTATGCCATTTGTCCAGAGTCACTTTTCAGAGCAAAATTGCAGGGTCTTGGTTCACAGGGGTAGAGGGGAATCTGAATTTTAATCATAGGCTTAAATCCCAATGAAGTCAAAGAGATTTAAGCATATACTTAAAGTTCAGCATGCACTTAAGTGCTTTGCTAATTCATGGTCAGAAAAGGGACGGGGGAATGAAAAAGTTTAAAGTTCAGTTTTGTGTGTATTAAAAGTTAGTCCACGTAAAACAATGATAAATTTGGTTTCACTGTTATCTTCTTTCTAACAAGCCAACTGGCTTATGTAAAATAAATACGGTCCCAAATGAGAAAAGTACTTCAGCACATATTTAAGACCATTTTTATTAACAAACCAAACATACCCTTAAATACCATGGACATCAGTGGGACTTAAGGAATGTTTAAGCAGGAGGTTTAAGTATATGCTTAAAATTAAGCATGAGAATGATACTGCTCTCCTTTGTAAAGTGCTCTATCATTAAGTGTTATCCTGAATTGGGGCCTAAATGAGTAATAAATCATAATTCAGAAAAGAGGCACAATGGGATGATCATCAATAAACAAATAGGAGTACAGGAGTCTTTCCGGGGGCTATACAAAACTAATTCATTGGCCACTTTTTTGCTAGCATTCCCTATTTCTCAGAGTATCAAGTAGCCTGTCCTCTCTATTAATATTGCTCGCAAATAGCCTCTGCCAGAAGCATCTTGAATTCAGATTACTTTTTTCTTTGTATAAATATTATATACAGGTCATGCTTTCTGAACATATATGTGGCTCCATTTGATAGAACAAGTTCCCATTACTGTCTGAACTTACTTTGTTCAGAGACTGATAGCCACAAACATGCAGTTCAGTAGAATGAATCTACAAGGCCACATCTACCTTTAAAAGGAAGTGCAGTATTACCACCTTACTACTTCCAATTGTTTTTGGGGTTTTTTATTTAGGACCAGTGGGAATCCTGACATTAAAAAAAAAAAATCTTCCCTCACAGTGAACTGAAATTTGAAAAGAGGCAAAACTCCCCCCACTCTGCAAAGCAGACGTGTACTTCAATTTGAATAAAAGTAATACCTTCTTCTGTTAAATCCTTCTTATGATATCAAAATGTAAGTAGACTGAATAGGTCCTGTGGACCAAAGTCTATTGTCTTCAGTGAACTTAGTAAGCATTAGGGATTAATTATATCCACTTTCTTCAACTATTTCTGTGAAGTCTGATTGAAGTCTAACACAGCGGTCCCTAAACTTTTTACCCTGTGCCCTCCCACCCCTGGAGGTGGGTTGGGAGCGGGGCCACAGTTCAGGCTGGGAAGCTGAGGCTGGGAGTGGGACTAAGGGCAGAAGGCTGTGGGTGAGGCCAAGGCTGACAGGCTCTGAGGCCAGAGGAGAGCTCAGGGTAGAGTGGGGCTGGGTGGTGCTCCCTCTCCGCCCCCCCCCATGAGGGCTGGCCCAGACCCTGCCACGTCCCCCCAAACATTCCTTTGCACCCCACCCTTTGGGGACCTCTGGTCTAAGAAGACAAGACATTTAGGAATGAATTTAAATTAAATAGCAAAAGAAGTATGTTAACACAGAGTTAAGGTTGCTTGTTGGTATGCTGTGCCCTTGCAGAACAATAAGTTGGCAAAACTCAAACTTCTGAAAACCAGGGGATGCATAATTAACATTGCCCATGCAACCTTTACTCTGCCCTCTTTCAGCAGTGACCCAATATGCCCTGTTAACACACAGACCTGTCCTCTGCCAACCCCACAATTACTGAAATGCACAAGTTTTTCATCTCCTTTCACAACCCATTCATTCTCACCCACAGGATTCCATGTAACACTGAAGGGGGTTGTCTACCTTCTCTGTTCCCTTGGAGGTAGCAATAGCCAACAGGAATTATTTGGCTACATTCCCAGTGCAGCCAGTGTTTAAGGTGTACCTACACTAAATGGCAAAGGCAGTAGTTGGTCAACATACCACCAAGCAATCTTAACTGTGTTGTCGTTTTTTGCCATTGAATTCCCCAGATTTTTGAACAGGAGACGAAAGATACATTTGTTGCTAGGAGTTAGTCATCATTTAGGTAGTTGTACATATGTCCTTATTTTGCATACCAAGCCAGCCAGCCCTGCCCTACCCACTCCACATCAGCTGGGTCCCACAAACCTGTTTCAGCACATCTCTCCAGCCACAGCTCTGAGCCATTCACTGTTTTCCCCCCAGCCACAAGCAGGGAACGCTTCTCCTCTAAGTCCTCACTCCCTGGAATACAGAAGTTTCTTTTTGCAGTTACTCCCCCCACCCCCAACAAGACTCAAGTGCAGTTCCTGGAGTGAAGGACAGCTATGTTACAGTGGAATGGTGTTCTGGGTCACATTTCAGAATGGTTCAAGTGTGGAGTATGTGTCAGGGCTGCTGAGAGATAGCAGAGGGGGTTCCTGTTCCAAAATACTGATAGTTTTATGTTGAGGAAGATCTTCTGACCCTGTCTAATAAAGGTACCCCATCTATGAGAAACAATGAGCTTGTAATGTTTCTATGCTGTACAGTGTACATTTTCTGGTCAACCAGGAACATGCCAACATTTAATTGCTTTATTATTGTCACTATACCAATTATTCAGACACTCAGCCAAATCAGAGAAAAGCTATCACAGACGCAAATCTGAGGCAGTCCAAATCTGCTTTCATACACTGTTCGAATGTTAACGTAGCCCATTCATTTCATTGAGAGGCTCTCAGCAGAATAAACACACTCCATGGAGATGGATACACCCTGAAACAATACATCAGTTGTGCAAACTGCTGCATTCATCTGTATGTGTGTTCCCATCACCCCTCCTAAATGCTTTAAAGGCTGCCATTTGCCATCTTTTCAGCTCTTCACCCAACAGAGCAGGACTTCCCCAGACTTGGGCTCACAATGTAGGGTAGGGAGGGGGCTTCGTTCCCTCCCAGAAAAGGCAAACTCTAACCCCAGAACCTGGCTCACATGAGGACAAAGGGGGATAGGGTATCCAACCCCTGTCAATGGGCCTGGGCCCTCCAGATCCAGACGCACATGCAGGAAGCAGTGCAGGGTTTTGACACTCCCAGAGGAGCAAGGCACCCCATATGACTCAACCTTTATCTTTGGAGCAGGGAGGAGTGCTCAGACCTCTCCCCCCTAAACCTGGCCACATACAAAAAAGGGGCTGACAAGTGACCCTAGCCCTATTCTTTCCCAGTCTCCCTGACACTCACCCTCACATTCCCCTTCTCAGGGTCCACACCCTCCACTTCTACTCGCCTGAGCCCCCAGCTTCTCCACTCCCCTACCACCCATTCCTATTTAACCCCTCCCTATTGCCTCACATCCCTCACTGCAGTGAGAGACAACCTGGGTCCACACACAACCAGGGAAGGACAATAGGTTTAACCCTTCCCCGCCCCCTTCCACCCCCAAAAAATTAGCTGTTGAACCAATTATTACACTACAAAAGTGTATCAAGCAAGATCTTTTATAAAAGCTTGTAATGTTCTGAACTTGGTCATTCTGAGATATGTATACCAGTTGGAGTTATGAATCTTATGAACCTGAATTACAACTTCAGCGATGCCACCCAAGTCAGGTGTTTACATGAAACCAGCTCCAAGAAATTATCCATCGTCCAGCTCAGAACAGACAATGGTGGACCAAGGACTAAGGCTGTGTCTACACTACCAAGCTTACAGTGGCCTAGCCGTATCCATGTAGCTGCGCCACTGTAAGATCACCTATGTTGCTGCTCTATGCTGATGGGAGAGAAGCTCTCACGCCGACAGGGTGCTGTGCACACTATCACGTATGCCGGTGAAACATCTGGCTGAAGGTGGCTTTTCCCACACCCCTGAGCAACATATGTTTTGATGCCATAAGCGGCAGTGTGGACATGGCCGAAGAGGGGAAAAAAGGCTTTTAAAAACAGGATTGGGTCTGCGGTTTGGTGTCGACAGGGGTGGCCTCTGAGCAAGAAGCAGAGAAACACTCGACCTGCTCTAAGCTAGGGGCACGCTAGGAAACTGTTCAAAGACAACAGGCAACTTGCATTAGAAAAAGGGAGCTAATCTAATATGGAAATAAAAGATGTAATTTCAGACTTTACTGCTTATTTAAAGGGCTTAAAACTTACAGTGGCACAGCTGAATCGGCACAGCTATGCCACTGTCACAGTGCTTGTGTGCAGCGTTCTGTTGACCGGAGAGAACTCTCCCACTCACATAATAAAACCATCTAAATGAGTGGAAATAGCTACGTCAGCAGGAGAGCGTCTCCCACCCACATAGCGCTGTCCACACAAGTGCTTATGCCAGCAAAGCCTATATCGCTCGGGGGGGACGGGAGGGGGCAGAGGGAGAGGAATGTTCCCCACACCCCTGAACAACAAAAGTTTTGCCGGCATAAGTGCTAGCGTAGACAAGGCCTCAGTTTGCTTTTCCTTATGATGTTACCTTTGAATCTATGATTTTCTATTAGACAAACCTTTTATTTATTTTTGCACATCAGAGACCTGCTTGGGGTAAACTGTGTTGCACGCGTGTACCAAAGTAAGTTGGTGTCTGGAGGACTGTTTTGGGGCTGACCTATCAGAGGGGAAAGTGAGTATCTGGATTCAAGAAGAACTAATTTGGGGAGACTTGGCAGTGGAAGGACTGTTGGGGTCATCCTGCAAGAAATAACTAGGCTAATGGAAGCCTGGGCAAGACCTTATACTTGTAGGCTGGCTATTGCTGCCAGGCCTCCGAACCAAAGCTGCAAAACAGCTCCCCACGTTACAGGGCAGGTGGTAACAAAACTGCTTACTGACCCGGGTGATCTCAAAATGTCACCCCTCTCCCACCTATTTCCCCATTCTTCCATCCCCTAATAGCCTTCCTCGCCCCAGAAGCATTCACATCTCATCCCCCCCATTACTTTGATAATATTCCCCCAACTGATAAAATTGCCACTCATGACTCACAAATTATAGCAATCTCTAGTCTCAGTTCAAAAAACTCTTCTTGTCTCAGATGGGGGCTTGCGATTAACTCAAACACAATTTACACATCTAAAGAGGAGTTCACAGCCATCAGTCTCCATGTGATTATTCCAGGCATTAGCACCACTCAGTCTAACAGTACAAGGCAGCAGACAGTTTTTTGGGAGGTCTTTAACTCAGGAACCTCTTGGTCACAGGACCCCAAATTCAGAACACTAATGCTAGCATACACCTCCAGGAGACACACACAGAATCTTAAGGCAAGCTGCGTAAGCTTTGAATTTTAGCGCACCTACAAAGAGTCAAACTTTAAATGATAGGAATGGAAGTCCTCTAGCCATTTTTCTGGGTTAATGAATGAGCAACATAAAATATGTACATTTTCCTAAATACCATTGTCAATTGGGTCCCCCAGAGATTTACTGGGTGCCATGCGCTGCCTTGCATAAAACTCAGATTGAGACCGTTGTAAACTGCATTACATCATATTTTGATCTCTAGCTCCATGCAAAAACCATGCCACCTTGAAACGTTTTGAGAGAACAACTATTTCCCCCCCAGATTTTATAACTTTTCAACTCCTAGCTCAAATGACCCCAAAATCATTACACAAACCTTAGCCTGCACCTTCCTGAGGCACACTCAGTTTCAAAGGACTCTGGCTAAGCAGTTTGATTTTAGAGGACTTAGAAAGATTCAGCTTTAAATAGAAGTTACATGTAACCTTAACTATAGTGCTGCTGCTGCACCACTGTAATGTAAAACTCTAGGAAAGACAAGACTGAATATGGAGGATGAGGCCTTTATCTCTATAATTGTATAACTGCAAATGCAGCTCCTATATTCATCCTGTGCTTTCCTGGTCAAGTATAAGACGTGTATTACCGATAAGTGGCTGTTGTCAATCGTAAGTAAAAATAAGATTTAAAATGAATATGGAATTATGTTAAAAACATCAGGTTTTGCTTTGATCAGTATTTACTGATATTTGTGCAACTAGCCCCCTCTAAAAGCAAAGGACTTTTAAAACATGCAAATAAGCTCACAAACATATTTTGCACATCAGCTTTTAAAATAGTTTAAGCCAACAAATGCTAACTAATGAACTTTTTTTAGGCTATTTATTTCAAGGCTTAATGCATCTTAGGTTCTTTAACTGCGTATGAACTTCACACATCCCTAGTACATGTTGGTCTTTTATTCCATTCAGCTAGTGGGGCCAATTCCTTTTAAATGGACAACGTACCAGGTCTTGTCACAGAGAATAATGGGACTATGGTCACTGTGACCAATAATCTCAGGTGAAACCCTCCCCTTCCTCCCCATAGATATTGGGACACTGTAGTTTAATTACCTGACACAAGTGTTAACTACATGGCCTTAGAACATCAGTGTTCACAGCATTTTTACTAGGGTACACAATGAAAGCAAGCACAATGAAGAAGTCTCACTGATGTTACTTCCTGCTACAAGGACAAACTGATCTGGAAAATGTGGGTTCCTGCAGACATTTAGGAACAGGTGCTGTGGGTGTGAGCACTCACAATCAGGCTGCTGGCCTTAGGCACCAAAATAAGCAAAGCATTTAAGCATGTGAAAAGTTGTAAAGGGGTAGCCATGTTAGTCTGTATACAGCAAAAACAATGAGAGTCCTGTAGCACCTTAAAGATTAACAAATTTCTGAGGGAGGTATATATATACCTCCTATCTGTGATTTCCACTTCATGCATCTGACAAATTGGGTTGCAGCCCACGAAAGCTTATACCCACAGAAATCTGTTAGTCTTTAAGGTGCCACATGACTCCCGTTGTTTAAGCATGTGAATAATCCCACCCTAGTCAGCAGAGGATTTGAGCACTAGCTTTCTTTAACCATGCTCTTAAATATCATTGAAGTCACAGTCATGCTAAAGTGCTTTGCTCAATAAGAATGGGATGCTTAAAATTAAGATGTACTTAAATAACTCAATATCATAGGTGGGCAAACTCCTGGTAGCAAGTAATTTACTCAACAAATTTAGCCTTTTTAATCCTTTGTGAATTATTTTCACAAAACCAAATTCAATTTGTTATTTTAATTTTTTTCCATGAACACTTTGAACATACATATTTCAGTCTATCTGATTGTCACAAGTAATTCACTTTGAATACATCCTAGGCTATTCACTGGTTAAATAATGGTCACCTGGTCTCCATCTGCTCCCTATTAAGGGGACACACTTTTAAAAGCAGGAGGAGGGAAAACAAATACTTCATGAGGACAGAACGAATACATACCAACCAAACTATTGACAAGTATTTCACTTTCCATGAACATTTTTGCAAACAAAAATGTCACCCAATGTGACTATTATCAGAAAATAAATAAAAAGATACATCAACATGAAAGTACTGACTTTTGATTTTGTCGG
This sequence comes from Mesoclemmys tuberculata, assembly GCA_007922155.1. Lineage (NCBI taxonomy): Eukaryota > Metazoa > Chordata > Testudines > Chelidae > Mesoclemmys > Mesoclemmys tuberculata. Next base: position 105,056,197 of record ML675616.1, read on the forward strand.
TGGGTGCCTTACCCTATCCCCTCAAGGCCATGCCCCCACCCCGCCCAGAGGCCAGAGGTTAGAGTTCAGGGGCTGGGAGCCCCGATGCTAAGGTTCTCGCCTGGCTCTGGGAGAGGACTGGGGCCTAATGGATAGAGCAAGGGCTGCCAGCCACCAGGTCAACTCAGGGAAAAATACAGCCTGGGACTCCGCCACAAGGTTTCATCCCCCACCCTCTTTCTGCCATGGGTCTCCAGGGCTTAGTGTCCCACACCCACCTGCCGAGAGGTCCACTCTGGCTTCCCCAGGCAGGGGGCCTTTCTCCCCTCCCACCCAGCTTCTCTCAAGGCTCCTGTCCCTCCCCCCGGGATTCCCCCTGCCCTGCGTGGCTTCTGCAGGGCTCCTGTCCAAGGCTTCCCCCATACCCAGCAGGTCCCTTCCTGTGGGAGCCCAACTTTCCAGGGGCCCCATGGCCACCACTGTCCCTGCTTCCCAGACTCACTTGTTCTTGCTGCCTGGGGTCATAGCCTGGCTGGGAGCTGCAGCCACATGCTGTCGCTGTCTGCCCATGCCCCCTGAGCTGTCAAAGGGATAGTGCCTCCTATGTGTACAGGCACTTGAGGGCAGACAGTGATGCTGAGCAGGGGCTGAACAATGCCCAGCGCTCCTTGAGTGCACCTAAGGCTTTTTTTGTTGTTACACAATGGGAGAGTGAGGGGGGCATGACTTCGGAGTTCCTGACCCCCACTGGTTTGCAGCTGTCCTGCTCCAGGCTCCAGGGCTGACTCTCAGCTCTGCCCTGCTGGAGCAGGGAAGCCTGGTCAAAACAGCTGATTAGATCAAGCTGGTTGGTTAGCAGCAGGCTGGGCATCAGGCAAGCAACACAGGGTCCTCTTCAGCCACCTGGGGGAAATAGATGATCAGTGGAGGACACCAACAGCTAATCATCCTGGTGAATGCTGAGTACCCACTTTTTTTTTTTCCTCTCAGCCCCTGTGCACTGGGATTTTTGAACAAAAAATTGCTAGACAAATGCTTGAAACATTATAGTTCCATTCCAGCAACTGCAACTGTGAGGGGAAACTTGTTTCAAGTCATTGTCCAGAGCAGAGAACGAACATTCTCATAACACAACTCAGAATCTGCCAGTGTGTTACAAGGAGCTGTACTCTCTGGTCCCCTTCTCCCTCACTTGCTCAGTAAAGTAACATCAAGCACTGGGGCTCTATTACGTTTCTTTTTTACCATTCCTCCACCCTAAAAATGCAAGCCTCGCTGCAGGAAGCCTTCCTACAGCCACCCTGCATTATACACACCCTAAACGCCTGATCCTAGATGTCATTCATTACATTATTGCTAACTTCAAGTGTACACAATCATTAGCTATGGCTCCCAAAATGAGATGTTTTAAAGATTAAATTTGGGACTCTTGACTTTGCTTTCTGGTTTCTAAATGTTTAGGAAAAAGCTCACTAACATATGAGAGTGTTTCTCTACAGCCATGAGGGCTAGGAACTTTTAAAAAGTAGCTGAGGTTCGCCCAAAAATCTCCTAGTTGCAGCAGGTGGGGCTTTAAGAAAAGACACCAAATATCACAAGACTCCTGATAAAATTCCACAATACAGTGTTGCCAACTATTGCAAATCAAGAAACAAATTTTTATAGTGCAGGTGCTGAGAGCCATTGAACCACACTGTAAACCCTCTCTATAACCGAAACCACTTCAAAGCAGGGGAGGAGGGGGGAAGGAGCAGCACCTCCCACACCTCTTGTTTGAGCACCTATATGGTACAGATTCAAAGTGGTGCCCAATGTGGGGAGACATTTAGTGCCAATTATATAATGTGCTAGTTGGTATATTTAAATACCATGTGCATGTAACCATAAACTTTTGTGGTCAACACACCCTTCCCAAAGCAATGGGGAAGGTAGGACGGAGCTGAACAGAACTGTGGCTGGGTAGGTGGCTGCTTGTGGGTTTTGAGTGAGCATCTGCAGGGAAGCTGAGTAGGGGGCTGTTGAAGAATAGAGGGCATCTGGGTGATTGAATAGGAAGCTCCTGGGGAGATGTGACCTGTCCATGCCCAGGGTAGCCCACCTGAAAATGCCAGGTTCAGGGCAGGCTGCAAAAGGAGAGCAGGTTCATCCCAAATCAGTGTTGCAGTTAGATTCACCAACCAGTTTCAAACGGTGCTTCTGATTCCCCACACTGATTATCAAGAAGCTAAAACAAAACAAAAAATTACATAAGTCTCCCCCTTACTGCATTTCAGTCTGACTCCAGGAAAAAAAAGTTATTTAAAACCATATTTCCATTACCAAAATGTTCTCTTAACCCCTTTGGGGTCAGCCCCATTGCCCAATCACTACAAGTTTGGATCTTACCCAAAATATCACACAGTCACCCAATCTTTTAGTAACTAAAACTAAAGGTTTATTATAAAAGGAAAGAAGAGAGAGATTTTAATTGGTCAAAGCAATCAGATACATACAAATGACTTTAAAGTCCATATATATCAGATGCTCAGTAGAACTGTGGAGTTTGCAGGCTTATACAGTCCCTCTGGTGCACATCCAGTACTTCGAGGGGTCTCAGTCCTTTGTTTCACAGCTTCAGTTGTAGAAGAGTTGATCCAGAGGTAGGAAGCAGGAAGGAAGACAAGATGGGGATGGTGCACTTGTCTTTTGTGTCCCTTTGTCATGTGGCTTGTCCCAAATACAGCAACACAGCACATAGCATGGGAAAGCCTCAGAGCCCCTTATCCATAGGCATGTTCTTACATGTCCAGGTGACTCATAAGGTGTAGCACCTGTGTTCTTTCACTGGATTCACTGTACCTGTGAGTTACCTTGAGGCACAGGTCACGGAACAGGGTAGGCCATCCAGGCCATGGCCCACCCAACTTTCAGTGCCCTTATTTATACCCTAGGCAACACCTGCCTCTCAGTTGGAAATTGGAATCATGCCAAGCTTTGCCCAGGACTGGCTCCCTGCCCGGACATTGGAACTGGTCTCAAAGTTACTTCTCGCTGACTCACCCGGCCGCCACCCCCTTGCTCACCAATGTACAAAGCTCCTCTGCAATGGCAGCAGACTAGTTCTCAAGCTCCATGGGCTGCCACAGGGACAGTGGGAAGGCAGCAGGAATCAGTGGGCAGAGGGAAGGAGTGGGGGGAAAGGCAGCTGGCAGGAGCCAGGATGCAGAGGGGAGCCCATGAGGGAGTTGGGGGCATAAAGCTAAGGCAGGCACGGGGAGAGGGGAGCTGGCTGAAGATACAACGAGCTACCATTAGGCAGAGAGGAAAGCACCTCAGAGGTAGCTGGCCTACAGAGACAGACAAGCATGGAAGGTTTTCCAGGGAGTGTCTAAAGGATCTGACCCATTGGGTGCAACTTCTGTGAATGTTAGCAGCAAAAGCCAGGTCCATTCACTGCCTATTACAGAGCCAGGCCCCCCAGGCCTTTACTTCTTCCAGAACTCCCCCATTTACAAGGGCCTGCTAGAGTCTCAAGCTCTGGGGGCGCTATATGTGGGAGTGGGTAGCTTTGCCCACCTGGCACCTCGAACACCTCAGTTCCTTTCCTTCCTGCTTGTCCAAAGGGACTTCGTTCCTCAGGTTCGGGACTATGCCTTCAACCCCTGGCTGCTTGGCAGACAGTAGCATGCAAACGCTGAGGCTGCTGATTTCCTTTTTTAAAATTAGGTTTTTAAACGGGATTAATTCTAACACTCCATGTGTTATGAGAATATACGTAAGAAAGAGCAACATTATGTGTAAACATAAAGTAAGGAATCAGTGGTAGGTGCTGGGAGGGAGGGGGACAAGGGTTAGTTGATTTGGCACCCCTCCAACCAAAAAGGTGTTCCGAGGCCCCTGCCTTGATGGGCCATGAGGCAGGGTTAATGCTGCTGCCTTCCTGTCTGGGGTGTCACCCAGAAACACAGCACAAATTGAGATGCAAAGATGTCATACATACTTAGACCTTATAAAACCAAATTGACACATACATAGAAGCATGCTTATCAAGGCAAATTATAACCTTGTCAGTGGTGCCTGACATGGCATATCTTGTACAAATCATTGTCATTTTACAATATTGATATCAATATTATAAATGGCCACCCCTAATCCAGACAGCATCACAGGAGGGGTTTAGGGAGCTCATAGAACAGGGAGGGGGGAGAATTACTACTGAGACAAGGGTGTTTGGGGGATAAAAGGTACTAGGGCACAGAGTGTTTGAACAGCTATGGGTGGATGCTGTATTTGTGAATGCTGGGGTGGCTGGAGGTGAAGTGTCTGATGGAAGCCTACTGTAGTCGACTGAGGGATAGCAGGGGTTGCCATTAGACACCTCACCTGGTGTTGTTGCTGCCACCACAAGCTCCTGAGTGCTCTTTCCCAGCTGGGAAGGAAGGGACCCACCCTCTGCAGCAACAAAAGAGAGGCACCTAGCTTGCTCAACAGTGTCACAGAAGCGCTTGTGATCAAACTGTAGAACTGCAGGCCAATCCCTGCAGCCCTCTACAGCTCAGGAAAACATAGAAGACTGTGGCAGAGCAGCAGGAACGCAGACATGGCTTCCACATGAGTGAGTGCCATGTTAAATACATGACACTTGGCAACCAAGAATCTGAAAGAAATGGGACATCATGCTTGATCACACCCCCTCATGGCCCTGCAGGTACACAGCCCTCAGCTCCCTCCATGTTTAGGGAAAAACCCCACTCATATCCAGTCTTTAAACAGCATTTTCCTTCTCCCTCACCAGAAATCTAGTTTATTTAGTCCAGTCAGCTCAGAGCTTCCCCTTTAAATTTAGGGGACTGCCAAGCCCTCCTTCTTGGAGAAGCAGGAATTTTCTGACAGGGGCCAAGCCTTCTCAAATCAGAATTTCCCAGTTCTCTTCCTGGAGCTGAATTATCTCATGCTCATCAGATAAGGAATCCAGAGCTCGCCCTCTGGAGCTGGTTTACATTTTAGGCCAGCTGCAACCCTCAGCCAAATTCTCCCCCAGCCCATTCAGTCAGCTTAGCAAAGTTAGCAGGTGGTAACAGGGCTACATTCTAGAACACCTCTCCCTTGGGGAAGTTCTTATCTCTAGGAGCACCTCCTTCCAGGTGAGCCTTGATGGCCTTTTATAAGGTCCAGGTGTGTGCTTGTTAGCCTGTTAGTGTCTCAGATTGGCTCATTCCCTTTAAATGAACTTCTCCCAGGTAGACAAGGCACTGACTGCCTTTAAAGGGGCCAGCAAGTGTGTGACTCTGATTACATGTCTCTCAAAACAGTGACCAAGTTTCTCATTAAGATGCTTTGTCTCTCATTCAAACAGAAACTATTTAAGCTCTGATTTGCTGGGTCACTTAAATATGTGAGCCCTACTGCAATGTTTAAACACACTATCACCACCTGCTACCCACAGTGAGGCTTCCATTTAGAAAATGATTTATATATTAATTTTACTAATTTGATTTGCATAGTACCCAGCACATGTGTGTGGGACATTATACAGCATAAGTATATGAAAACAATTTTAAAAAATGGGTCAGTCAGTCTGGTGAAAACAAACAGAATGGGCAGAAGGAATGATAAAACTTAAGGTATAACTGTTGAAAAAAAGAGGGGAAGTATTAGTCACAAGTAAAATTACCTGACTGAAAAGCCTTGCACAGAATGTTAGAAACAACCACCCAGGGAAACTAGTAGATATAATCAGAGAGATATTTCTATAGACAAAGTCCCTAAACTGACCCTCAAAATTGATAGTAGAAAGGAAAATTTGCCAATCTCAGCTCATTCTGTGGGGAAGATCATCATACATCTCTCCGTTACGTTTCCAGGGTGAGCTAGTCCTTTGATCATTCAGTCTCTACGCTGGCACATTTCCATGTGACAGTCCTACGCCTTCACTTCTGTCAGAGAGGGATCCCACAATTCACCCCACTTTTTTATTAGATCACTAGCAACAGCTTCCCAATCATATTTACCTCAGCAGGCCCAACTTTCTTTGGGCCAGGTCATAGACTACTCTTCAGGAGCTTGTGACAAGTATGAAATTGTAATGACTCATGACAACCTCTTCAAAGCAAGTATTTATATGTCCATAGGAACATAACAAATGGAGAGAAAATGGTTAAAATAATAAATGCCTAAATGTATATTGTCTTACCTAAACTTAGCCTTTTCTTGTTGTTTTAACCTTTCACTTTACCCAAGCACACCCCAGCATGGGGGACTGTGAAAAACAAGGGTGCACTCCTGTAACCTCTGCCTCTTTGACAGTCTGACGTCCAGTCTCTCAGTGCATGTCTCCCTCAGGTCACAACCTGTTTTTTATCCATTTAGAAGAGCTTTTATTCCATAGCTCCTACCTGAGGAGCCCTCTGAAGTTTTGAGCAGGACTCCAGAACTTTGCAGAACTGGTTTATGTATCTCTCCAGGTGGGTCAGAGGAAGACTTTCAGCAGTGGATTGATTTTATTGTCCATTTGAGCAGCAAGCAATTGAATTAGTCTGTGCTGAGTTCCTGGTTACTTAGGTGACCTACAGTTGAAACTAGCCCATAAGGTTCCATAGGGCTAGATGCACTACAATAACCACCAAGTCTACAAATATGTATATATAATCAATGGTTTAAAAAAAAACTTACTTGGTGGTATGTTGTTCTCTTACAAAACAAGGAGTTGAGCAAAACTCAAACTTTTAAAAACCAGGAAATGCAAAATTAACACTGTTCTCCTCCGCAAACCCCACAGTTGTTGAAGTGTACAAGTTCTTCACCTCCTTGTGCAACCCATTCACTCTTACCCACAAGATTCCATCTAAAACTGTTTGGGGGTGGGGGAGGAAGGTCTTCAAACAATGCCTCAATATATACATAGCACATACTCACACAGGCCTTTGACACTATCAGATTCAGGAGGTACCAAAGCCACTTGCCTATCCCGCACTCCTCTGCGGTCCAGTAAAATAAAGATTTTCTCAAACAACCAATCCAAGGCTTGCCTCCCACCTGTCCTCATTGCCCACCCTCTCCACAGATCCAACCCTTCTTCCTGTTCCCCCAACCTCATTCCCCAATGCACAAAGTCCTCTGTCTCCAACTCCTTGTCACCCAACATAACAAACATTTTGATTAGACTAGCTGCTGACTGTTCTGCTGTGCTCACAATAAACCTCCGCATAAAACAAAAGCACATTATATTATAACAGAGACAATTTGTAGCATGCATCATGAGTTATTAAATCTTTATTGCACAGGTGAACAAAGGTTTGGACTAGAAACATCAATAGCAGGGTCTTCACCAACACAATGGCATTTCTTCAAACTACCCCGGCAAACATAAAGTGTCTTCACTGAAACCCTCTCATGGGTATTTTCTTTATTGGTGCATGCACTCTATAATCCTTCCAGAATGTACATCTGTGCAAGTGAAGAAGTGATCATGTTCTTAAATACCATTCACAATTTGGGTTCCCCATAAACTTAGGGAATGCCACAAACTACCTTGAGTAAAGCTCTACAGATTGAGACTATTTTGATGTATATCACATTAATAGTTTGATCTCTAGCTCCTGTGGGAAAAAAAAACCCACCTAGAAACTTGTTGAAAAATGGCTATTTTGTTGTGGTTTATATCTCTGTAACCTCTAGGCTCACAGATTTGGGTCACTAACCCTACCCTGCACCTCTTGAGGCACACTCCATTTCAAAGGAAACCGTCTTAGCATGTAGATTTTAGAGGACCTAGAAATGTCAACCAGTAAACAGAAGTCTGTTGCACCACTGTAATAAAATAAAAATTCAGAAAATTAACAGATATCTGCCACACTCCTCACATCTTCAGAGCTAGTTTATTAATGGCTTTATCTATTATTAGCAAGATCTGGGTATATTAACTTTTTTAACATAACATTCTCGTATAAAGAATCTTATCTTAGCCAGTGATATATGTAAGCCAGTTATTCTTGTTCTTTTAGCATGAAAATGTTTGGATAACCTGGGATATCACTATCCAAAATTTGATTATTTCCTCCCAAAAGGATTCATCTCTGTAATATAGGCATTAGTGAAGTCAACATTAGTCTTCTTGTTGGCTTAATGGCTTTGCACAAGGCCATAGATTCATCTTTTCTTCTCCACACTTCTAGTGACTACATGCACTTTGGGAGAAAGTATTTGTTTCTTGAACATATAAGTGGAGCATTAATATTAGGTAGTACAGTCTTGCCTTTTCTCTCAAATGTTAAACTTATTTACCAAAAAATTCCTTTGGGGGAAAGGACCATTCATCATCGTGTATGACCAGGAAAAAGGTCAAGGGCCAGATTCTGATAACCTTACTCATTCTGAATAATCTCATAGTCAAATGGGACTACTTGTAAAATAAGGGGTTATTCAGGGTGAGTAGTGCTATCAGAATCTGTCCCCAAATGAGGACTTATTTAGTTCTTAAATAGAATCCAGTAGGACAGTAAAAAAAAGGAAATTTACAGAATATCAATGCACCAGATTTTCCAATGATGTAAACTGATGTAGCTTCATTGAAGTCAATGGATCAATGCTGACTTACACAAGCTAAGGGTCAGGCCCAATCTTCCCTCCCATCTTCCTGCTCCACCCCAAACTGGTAAAGTCACAATGATTTGATATTTACTGACAATATTATTAAAAAAAGGTTAAAAACAAACACATCACGATGGATGTTACTTGAAACATGGTGATTTAAATCAAGACTCTGGAAGATAACATCCTTTTTATTTTTCTTAAAGCTGCATTTTGCAGATCACAATAAGAAGGTATTGTTAAGGTCATTGTCATCCTGCCAAAGCCAGTTTTGATTTTAAACTTTGATCAACATATTTGTAGAATTTTACAAATTCTGCCCAGAAGGTAGAGGCATGCTGACCTTTTCAGAAGAATTACAGTATGGAGGAGAAACCACTTCTGATAGCTTGATGCTATTAAAAAAGTTTTCACAAATGTCTCAAAAGCTTGAGATCAAATTGAGACCATGCTACACTACTGAATTCAACTGACGGAATCTATTTTCAAATGAATCATGCAAAGGGATTAATGACGAACCATTGCGGCTCAGTCAAGCTCTCTACAAATGATTCATAAATCTAATATTAGAGCAGAAATTCAAAAGAGGGTGGATGTGGGTAGCAATGCAGTTAGTGGCTGAGGCCCAGGGATCACAGCAGTCCCCTTTGCTGGCTTTTCACTGAGTAGCACTGAATGTGGATGCAGAGGAAATAACCACATCATGTTCTCATAAACTAAAATGTGGCATACTATGATGATTGTTACTGAGCCATGTGATAAATGGCATTTTACAAGCACCTTTGACTCCATCACCTGCACTCTGCCTACTGATCAGTCTCCACTGGAGCACATTCTGAGGTTCCATATCTCTAAACGGTTTCCAACAGTTACTTAAACCAAATAAACATGCCACAGACCCCTACCAGTTTCCTTCTTGTCCTCTAGATTTGCACTTGATCAAGGCTCAAGACAGACAATATTCAATTCTGCTCAAGTGAAAGGTTTAGGGGTCAGGTTCTGCCGTTCTTAGTCCTGCTGAAATGAGGACTTGCACAATAAGGAACTACTCAACTTGATTAAAGACAACAGAATCTGGCCTGTCAGGTCTAATATCTTGCAACCCTACAGAGTTAAAAATGGAAGCTTTAAACCAGTAGGAAGGGGACACACAGCTTTCCAACAGGACACACTTGCTTTTAGGCCAGAAAATTCCTAAGATACCAAATCTTAAAACTGTCACATTTTAATATATAGAAAAGCTATTTTAGTTTATTTGTAGGGATTTGTAAAATGTTATTAGTTGTAAATTTCCTTGCCAACTGAACCCTGCATTGTTGGAGTCATGATTTTTAAAATTCTCTAAAACATTTCTAAAACAGGTTTTTTAAGATATGTGGCTTATACAGAATATTTTAAACTGTACAGTGTTTTACTGTATTCAGCTATTATTTGCACGTATATGGCAGAAGTTGTATCACTCAGACAAGTGAAGCCACAAGTAAGTTATATGGTCAGTCCAAACACGTCAATAAAAGCTTTATACCACAACACTATGTAGTCCCTATAAATCATTGTTAAACACCTATCGAATTATCACTTTTCTGTTTCCCACTGTTCTGAAGAACTCAATATATTTACCTCAATTAGTTTCCAGTTTTTAAAACCGTTTGCTTTACTGGACCAACATTATGCACTATGAACATTTTAGGGAAGATGTTGGTGTCATGCACGTGTAAAACCAGCAACTATGCTCCTAATTGGATTGCATTTAGTCTGCTAAATGGCTATTTCTATGGTTATTCTTATATCTGGCAAGACTGAGTTCCATAACAGTGGGCAACAATTTTTTTTGAAAGTGTTGCTTCCTCAGAAATGTTTTTAGATTATGCTAGACCGCTTGAAGCTGAACACAAATATAATTTCGGACTACTTGTATCATGTAGGAATTTGCAGAAACAAGAAATTGACTTTTATTGAATGTAATGCATTTAATTGCATAACGGTGCTGACACTTTGCAACAGTTCAACTGAGCTAAAAATGTTTTGTTGATGATTTTCATTTGTACTCAGTGTCTGAGGCTTCTTGTTTAAGTGTCCAACAATAATCAGCCAGCACTGATGGATTCCAGTTGCCCTGATACCGTTTTTCCATGATCGCAGTGTCCTCGTGAAACCTTTCACCATGCTCGTCACTGACTGCACCAAGATTTGCAGAGAAGAAGTCTAAATGCAAATGCAGAAAATGAATCTTTAGTGACATGTTGCACTTCATGGTTTTGTATGCTTAAAGCATGTGGTCAACCAGCTGCACGTAGTTTCGTGCTCTGTAGTTGCCAAGAAATATATCGTGGCAACAGGCAACAGATTAATACTATACTTTTTCAATACCTGTGTAAAAATAAACAAGTTTATGTTATAGAGAAATTTTATTGCCATCACTGCAACACATCATCTAATGTTCATTTCAAATAACAAAAGTAAACACAAGATCAGGGTAATTGAGAGGTTGTATGCAAAACCCATTGTCTCATTACAGCTCTATACATCAAGTCATACATTAGTTATTTACATCAATCCATACTGTTCTCCTCCTCATCCCCCCCATTTCATAAGTGGTCATGTCATTCAAAATCACGATGCATGGCAATCAACCGCCACCCCAACCCAAGCAATCAATGCCTTTCCTCACAAGTACTTTCATAAATGTGTTATTTTCCCTCTTTCATTGGTCCCATGCAAGTCCATGATGGAGGAGCACAAAGTACTCGTGATTTCTGTTGCCCGGGTACATCCAGCTTCAGCTGTCACTTTCTGTCTGAGGTACCTGTTCAGTGGCCCCACTGTCACAGGCTCATTCAGAGGGAAATGGCTCACCTTTGGCTTCACAAAGGTTATGAAAAGGACAGCAAGCCAAAGTAATGAACACAGTACTGAGAACACTGGAATCCAAACAAGTCTGTAGACACCTCCAATGAGATTTCAATCTGCCAAACACACATTCAACTGCCATTCTACACCTGCTGAGTGTGCAATTAAACCTTCCTTTTCCAGGGCCTCTGATATCAGGGTACAGTTTCATAAGCCAAGGCACAAGGGGCTATGTGGTGTTGCCCAGAATAATGGTGGGGACAGTAACTCTGTTTATGACACTGTCATATAGTGGGAATAGTATCCCAATCTGTCCATGAATGTTGACTTCTAGTCATTGGAAAACCTTGGCATCATGAACTTTTCCAGTGCAGCCAACACTGACATTCATAAATCAGCCTTTGTGGTCCACGAAAGCCAGCATAATTATGGAGTAGTACCCTTTGTGGTTTATGTATTCATGTGTTCCTTGAGGTGGGAAAACTATGGCCACATGACTTCCATCAATGGCCTCTTTGCAGTCTTCAGGAATATCTTTTATGCCAGCCACCTTGCGTAAACCACACGCCTGATTGCTGCAGAAGACTTCACCACCACAGTCGACTTTCCAACACAAAACTGGAATAACTAGCTTCCAGATGGTTATAGCAACATGCTTCTGGACTGGCAATATAGGTCTTTATGCTGGAGGGTAGCGGCAAGCTGCTCACAAAAGCTCCAGACACATAGATTTCTTCATGTGAAAGTTCTGGACCCATGGCTGATCATCCCATGCCTGCATGATGATGTGATCCCACCCAGTCTGTGCTTGTGGCCCTCCTCCAGATGTGCCCATCTATGTAGGGCATTAGCAGTTATACAGTATCATGAGCAGCATCAGCCAGTTTGAGTCTGCCATACCTCCTGCTCTATCATTAGCTCTGTCAGGTGCCTTTGGTGGTTCAATGTCGCTGAACTGCTCATCAGCATCTCATGGAAGCTCTGCCCATGTCCTGAAACAGGGGTGAAAGCCCAAGCAAGAGAAGTTCTTGAAATGGTGACTTCTGCATGTTGCTGACTCCAGCTGCTGGGAATGCTCAGAGCAAAATGACAGGAGGCAGGATGTGTCGGCAGGCTTTTCAAACTTCCTGTAATGTGTGGGATGGACAATCAAATTTTCCCACATCACATTGTGAATAAAGGGCTACAGTGGCCATGTTTTGGGAGGGTGCTAGGAAGTCTGGGATGGGGTGGTTGGACTCAGGTCTGTGTACTACAGAGTGGCCACCAGAATGCCGGGCTCCCACCTGGATTAAAAAATTCTTAACCAAGGGTGGACAATCAGTGTGGATGCCCAATCCCTAGGTTCTCAAACTCACGTCCCACTAACCGTGGGCTTACATTGCAATGCAGACATTTCCCAAGTGTCTTTTTACCAGGTCCTGGCCTAAAGCCTAACAGAGGAGGCTCTGGTTCTACTCCCAGGTCTATAACAGCAAATCATAGCACCATTCTGTGCCACAGTTTACCCATCTGTAAAATGGGAATAAAATTTTTCCCTATCTTATTGTGATGCTGTGAGTAAAATCCACTAATGTTTATAAACCATTTTGAACTCCTCATATGGAAGCTGATACAATATATAAGTGTGAGATATTAATTTTATTTTTACTGCTTTAATTAAAAACACACCTAATCCACATAAAAAGTAGAGTTGAATATCTAACTAGCTAGAACATATATGTCAAACAGTATTGGTTATATATATTGAGTCATGTAATTTAATTCAACAGGTTTAAGAACATACAATATTTAAAAATAGATAGCCTCTACATACTGAAATGGCAATAGCAAGTCATCTGTAAAAAACAAAAAAGGAAACAAATCCACACTGACAAACATCAATATCTGTTTTGCACAATACAGTTGTTCATCATCAGGCTTTGGAAAAATGATAGTAATGATAGAGGAGGTTACAGAGGAAATGTCTGTCTCTACTCTGATGGTTTCATTTGTCAACAGATGAATTTAGCTCCATGACAAGACAACATTAAGGGAACTATTAAGCAATAGATATGACCAAATGGTATTTGTTTAAACTATCAAAACTTATTATTGCCAGAGCTACTGACGACATGAAAGGCTTGGGGAGAGAGAGACTCAAAAGGCTGGTTGCTTTTTAAACTATAACTAGTAAAAAAAATGTAGTTAGACATAAAAGGCTAACAAAACTTTTTCTTATTCTATCTTCCCTGATGAGATACTTCTAGAAGAAAACCAAACTAAGAAATGCAAAGGAAAATCTTGATTGTATATTTAATCATGGGGGCAATTATACATGTTGTTATGTCTGCATACTTGGAAGTTACTTGCACTCAGAGAGAAACCAGCAGACAGGAACACAGGACATATAAACACAGACTGGGTTTATTCTCTTACTCTAAGACCAGCCAAAACTGGCTGAACTATTCCACAACAGTCTAGTTCTGTTACCTACGGCAAGTTAGGCAGGACACAAAGTACACAACACATGTAGGTTCAAATCTCTGGTGAACAGTTTACTACCTGTTCATTTTATGGATGTGGTCATGCCCCAAAGCTGGCTGACTACATGGGGCCATAGAATGTCAATAGGAAAGTTAGCTGTGGCTGGACTAATGAAATCTGATGTTTGCAACTCCTCCCAATTTAGTATGATCTGCAGAATTAATTAACATGGAATTTATTTCCTTCTCCAGATCATTAGTGAGTCAGTCATTACAAAATGAATTAAGGTTCTCAATCCAAAGGTAAGTGGACAACTGGCATCTTTGTTCATGATCTCACCAGAGCAGCCAAGAACTGAATGGTAGAGCTGGTTGGGAATTTTCTGTCAATATGACTTTTCTATGGAAAATGCAGTTTTTGAAAAACTAACATTTTCTGCAGCACAATTTTGATGGTACTGATATTTATTTATTTAATTTTCCATTAGGAAAATAGAATCAAAACATTTCATTCTGGTGTGTTGAACCAAATAAATTTTTAAAAATTTCCAGTCAGTCTGACATTAAGCTGCATCTGCCCAAAGTGCAGCAGTTTCTTATGGGAAATTGTGGTTCAGGTGCTTTCACACCTGTATTCCTTCTTAGAACCAGGCTCTTTAACTAATCTACATCTCCCATGATGCATTGTGGCCTCCCCTCTGAACAAGCCACACTCTGCATCAGGGAAGTAAAATGTCTGTGGTGCATCATTGAAAATATAGCTCTTCCAGGAAGCCTGACTTATAGGGAAAAATGAGGAATGAGGCACCTGAACTACAATTCTCATGAGGCAACGAGGCATCTTAGGCACATGCAGCTTAATATCTAACTGACTGGAAATTAAAAATTTTTATTTGGATTAACACATCCAAGTGAAATGTTTTGATTATGGGAAGATGGTAATGTTTCATTTTGATGGAAAATGTTGAAACAAATCATTTTGATATTTCCAATTAAAAATTTTTGGAACTTTTTTGCTATATGAAAAATTTCAGTATTTCAACTTTTCTTTACAATTTGGGGCAAAAACAAATATTGAACTACTGGAATTTCCTGTGGCATGGAAATTGATTTTTGCATAGCTCTACTAAATGGCCATGAAGATTGAAGAAGCTGTCAGGGATAAGGTATATTGGCAGGTTAATGTGGTGAAATACGTGCTGCTACTCCCCTTATCTTACCTGTCTTGTGAATAGCCACTTTTCGTTTCCATGAAATTCAGGTTAGCACCCCTCAGGAGCAATACAGTTAAACGAAACATTTTCTTAAAAAATCAACTTCATCTCCAAAGGCGAAATGCTGCATGCTTGCCACTTCCAATGAGCAGGATTGGGTCCACAATAAGGGCTTGTTAATAACTTATTCATCTTCAGACTAAAGTATTTTTATATTCTTTAAAGAGAACAGAATTTTAGGAAACTAGTTCAGACAGACCATTTGTTCTGAAAGCATGATTTTTAAGTGCCCAGTTCAATAGGAAGCCATCAGAGGAATGTCACTGACAATCTAGATGACGATGAGGGGGGAAAACTCACATAGAAATCAAAGCTATAAAATGAAAAGAAATAAAAATGTTGTTTCCTGAAAGCAAATCACTTCCACAGGCTGAATTACAAGCCAGTCAATTTGCTCAGATGGCCCCTTGCTTGACGTGGTCGAGGCCTTGCTGCTACTCAGCAATCACACTCCATCTATGTATAGAAAGAGTGACAAATAGAAGCCAATGGCTGGCAAACAGAACAATGTCAGAACCCCCAATACTGTAAATTTTACCAGCAGAACGAATTTAGGCTGTCATGGACAGGCACAATTAACATGAAGTGACACCACTCTGGTCTGATAATGAGGTAACAAAATAGAACTGTCAGAGTGCTTCCCTGTGCAATGATAAATGATGTCATCTCTACTTCAGAATGTTTCGGATGAAAGGAATGCTTAACCACACAAATCATGGAGTGAGAATGACAGGAAAGTATTACACCCAAGAATGGAAAAATTGCTTAGATTGCCCAATTCAACTTGATATGGACACAGCAGCAAAATGAGGACAGACACACGTGTGGAATTAAGCCACAAGCCGCAACTTTTATTAAACTTTAACACAAGGGAAGAGCGCTACTTGCCCATCACCCACACTCTCCTATACCAAGCATTTAATTGGTTCCAGTGCAAGGCTTACAGGGCTCCGTGACATATAACCCATAACTAGCACCAGGGTTACAGGGCCCCTTAGCATATAACCCATAGCATGGGGTAGGGTCTCCTCAGCCTACCTCCAGGACTCAGCTCTCTCTTTTAGTCCTACCACTCTTCCCCCACGATGGGGACAGAAGTTGCAGCAGGGTGGGGAATGGAGCCAATAAAGGACCCACTTAACCCTGAAATTTGGGCAAATCCTGGGAGCTGAGGAATGCTGTCCAATCAGCACCCCTATCCCCTAACTGGTCAATGGGAGCCGGAGACTCCCATGACTATTGTCCTTTGGCAAGTGTTTCCCTCCTTTGCTGCTGAATCTGTCCGCCTTTCACTGCCAGCCCTATCTGGTTCCCCCATCTGTTGATACAGGTGGGTGGCTTTTTAAAAATATCAGGGAACACCACATTTGGTTCTGGGTAGATGTCAACAATTTAGGGAGCTGCAAAAATACCTAAGGATCCAGGACTGGCCTTTGAAGGATGATTAAAAATCCTAATGGCCAGATTCTGCCTGCTCTTTAAATGGGTAAATAGTATAGGGTGTAAGGAGTTTCTCCTGCTGTCACAACTGTCCCAGAGGTGCATGACAATGGCGAGTAAGTAGTGAGTAGTGAATAATGACTAGGCAAAGTCGTAACTGCACCCTCGGGTGCAGGAAGGGTGACCAGACAGCACGTGTGAAAAATCAGGTTGGGGATGGCACTTATATAAGAAAAAGCCCCAAATATCAGGACTGTCCCTATACAATCAGGGCATCTTGCCATCCTAGTTGAAGGCCAACAGAGCTACCAGCCACCCAGGTGAGGGGAGCATGCTGCACCTCATAAAGAGGTATAGCAATGTGCATGAGTAAACTACTAGTGAGTGTGTGCTATCGGTCCCCCTCTGTGCCTAAGCTGCAGAAGATATGGCTCTATTACAGCCCCACTTAGAGAGCCTTGGCTGTTTAGTTCAAGCTGTAGAGGCTGGCTCACAGTTTTAGCCCTGGGGGTCCCTTGTTTCAATTCCTGGTGTGTCAGCCAAGATGGTGGCTATGACACAGGCTTCTCCTGCTCAACAGAGAAGCTGCAGGACGGATGATGCCTCCTAAGGCAAAAAGTCTCCTGGTTGCTTTCTCTAAGGCAGTGGAGCTCTGTACCACTCCCAAAGCAGAGTTGTGCCTAAATGGAACAAACAAACAATCCCTAAATAACCGATAAACAGATTTTACCACTTTTAATGGGCATACTTATGGAGAAAGATACTGTTCAAAATCAACATGGGTAAAGATGACAGAACAGGGGCTGAAATTTTTCAGTCTTCTCACTTAAAATAAAGTAAAATTGAGGTGAGCAGATGAATTACAGCTTCACTAGTGCAAATCAAGAGTAATTCTACTGTCTTCTCTGAAACTAATCTGTATTTACACCTATGTAAATGAGATCAGAATTTGGACATGTTGTTTCCACTCATCAATCATGGAGTCTTGTTTGCTAATTGCTTTACTTGCAGCTAATAAAATTATTATGACAACATGAAACGTTTATTTGGAGGGTATTTAATTATATATTTGTTCATTTCTTTGCAAGTCCGATGTGTCAAGCAAAATTATAATATCCATCAAACAGATATTTCCTGGAAAAAAAATCGGGGGGGTAATATTCTTGAAAACAAAGAAGAAAATGCACCAATAACTGGTTATTATGTTTTAGGATACATCAAAACAAGCTAAAACGTTTAAAGTGTTTAATAGAGCATTGAAATTATAATATATACTAGCCTATCTTAAATGGCAATTCCAGGCAGACTAAAAAATAGCCAGAAGCAAGTTCATATTTTTAAAAGTCATTCACATTAGCCATCTTGGTAATATTACATTCTCTGTTATTTAGGTCATCCAAGTAGTAACTGACAAGGAATTTCTTCTTCAATAGGTAACATTTTATGCTGTTTTAATGCCCTTATCACTTCTCTGGCCTACTTCGAAAGAGTCCTCAAATACTAAATAATTTTCAGTTCCTCTTCTTTATCACTCCACAATGGGTAAATGTGACATCCTCCAGGGTACAATCTGGACTTTTGTATACTGTGCCCCCTTAACTTGCCAGTCTGGTGTTCACTAGGCCTTCCTTTGCAGTGTTAGCTGCCACTCTGCCCACTAACCCTGGCCCCTAGCATGTAAGTAATTCCCAGACATATACCAGAGTGTATGCCCAGCCACTCTTGAATTATATATAGGGCAACACCTGCAGATCCCTAGTCCCAGCCTTGCACCCCAGAAATGTGCAATTTGCACTGCTCAAGACCACCTTGATTATTGTGAGCTCATTAATTAGTTTGTCATTCCTTCAATGAGTATGAAATATGCACCAGCCTTTGTAACCTGAGCAGATTCCCCAAACATCAATCAAAACCATACTGGCTTAGATAAAACATTAAAATAAGTTTTATTAACCACAGAAAGATAGATTTTAAGTGATTATAAGTGGTACAGGCATAGAAGAACAGAACTGGTTACAAAAAGAAATAAAAAAAATAAAACCAAAATTGTTTCCCAAACTTTACCAGGCTAAGTCAAATTTGAAGCAATAAAGTTTCTCTTTCCCAAAAGTATACAGTAGCCTGTGCTAATGGGAAAGTTTTTCTAGTTAGGACCACTCCCCCCAGTTCAATGATGTTTCTGTCTGCCAAACAATCTTGTTACCTTCAGTATAGGTGGGGGAGGAGAAGTGATCTGATGATATACTGTCCCTTATTTTATACTCTCCTCCAGGTGCTGGAAAAATCCTTGCTGTATCATGGGGTTAGGCTGTCCCCATTGCCTATGTTCTCTGCACTCAATCCTTCATATGAATTATAAATTCTTGCTGGTACTTTCTATATACATGAGGCTTGCCATGTAATGCTTGTGTTTACAGTTCCTTTGTTATTTCTGGGGAGCTGGTTTGTGGACATTTCCCAGACTCACAACATTTCAATAACAAACATATAGCAAAATATCATAACTTCATATACAATGATGATTCATACATTTCAACAGGACAGTAATGTTCAACAGATTATGACTTTTCCAATGATACCTCACAAGGCATACTTTACACAAGATTTACCATAATTTTGTAAAAGTGGTGACCAGAACAATATAGGCTGTCACAGTGGGAAATCTCTTTTTACCACTGCTTTCACTCCCTGAACATTCTCTCTACCTGTCCAAGGAAGGGAAGAGAGAGAAATATATGATAGTGTGTGATGCAATAGCGGTTCGATTGTCATGAGCTGGAGATTCATTCATTATTAGCTGAAAGCCTGTGATGTCGCACAGGGCTAATTCGTAAAGTGTAAAAAAGCTGAAAATGGCTGAGAATTTAACTATTGGATGGTAACAGACTGTAATGGCAGTGATGATTGAACCTGATTATATTCCAAACAAAAAGAACCCTCAGCCATGCTTGTAGATGTTTCCATCACTTCACATTGACTCAACAGACATTTTAGCCTTCAGAGTGATACACAGACAGTGACAATCCTGGAATTTGATTTTATAGATTCATAAGCAGCATGTTACTCGTATTCCTGGATGAATGTTCCTGTCTCTTCCCCACCCATGGCGCGCCCTGGCCCAGTGACGTGCCTTGCTACCACTACAGCAAGTATGGGGAAGGGATCCAAGATGCCAGAGCCCCATGCAAGAGGTGCAGGCTCCCTTGTATCACGGAGCTGTGTTCTCCAGAGCTTCACTGTAGAGGCATTTCAGCAGATGGGGCAGGGTTGGAGCAGGGCTAGCGGATCTGTGGCTATATGTGTCTGCTAGTCAATCATATATGCAGGCTAGTGCCACAAAACCTGCAAGGGCTTTGCAGCCACTTTGTGGTGTGTCAAGGTGGATTTCTTCCCCACTTCCCTTGTGGATCTCCCCAGTTCACCTCCCACCCAGTTAATCTGTTCACTACAGCCAGGATTTGGCCCTCACTTGATAGGGCAATTACATTTCATTCTTATGGTTAGATCACGCCTAGTAGGCAAAGCCCTGCACTAAATGTGATGCACTGACACATTACCCAAGGGAGTACTGTGAGGCAGAGTGCCTCCCAGAGCCACCTAGGGCTTGTGGGGAATTCATCTGCCGCTATACCTCTTTACTGGCTGCAGTTTCCTCTTCTGGCACCACATCCTCTCCATCCGCTGTGCCTGGGTGCACAGGAGCAGGTGGAGGGGTACTGTGAATTTCTGTTTGTTTGCAATCAATGCTGATACTGAAGCTAAACTCATGAAATTATTGTTTTAAAATATTTTATAAAAACATTATTAACATGGAAATATGTTTGCAGAGTTACATTTATATTTCATATTTGCTGTAGGTTAAGAGCCAGATTCAGATGTAGCGGGAGTGCATGCAACAACATTGAGGCCCACGCACTGATGCCCGTCGTGTTGAATCCATTTTCATGAGGTCTGATTTTGGTCCAAAGTGTTTAGTAAAGTCTTTATTCAATCAGTTTTGTAAATGGTGACAGTAATGAAACAGAGTTAATGTGCATGAGCAAATACATCAAGCTAAAGGAAAAAGAAAATTCCTCTTATCATCTTGCTGTCATGTGCTGATGATAAAAACGTACAGAGTGTATTTATATCTGATGACACAAGCCTATCCAATTTCTTGCATTATTTAGGCTAGGCCATTTATTCAGGTAGTTACTGTAGAACAGACTGTGTGTGGAAAACAGCATTTCATTTATGACCAAAATAGCCAGCAATTGCCTGAATTGTGAAATTACCTTCAGCGCTGGAAAAAAATGTTACTTCTTAAACAAGACAAAGTCAAAACAAAACAACAAGAACAAAAATAGTTATTACTAACAATCAGCAGGAAGTCACTGCTTCCAAGACCAGGACTGATCTCCTGATATCATTGGGAAGTCTGAAAATGCATCAGCCATCAGATAGTTTCAGCATCTGGTTATGAAATCGATGCCACTGGTATCTCTCAGGAAAATCTGTTTGGGAAGAGGAGCGCTAAAGGCCTCAGATGTAAAGGTGGATGTTAGAACACATTAGTTAATACATGAACTAACACATTTGAAAAGTCTAGTGTAGACAAGGCAGTGTATACTTTAATACGTTGAGCTGGTCGAATTAAAACCTAGGCTTCCATCTAGGCTTTAACTCAACCATCTATTCACGTGTTAAAGGCAACGTGCCTTGTCTATACTAGACTTTTCAAACACATTCATGTTCTAATAATATACGTTTTATTCAAGTCTAGGAAAGGCTAAAGTAATTGTCAAAGCCAGCTGGTCTAGTCACTAAAGAGTAGTAATAAGTATTTTATATCAAACACAATATAGCACATTGCATCTGCTAAGATCCCAAAACACTTTACAAATGTTAATCCCAATCCTGCAATGTGATGCGGTGAGCAAATACTTGCACTCATGTGGAACCACTTGCATTACATGTAATCTAAGATGAGTACATGACCAACTAACATGATTTTAGAGGTGTTAAACTGTATCTACACTAGGTTTTAAGAGGAGTTTCAAATAATCTTAGTTAGCTCGTAATAGCTAACTTGATATTAAAAAACAAACCAACACCTTTTTTCCTAGTCTAGACAGACTCTAAGGACAGGCTTGTGTTAGAACATGACTCACCTTAAACAGTCATGTTAACTAAAATGATGTTAAACAAAATTTTGCAGTAGGTGATGTAAGACAAGCTGTGTTTAATATCCTATTAGCTATTTGCAATTAAACCTATGGTTTTCGGAGGATTTAGTCACAACCAGCTGGCACAACGTCATGACTTGCCCAGTCTATATTAAGTGTAACATTCATTTACATGACACTTGAAGGTCATGTTCCAACACAAGCTAATTTTCTAGAGAAGACAAACCTTACCGCTATATCTATACTACAAGCACTACAGCGGCACAGCTAAAGTGCTGCACATACATCACCATAGCGTATTTAATCCACCTCTCCGAGAGGCAGTAGCTAGGTCTACGGAAGTATTCTTCCATCAACCTACCTGCATCTGCAGAGGAAGTTACGTTGACCTAAGTACAGAACTCAGGGCATATTTTTCACAATCCTGGGCAACGTGTCTAATTTTTAAGTGTAATCGAGGCCTAAAAGGGATGTAAACAGCATGTCTGCCTCCAGTTTTAAATAATCAAACAAGAGTTTCCTTAGTGCAAAGACCTTGCTCAATAGGATTTGGAAGGTGGTAGACTAGTGTAGCTCCTTGAGAACACAAGGTCATTCTCTGGCTATGGCCACTTCTTCTTAGAAGTGCATAATGAACTAAACTGTATATTCAGTAGCGCTATGTGAGGCAAACGGACAGTCAGACCAGTGCTGCTCACTCAGTCTGTGACTCGCCCCTCCAACAGAGCCTGCAGTGACTTAGCTCTCAAGCATGCTACAGCAGCCTTATTCTTGGGCTGGTCAGATAACCCCAAGGCACAGATATTTCACTGACCCCACCAGAGGTGGAACTAAGTTTATCTGTGCAACAGCACTACACAGCCAGGCACTCTTCTGATGCCTCATTGTTATAGATTCCCCACACTTCTGTGACCCGTCTGTGCCTAGGGAAGCCCACCTGAAATTGCCAAGGATAGGGCAGGCTGCAAAAGGGAGAACAGATTCTCCCAACTGGTGGCTAATACTGAAGTTAGATTCCCCAACCAGTCACAAACAGTGTTCCTGATTCTGCACAGTGGTTATCAAGAAGCTTCAAAAAGGTAATACACAGCCCCCTTTACTGCATTTCAGTCTCTGGTTACCAATTAGCAACTAGTTTCAGTAAAATGAGGAGTTATTCTAAACTCTGCTCACTGTATAAAATGTTCTCCTGATCCCCAAAAGGTCAGCCACATTACCAGATCAATATTGGTTTGAATATTACCAAATACCACGCTGCCAGCCAATCCAAACTAAAACCAAAGGTTTATTGTAAAAGGAAAAAAACAAACAAGAAGAGAGATGTTAAATGGTCAAAGTAATCAGATACATACAAATGACTTCAAAGTCCATATAAAATCTATCAGATTCTTACAGCAGTACTGGAGTTTGCAGGCTTGTACCCTTCGTCTGGAGTACATCCAGAACCTGGGTAGGTCTCAGTCCTTTGTTTCACAGCTTCAGATGTAGAGAGGTTGATCCAGAGGTAGAAAACAGGAATGAAGACAAAACTGAGATAGTGAAGCTGCATTTTATAGTTTCTGCCATGTGGCTTGTACGTTCTTGTGAGAACACGAGCTCATAGCACATGGGCAGGGAAAAGCTAGATTTCCTGTCCACAGGCATGTCCCTACATCTCCTGGTGACTCATTATGGGCATAGTCCAGGCTTCTCTCCCTGAGCTCATTATATAACTGATGGCCCTTGATTGGCCCTCAATCAGGCTGGACAATGCTGAGGTTATCTGCCTGGTAACCCAGTAGCACAGCACAAGCTTTTGGATACAGATATTGCATACATATCCATAACTTACAGTACAAAGATGATATATACACATAAACAATATGATCATACTTAGCTAATTATAATCTTTCCAATGGTATGTGACATGGCATATCTTGTAAGAATCACTGCAATTTTGTCGTATTGGTATCAATAATATTATAGTCACTCATCTTCCAGACAGCATAACAGCTTCCAGTCTGCTCTTGAGCCTGTTCACATTCCTGACCCAGCCTTGCGCCAACCCACTTCAGCCTTGTCTGTGTCCTACTCCAACCAGGCTCCAGCCCTGTTACTGATCCATTCCAGCCCTGCACCCATCTTCAGACCCTCAGACTGACTCCAATGCAGCTTTGACCTTTGGCCTCCATCTGGACTATAAGCCTGATTTGGCTTATCTCTGAACTCTGACCTTAGGTTCTGATGCATGGGCTGGCTCCAGACCCTGGTTTTGTGCTGCCCTCAGCCCAGACTCGACTCTACAGCCAGCTTTGACCCTGAGTACCTATTCTTGACTACAGCTCTAACCACCAGGCCTGATCACTTACATCCCAGAGTCTGAGGCGCTGTTTGAAAAAATGGGGGAAAAAAAATTCTGTGAGCCATGTAGCTTATTCCTCCCTCCCCCTATTTTTATGGAAATTTTCCCAATTTTTGGATGAGCTATTTAGATGTAGACAGAACCTAAATGTACATTTATTATTCATCAACTTCAGCCTTAGTTATTACACTGTCCTTTAAAGCTCCCTTGACAAAATCTATTAATGGGAAAACATTATTTATTCAGTGTCTCTTCTGCACATAGCACAGTTGTTATATAGCTTGGCTGGATTTTGCTGACTGCTGGAGACAGGGAAGTTGAGTCCAGCAGTATCAAGATGACAAACACAGTTAGGAATTAGTCAGTCAGTCAGTTTCCTGCAGAGACCAAAACGTTAATAACAGAGAGGTAGTTTTCCCCACTTTGCGCAATGAGGCTACGTGGCAGCTTTTTAAGCAGTACTTTTGTGTCACACCGACATTTTTAGTCGATCTGAAGACAAACTACTTTGCCAGGAATATTACTGGCAACAGAGCTGGAGTGGTGTGGGATTGCTAATTCTTGTAGTTTGATCACAAATCTCACTCATAATGGAAGTATCTTATGTCTTGTTGAGGCAAGCGCCCCAGAACCCCGACCCTTATAAAATCACTTATGAATAACTTTGTGCTTTTAATTGCTTATGCCAAGTGTATGGTCAGGCAGGCCCTGTGATTAAAGCCGCCAGGCCCCGCATTTGTTTTTGGCTTAACGTTCCCATTACTAACAACTTCAAAAGGCTGCTAAAACTCCTTAACTTCCTAGACTAACACCTGTCCAGTGATTTCCCAATTTCCCCTCATTAACACTACCTCAGCACTTTCACAACTCCCCATCTTGGCCCGAGGTCAGTATCTTCTCGGAAAGCCCCTTATTAACCTCCCCATATTAATCTCAAAATCAGTATATTTGTTCAGAGTGCCAATAACTAATTAAAACCAAGTTAAGGCCCCCTCCCATAGGAAGGTGCGAATGTTGTTAAGTAATAACGAGCCAATCATGCTATGTATAATGTAATGTTATGTATAAATATTCATGTAATCAATAAGGGTATATAAGGCAGTGCCCCAGTATAATCGGGGCTCAGCCTTTGGAAATGATTCCGCTGAGCCGGTTGGTGCCAATCAATAAACTGCTGTTTCCTCACTTCGGTGTCTGTCTCCTAGCGTGTTCCTGATATCTTGCTACATTGTGTTTTATGCTTAATATTATCTTAGTGTTATAGTCTTTCTATAGCTCTTAGTTCTTGAGCAGTTCCTAAACTCTCCACCTCGCACTCAAGAATTGAAGAACCTGCACATCAGCATATGACATCCAAAGCTTGTCCTTTATCTCTTACCACCAGGTTATCCAGGACAGGTGTGAGTATATTAATCCAGAAGCTTTATAGTACATCATACATGTATCTCTGGAATAATCATATTCCCTTTGTCATTCTCATTATTATTCTATTTTATCTCAGTAAAAGTCTTTAAGGCTGTATTTTGGTTCGCAGCCTGAGTGTCCTTATCACATACCCCGGGGGGCCTTGCAAAACTCTGTGTGGCCACGTTCTGGGACAAGAACCTTATTATCTTCTGATCAAATCACCTGGCGAGCCTATAACCCCATTCTGTCCACACGTTATTAAGAACCTAAAATCAGGCAGCAGGTTGGTATTTTTCTTAACGGTCCCACTTTTCCTTCTTTCTTGCGCAAGGCTGTGGAGAAGATGTGAGCTTTACCGGCTGAAACCCAGCAGGCAGGCAAGAAGAGCCAGCATTAGACCCAGTAGGGCGGGGTTTTAACATCTCAGGATCTGTAACCCCTCTCCGGGGTGGGGGGGCTGACGCACGGGCTGTTTGTTTTGTGTCTGTGACGCCTGCTCCCGCCGCGGGCCTGGGGTACAGGGGCACCTGCGGCCCGCACAGCCTGGCGGGCCGCCCTGGCTGGCCCCGCCCCGCGCGGGCTGCGCGGCAAAGCGCCCGGGAGCGTCACACGCGCGGACGGAGGCATTGGGCAGGCGCGGCAAACGCGAAGGGAAGAAGTTTGAGCTGCGCAGCGCGCCGTAGGCCGTATTACTCCCCTGGTTTAACCTGCTGCCCTCCCGGATTCCTTCCGGGGACTGCGTCGCTGACGCCGCCCGCACCACACGGCCGGCAGCAGCCTTGCCCCTCCCCCACTCCCAGCTGTTGCTGGGCCCCGAGCCCAGGCGTGCCGGAGATGGCGGCCGCCCGCGCCGTGCGGGGCCGGTTTGTGGTGGTGGGAGGGGGGGTCGCGGGAGTCACGTGCGCCGAACAGGTGGGTACCGCCTCCTGCGCACGTGCCCCCACCGCCGGGGCCCTGGCTCCCTTTCGTGTGCACGCGCCTAATCGCCGAGGCAGCCGGGCGGCGCGCGCCCGGTCAGTCACGCGCCTAGGCCCGCATTTCCCCTGCAGGGGGCGAGGGGGCGGGTCAGGTTATTGGCGTCTGCCAACGCGGTACCGCCTTCGTGACGTCATAGAACCCCCCCATTCTCCCCCTTGGAATCCTCTGAGCTGCCCGCACAGCCCGTCCCCTGTCCCCACCTCTTCCGTGCACCGCACATGCTTGCACACGGCCCCAGCTGTGCACCCGCGGGTGTGCACTCAGCCCCCTTGTCTGTGCAGCTCCCGCACGGAGACAGATGCGCGTCCTCGCCAGCAGCTCTGCCCCTGACCTAAGAAGGGCAGTGTGGGGAGCTGAGAGCCTGGCTGTCGCGTCTCCCCCTCCCCGGGGCTCCCATTCCCTGTGGTGGTAGGGGAACCACTTGGGGCGTCTCGCCTCCCTGTTCCCCTCCAGGAGTGCGGGGGGAGTGGGGTGCAGCTGTGTAGCTTCTCCCCTTGCTCCCTGCCTGGAGCCAGTCAGACTTGGCAGTTTCGGGGCTCCAGCCTGGAGTCCCTGGAGCACTGAAATTGGCAAGACAGCCAATGTTCTTAGCCGGGGGAGGGCGTAGGCGGGAAGCTCCCTGAGCAGAGTTGGATCCAGAGCCCAGCTTGCCAAGGGGGCTGGGGACAACTGCCTGTAGCTGCCCAGCTTTTTTGTCAGTTTAACAGCTGAAGCCTTGAAATTGACAGGAGAGCTAACAGCAGGTGTAAGTAACATAGTGTCTATAAGGTGTATCCCATAACTACATAAATATAGGCCTACGCCTCTTGTGGAGCTGGAGTTATTATGTTAGTGTAGTAGGGCAGTGGGACGTGGCTGTAGAGAAGATGCTGACATAATTAGGTCAATGTAAGCTGCCTTATGTTGATCTAACTGTGTAGTGTAGACCAGGCTCAAGTATTATCTAGACCATCCCTGACAGGTGTTTTTCTAACCTGCTCTTAAAAACCTCCAGTGACAGAGATTCTGCAGCCTTCCTAGGTAATTTATTCTAGAGCTTAACTACGTTTACAGTTAGTACGGTTTTCCTAATATCTAACCTTAATTCTCCCTTGCTGCAGTTTGTCCATTACTTCTTATCCTGCCCTCAGTGGTTAAGAACAATTTGTCATCTTCCTCTCTCTAAAAACCTTGACATACTTGATAACTGTTAGCATGTCCCCCACTCAGTCATCTCTTTTCCAGACTAAACAAATCCAGTTTTTTCAATTTTTCTTCATGGGTCACATTTTTAGACCTTTACTATTTTTTGTTCTCTCTGTTGGACTTTCTCCAGTTTGTCCGCATCTTTCCCAAAGCGTGGTATGCGGAACTGGACACAATACTTCAGCTGAGGCCTTGTCTGTGCAGCATAGAGTGGGAGAATTACTTTTCATATATTGGTAACAACACTCCTGTTAATACATCCCAAAATGATATTTTCTTTTTTTTGCAATGGTATTTGGTAGTTGACTCATATTTATTTTACGAATCACTATTACCCCCAGATCCTTTTCTGCAGTACTCTTTCTTAGCAGTCATTCCCATTTTTTATTTGTAAAATTGATTATTCCAGCCTAAGTATAGTACTTCGTATTTATCTATACTGATTTCATCCTATTTATTTCAGACCCTTCCTACAGTTTGTCAAGATCACTTTGAATTGTAATCCTGTCCCCCAAAGTGCTTACAACCCTGCCCAGCTTGGTATTGTCTGCATACTTTATAAATGTACTTTCTATGCCATTATCCAAATCATTTTATGAATATATTGAATAGAACTGGATATAGGACAGATCCCTGTGGGATCTCACTCCATATGCCCTTCCAGCTTGACAGTGGACCATTGATAACTACTCTCTTAGTATGATTTTCCAACCAGTTGGGCATCCATCTTATTATAGGTTTATCTAGGCTATATTTCCTTAGTTTATCAGAACATCACATGAGACAGTGCCAAAGTTCAGATATTTAACATATACGGCTTGCTTCTATCCATAAGGTTTATTACCTTCTCAAAGAAGAATAATAGGTTGGTTTGGCATGATTTGTTCTTGACAAGTTCATGTTGACTGTTACTTACTACCTCTCTGAAAACATCTCGTGCATCGGCAGCCAATAAAATCAAGAGAAGGTTAGGAACCATTAGGAAAGGGTTAGAAAATAAGACAGAAAATACCATAATTCCACTGTATAAATCCATTGTACATCCACATCTTGAATATAGTGTGCAGTTCTGGGATCCCCATCTTTAAAAAGATATATTAGAATTGGAAAAAATTCAGAAAATAACAATAAAAATTATTAGAGGTATGGAACAGCTTCCATATAGGGACAGATTAAAAAAGATTCGGACAGTGTAGCTTAGAAAAGAGACCACTAAGGTAGATAAGATAGAGGTATATAAAATCATGAATGGTATAAAGAAAAAGGAAGTGTTATTTACCCCTTCATATATCACAAGAACAAAGGTTCATCTAATGAAATTAGTAGGCAGCAGATTTAAAAAAAGCACAAGGAAGTACTTCTGCATACAACACACAGTCAACCTATGGAACTTATTGCAAGGATGTTGTGAAGGCCAAAAGTATAGGTAGATTCGAAAAAAGAAATAGATGAGTTCATGGAGTCTAGGTCCATCAATGGCTGTTTAGCCAAAATGATCAGGAATGCAATCCTATTCTCTGGGTCAGTGGTTCTCAACCTTTCCAGACTACTGTACCCCTTTCAGGAGTCTGATTTGTCTTGTGTACCCCACGTTTCACCTCACTTAATAATTATTTGCTTACAAAATCAGCCATAAAAATACAAAAGTATCATAGCATACTGTTACTGAAAATTTGCTTACTTTTTCATTTTTACTATATAATTATAAAATAAATTGATTGGAATATAAATATTGTACTTACATTTCAGTGTATAATATATTGAACAGTATGAACACGTTATTGTGTATAAAATTTTAGTTTGTACTGATTTCACTAGTGTTTTTTATGCAGCCTATTGGAAAACTAGGCAAATATCTAGATGAGTTGATATAGCCCCGGAAGACCTTTGTGTACCTGCAGGGGTATGCGTACCCCTGGTTGAGAAACACTGCTCTGGGAAACTCTAAGCCTCTGACTGCCAGAAGATGGGACAGGATGACAGGAAATGAATCACTTGCTAATTGCCTTGCTCTGTTCATTCCCTTTGAAGCACTTCATAGTGGCCACTGTCAGAAGACAGGATACTGGGCTAGAATGTTTAATCCAGTATGGCTATTCTTACATTCTTATTATTTTCTCGGTGCTTACGGATTGTTTGATTATTTGCTCTATTATCTTTCCAGGCACCAAAGTTAAAGTGACTGGTCTATAATTTCCCAGGTTGTCCTTATTAACTTTTTAAAGCTAGGTACTGTATTTGTCCTTTTTCTGATCCTCTGGGATCTCTCCTGTCCTCCACAAGTTCTCAGAGATAATCACTAATGGCTCAGAGATCTTTTCAGCCAGTTCCTTAAGTTTTATTTAGCTGAGGTTAGTCCTGCTTTGAGTAGGGGGCTGGACTAAATGACTCTCTGAGGTCCCTTCCAACTCTAATATTCTGTGATTCTAAGATGTGTTTAGTCAGACCCTGCCAACCTGAAGACATCTAACTCGTCTAAGTAATTCCTACATTAAAATAGAGAGAGAATAAATTAAGATGCCATTTATGTAAAGAATATTTATACTAATGGAGAGTTAATAATTACTGGCAGAGCACATGCAAACTCTCATCCTGCTCAGGAAGACAAGAAAATCATTGTTCCAAAAATTGTCATGTAGCATCAACAATTTTTAATTATTGAAAATAAAGGATCTGTAAGAGTTATTTAATTTTAAAAGACTGTTTTGAGAACTAAAAACTTTTGTATAAAGAACAGGAGTGTTTGGACTTTTTGAAAACATTCATTTCATGAAAATTTTTATTTCTTGTCAAACTCTAATAAAATTGAAAGAATATCTCAGAAAATGGACTGAATAAAAAGAGTTAGTTTTAACTTCTAAAGTTATCTGGATCTTTCCTGCTACAGGAAGAACAAAGGCAATTAAATGAATGTTACGTAATCATTAAACAGTGCATATTCAGGAGCTGAAAGTGTCACCAGGCCAGCCCTGAAGCTAATGAAAGGTGACAGCAACCAACTTGAATCTAAATGATCCTGAAACAGATGTTTTCCTATAATTTCTTGAAAATAGGAAGGAGAAGGGTATAAAAGACTCTGAAGTGACTCAAACACCTCTCTCTGTTACTCGGTTAGAGAACAGTCATTCCACAACTCATCCTGTCTGTCTTCACGAGGAAGCTGCCACAGGCTAATAAGAAAAACAGAGAAGCCTTCAGAAGAACCCAACCCAAGGAAAACCTTCACAAAACTTCAGCATAGACTCATGAGACAAAGTTAACTAAAACACTGCCAAAGGGTTAGATTAAAAATTCTTGTAATGATTTTGTTGAAACATTGAATTGCTGTTATTATTTAAAATGCTAACAGTTTCTCCTGATAATCACCAAGTGGTTAGACCATGTAGTTATGGAGCGGAGACAGAGCTAAACAATGGCAAACCAAGAAATTGTGTGATTTAATTGGATTTAATATTCTTAATGTTGGTTAATTGGCCTGTCTCAGGACAGCTCCTTATATGACTTCTTGTAAGTAACTGATTTAATTTTTATTTCATAGGATGTAGTTAAGATTGCCTACTGTAAACTGTTTGGTTATTTATAAATAGTCAACAAGTCAACCTACCATGAGACTAAATTATTTCTCCCATCTATAAACATTCATAGGTTATCTTAAGAATGGATTCACAATAATTTTGGGACACCATATACTTTGGTCTTAACTTACCAAGACAAAAGTATCCACCAGAGGCTGTTCACTCTTACAGGTGTAACTCCTGTTAAAAGCTCTCCACAGAGAGACATACCGAAGAAGTTGTAATGGAAGTAGCCAGTCTGTCATTTGTTGTTTAATGTTTTCTTTTTCTTTCTTTAATATTAAAACAGTCATGGTTAATAATTATGATTATTTTGCTTAGTCTTGCTCATGGTGACTCTATGGTACTTGTGACTTAATAATGGGAACCATACCCCTGACTTGACAGTTTAAGAGAAACAATTATCAAGAGCTGGACTACCATTTCTTATTTCTTGAAACTAAATAATTACAGTAATTTTCAAAATAAAATTACTTAGCATCTAACAATTTAAAATGACCCCTTTCAACCACACATGGCCTTAGTCAATAGTAAAAGTAGTAAATTGCATGAGAATTTATAATATGCTTGGAAGAAGTGAGATCTGAACATCTGGGCTCCTCATTCCTAGCTAAGGGAACTTTCTCCTATCTAAGCAAGCACATGTCTGTCTGTGTCTTTGTAACAGACAACATTCTTGCCATGGCACATGTTTTTTGTCATCAAATTAAAATTCACTGACTTCAGACTAATGCACAAACTTGCTGTTGTTACCTGTTTAAAGTAGTTTTGTTTAAAACATTGCCATTCACTTACCTAAAGATAGTATTCTAGGAACCTTTGCTATGGAAACAATGATAGGTGCAAATTTGGACCATATCTATGATTGTATCTTTCTGCTAGATGAGTACAGAAGGCAGGGAGATCCTCCCTGGCAAAAATAGCCAAAACATGAATTTTTAAACAGCTTATTATAAACTTTTACCGCTTCAAATTGTATGACCAGTACATCAGAAAAGTCCATACTTAGCCAAAGATTATGATCCATTTTCCATAAAACTCACTCCAAGATACTAGATATTCACCATTCTTTCAAGTGTCAAAAGTCTTTAACACAGTAACGTTAACTGAGTTACCACTGCCCACTAATAATTGCACCTATAGGCATATGGGTTCTCCAGTCCAAGTTAGTGTGACTTTACACCTCCCAGTTTGGCTACTATGATGGTATGAAGGATCATCTTATGGTTAGGCATTTGTGCCATGGTATAAGTCTTATGGAAATGTCTGTAAATAAATCAATTAAAGCCCTGGACCTGGGAGTCAGGTTCACTTCTACTGATTCTCTATATCACCCAAGCCAAGTTTACCCTTCTGTAAAATGGAGGTAATATTTGCCTTAGTCTCTGGAGTTTTACAAGACTAAAATCATTAATACTTTAACTTTTTTTTTTTTTTAGTACTATTATTGTCTGACTTAAAGTCAAATTCCACTGACAGCTATGTTCACTCATCATGCTCTCTCTTTCTTTACAAGCTGGCTATGGAATTTCTGTCAGAAGATATTCTCTTAGTAACAGCGTCTCCAGTTATAAAAGCAGTAACAAATTTCAAAAAGGTAAGAGAAGCTTAATTTTTTTTTCTGCATGTTTAAGCATCTATAAAAGTTACTAAAGAATTTACTCGGTAGAGATAATTAGGGCCTGACCCTGCAAATGCTTATGCATACGGTCTCTGCTCTTCCCCCTTTCCTTTCTCTCCTTGCCTCCCAGTCTCAGTCTCCTTGTCCAACCAGTTCTAGCTTTTTCCTCTCAAGCTCCCAGTATCCATTCCCCTGTCGTGGTTCCCTTTCCCTGCCCAGACTGTTCCAGTTTCTCTCCCGTGTGCTCCTCCAGTCCCAGTCTCACCAGACTCCTTGTCCCAATCTACTACTTTCCCACCCCTCCACCAGTTTGGCTTTTGCCTCCTCTGCATTTGAATCAGACAGCTTCATCCTCCACACTTGCCCAGGTGCCAACAAGAGAGACAGTGCACATCCCAGTTCAGAGCATCATTACAAGGAAAGTCTGACTTCACTCCTGTAACCCCAAGCTGGCGCACACTCATTTGCTTTGTGAGGATGATTTATGCAGAGTCTGGTCACATGTGGTAGCTGTGAGAGGATGGATCATGCTCAGTTGCTTTGTGGAGATGGCATGTGTGTAGGCCAATCACACTAGCAGTTGTGAAAGGATCAAGGATGCTCAGTGAGGATGGAATCTTCAGCGATTTTTTAGCTGTGAATCTCTAAGTCTCTCCTGAGCATGTATGAACTGAGATTTTCCATTGACGTTTATCGCTTGTCAGATTTGGGCATGTTTTCACAGGAACAGCAAAAGGCATATCCCTGACACAAAGGCCACCCCCCTGCCAAATTTCAAGTCCCTGCTCACAGAATAAGGATTATAGATTGGTTCAAAGAAAAGGTCACCAGAATTTTTTAATGTGGGCAAAACAGTGTATTTTTTTTCCTAGCCTTGTTCTCAAAACAGATTGAACTGTGGTGGCTAAAATTTTCCAAAAAAATGTAGGCTGAAACAGACACTCAGCATAGAACACTGCAGCCCAAGTAAATTTAGTTTTGCAAAGTTATAAGCAATTGGAAACAATCTTCTAATGGAAAGTGTTAATAATACATGGTGCTACCAGCCCCACTTATAATAATAGAAAGTAGATAGAGAAGACTTTTTATTGTCCAATCACTCCAGGGGCAAATATAGTATTTTGCACTATTATATAGTCTCATCTGCTTAATCTAGTTTAATTTTAAATCTCTCAAGATAGGGATTTAGAAGTCGAAGCTCCATTTAGAGAGATAACATGTACTGCTGAGAGCCTTTCCCAGGAGTATCCATTAGCAGATTATGTATCTAAATGCTTAATTTTAGCAGCAACTTTCTAACTTGGTTGGAAGAATTTGCTATAGGCTTGATGCTTTAAGTTTACAGACTGGGAGTGAATATCACCTAGTTTCCATGCAATGGGTTTGGTTAAAAACTTAATAAAAGAGGAAAAAAATTAAAAACATAAATAATTTCTCTCTCTCTTTTCTTTTTTTAAACCATAGGTTTCCAGAACGCTAGAGGAATTTGATGTTGAAGAACAACCAAGTACTATGTTACAAAAACAGTATCCCAACATTAAAGTTATTGAGTCTGGAGTGAAACAGCTGAAAAGTCAGGAGCATGTAAGAGAACTTTTTTTTGTGTGTGATTTTCTGTGGATCCTGAAAGTGAATGGGTTTAAGAAGAGATCATTTTTAAAACTGAAATATATTATGAAAACTGACTTTCTAATGATTTAAATTAATTTACTAAGATTCAGAACAAAAGAGAAATGTCACAGTTCTCTTATAGTCCACTTTGAGCAGAAATGTGGGCAATGGGGTAAAATGCAATCCTAGGTCATAAGTCATTAGAAAAATTCTGTGGTTAGGAAGGTTAGATCAAGACTCCTGACCCTTGTAATATATTGTATGGCTCTTTAAAGCAGAGTAGCAAAGAGGTTGATTATTAAACCAGATATAGTAGAACTAAAACTCCTGAAAATTTCTGAAATCGTTAGGCAGAGATTTCTGTGAACTCTAACTTGGCTTACTGCCAAAGAGAAACCATAAATAGTATTAACTTTACACATTGTTATAATAAATATACACTTTTTTAATTCTCAGGAAAACAAAATAAATAACAAAATAAATAAATAAATTCCTTTTTTCCCCCATTCTCCAGCAAAAACAGTAGTAGTATGCATAGTCTCGCTAATCCTTGCTCAGTATCTTACTTGCGGAGTAAAGTTGGAAGGCTTTGTTTTTCATCTCAGTATTATTTCTTTACTCACATTCAGAGCCTCTAATTATTTCACTGTACTTAAGAGTAAGGTAGTACACTGTTTTGTTCATATTCTATAACTGTTATGCTGGTGTATCCTGTCAAGTATGATACACTACTAAGATGGCTGTATGTGTGCTTTATTAGCATGTTTTGGTTTTGGTTTTGTTTTAGGGATGTCACCTAGGATGGCTAGTAAGGGGTTCTGTAACCCCTGCCTTATAACCTTGTGTGGTCTTAGGCCTGGTCTACACTTACCTTTGCGATTCAGCGGCAGTCGACGGGAGATACGCAAGTGACGTAAATCACTTGCGTATCTCCCGTCGACTTTGCAGTGTATCCTCCGTGCGGCGTCGAAGGGAACAGCACTCCCTTTGACGCAGCGCTACTCCACTTACCGAGGTGGTTTTCCTGCGTCGCTTCCTGGATCAACTGAGTGCGTCTGCACAGACCGCTCAGTTGATCCAGAGCAATCAATGTGACAGCGGCAAATAGACCCAGCCTTAGTGCTATGCTGCTATGGCTCAGAACCAGGGACCCCACATGGGGGAGACAGAAGGTACACTTTACTGTGGCCCAGAGGTCCTGGGGGGCCTGGCCCAGGCTGCAACCCCCATGGGTATGTGTGTGCAAAGGGACCTGTGTTACAAGTTTGTACTGATCCTGAAAAAATTATGCTTGGGCCCTGCTCAGAGCCCTGACACCAGTAGCCAGCCCACAGGCATAAAGGTCTCATCCTCTCTTCCACCAGCCGAGTTAGTCCTTATAGGGTAACCCCAACAGTCCTTCTGGTCCCGAGTCTCCCCAAATCCATCCTCCCTGAGTTCTTAACTAGCACAGTTTCAAAGAAAGGGATCTATCTGTGAATCCTGGATCCCTCATCCTTGGGCTAGGGGGCACTCTGGGAAACTGTTCAATGACAAGAGGTAACTTTTGTTAGAAAAGGGAGTTTATCTAATATGGATGTGCAAAGCCTGAATTGTGTCTTTATGCTTATTTTCTATGTAACTTGTATATGATTTCTTTTCCTTACTATTTCATCTTTGAATCTGTGGTTTTCTGTTAAATAAACTTTTTGTTTATATTTACCCCCAACAGGTCTCTGGTGTGCAAACTCTGGGGAGTATATGTGCCAAAGTGACCTGATAATGGGGGGATGTTTTCACACCTTCAGGGGTGACAAACCAGAGGGGAAGTGTCTGATTGTCTGGTTGTTAAGAGCTTGGGGTAGGCAGATTTGGGGTGATTCAGAATTGGAAAGGCTGATAGTCACCCTGCAAGAAGTAACAGGGCAGTTGGAAGCCAGGGTGAGACCATTATGCTTGTGAGTTGTCTATTGGTGTCAGGGCTCTGAGCCCAAGCAGTTTAGCATTTAGGCACTCAAGATTACAAGGCAGGTGGTGACAGATCCTTTTATTGGTCTGGGTAATCCCCAGAAAGTCACAGCCATATTGCATGTGTACATCATCTTTCATCTCAAAGGATCCCAAAGCCCTTTATGAGCCCTCTACAAGATGTACAGAACCATTGTAATGTAGCCATTATCTGAGGTGAAGAACAGCAAATAAGCTCACTACATATAGCATTTTAAATGTTCCATGCTGCAGCTTGATTTGGCCTACTCCAGAAATTGACAATGCTGCTCTATTAGAATTTGATCCAATACCTACTGAAGTCAATGGTAACCTTTCCATTGACCTTAATGAGCTTTGGATCAGACACATGGTTGACCAGATGTGGCAGTATGTAGAGTTGCATCCATGGCATTTATATTCTTTGGCAGACCTGGGGGGAAAAAGCATGGTTTTGAACCTAGATCCACCAAATCAACTGTTTATACCCCCAGCTGGCTCAACACAATTCTGTGTTCATACATGTGAATTAATCACAGCCTTCCAGCCTGTAAAATACAAAAGTAATCTCTGTTATAAAATAGCATGTGGACTAGTAAAAAAATGTAGGTTTGACCATGATATACAAGCGAGTAAAAAATAGTCTAATGCGTAAAACAAACTCTTCCTTCAACACCATAACGAAATACAGATTGCCACCAAGAGGCGAGTTTTATATTTTGTCTTGTAATCTTGTTGCGTTTACTGTATGCAATTTCCATTTTACTTATTTAGGAACTCACATAGCACTGTGGTGAACAAAGTATAAACAGCTAGATATTTAATCAGTGAGTGAGTGAGAGCGTGAGCCTGCTTAATATTTTTTGCTTTTTGTGTAGCCAGTTATAGCTTTTGATACCAGCAAAATACTGTGATTTTTTTAACTGGGTTTTCCTAGTTGACCTAGATGGTTTTCCTTTTTAATCTTTTAACAGAAAATTTTCACAGACGATGGCACGCAGTGTATATATGAAAAACTTTGCCTATGCGCAGGAGCAAAGCCTAAGTTAATTTCTGAAGGAAACCCATTTGTATTAGGAATCCGCGATACTGACAGTGCTCAGGTAACATATTTTCATGGTTCATAAACATGGTGGCATTTTGCATCCTACCCAGTAACATGTGGTTAGTCACAGTGTAATATAAAAATGATTATGGAATGAAATGGACAAACAACATGTATTCTAATACCAGAAATAAATAATAGAAACAATTGTACAGTTTTAGAAGCAGAGAAGTAGCTCTGAAATGCTATTTTAAAAAACGATATTATCAAAAACAGCCCATGAATGGATAAGAGAGGGCTCTCATCATGAGAATAAACACAATAGCGGTTTATTTTGTGCTGGTGACAGGTGCCAGATTGAAAACATACAGCATAAGCAGCAAGCTTCTTCATATTGTCCTGCCTACTATAGTATAGATATATCTACACCATACAGTTTTAGCTCAAGTTCAGTGCTTGCCAATTAACTTGAGGTACTCAGCAAATTTGTAACAGCTCGTGTGAACACCTCACACATTTGATCTAGGCTACAAATTTGTTTTTGTAAAGAAATTGGCTATCCATTATCTTGAGTTAAAGAAGCCTAGTGAAGACCAGCCCAGAAAGACAACCTCTAGGAAGAAGAGGTTGTTTTCAGAGCCACTCAATTTTTGGTTTCTCTATTGCGACTAACCAGAAGGGTGGTCAGTTGTGTTGTGTTGATCCATGTGGTACTGGATGGAGACTAACAGCTCATTTTTCATAAACTCTCAAACCATCATCAGATTGTCATGACTCTTGGTCACTGCTAATCTGGACCAGATTCAAATCAGTAGTTTAGAATTTAAAAGCT
Source organism: Mesoclemmys tuberculata (assembly GCA_007922155.1). Taxonomy (NCBI): domain Eukaryota; kingdom Metazoa; phylum Chordata; order Testudines; family Chelidae; genus Mesoclemmys; species Mesoclemmys tuberculata. Next base: position 105,094,498 of record ML675616.1, read on the forward strand.
TTTGATGCCATGAGCTACTCAGTCCCAGTGGATGCAGATTTTTGTTCAAAATATAGTGTCCCAAGTGGTGATATGGTACAAAATAGTGTCTGGTATTTTTTTGTTACTTGCATAGCAGCATCTCTTCCTCCTAAATTATGTAATTCAGGTACTTAATTTTCTTTTTCAAAATGTTTTCCAGGCAAATAAAACAGTCTGTGGCAAATTTAAGAACCTTATTGTTATAAATGTTAAAAATACAAAAGTTTCCTTATCCTGGTCCATTTTGACTTTTTACAAGATACTGAGTGAAATAAAATTGGACTCAAACAGAACATGATTTAAATATTGGCTTTTAACTATATTATAAAATATGGATTTTTATATGTTAGGCTTTAGTGGTTAGGGCAAGGGAAAATCTCCTGGATTCTATCACAGGGTCTGCCATTTAGTCACTTATCTTTCCCTGCCTCAGTTTGTTTATCTATAAAAGTAATACAGTAATGCCACACTATAGCTCTGTTAGGATACCACAGAGTCTTAAATAATTTCAGTAAAAATCCTTAACATAATTAGATATGATCATTCATAATAATATACATTTATTAAAATTGCACATCTGAGAATTTGAATATTATTTTGAGTATTAAATTATGTAAATTGATCAAGTTTGAGTGACTAAAATATTGTAAGATGCCCTTTTTGTTTTAAATATAGGCATTTCAGAACCATTTGGCTAAAGCTAAAAGAATAGCAGTTGTGGGAAATGGTGGTATTGCGCTCGAATTAGTGTAAGTAAATTATTTTCTTAAGTTATAGAGAAATGTGTGTAAATAAAGACTAGAATGAAGACTGAGTTGCAAATCTGGTGTGTGTTATCTCAGGTTTTATTTTTAAGTTTTATAATCAAGTTTTAATTATTATTTGTTTATATTTACTAAGGGCATTGATAAAAGGAAATATTTTTTCACATAACGTGTAATTAGACTGTGGGAATCATTACCACAGGAAATCATTGAGGCCAAAAATTTAGCAAGATTCAAAAAGGGATTGGACATTTATATGGAGAGCATCCAGAATTACAGTAATGTAAAATATATTGGAAGGGATGTTAAAGCTCATGCTGTAGGGTATAAATTATTCTCTAACTATTAGAGATTAGAATGAGACCTAATTTGGGAATACGGGGCAGATTGTCCCTCATATGCCTATTGTGTGGTTCTTACACCTTCCTCTAAAGTCCTTTTTATAGCAAGACTGGTGTTGGAATGAGGCTAATATGCTGGAGGGATGCTTGACCCCTACTCTGAATTCAGGCTAAAGTGGTGGGGATGCTTCAGGGATCACCAAATTGATTGCTTGTGAGTTTTTCTCTCATTGGGCAAAGATTTTCTTTAGGTACTGTAGTGGATGTGACCAGGTTGCAGGGAGGAATCCTGTCATGATGCTATCAGGTCTTGGATCCATTAGTGCCTAGATCTTGGAATCCAAATGTGGGGAGACAAGATGTAGCGGTAATCCAAATGGACTGTGGGGCCAAAAAATGGACCATAAATTGCCTCATTATTTTTCTTGGTTCTTTCTTAAATTCCCTGGAGGTTGTGCTCCATATGGAGTAGATTAGAAGCAATCTCTTGAGAAGAACTAGAGCTGCCGGGTATGGTTTAGGAAATTTTATAATCCCTGGTTTCCTGGATCTCAGAAATTTACACATGGTGTAATGCAGAACGTTTGGTACTGTATGTGTAGGTGTGGATTTGTCTCATGAGCAAGGGTACAACCTGGTAATCTCCATACTGAAGAGCATGAAAATATGATGCATACAACTTCTTCTTTCACCAAGGAGGCATTAACTTTGTTTCTAGCTTTAGGAATGTAAGCTCCTGCCCTCCTTTAATGTAGATCACTCAATAAACAAAGATTTCCTATGTGGCAACCCATCATTTTATCCATTGTTGAAATGTGCTTTCCAGGTATGAAATTGAAGGATGCGAAGTGATTTGGGCTATCAAAGACAAAGCCATTGGGAATACTTTCTTTGATGCTGGAGCAGCTGAATTTCTTATTCCAAAGCTAACTGCTGAGAAACCAGAGACTGCAATTGTATGTAAAAGAACCAAATATACGACAGAAGGTAATATGCAAGCAGTAATATACATTCTTTGCTTTAGTATATTAGCACCTCAGTTTGCACTTGAATTTACACCAACATCCAAAATCATATGTAAACCTGAGAAAAGCCAAATTAATAATGTTTAGGAAAGCTTCACTGTTTTAAGTAGAATTCCCTCCTTTTAAAAAAAGCATAAAAAGATTTTAATTATAATACTGCTAAAATAAACTATTCATTTCCATATATGAAAGTTTGTTTACTATAGATCTCTAAAGATTATTTAATTTATATACTATTATGTATGTATGTATCGCTATCTGTATTTGATGATGTTGCATATTATATAATTGCCTAAGTGCTGCAGCAAGTAATATTGGTAGTTTTCAGTGGGAAGCACTGTACCCTCTTAGTCAGCACTGAACTAATGTTCCTGAAGGGTGTTAGGACATGCTACTATTCAATACCGTTTCTTTTGGATATGACACACAACTAAAATTTCTAGCTGCTTCTGGTCATTAAAGATCTCATGACATTTTTTATAAGACTAGACGCTTCTTAAGATTCCCCTGGCTTATTAATTTAGCTATTAATATTTCTAAATATGTTACCATGAGAACCTGCAGTTCTTTATTCATATGAGTAGCTTCGTTGATTCATGTGAGTAAGGGTCTGCTGGTACAGCTCCTTTAATCTGTTATACTGTTGCTGTGTTGCTTTCACAGAGTGGTTACTTTTTATTCTGTGTGTGATTGCATGTGAATGGTGGATATGGTATGGAAGGATGAAAGGTGGTGTTAAGGATATAAAACAATATTATAATCCTGAAGTATGATGTGTTTGAGAAGTAGTAGAATGTGTTGATTCGATATTACCTTCCACTTTACCACATTGTTATTCTCCCCTCCAGTCCCAAGGTCACACTTCTGTCTTTGTTCAGAATCCTTTGGAGTTGTGAGAATTATATAATGGTATTTAATGTCTTCGTACAATGTATATGTTGAGTCTAATATTCTCCACATCCTTGACTTCAGGAAGCAAGAAGGAAGAAGGAATTGTGGCAGCAAATGATAAACTTGGCAGTGCCTTAGGCCCTGATTGGCATGAGGGCTTACATCTTAAAGGAACTAAAGAGGTAAGGCTGACTTCATCCTACTGATACTTTTTGCTATGCTAGTTTAGGTATGTGGGAATGCACTGACAGTACAATGCCACACAGTGTTTCTTGGAGTAAAACCAGAAAGCACATGAACTAATTCTCTTCCTACACCAAATTTACATTTGTAAATCCAGCAACGTCAGTGGAGTATTTCTGACTTTCACTGGTGTGAGAATTGGCTCAACTGCTTTGCTTTTGCGTCTTCATATTCAGATACAAGCCCAAATGTGTGTTTCCACATTTCTTTGGGATTTAGTTTTAATGAAGAGCACCATTAGCTATTTGCATACTCTCTAACTTCAGCAGTTTCAAATAAAGTTTAATCTCGGAGAGAGGATAATAAAACTCATCCGAATGCGTAGGGCACAACAGTCACTTATCACTGCAGATATTAGTACTCCTTTTTCAGTGAAACACAGGATACATAAATTTTAAAAAATCCTGGAAGTAGGGTTGTGAGGACTTTTTGTTTGAAAAAACAAACAAAGATCAACTGAGTGGGCATTTCTATGTTTTTATCAGATTCTAATTTTTTTGAACTTTTCTGTCACTGAAATACTAATTTGAATATAATGAATCTGGAAGATTTTTATACTAGAAATATCAAGCTCAAATTTAAATTTTGAATAAAAAATTTAATTGTTCTAAAAAGTTAAAATGAAAGTAATGGGCACATCAAGCTTGTTGCTATGCCTCTCAGGAAAGAATTAATTAATAAATAAATAATGTATTTATTTGTTGCTCTTTCCTGAGAGGCATAGCAACAACCTTGATGTGCCCGTTATTCAGAAGCTGAGGGGAAGAGGGATGAGAATGGTTGGGAGGGAGTCTTGGGTGATTGGAAAGAGGCACTTGTCATGCTGCCCAGTATAGGACACAGCTAAGAGTGCCAGTCGCAGGTCAGATTACCAGAATACGGGGCATGTACCCCAGACTGGTGGTATACTCTGTCATAAAATTTCACCGAGCCAGTAACAAAAGTGTGCTTCCAAAATACTATACCAGTTATTGTGAAGCCACAGACAGTGCCCTCCAGATCCTCTAGCCCAGTGTTTCCCAGCCAGTGTGCCACGGCACACTGGTGTGCCGTCAGGCCTGAGCAGGTGTGCCATGGAATTTCTTGAAAAACTACTTGAGTTCTGAGTCGGCTTATGAATATCTATGATCCATTTGGAGACTATCTGGTGGTGTGCCTCAAAATAATTAAATGGTATCAAGGTGTGCCATGGCAGAGAAAAGTTTGGGAACCACTGCTCTAGCCCCTCATGCACCACCCAGACAAACCAGACTGCTGTGATAAATGATTATTAAAACCAGAAGACACATACATTGGGTTCTTCCAGCTCCAGAGAGCCAAACACTCACTCCAGGTCAGAGTACACCTCAGATCTTTTACCCAAAAGCCACACTGGTCACCTGTCCTTAGTGAACTAAAACTAAAGGTTTATTAGTACATAAAAAGGGAAGAGAGTTATTAAATGGTTAAAGTGAATCATATACATCACAGTTGATTTCGGGATCTGTGGGTCAGGATAATAGCAGTGATGTTAGATCTGCCAGTTTGTAATAAGTCTCTCTGGTACATCCAAAGTTCTCAGTTCATTGTTCGAAGTGCCTTTTGTTAGAAATCTCAGTCCAAAGAGGTGAAGCAGGAAAGAGGCAAGGAGGCGATATCACAGTCTCCAGTTTATACGCCCAGTCCATCGGCATGGAAAGTTACTGTCTCAAACATGGAATCATGGAACATATGTTCTGCGTGCACAGCTGAGTCATTGGGCCTCCATTGTCCATATATTCCCTGAGGTGTCTCCAGGGTGGGCCACTTGATTCTCCTTAATGGCTCATCTAGACATGGTTGGCTAGTCTTGATGCAAGTCTGTCTTGTGGGTGTTATGTAGGAACACAACATGTTTAGCAAAAAGCATTCAGTAGCATTTCATAACTTCATACACAGTAGTGATACACACATGTTGACAGGATAATAATACTTAGCAGGTTGTAATTTTTCCAATGCCTCCTTACAAGACATATTTTGTACAAGATTTCGAGCAATTATATATCAGTGATGATAATACTGGTACAGATGGTCAACTTCCTTTTTCCACATCAGAGGGCTAATAGCTGGAATCAATTGTCACTGGATAGTGAAGGGAGGAAATTGGTGGAGTTGTGAAATGTGTTGAGGGAGGTGGGAAAGTTTGGCTTCCTAGAATCTAGAAATTTCTGGAGTAGCAGGGTATGTGGTAATGTAATTCTACATGAAACTGGCTAGCTCCTCTTTTTCAGTTTTCACAATGTCCAGTTGTTCATTATTCTAACCGTTGTAAATGTGAAAGCTTGTCTATAATATAGATGAGTGCTGATTAATGTTTAGTGATTAGGTTGAAGGAAGTGGAAGAAAGCAGCCAATTGAATGAACTGAAGTAATTTGAATTGATAATTCTTCTAAAGTAACATGTAAACATGATCAAGTTATGTAGTAAGAATGAAAGGATTTGGGGTCAGCTCAAAAATACTGAAAATTGGTTTCTTCAGATTCTTCAGGATCAAATGTTTCATTGAATGAAACTTTATCAGTGGACATAGAAGAGCAGAACAATGATCAATTATTTATTCCTGCAGCTGAAATTTTTGATGACACTATAGCTCAAAAAAAGATAACTGTTGAGAATTATATTGCGCATGAAGAAGATTATGATCAAAACATAGCATGCAGAGAGACACTAAACTTACAAAAGCAACTGAAGGACATTTCAGAGATTTGACAGATTTGAGACTGGTGATGCTACTGGTTCAGTCTGTGGACATTTGGTTTGCTGTAATCAATATCAAAGAATGAGAACTGCTCAACAACTTAATCACAAAATGATTCCAAAAAACGATGGCACCTGTCCATGACGAACATGACTGATCCCAAATGTTAGTCAGAGATTGAGCTCAGAACAGAAATAAATTGAAATGTGGCTGATGAAACCTAAGAGAGAAGGAAAGAACTTAACAAACCCAAATCTTCATGTTGTCTTAAGAGGTTGGCACAGTTCATTTCATGGAAAATTGTGGATTTGAAATCCTGAAAGACAGGATAGTGAATTCAGATTTATCAATTTTTAAAAGATCTCCACTCTTCTCTAGATAATTCAGTGTCAGTTGAGCATGTTGTGAGCACAATAAGACTGTTTTGATTAAAACTCTGTGACAAAGGACATGATAAGAAAGCAGGTAAGATCAAAAGGCAGTAACAAAAGAGACTCAACTAATGTCCCAAATGTTAAAATCTGACACATTCTTTTTCACCTTACTAATATTTAATTCAGGGGAAAGTTTTCCGAGCATGTATGATAGTATTGTTATTGCTATTTTATTTATTTTAACTATCAATTTTCTTACTTAGTTTTCGCACAAAGTTCACATTGAAACACTGTGTGAAATAAAGAAAATATACCTTCAGCAAGAATTCAAGCAACTGCAGAAGATCTCTTTGTCTTTTCCTAAAGATAATTCAGACACGCAGAATGCACAACCAGATGAAGGTAAGTATCACACAAGAAACGATATATCTTGAATATACAAGTGCAGCAGAAGTACAATATATTTGTATATTTTTGTTTTGAAGCAAATAAATAGGTTGGGGCAGATCATCCGTTCCTGTAAATTAGCATAGCTCTGTTAAGTAAATGAAGCTATGAAAATTTACACCAACTGAGGATCTGACCTGTGGACTCCAATCCAGCAAATAGATATGCCCAGATTTAAGCCCCTCAGGAATCAACAGGACACTGTGCTAATAATGGGGATAGTCAAATAAAGGCACATACCTATTATCGGGGAAAAAAACAAAAAAATACCTTATTCACTATCCTTATTTGAGTGTGTTCTCATATGACCTGTGGAATAGTTTCTTAAAGGAAGTGGTGGAAGCCTCATCTCTTGTTCCCTCGGATTAGACAAAGTCTGAGACAATATGCAAGGGACAATCCTGAGATGGTAGGGGAATTGACTAAGACCATCTCCTAGTTACAGTTTTAACTTTTGATCCTACATAGATGATTCCTATTAGACTTTTATAAGAACATAAGAATGGTTATACTGGGTCAGATTAATGGTCCATCTAGCCCAGTATCCTGTCTTCTGACAGTGACTAGGTGCTTCAGAGGGAATGAACAGAACAGGGCAATTAGTGAGTGATCCATCCTGTCATCCAGTCCCAGCTTCTGGCAATGAGCAATTTAGGGATACCCAGAGCATGGGGTTGCATCCTTGAGTATATCTTGGCTCATATCATTAATGGACCTATCCTCCATGAACTGATCTAATTCTTCATTGAACCCAGTTATACTTTTGACCTTCACAACCTCCTCAGGCAATGAGTACCAAAGGTTGACTCTGTGTTATGTGAAAAAATGCTTCTTTAAGTTTGTTGTAAATCTGCTGCTTATTAATTTCATTGGGTGACCCTGGGTTCTTGTGCTATGTGAAGGGGTAAATAACACTTCCTTTTTCACTTTTTTCACACTGTTCATGATTTCATAGACTCTGTCATAACCCTCCTTAGTCTTCTCTTTTCTGAGCTGAACAGTCCCAGTCTTTTTAATATCTCCTCATGTGGAAGCTATTTCATACTCCTAATCATGTTTGTTGCCCTTCTCTGTACCTTTTCTAATTCTAATATATCTTTTTTTTAAGATGGGGTGACCAGAACTGTATGTAATATTCAGTGTGTTGGCGTACCATGGATTTATATAGTGGCATTATGATATTTACTGTTTTATTGTCTATCCCTTTCCTAATGGTTCTTAATATTTTGTTACCTTTTTTTCCTGTTCTGGCACATTGAGTGGATGTTTTTAGAGAATTATCCATGATGACCCCAAGATCTCTTTCTTAAGTGGTATCAGGTTATTTAGACCCCATTATTTATGTAGAGCTGGAATTATGTTTTCCAACAGCATTAGTTTGCACTTATCAACATTGAATTTTATCTGCCATTATTTTGCCCAGTCACCCAGTTTTGTGAGATTGCTTCATAACTCTTCGCAGTCAGCTTTGGACTTAACTACCTTCAGTAATTTTGTATCATCTGCAAACATTGCCACCTCACTGTTTACTTTTTCTGGACGATTTATGAATATACTGAAGTGCATGGGTCTCAGGACAGATCATTGTGGGACTCTGCTATTTACCACTTTCCATTGTGAAAACTGACCATTTTTTCCTACTCTTTGTTTCCTATCTTTCAACCAGTTACTGGTTCATGAGAGCACCTTCCCTTTTATCCATGATTGCCTCGTCTGCTTAACAGGCTTCAGTGTTGGATCTTTTCAAAGGCTTTCTGAATGTCCAAGTACACTATATCAATTGGATCACCCTTATCTACATGTTTCTTGACACCCTCAAAAAATTCTAATAGATTGGTTAGGCATGATTTCTCTTTACAAGAACCATGCTGACTCTTCCCCAAGATACCATGTTCATCTATGTGTCTGATAATTCTGTTCTTTGCTATAGTTTCAGAAAGTTTGTCTGGCATTCCATTAGCTATCCTCCACTCATCTGGTACAGAGGCTAATTTAAGTGATAGGTGACAGTAGTTCTGGAATTTCATGTTTGAGTTTCTTCAGAACTCTTGGGTGAATACCATATGGTCCTGACTTATTGTTTAATGTATCAGTTTGTTCAAAAACTACCTTTATTTACACCTCCATCTGGGACAGTTCCTCATATTTGTCAGCTAAAAAGAATGGCTCAGATATAGGGCTCTGCCTCATACCTGCTGCAGTGAAGACCAGTACAAAGAATTCAGTTAGCTTCTCCATAATTGCCTTGTCTTCCTTGAGTGCACATCTAGCATCTTGATCATCCAGTGGTCCCAGTGATTGTTTGGCAGTCTTTCTGTTTCTGTTTGCTTTAAACAAAATTGTTAATTTTAGTGTCTTTTGCTAGTTGCTCTTTGAATTCTTTTTCGGCCTGCCTAATTATTCTTTTACACTTGCCTTGCTAAAGTTTTTGTGCCTTTCTATTTTCCGCACTAAGATTTTACTTCAATTTTTAAAGGATGCCTTTTTGTCTTTTGTCTCTTTTACTCTGCTGTTTAGCCATGGTACCAATTTTTTATTTTTATTTTTTTGGTCTTACTGTTTTTTGTTGTTTTTTTTTAATTGGGAGTATACATTTATTTTGAGTCTGTACAGTTTCTACGCAGCTTGCAGGTCTTTCACTCTTGTGACTGTTCCTTCTAATTTCCATTTAATTAGGCCCTGTCTACACTTACCTCCAAGATTTGGCAGCAGTCGACAAGAGTTACGCAAGTTAGGCAAAAAACATGCGTAACTCCCATTGACTTCCCTGCTTCTGTTCTGCACACTGTCTTCACTGCACTGCGTGGACGGGAAACGCATTCCCGTCGATGCAGCGCCACACCACTTGAGAAGGTGGTCTTAATGCCTCGATTTCTGGATCGACTGAGCAGGTCTGTACTGACCACTCAGGTGATCCAGAGACATCGATCTGACGGCGGCAGGTTTGCTGCTGTCAGAGTAGCCATAGCCTTAGGCTATGTCTACGCTACCACTTCTGTCAGTATAACTTACGTTGCTCTGGGGTGTGAAGTGCCGGTGTGGACAGCGCTATGTCGGCGAGAGAGGTTCTGCTGGCAACATAGCTACCACCACTCGTTGGGGAAAGTATAGTTATGTCGACGGGAGAGCTGTCTCCCATCAGCATAAAGCGGCTACACAAGAGAACTTACAGCAGTGCAGCTGCACCAGTAGTTGTGCCACTGTAGACATGGTCTTAGCTGCCTGGTTTTGGGCTGTTCCCCGTTTTGAAATTAAATGGCGCTGTGGTCGATTTCTTTGGTATTTTTCCCCCTAAAAGGATGTTATATTTAATTGCATTATGGTTGCTGTTACCAAGTGCTTCAGCTATATTCACCTCTTGGCCCTGATCCTGTGCGCCACTTATGACGGGTATTGCCTCTCCTCTTGTGGGTTCCAGGACTAGCTGCTCCAAGAAGTAGTTATTAATGGAGTCTAAAAATGTTATCTCTGTGTCCTGTCTGAGATGATGTTCCCAGTCAATACAAGACTCGTTGAAATCCTCCATTATTACTGGGTTTTCTATTCTTGTAGCCTCTCTAATCTCCCTGATCATCACAATCACTGGTCAGGTGGTCAGTAGTATGTTCCTGCTGCTAAACTCTTATTATTCAAGCATGGGATTTCTATCTATAGAGATTCTGTGGTATGCTTCAATTCATTTAAGAATTTTACTATATTTGACTCTATGCTTTCTGTCACATTTAGTGCCACTCCTGCACCAGCCTGATCTACTCTGTCATTCCTATATATTTTGTATCCTGGTATTACCATGTTCCATTTATTATCGTTGTTTTTGCTATGCCTATTATATCAATATCCTCATTTAATATGAGGCACTTAAGTTCACCCATCTTAGTATTTAGACCTCTAGCATTTGTATACAAGTACTTATAAAAATTTTCTTATAAAAAAACTTATAAAAAGTTGTCTGCCTTCATGTGATGTAATTGATTCTTTTCCATTTGACTGTATCTCTTCACTTCCTACTAGAGTGCCCAAATAGCAAGTGTGAAAAATCAGGACAGGAGGTTGGGGGATAATAGACACCTAAATAAGAAAAAGCCCCAAATATTGGGACTGGCCCCCCAAAAAACGGAACATCTGGTCACCGTACTTCCTACCTATACTTCATCAATGCCTAGTCTCTTCTTTTGCTAGGTTATATATTATTCCCTTTAATAAATCCTCCCCTAAGGGATGTCTCTGTTCGGACTGTGTGTTCCTCCACACGTATTGGTCTCTTAAAATGAAATAATCTTAAAATGTTAGTGCATTAATTCAATAAACCATTTTCTGGGTCTTTCTGGGATCTAATAATAATACTTAGCATTTATATAAGACGTTATATCTTCAAAGTACTTTACATACAAAATTATCTAATCCACAGAAAACCCCAGTGAGGTGGGCACAGTGGTGAGTAGTAGAAGTCCCATTTCACAACTGAGGCAGGGTAAATCCAAAAAGGAGTTAATGTCAAAATGAAGATTTGATCTTTGGTGTCTAGGCTCCTAGGCTTATGTGTAAAATAAGAAAAGTGGTGGGCATATTGTGAAAATTACTTTTGCCTCAAATAATAAGGTAGGTTGTTTGCAAGTGCGGTAACTCTTATTCCATGTGTATTGCATGTCTTATTTTTATAACAACTTGTACTGGTTGTGTTCTCAGGTCAGAATTTTCACTTTTTCAGAGCTATGGCCTGTATATTTGGAATTAACCAATGGGAAGATATATGGCTGTGATTTCATCGTCAGTGCAACTGGAGTTGTGCCAAATGTTCAGCCATTTCTTGATGGCAATAATGTAAGGATCATTATTGAATGTAACTATTGACTTTCTTGTTTTCAAATTAAAGTTGGATTTAACTTCAAAACAAAAGAAACTGTACTTTGGTAGCTATTTTATATTATATTCCTAAGATCAAATGTTTTTTTAAACAATTGTAAAATGAGGTAGATGCTATGAAATTAAGTACTTTAGAAATGGCTGATAGTAAAAAATGAATTTCTGTAGAGTTATGGGCTCTGACAATCAATAGATCAAAGCTGGAATTAAAATGTGAGAATTTCTAGCTCATGAGATCATGCTGCTTCCTATACTTATTCCTTATACTTATATTAAGAGTGTTGTTTTTTCATAGTTTACAGTGTTTGCAAAACACTGGTCCCTGAGCAAAGCATACAGCTGCTGTTACACAAACATCTTTGTTTCTTACCTGGTGTTCAATGTTGAGGTACGAAATATAAATTGTGAATTACTGCTACATGTTGACTCACTTGTGAAGTCACTTGTACTCCTTTGTTACATCCCCTCTGGGATATTGGTAGATATTATAAAAGAACTCTCTCAGAGCTACACCATCTGCTAAAAACAACTCCACTGAGGTTCTATGGTATCTGTAACACCATGGAATTAATGCGTACGGATGTGTTACGATGGAGTGTAAACTGGCTGGCTTCCACTTCAGGTGATCTCAAGTTAAAATAAGTTTATCATCACAGAAGTCCTGAATGACCATCTTACCAGTGCTACATAAAGTGTTTAGCAGTTAGCTCACTTTAAAAGAAAAATATGTGTCGATCACTTGTAAAATACAGCACTGATCTCAATTTTAAACTAAGTTCAAATAGTTTTTATGTGAATATGAACAGCACATAGGTGTGAAAAGGTGGGAAGCAGCGTGCTGAACGTGTTTGATCTTGGTGAAGCTGAAAAAAGGAAGCTGCAATAGCCAATAGCATCACTTTTTGATGTTGGGGCAGATTATATTAATTTAGTGAGTAAATTTACAGAAGGGATGAATTTAGTCCTTTATGTCCAAATGGTATGCTGCTGTAAATAAATTTAAAATGCATGATTTTGTGGCAGAATAGTATTGCTGTATTCAGGAATGAAGGCTGACTTAAAGTACAGAGTTGGAAAAGAACAAGCAGCCTCTAAAAAAAGAAATCATGCCACCTTTTATTAACTAATTTATTTTTACCCTTTTGAGTGTCTTTTTATGTTTGAATGGCAAGATAAATTTAGCACTTGAATATAATATGGAGAAGTAGTTTATTAGCTCAGCAAAAGATGTTTAACCAAGACATACATAGTTGGGAAAGCTGCTTTCATGTGGTGTGGCTCTGGGAACCTATTTTCTTCCATTAAAATTAATGAGTTTTCTGTTTTAACAAAACAGTTTTAATTATACAAGCTGCTTTGTAGCAATGGTTTCTGGTCTGACTATATAAGTAATCCTATTAAAAGCAGGATTAAAGGTCACATATTTGGCTAATGACCTTAGCCTGTATTGCCCAATGGCTGGCAGGAAACTGCCCTGTTGGATAAGAGATGCCAATGTGGTTTTAAATTGTACATGCTTTGGTTGAATGGAGTTGCTGAATGTGCCCGAGACGTGGCATGATGGACAGCTTTAAGACAAATACTCTGTAAATGAGATGGGCACTTAACCAGGATGAATTGAAATCTCCGGCAATCCAGTTCAATGGCTTTTGCTAGCTTTTTCTTCAGCACTGATCCATGCCAATATTTAGTTTGCTCTAGGTGAAGATGGCGGTCTGAAAGTGGATAAACATATGCACACTTCAGTAGCAGGTATCTATGCAGCAGGGGATATCTGCACTGCATCGTGGGAACCAAGTCCAGTGTGGCAGCAGGTGAATACGTTTCTCTGGTTGTGCTCTAAGCAGCAATCTAATCCAAAGGCTAAATGGCAAATCGTAGCAGAGTGTGGTGAGAATACCTGATATCAGTACCCTATGGTTTGCTGCTGAAGACCAAGTCATTCCGGATCTCTAGATGGGTAAGGCTACTGAGTATATACGGTATGATCATAGCATATCTATTTACCTTCTGTTTTTTAGATGAGGCTTTGGACCCAAGCTAGGCAGATGGGATGGTATGCCGCAAAGTGCATTATAGCAGATTCTTTAGAGGAATCTATTGACATGGACTTCAGTTTTGAACTATTTGCTCATGTTACAAAATTTTTCAATTATAAGGTAAGCGAACTAATTATAACAGTTAATTTAAAAGCACTGATTAGGTGGTATTGGCATCTTTTGATTTGATAAAACCAACCATCATGCCACTCAAACAAATGATTTCTTAGTTGGCTAATATTGACAAAGACACTGATTGTGTACTGTATATAATATTCTGTTAGTGTTCCATTTGTTATTTCTTTACTGATGCTAATCTTGAAGGCTAAACACTGGAACTGAATAGGGGCTTTACAAATACAAATCAACTTATGTCAGTGAATTTATCTTCCATCTTTGCACACAAATTCTTAGCCATATCCTTAAGTTGCTTTTTGTGGTTACATTCACTGCAGGCTCAATGTGGTGGTTGGTTCATTAAATGCTTTGCATCTCAGTGGATGATTAAGCCTAACGTCAACTCTTGAAATTAGTCGTGTTCCATGACAACTTTTTAAAGTAGATTGTCACTACAAGCAAAAAATGATGGTTTTTGTGTCATGGAAAAATATCCATGGAGTTGAGATTTATATCACCAATCTTGTTTAATCTGTGATCTAAAAGATGTAAATTCAGTTTTTCACAGGTGACAAAATGTAACTTATTTTGCCATCTTGTTCATAATCCTAAATTTTGTAATTTCTGTGGGATCATTCTGCTATCAAATATACACAATGCAGTTCCCACTATGGTCAAATCTCAAAGTACTTTTTAAAGACAAGTAATTTATTGCTCTTACAGATAAGGAAATTAAATCACAGGATGGTTAGCAGACTGCTGTAAGGTCATATAGTGACCTTACATAGTGATGTGGTGGCAGTGACGAATGTGTCTCTTGACTTCTTGCTCATGCTGCCTGAAGCCAATGATAATTATACGCATATCTCTGAGAGCGGAATTCCCCATTAGTGTCAACGCTTTTGAAGTTTACCACATTTGCAGCAATGAAAAGATTCTGAACCATTGTGTTGCTCTTGTAATCAGTGTTTTTATTTTTCCTGTGTCTAGGTGGTGCTTCTGGGAAAGTACAATGCTCAGGGTTTGGATTTAGACCATGAACTAATGTTGAGGTGTACCAAAGGGCAAGAATATGTCAAAGTGGTGATGAAGAATGGACGAATGATGGGAGCTGTATTGATTGGTGAAACAGACTTAGAAGAAACCTTTGAAAACTTGATTTTAAATCAGATGGATCTATCAGCATACGGGGAAGATCTCTTAAATCCAAATATTGACATCGAGGATTATTTCGACTGAAACAAAAACATGACTATCCATGATTTTATTTGAAGTTTTGACTTTCAGTCAAAATGTGATTTATAAAACATATTTACTTGGAATTTACAGAAATCAAGCAACCAGGTGTAATTGCAATTCTGGAGTGAAGATATTGGGCCAGTGCTGCTAGGCAGTAGCAGGTAGCTGGGTGTTGGGAGAGATGTGTTGAAATGCTGCAGCGTAAAAAAAAAATTCTTCAGCGTATCAGGGCAAAATGTATGTAGGTCTAGCATAAATCAGATTGGGAATTGTTCTTTTTTTTAAAACAGGAATTTTTCACACTTTAGTAATATAAATACTTGAAAACTTTGATCTGTGGCAATCTGATTGGACTGATAATTTGTTTGACAACTGGCTTTTAATTCCTGTCATTCTTAAAGTAGCAACTCCAGTGCGTTGGGAGTACTGTGCTGGCTTGTCATAGAAGGCACTTAAAGGGGTAGCAGCTACATTGCATTTTCAGTATCACCTGCAGGAAGACTTGCATTAACAGGATCCCCTGGAGGAGCCTTACACTTGGTTACTGCCACATCATGCAGCTTTTCATGAGACCATTCCCACAGGGGATGTCCAGGGCATGCACTAAGTTCTTTGTGGCTCCTGGTATCCAAATATGCGTGCAGGTTCTTCCCAGGTAACTGACACTGTCATTTAAGAGGGCTTGTTTTTGGTAAGGCTTTTTTTTCCTCCCTCAGACTTACTTGCACTGTCCCATAGTATTGTTTCCAGGGAGTTTGTGGAGGTATTAAAGCCTAAAACTTGTATTTTGGTAATTGACAATTTTGAGCTGCAAAATAATTACATGGTTTTATTTCTGCCACTAAAATAAATTTACTATAACAATCTAGCACACAGTATGTTAGTTATACAAGTAGCATGTTTTGTGATGTAAGGTTGCTTACATCTCAAGCCTTTCCTACAGCTAGTTTTCAGTATCTGTTAACCCTTGACAATAAGTGCTCAAAGGAGCCTGGAACTTTAAAGCCATTCCTAAGTATCTTCTTTGTATTCAGTAATGCAAGCAACAGCAATGAGATACTTTACTTTTTTGTGTTGAAATGTTTTCCAAAGCAATTTTTTAAAACCTCTGATTAATGGTACAGTCCGTTCCACTGACTCAGGATGGCTATTTTCATTGCAACTTCTCCTAGGAAATTCCTTTAGCCTAATTGTGTAGTATTCATTTCCATTCAAAAATAGGCAGGCATGAATTAATTCCACTTAGAGGGAAGCTTTCAGTTAAGTGGTGTGAAATGTATGAAATTCTAAGGTTTACTCCTAACACATTGACAAGTAGTACTACAAGAAACAATAATGATGAATCAAAACAAGTAATTGGTATGCAGTACAAATCTATTTTGGTATACTGGTGGATGTCTGTCTTTGAAATAAATGGTCCGAAATGGAAAACTTGGTGGTTGAACTGTTACATTTATTCCCAAACTATACAAAGGCTCTGAGCCAAAACTATTGAAACAAGGAAGTTCAGTATTACAGATGCTCCATCACTGACACCTGCTGTTCAGAGAAAGGGGTGTGTGTGGGAAGCATGACTGCAAGAGATAAGGCTGAAATGTTACTTAACTTCTGTTAGGAGCTTGACTTATTTGATATGAAGCACTAACCTACAAACATAGCAGGTGTCATAAGCCCCCGCCCCCAGCAGCAGTTTTCAAATATAATTTTAACAGACTGGAAAAGCTGTTAAATAAACGCAGCATGTAAGTTTTGAAAACTTGAGTGGAGTAACCTTGAGACTTTCCCATGTATCACTAAATGCCAAGGTTTTCAGAAGTAGGTGCCAAACAATAGACTTGACTTTGTATGTTGACACCTCAACTTTTCCTTGGTCCAAAAATTTCCTTGCTCCAAGCTTTTCCTTGGTCCAAAAATTCTGAGCACTAGTTGAAGTCAGTGGGAGCTGCTATCTGCTCCTACTAAGTCTACTTTTAAGCATACAAAGTTACTTGGTTATTGCAGCTATACATTGTTTTCTTTTGCTGGAGGGGGAGGGAGGCTGCACAATAGAAGAGAAAGGTGAGTTTAGTTTTATTTTAAATTCATTATTTAAAGATTTTTCTCCACTGATCTAGACTGTTACTGAGCCTATATAAAATTTTGGTAAGGGAGTAAAGGGGAGTTAAGGTGATCAAAAGTCACTCTGAAAAGCAGCTTTTTTTCAGAGCCAGCACATTATATCCCAAGGCCAGATCCAGCACTTTTAGTATGATCTATTACCTGCCTGTTTCTATGCAGCAGTTATTAAAAACCCAAAACAACAAAACCTTGGACTTCACACTCCAAAGAAGCAAATGACAAAAAACCCTCTCTGACTTCAGGGTTGAAGGATGAGGCACAGGAGTCAAAGTGTTTGTGGCAGTAGTGCTATCGTAAGCTCCACTCCCATGAGTACCATTAACAGGTGACTGCAGACATTGAGACTATAATGTTCCATGGTCAGTGAACTTCATTCATCCTTTGTGGGGTTTGAATCCACATGTCTGTCAGTTCTGCTGGGCTTCACAGGGTTGGCGTCCCCTGAAGCTTGTGTGACCTACTAGAGTCCTTAAGCTTGGTTCTTTGGGAGTAGGGAAGAAAGTAATGGTACTCTCTCCCACCCACTCTTTTATTATGGCTAAAGAAGCTGTTTCTCACAACAGATTGTAAATCTTTGACATGTTTTTTCCGCTCATCACTAAATAACCAGTTAAAATGTGAACATTTAGAGAATTATCACTGAGCATCTGATTAGCATCCATTGAAATGAAATGAGGTAGGTCGCACCTCTGAGCAGCTGTTTCTGGTTCTACATCCAGCCATCACTCAACAACTAGTTCGACAGTGACCCAAATGTACTTTTCAGCAGCCAAGCCACATTCTTACAAATGGAAGCTTGTGGGGAACAATGCTGTAGCATATCATTGCCTCTTCCGTACCAGCACAGCCTAATCACCGGTCTGGTCAGGCCCAATGCTGCCAGCCCTCTCCTGGAAAAATGCATTGACAGGAATTTTCCTATAGTATTAGCTGAATGCTAGTGGTAGAGTTGTGGGTGTTTGACCTCGGGTCAGAGACAACTCGAACCTATTTTAAAGTGAGCTGAGCTGTTTCTTTTTTTTCACCATAGGCTAAAAATAGCCAAATAATTTGAGATTTTGCTGATGGGCTTGCATGCATTTCTAGCATTGGTAATTTTCATGCAGTGGGACAAAAAACTTAACGTTAAGCAAATTTATACAAAATGCACCTAAGATTCTCAGTTAAGAGGGAAATATTCATTTGTTGCTTTTTGAAGCACTGCATGCCAAAGTTTTCCTCATTAACGGTTTGAGTTTGTTTAAAAAGTAGCTACCAGTCAGGATATCTGACATAAGAAATAGCATAACTATTATAGCTGCTCCTGCTGCGATGCTCCAAACTTCCAAGGTTCAAGTAGCACACGAGAAGTACCACTCCTGCAGCAAGCAGTGAAGGCACTTCAAATACGGGTGCCAACAACTCCTTGTATACGTCTTCAGGAAGGGGTAGGTTGCAAATACGCTAGCTACAGTGGCTGAGACAGGTGCAATTTAAGGTGGAATGATAGGGGTTCTCTTTGGGCCTGGGGAAGGCACGGCTGTGGGTGTTAGGGTTCCTCGAGCCTTGTGTCTGGTGCCTCTCCCACATCAGCCAGAGGCACACTGGAGCTTGCAGATTTTAAGGCCACAATCTGTTATGGGAGTGTTTCATTGGGGCTTCCTGCCCAGTCTCCGCTGCTTGCCCCCATGTTCTGCCCCACCTGATCTGGTTGCAACATTCACCACTCACAACCTGTTCATGCACAGTAGGAGCTCTACATATGGCTCCCCAGCAGCTTCCCCTGCATTCAGGTTCTCTGCTACTTCAAATGTTCCATGCAGCCAGCCCTCTCCCACAGCAAGATTACTTGCTGGGCCAGGTTCTTCCACAGAGTTTCTGCTTCCACCCTCTAAGGGCCAGGAGAAGGGGATGTGCCTGCACATCCTTCCTGGATGGTCAGTGGGAAGGAATTGATAGGAAAGGTAGTTTCCTGCTTCACGATTTAGACACAAGGCATTTTGTGAGACTCTTGTACATCAGACAACAGTAAGTGAGATACAACTTGCA
Source organism: Mesoclemmys tuberculata (assembly GCA_007922155.1). Taxonomy (NCBI): domain Eukaryota; kingdom Metazoa; phylum Chordata; order Testudines; family Chelidae; genus Mesoclemmys; species Mesoclemmys tuberculata. The sequence continues at coordinate 105,113,725 of ML675616.1, forward strand.
GGTTAGAGATAATGGCACAGAAGAAGTGAGCTAGAAGCCTGGTGGGGGAGCAGGTGAAAAAACAAGACTATGTCTTCAATTGAAGAAAATCTAGAACTTTCTGTGGCCAGAACTCAGAAGCATCAATCATTTTGTTTTATCTTTATTTTACTCTTGTTTTCCACTGCTTTAGTCACTGTTTCTCTATATCAAGCACATAGGGCTAAAATACACTATTTCAGAAACACAGAATAAAACCATGTGCAGCAGTTGTGTGACTTACTAACAATGATTGTTTCAAGACAAGATTTTGAAGCAAAATAGTGAGCTTCCAAAGAAATACAATGCCCAGTTCTGTAACAAAGTGCAAAAAGTCAGTACAATCATTTCTATGAAAATATATCCTATTTAAGTGCACATGTGCAGGTAGAATGTCAGTGTGCAACCAGGAGCCTTCAGGCAACTTAGTTTGTTCATAGGTTTGTCTACATTTAATAAAAACCGTAAGATTGGTACTTGTATCTTTGAGATTAAAAATTGCTTGACATTTGAGCTTGCCATCAATAAAAGCCTGGCAGTTGTCATCACCCTGCACTTACAATGAAAGAAGGGTGGACCAGTACTGCTTTTAGGTCTTAAGCCACATACTATGTAGAATTGGGCATCTATACTCCATACTCACTTCAATTCTGACCCACTGTGATTTGTTAATGTCCAGTACTAAAAAGAGTTCAGTACTAGACTTTCTGCATGCTTATAAAGTGGAAAAACCACCATTTATAGCAAAAAGCAAGAGTAATGGTTTGGCAGCAATATCTCACCACTTGTCGTTCTACCCATAAATTACTCCCTTGTACAATGAGCTCTCCCCCACCTTAAGCTTTGACAGCGCCTGGGCTGAACTGGGAACAGAATTTAGAAACTGTTCATAAAAGAACTAGGTAAGTTCATGGAGGACAGACCCATAAATGGGCAGGGATGCAAAAATCAAGCTCTGAAGTGGCTCTAGCCTTTGATCCAAAAGCTGGGAATGGATCACCTGTTCTGTTGATTCCCTCTGAAGCACCTGGCATTGGCCACTGTTGGAACACAGGATACTGGGCTAGATGGATCATTGGACTGACCCAATATGGCCATTCTTATGTTGAATGTATTTCCAACAAAACAGGGTGAAGACTTTTCAAAACCAGTTTTGCCTGGAACAATATATAAACTCACTTTCTAAATTCTATTCCAGGGCCAGTGTACATGGCACCATAGTCAAAAGGTAGTACCAAAGCTACAAACTTTAGCTATATATCAGAAATTACCAAATTCCTCCCACTTTCAGACCATGAGAACAGCCATACTGGATCAGGCCAATGGTCCCTCTAGCCCAGCACCCTGTCTTCCGACAGAGGCCAATGCTAGGTGCTTTTGAGGGAATGAACAAAACAGGTAATCAAGTGATCCAGCCCTTGTCACCCATCCCCAGCTTCTGGCAAACAGAGGCTAGACACTTCCGAGCATGGTTTTGCATCCCTGTCTATTTTGGCTAATAGCCATTGATGGACCTATCCTCCATAAATTTATCTCATTCTTTTTTGAACATTATGTATTAATATGTATCAAAACTAGTTGTTGTCCTGTCACCAACCTTCCCTGTGATCTATCAAATCATTTTTCAGCATCATCTGTTTGTCTCAATAATAATTACAGCTTTGACTAACTAGTTCAGCACCACAAAAAATAACTTAGCACATTAAGGAGGAATTTCTTATGGACAAGCATTTTCAGAAACATAAATCAACACAACAATGCAGTCCTGAAGTTTCCTTATGTCATCCCATTAAAGGGATTAACCTATTTGTGCAAGTTTTGTTGACTGATAATTTCAGTGATCTTCGTTTTTTCATGTCAACAGATTCACTTGAAGTGGCTGACGTGCAGATTGCCATCAGGACAAAATTCAGCTAGGAAAGTGTAAATCTCTGCTTATGTGGAGTAAGAAAAATTTTAGGTGTAGGCTAGTGTCCAACTGCAGATCCAGATTAGAACTTCAAAGTTCTGGGGGTTTGAGTCCATCTCTAACATACATATAAAAAGTACGCACATATACTCCAAAAAAACCAAAAACCAACATGGTGCATTAAGGATAAGCCTTACTAACAAGCCACTTTATAAAACCTGCACTGGTCAGTGAAAGCACATGGCACCCTGCCAGCAAACAACATGCTTTTACTAGCTCAGTTCTAAGGAGTATAGACAAGGCCATGTATGTTCAGGATTTAGGAATGACAGGTAGGGATTGTTACACATTAAGACAATCTTTCTCAGATTGACCAATGCACACAGCTTTCCTAATAATCCTGATGGTTATTATAGTGCTGCTGGTAATCTTACATCAACCCTTTGAATGCATATTGAAGATAAAATAAAGTTAGTCAAAGGAACACATCAGTTTCAAGCTCCCAGGGCATCACTGCAAACAAAAATGATAACATTCAGCTACGGCGTGCCATCTTCAACTTTTCCTAAAATTGTTTTTGAACTCAAGTGGAAACATTCACCACTGAGGCTGAATAACGTTTTTACAGCTGTAACTATTTATTAAATAAAGGGACACCATCAATAATATTTTAATAATCCATTTTTGGTTTTACTTTGGTTTCTTTTGCTCTCGTGTAGAAATTGTAAATCAGCACGGCTCCCTTGACATGTGGGACGATGCCAACTTGCACCATCCGAGAATCTGCTCTGAGGTCTCTGTTAGTAAATTTTATTTTCTGTTTACTACATACTGATTTATTTCCTGGTTTCTCACAGATGAGCCAACAAAAGCTGCCTTGTTTCCCATCATCATCATCTAAACTGTTGCCAACAATTAGCAGGGTTCTACGAACAGGTATTGTTCAGTGGCTTGTGTTCCCTTTGTGGTCTACAGAAATAGCAGTTACATAAATGAACATATATGTACGTTTCTCAGAAACAAAACAACTGATATAAAAAAATTAGGACTGAGAGGCCACACAATAGATAAACTTAATGTAGGCCATATTCTAGATCTACACTTAACTGTGAGAGTACTGGAAACATTTCCACAGCTGCTCCATGTCTTCCATGAAATACTGATCATGAGAGAATACTGCCACATCCTACCATAGCATAGACTGGAGCAGAAGTATGTGTGTTTTTGTGAGACCGGGGGCCTAATCATTCCTCAGTGAATGGCAAGTTTCCCACTGACTTCAATGAGTACAGGATGAAGTCCACCTTGAGGTATGATGAACAGTTTGTGTTTAAAGGTAATGACTTATTTTCTTGATTAGATTCATTAGTGAAATTACTGTCTGTACATTGACCAAGTAATACAACAAACTAAACCAACAAAACATGCTTAAGGGCAAGGAAGTTCTTCTGTTTTTTAAAAGGTGATTTTGAAAAGCCAAGAAGGGAATTAGGTGCCTATCTCCCATTGACTTTCAATAAGAGTTGGACACCTAGCTTTTTCATATGTTTTAGAAAATACAACCCTTAAACCAACGTACCCTTTTCTACTATTTAAACAAATCTTGAAAGGGTCATTTTCCATCTGAATAACAAGCAGGAGGCATTTAAGAAGATGCGACCCTAATTTCTAAGAGAGGATGTGAAATATATTTGTTGTTGTAGATGTGAATATATGATGTCTACCTTGCTTTTCCTATCATTGGAAGCAGTGTACTTAGAGGGTATAATCAGGATGCTTTGTTTATATGAGCTTTAAGTGCATTATTACAGTATATTGTACTACCATAGATTGTATGCTTCGTAAAATAAAGAAGATTGAAAAAGCAACATATATTGAAAGAGTCTGCACGAGGCACCATGCTCATATCACCAGATATGATGGATTGATTATTTTGAGAATAACCCTTTGTTTATCCTTTGTCTGCTTAACAGCATGATGCCAGATTGTCTGCTTTTATGTTCAGAAATTGCATATATTTGTTTTTTGCCCAACCTTTCTGACGAACTACTAACACAAATCCTTTGCATTTAAGAGAAAGCAATTAATAAAATAGAAACTATACTTCTGCAATGAGTTCTCACAAAGAAGGAGAGACGATGTGATCCTGGATATATTTTTCAATGTAAAATTCAGTCAAGGACTATGAGCTAGTCGTCGTCATCCTCAATCTTAAGCTTCTTTGCTTTGAAGTTCTCCTCACAATGGCGTCGTTTATGCTCTTTTGCCTTCTTTGCAGCAGAGTTTGAGACTGTCTCAGAAATGTCTTCTTGTATGTTTCCACCAGATGCTTCAGAATTATAAGACCAAGGAGATTTGACCTGTGGATCATAAACACAGATCATTTAAGACTAAGACTCTCTTTCTCCTCCCTCAATACAAATACACAGAGAACATACTATAAAGATCAAGCTTTAAAAGAGCTTATTAAGGGTGAAGCACGGATAAGTCCACTTCTTTGCTTCTATTCACAACAGCATCTGAGAGACGTTCCTGAGCCTTGTCAAATTTCTTCAAAGCCCACAGGGCAGCATTAATTGCGTATTATGCCCCCACAGTACCTGCTACATTCAGGAGAAAGATATTACTGGCTTAAAGGGGTATTTCAGGTTCAGCTGCACCAATGACAAGATACATGATGTAGCAATGACAAACACATTAAGTTGCTATATGTAAAATACTTGAGTTTTTCAAACTAAATACAGCAATTACTTCACTCATTCAAATTATCCATTCCTGCTAACGTTAAAGCCAACATGGCTGTTGCAACCAAATGCAGCCTTATTAGAATGGATCAACAGTCTGATTCTGTAAATTCTTGTTCACATGGCACAGTTCTTACATGAGCAAAATTTGGCGCGTTCAAGACTCAAATCTGTTTGAGGACTAAATACCTGTTTTAACTTCAGGTGCAAATAGGTATAAAAGGTAAGTGGTTCCTAATTTTATGTAAGTACCACTACTTTCGTTAATGTGTAATTTATTGGAGAGAGAGGCTAACTGAAATGGAGTTTGCAGAAAAATTCAGTTATATCTAATAGTGACTACAACAACAATTCTAAATAAGTGTAAACAATGGTCCAAGTTTGTGTTACCTGACATGGTGTTAATTCCTATGAATGCAGCTGAAATTGATAGCATTGCTAGAGATTTGCATAGGTGTAAATGGAAAGAATGTGTTATGACTACATAGTTTTTGACTTATTAATGTCCAAAGGGTTTCAAATCTAATCAACACAGCTATAAGCCTAACATGGAATCTATAATTTATGAGAGCTGTAAGAGACACTTCACAGTGACAACTCTAAGGCTTGTGGTTTAATATTTATATTAACTGGGGTGGAAGGAATGATATTGTGGAAATATGGTTCTAAATGTATAGATCACTCATGTTAATTCCATTGTATTACACACAGTGAGAACACCACTTCTGAAAGGTTTTTGTTTTCTTTTAAAATCAGTACAAGACTTTTCCCCTTCTCCTCCGCAACCCCACACTTTGCATCTTAAGATGCATAATTGGAAAGACAAAACACCACCACAGAAGGATCAAAATAAACATATTTAATGAGGTAGAGAAAGTACAATGATTAAAACATTCTTAATTTTACACACAGTAAACAGGCAGTAGCCAACTATGGTAAATACTAATAGAAAAATCATAATAAGTCAACATATATGTAAATACCTTATCAACACCCTTTTTGTTTGGTCTCCCTGGCACAGTGATAACATGTGCCTCATTCTTCAGCAGATCAGCTTTGGGTCCTATTTTCAAGTAGGATATTGTGGCAAATGCTGTGAAACTGAAGTCTTCTCTGTAAAAGTTAAAGCACAGTCAGAGGAAAACACTGGAAACAGGAGTAGTGAAGTGGGCAGAATGGGGGAAAATGTAGAGACATTTAGAAATGTTTATGAATAGATACCCCACTAGTAGCTTGATCCTCTTATACCTAAGCAGGCAAATAATCACTGAATTCAAATGGGTGTTGGCAGGACTGGCTCTTAAAGTGAGCACTTCACGCCTTATTTCCTTTTGCTGACTTTTTGGCACTTCTCATTGGTCTAGTGGGGTACAAACAATATGGTATCTAGACACTAAGTGAGGGAAAAAATGAAAATTTGACTCAGTTAACCTTCCTGGCCACTCCGGATCATTAAGATCAAATGTGTAAATCCTTCGTCATTTTTTATTCATAATAGAAAGTTAGGACCATGGGATGTCAGAGATCCTTATGAAACCGCTGTTCAAAAGAAAGCAGTACACATACATGGAACAGCAGATTACAAAATGAAATAGGTGTCATTTTCACTCTTTTCTTCAATCTCACATCCGATAGTAAACCCCCAATGCTGCACTAGGCTCTGCACAGGCAGTTTTCTTTGCCCACCTCATCTCACTGCAGTCAATGTGGCGCTGCACAAACGCAGCAATCAGTTTACCTCTGTAGTATTTGTTGCAGGATTGGAGACTATGATTAAAATGTTTAACATTTACAAAAAGAAAATACCAGCAGCTTTTTAAAACAACAAAAGCAAAAACATGTTACTTTTAGCCACAATTTTTTAAAAAAGTTTTCAACTTCTCGGTCTTAAAAATGACATTGTTTTCCAAAAGTAAACAGAAAAATAATATCTGTGCAAACTTTTTATAGTCTGTTAGAAGCTTCTGAAATGAAGGAATTGCTAAAACATCTACTACTGTCATAGTATACCAAAATAGCACGGTTGCAGAAAAAGTAGTAGCTAGTAGATTTTAAAGGAAAGAATAAATAACCACACATACTTCAGATACTGCTGAAGAATGAAATGGGCAATAATCCTCTCCAGTTCATCACGAGGGAGTGTTGGAGGAACAACATCAGCCACTCTTAACTTTGACACACCTTTGCCCAGCCAGGCATCAATTAATTTCAGTGGAGTGAGTTTTTCACTCATGTTATCCGCTTGCTCTAGTATTTTGATTAGATCCCTGCAGTATCCTGTTACATCCATTCTCTCAAATGCTACAAAGAAAAGAAGAGGACTAGTACTTCAAACAAAGCATACTGTACCAGATGTGTTACTTTTCAATAAAATATAAACAATTCTATACCACAGTAATCTCCCCTCTTTTGAGATCAGACGTTTGTGATAAACAATACATGATAAAGTCACATTTATGCTTGTACTTAAGCTCCAATCCTGCGAAGACTTTCACATACGCTTAACTTTACACACCAAATAATCAATGATTTCAGTGGCATTACTGAAAGCATAACAGTTACGCATGTGCTCAAGTCTTTGCAGGCTCACGCTTGTTATGATGTCAGTCATCTGAAATGCTGATATACTACTGCAGCAGCTTTTAGAAATCAAATTCCACCTAGAATTCTAGACCTTTCACAGCTACCTTCTAACGGGAAAAGGAACAACACTGACATTTCAAATAATAAAGCTGATACATCCAGCTAGTTTTTAAAAACGGATTTCATAGTGGTTTGTCATGAAAACGTCTTCTAATTTAGGATGAAAAAGCAATTTAAATCTCATTCAGACATATGATGTGACTTTAGTGTTTTTGTTATTTGTAGCATTTTGCTGACTAACTAGTCAATACATTATTTTTGTAACTGGATTAATTTTCTCCCCAGGGGTATTTATTATGGAACATTTACAGAGCATAGTAAAGTTACACAGAGATTTACAGAATATAAAATAAGACGTTTCTTGGCTCAATGAGTTTACAGACTAGAGACAGAGGAAAGTTTAATCTGACAAATTTATTCCAATGGGAGAATGGGTAAAAACTGCCATGAGACAGACGATAACAGCATCTAACGCGGGTCACAGAAAGCAATGTCATTTTCATGGCAACTTGCACAGACTCTTGGCCTAATGCCACTAAGTTAAGTTTCCCCAGAGGTATGTCTGTGTCAGAAGACTGAAAATAAAATAATCATCCAACAAGTCAATCTTCAGGAATTTTTCACTGACGAGTTCTTATCAGACATGGGTCCAAACCAAAATCCGGGATCTGAACATCTCCAAACTAAGCTGATGTTCACTTCCAGATCTAAATTTTGCTGCTCAAGCCTCATCTCTAATTATTATCTAATACTTCATTACTTGCAAAAAATAATATACTGTTATATACAAGCAAAGGACAAAATTATGCCAAAGAGGTCATTCATTCAAACATCTTCATAAGTGTCCTTCAGAGCCCATTATTAGAGCGTAAGCATGAAAGAGTGAGCGCGAGAGAGCGAGCACAGGGAAGAAATGAAGACTAGTGATCAGAGCTGGGGACTGGAGAATCAGGACTCCTGTACTTTACTCCAAGTTCTTCAACAACACAGAGCTGTTGGGACATTTAGATCACTCTGAAATCTTTGAATGACAGGTACTATGTAAATGTAAGTTGTTTGGATTCCCTCCTCTTGAGTATTCTTTGTAGTCTTAATATAATTACATTAAAAAACATTAAGATTGCAAAGAAAAACACTTAAAAGTTACAACATGCCATAATTAAGGTTGCACAGGCAACCTTAGTTCTGCCCCTTGTGTGTGTGAATAATGATTAGGGCTGCAGTTTTGTCACAAATCAGAATTGTGCTAGTTAATTTAGTAAAAGCAGTGACTGCTCCGTGATTTTTAATCATCAAAAAATGCCCTGACAAATGAAATTCAAATTTACCTCTTCAAAATTATAGTGTCCCACTATAATCCTCCACTGCCTCCTCAACCCAAGACCGGGGGCACCAGCTGCTGGCAGCAGCACCTTCTACTCTAGCACTGCAACCCTAAACTTGGGCTGGTGAAAAGAGAGGAGCCCTGCACACAGCCATCTCAGGTAGCAGCAGCTCTTGTGTCTTGCAGGCCTGGCTTTGGCTCCCCACTCCAGGTGTCGTGACCTGGCACACAAGGTCACAGCACTGCTCAGGTTTGGCCCATCCAGCTCTCTGTTGTGATGGAGGGGCAGCTCCATCAAATCTGAGTAAATGGTGCTGCAACCTCATGCACCAGATCACAACACCATTTAGGTTTGGCTCGGCCATCCCCGCCACTCATGACAGAGGGGCAGCAAAGCCAAATGTGAGTAGACCGAGGGTTGGGAGCCAGGCCCCGTCCCACGGGATAGGAGTCACCACTGCAGGGTGAATGAAGAGCGGGCTTGTTCTCCAACCTGCTGCCCTCACCCAAGATCAGGCCAGTGAGACAACCCACCAAGAACCTAGTCATGGACAAACAGAGATGTGCCCATAAGTTTTTAACCACCATGACAAACCTGTAGCCTGAATGATGATCAGTCGTTAATTACACGATCATACACTCCTTTTTCCACAGGACCCCTGCCTCATTCAGTGCAAAAGTATCAGAGCACTAGTAGGTTGTCATCCTCTACCTGGACCAGCACTAGAGGGGGGCATGACATACCCACTATGCCAGTGCGTTTAACTGCTGGCAGGAGAGGAATGGCGAGACATTTGAGTCTTTGGTTCCATTCCAGGCTCTGGAAGATAGCATGCTCTTGTGGGCACAGATCTTTCTGCCTTGTTCCTCCTTCTGTCCTACCCCCTCCAACCTGCCCCATCCCAGTTCTGTCTATTCCCCACCTCTGGCTCTTCATCCCAGTCCCATTCTCCTTGCGTACCAGTCTGCACTCCTTAGGCTTGCCTCCCCACCACCCTAGCTCCCAAGTCTCCTTTCCTATTCAGTCCCAAATGTCTCAGTTCCCAGTTTCTCTCCTCCCCCACCTCCATCAGTCCTACTCACCACGCTCCATGCTCCAATCAACTAATTTCCCTCACCGCCAATCCCTGTAGTCTCGTCTGCATTTAAATCAGGCACCTTCTTCCTCTATATGGTCTGGGCACCAACCAGTAGCCACTGAGAGCACAGCCCAGACAGCCGCCCTGTTCTCAATTCCAATGCCTGGCCCAACCCCCATCCAGAGCAGCAATTACAGAGAAAATCCTTCTGAACCCCCACAACCTTGAACTAGCACATGCTTGGTTACTCTGAGGGGATGGGCACATGTGCAGTTTGATCAAACACAGGAGCCCTAGGGGCTGGAGCATGCCAAGTGTGAATGGACTCTTCAGAGATTTTGGCAGCTGAATTCTAAGAAGTCTCTATTGAGCATGTGTGAACTTAATTTTTTTCAAAGACATGGCAAATTTGGGCAGATTTGCACAGAGGCAGCAAAAAGCCACATCTGACAAAAGCTACCCCCTGCCAAATGTCAAGGGTCTGTTGCAAAGCCCGAGGCCGTTAGAGCTTTTCAAAGAAAAGGACACCAGAATATATATTTTAACATGGGCAAAACAATGTATTTTTCCCTAATCTAGTTCTTGAAAACAGCTAACTCATTTTGGCTGACTTAAAATAAAAATAAATAAAAAATATTCAGCTTGAGGAAGATACTCACAACAGAAAATTTCAGCCCAGAAAATGGTTAAAGTTAGGCAAAATTATAAGCAAATGAAAACAGAGTCTTCAAATGGGAAGTGTTGAGCAACCTTAATAAAAGGCAATGCTACTAGCCTGCCTCTGTGATTGACCTATTAGTTGCATCCCCTTCCAGAAGACTTTAGACACCTTGTCTAGACTGGAAATTTCTTTGAAGCACATAGTAACCCTATTGGTTTCAGCTTAAACATAAATTTACTTACAAAGCTTCTCTCTACAGCAGTTGTCACACATTTTATTGCAGTTTGCAGAATCCCACACTTCATCAAAATGATGAGCAATCAGAACCCGGCGACACCTGAAAGTATAGGTATATTTTTAGAGACAAGGAGAAGAGTAAGAGGAGATTGTAAAATGCAAATGCATATATATATATTACAACAAATGAATGGTACATAGAAGTCCATTTAAGTAATCCCACCCTGTCTCAAAAAAAGAATAAGGGGTCACTCAAAATTAGAAGGCGAGAAGTGTAAAACTGATACAGGAAGTACCATTTTACACAATATATGAACAATCTATGGCATTCATTCTTACGACTACTGTTGAGTGAACACCTGTTAAATAAGAAAGGACTGAAATGAAAATGAACAGCATCTGCAATTCTAGTAAGTAGGGTGAAAACAACAAAAACTACTGATTCTAATGCTTCAGAACATCAGTTGACTGTTAGATTAGGCCAAGAAGATTTTCCCCTACCCCGCTGTATAGCATTCACTAACTGGCCAAGCACATCGTCGAGAGTGGGAGTTCCACCTACTTCTGAAGCATCAGTGTAGGAGGAGGTATACCAGATTAAACAGGACTCTGATCCTGTAGGTACTGATACAGCAAAAAAGCAAAATATTCCAGTACATACACTGAAAAGGGCTTGAAACCAATATGCTTTTAGTTGACATAAGTTACAGCTGTAACGCTCCTTCTAGACCCCATGCACATCTTTTAAAATAGTGAGAGACAGTGATTAGTTAACACTCATTTACTTCATATGCAAGATTAAATGTGATGAGCTTCAGATATACAAATCCTGGCATATGTGACTGTTCCTTATTAATGTTGATAAACATTAATTTTCTACTTCCAAGTTATTTGTTTAAAACAATCAAAAAGCCAGAGTAACTTACTTGTTCATGTTGTGGCAGTATGATACCATATCATATAGCTTCTGTTGCCCTACGTTCTCCATCACTACCATTGCACTGATTCTGAATATATCTCCAAAACCATAATATAAAATGCAGTCAGCTTTCTGGTCATCTCGACCTATAGTGCATTTAAAACAACACCAATTTGATTTTTCACAAGTTAGGAATAAACAAACAAAAAATGTTTTATAAACATGCAGCTGTGATCCAAGAACCAATTAATGCCCACTGGCAATGGGGTACAGAGGATTTACAGGAATCTCCAGATTCTGGTACATTCTTCTGGTTCACCAAAGTAAGTCATGTGAAGTCTCAAATGAAAGTCAATTCACATTGGTCAACATTATCCTCGTGAAATGTACGCAGATACTATGTAAGAAGTTATGTGTGTATACACCCACTGAAAAATATTCTCCTAAAGTCTGTATCAAGGAATTAGTCTTCAGCAAAGGTGAAAAATAGGTTCTCTGACAGACAGGAGATGTCTATCCATTTACATGTATATTGAGTATTGTCTCACTCACAGTAAGTCCCCGTTCACCAGTCTGAACTGAAATGAAAATGATGATTTATAAAAAAAGAACCAACAGGAAGAGAAACACAGCAGAGGAAGAGAACCTTATATTTAGGCACATATCAAAAGTTTGCTTGAGTACATTTGGTGAGAAAAAGAGGATGCCTAATCAACCTTCACTGGGGCAGTAAAAGGACAGCACTTTACTTTATGAAAAAGGGGTCTCAACCAGGGTTGGTTGAAAATGCTGAAGAGAACTCTGAGTAAGAAACTTTTAGATAGAAGATTAATCTGTTCATTTAGTCTCTAGAAGGTGTTATGATTATGTTTTATATGTAATCACTTCCAATATTCTTATTCCCCATTACCAGAATCTCCATTCTTTATTAATAAGCTTAGATATAGTCATAGTGAAAACAAGAATAAGTGCTGTGGTGCTAAGAAAAGTGCTGGTCCTCAACTGAATCTTATAAGCTGGTGTTTACTGTTCCCTTGGGGATAGCAGGCCCAGTAACTCTGTGATTGTTCAGGGTACAAAAAGCTGGACATAGCAGCGAATGTTCCAAATATTCGGGGGTTGGTGCGTACCCAGTGCTACCTGTACAGTAAGAGCGAGTGCTGCAGAGGTCTGGAGGACAGTGCTTGTGCTGCCAGAAGCTGTTGATTTCAGGGAGCTGATCCACAGCGGGCACAGACAAGACTACTTCACAGTAGGTAAGGGCAGTTAGTAGTAAGGTGCCCCACAACCCTGGGTACCCCTGGGGAATGTCACAGCAACCATACCGAATATAAAATGGGACAAATTCTGCCCCATTTACTTGTGTGCATGCAACCCTAATAGACTTCAAGAGGTACCCCATCCATAAGACAGAGAATCTGGCATATCCTATCAACTCAGAGAACTTTTAGGAATTTAATATCACATTTGTTAGGAAGAGAAAGGTGAATTTACCATATTTCTCATAGAAATAGAAAAATACAGATTTACATTTTGCTTGATCAAAAAGGCAGATCTACAAAGGCAGATGTTTAACTGCCACTACACCTCCTGAGCTACATATAGACTCAAACCTCAAGTGCTGCTATCACATTGTGGAAATACTCTAACAAAGCATTCTACTTAAAAACTATTCTGCTTTATATAGCTAGGATGAGTGACAATTTTTCCTTTTGATTCCTAGTACGACTACATACTGTTGAATGTTCTCATGCACTTGCCAAGGCTATGGGAATGGAAGAGAAGGTCTGAACACTTAAGAAATTTTATCACATTTACGAATAAGGAATTGTTTTATTTGGATGTAGGGAAAACAAGGAAGCTCTCACATTTTAAGACCACAGGCCAAACTCAGCCATATACAGCTGAAGTAAATGCATGCCCATGTTGAAGAGTTTGAGTCAAACCAGTAGTTACACAAGCAATAGCATAAACTTTCATAAAACAAGGTTAATTAGGTGTAAGCAGCACCAGTGTGATGTAAATTTACACTAAATATCAAGGGGCTGTAGTTAGAGCCATTCACTGGAGGTCCCTAACTCATCAACTTCAATTCATCCATGTCATCATCTCCGAACACTGCCTGGAAATAGTTCAGTACTAGTATAAGCAAAAGTAACCTCCCACTGATTTCAGTGGAAGTTGTGCCCTTCTTATGTCAGTACTGAAGTTGACACCTAACATATACATACGAAAAAGGCAGAGTTCAAATCTCAAGTCAGTTGCTTCATGCCTTCAGAAGCCACCTTCCACATAACTTCAAATCCTCCCCCTGAGTTTGGGCATTAATATATAACCAAAGGAAAACCAGCTACTGTCCAGCCCTCCAATATTTGAGCATCACTGCATTTCCTCAGCTTATGCTGTTGCATTCTCTCTCTCTTCTATATCTTTATTCCCTCTGAATCAACATCTAACCACAGCAGATGCTAAGGGGTATTTCTGCAGAAGATGCCATTTTTCAGATGAAACAAAACAGAGATCTTCACAATTTATGGTCCCATAGGCATTCTTTTAACTTTTGCGTACCGAGCAAATTCTAGTCAATCAAAATTCTCCCTGTAATCTCAATTAGCTGGGGTGGTATTATTCACTTTTTGCCCTAAGATGATGTGTTGTGTTGGTGTGCACAGGTCAACAGCTAATGCTCTTTTCTGAACAGATGGCTGCATTTCCATGGTGATGAAATGAATCTCATATGGAGCTCATGGATCACTTAAAGATAGTTTGGGATGAAAAGCACTAAAAAGTCAATGGTCAAACATCCCAAGTAAAGTTATACAAGCAGTGTACATCTGATCAGTCAAGAAACTGCACGTCATGAAGTTTTGGTAAATAGTGTCAAAACCAGAATCTGCTAAAAACAATAGGTAAAAAGCCAGATTTTCATTTACATTAAGGCTCTTTCACGCCATCCTGGCAGCGTAAAAAGCCCTTAAAGTGAGTGTAAATATAATTTAAGCCCACTTTAACACCTCTTTAATTGCCAGAAAGGCATAAAAGGGCCTTAGTGGAAATGAGAATCAGGCCACAAGCACAATGCATATTTGCATAAGAAAGCCATACTGGGTGAGACCAATGGATCCTGTCTTCTGACAGAACCCAATGCTAGATGCTTCAAAGGGAATGCACAGAACAAGGCAATCATCAAGTGATCCATCCCGTCAGCCAGTTCCAGAAACTGGGGCTCAGAGACTTGGGGGCACCCAGAGCATGGGACTGCGTCCCGACCATCTTGGCTAATAGTCACTGATGGACCTATCCTCCCTGAGTTTATTTAATTCTTTTTTTAATCCAGTTATTGTTTTTGCCTTCAGAACATTCCCTGGCAATGAGTTCCACATGTTGTGTGAAGAAGTACTTCCTTTTGTTTATTTTAAACTTGCTGCATATTAATTTCATCTGGTGACCCCTGGTTCTTGTGTCATGTGAAGAGGTAAATAACACTTTTCTATTCACTTTCTCCACACCATTCATGACTTTTCAGTCATATCATAACCTGCCTTAGACACCTTTTTTCCCAAGATGAAGAATCCCAGTATTTTCTCTCTCTCTCCTTATATGGAAACTGTTCTATACCCTTGTTCATTTCTGTTGCCCTTCTCTGTACCTGTGCCATTTCTAATATATTTTTGTGATGGGGTAATCAAAACTGCACATAGTATTGAAGGTACGGGCATGCCATGGACTTATAGTGGCATTATGATATTTTATGTCCTATTATCTATCCCTTTCCTAATGGTGCCTGACATTGTGTTACCTTTTTTGACTGCTGCTGTACACCGAGCAGATGTTTTGAGAGAAGTATCCACAACGACTCCAAGATCTTTCTTGAATGGTAACAGCTAATTTGTAATGTATCACTTTTTCATGCTGAATTAGAATTATGTTTCCCAACATGCATTACTTTGCACCTATCAACATTGAATTTTGCCTGCCATTTTGTTGCCCAGTCACCCAATTCTATGAGACCCCTTTGCAACTCTTTGCAGTCTGCTTTGGACTTCGCTATCTTGACTAATTTTGTATCTTCTGCAAAATTTGCACCTCCCCCCCACACTTTCTTCCCCAGAGCATTTATCAGTACCTTCAACAGCACTGGTCCCAGTACAGAGCCCTCTAGGACCTCATACTTACCCCTCTCCATTGTGAAAACGGACCATTTATTCCTCCCCTTTGTTTCCTGTCTTTTAACCAGTTACAGATCTGAGAGGACCTTCCCTCTTACCCCACTGACTGTTTACTTTGTTTAAGAGTCTTTGATGTAAAAAGCTTTATGAAAGTCCAAGTACACTATATCCACTGTAACACCCTTTTGTTGACCCCCTCAAATATTCTAGTAGATTGGCGAGGCATGATTTCCCTTTACAAAAGACATGTTGACTCTACCCCACTAAATCATGATCATCTATGTGACTGATAATTCTGTTCTTCACTATAGAATTTACCTGATACTGAAGTTAGGCTTAGGGGCCTGTAATTGCCAGGATTGCTTCTGGAGCTTTTTAAAAAATTGGCATCACATTAGCTATCCTCCACTCATCTAGTACAGAAGCTGATTTAAGTGATAGATTACATACCACCATTAATAGTAATTTTATATTTGAGTTCCTTCAGAACTCTTGGGTGAATACCACCTGGTCCTAGTGACTTATTAATGTTTAATGCTCTGTGTCAACATGCTGCAGTTACGAGGCTGTACAACCCCACACTGGGTCTGAAGGAGTTAATGCACAATTACAAGCCCACACTGGGTATGAAGGGGTTAATGCATAATATCTGACCTAGGTAGCCTCCCCTCCAGACTGGCAAAGCATGCCCCAGCTGGAAAGGAGGCTTAGCAGGGAGCAACTGAGCTCAGAAGGGGGAGGAAGACAGACCTATCCTGCAGGCTCCTAAATAAGAGTGTCAAAGAGGCCTTCACATGAATATAACAACTGTCTGCTGAGTCCAGTTGGAGCTGAAGGTTTAGTTGTCTTTTCTTTTACTATCTTATATTGAACTTGGAGCCGCTGGGGGAAGACCCAGGCTCCCCTACCTATCATCCTTTTTGCAGGAGGGACATAACCTTCATTTCCACCCCACCCCTTTCCAGTGTCTCTTCCCTACACAATCTAGTAAGAAAAGACTGAAGATGGTGAGAACCCTGACGTAAAAATAAGCCAAATACAAGGGTTAGGAACTAGACTGAAGACCTTTCCCACTAGGAAGCATGAGATTAGAAACCAGGTGCATTAACTACGAGGCTACCTGGCCCTCAGAGAACTTGATTACAATGGCACAAGAACAAACAAAAGATTATTTGTTTTGTAGAAATCTAGTCCCTGCACCAGCACACAATTGTTCACAATACCTGCACGTCCACTCTCTTGATAGTAGTTCTCCATGGATTTGCTCATTGAATGATGAATTACAAACCTCACATCTGGCTTATCAATTCCCATGCCAAATGCAACTGTTGCCACTACCACCTGAAACAAGAGTATAACAGTTAAACACTCAGAATATAGATCTATAGTTTATTTAAGTCAGATAAGTCTATATGTATCCCTAAC
This sequence comes from Mesoclemmys tuberculata, assembly GCA_007922155.1. Taxonomy (NCBI): domain Eukaryota; kingdom Metazoa; phylum Chordata; order Testudines; family Chelidae; genus Mesoclemmys; species Mesoclemmys tuberculata. The sequence continues at coordinate 105,130,853 of ML675616.1, forward strand.
CTGGATTTCACTGGCTGCCCATCCCTTGTGAACTTTGGTCTTATCTTTGGGATCCAGATTTGCATGGTAAGCATCTGCCTTAATTCCCAGTTTCCGCAAACTAATGGCAACCTGCTCTGAGTCCTTCTGTGAAAAACAGTAGATAATTCCTGTACCAAAGAAAACAAACAATACATTTTTTATGGCAATGAAACATTTAAGAAATAGTGAATTTCATGTTCGTGTAAGGTGCAGGACTAATAAGCTTGAAGAGAACATCCCCTATCTGTCCAAAAGAACTGATAAAACATGGGGAGAGAGAGTAGTGAGTCAGTGGTTGGGAAGTTTTGCACTATGCTTAGCCATGGAAGAGCTTCTCTTTAATGTGGAAAAAACAATTCAGTCTCTGCATCAATTCCAGTTTTGGACTTTCTGCTTAGGCAGCAATGGTATCTCTTTAGATACTATTTATAATATAATAAATAATACCACCACCATCTACCTTTTATATAGCACTTCTCATGAGAAGATCTCAAGATATTTTATGAACAAGATCAATACCATTAGCCCATTTTACAGATGGGGAAACTAAGGCACAGAGACGGTTATCTGAGAAACACCTATCCTCTAGGAAAATCAACTGAGAGCTCAAATACCTGGATTTCTGTTACCTATCAAGCTGGAGTGGATGTGAGGTCAAGGATTTTACGAACAAAAACATGACTTAAATGCTAGATATCCCACTCCAGAAGTACTGAAATATGATATAATGACACCATTTATTTTACAAAAGGTAGATTTTGTTTTTTTGGTTCATGGATGGAAATGTCAGGAAGAATCTCTTCACTGCCTACTAAATATATACATAACATGAATTTCCTGTAATTTGTTCTCATTTTTCAATATGCAGTGTTGTTGTAGTCATCTTGGTTCCAAGCTATTAGAGAGACAACAGATGAGGTAATATATCTCATTACACCTACTTCTGTTGGTGAGAGAGATAAGCTTTTGAGTTTACACAGAGCTCTTCTTCAGGTCTGGGAAAGATATTAAGCATGTCATAGCTAAATATAACAGACTAGATAGTTTAGCAAAAATATTTAGCACATATTCTAAGGGACCATTCACAGTGAAGTGGCACATTAATATTCCTGTAGTCATAGGACCGGGGGAGGGGAGGGGGCCAGTGGGTTACAGATTGTTGTAAATAAGCCATAAATCCAGTGTCTATTAAAAATCATGCTCTTAGTGTCTAGCAAAGTTATGAATTTAAGTTCCCAGGCTCATCTTTTGAAAAAGTTGTGCAGGTTTCCTTTGTGGATAAGGACTGATGGCCAGGTGTAGAGTGATCACTTTGTGAAAAGTGTTCAGTCACATGATATAAAATCCTATCTTTTATCATTTTCCTGTGTGAGTTCATTTGATAGCGTAGTGATTGTCTGGTTTCACTAACATAGTTACTGGGGCATTTAGTTCAATGAATGATGTGATGTTCACATGTTGTGATAGGCATGTGTAGGATCCATGGATCTGTTGTTCTGGCAGGGTCTGCTGCCACTTTGAAATGGTGTGTCCTGGTCTGTGGGCACCTTGTTTCTGATGATGAATTTGGAGAGGCTGATGGGTTGTATGAAACCAAAGAGTTCAGGACCCCCATCCTGAAATAAATCTTTGCTGAACCCCTCCTTTGGCCTTCATGCTCTTAATAAAGACATTGGATTTATTACAAGCCCACTAACCCTCCCCTCCTTTTTGTCCTATGACTACAGGGGTGTTAATGTGTCACTTCACCTTGAATGGTCCCCTAGCTAAATGCTAAACTGTCTGTTTGATCTTGTATTTAGCTGTGACATTCTTAGTACCTTTCCCAGACTGGCATAGGAGCTCAAAAGCTTGTCTCTCTCACCAACAGAAGTTGGTCCAATAAAGATATTACCTCACCTACCTTGTCTCTCCATTTTCCAAAGCATTTTGCAGGGTATTTTACAGCACCTCTAAAACTGCTTTTATAATACAGTTAAGCCTATTTTAAGTTAACACTGAAGGGAACCACAAAATGTTCTTATTATATGTGTTGCAGTAGAGCCCAAAGACCCTAATCAGGATCAAGCCCCACTGTGTTAGGCACTGAACACATACAGGAAGGCACAGACTCTATTCCAAAGAGATTATACGCTAAATAGACAAGACAAATAGTAAGGGACGTTACAATGTTGGAAATACACATCTTGTTACTTTTGTTTTGCTTTTAAATTGGCTGCTTAGTGGAAGGGGTCATCTGATAATGATGAGTACTAAATAAACTTTGAGGATACTTTGGAGCAGTTCCATAACATAGGAGGTTGCCTAAAAAGGAGGTCTCTTGTACAGGTTTCACTAGACTGTACAGTAATTGTGGGGCTATGAGCAGATTTGGACAAATTTTCTAAATTCCTGTTCTTCACTCTTTGGTATTTTAATTACTGATCAGGAATTCATCCCTAGGAAATACCCAAGTGTTTATTAGTTGTCGGTAAGAGCTGAGATTACTCAATTCAGACAGCTGCTCCTGGGTCCAGATCTGAAATTATACCGAAAGGTCTGTAATAAATTAATTAATATATAGATCCCATATTTTCAGTATTTACAAGTCAAACATTTTATTGTGAAATCTGGATACTAGGTGGCTTTATCTAGACCTTTAATACGTTTGAGGAGTTGACCCAGGAACAAGCTCGAAAAAAATGTTTAATTTCTAAAATATAAACACTTTTGGTTGAAAAAGAGGTTGATAAAAAAACATAATCAACGAAAAGATGGGAGAAGACTTTGGACAAAGAAATTGATCTGGAAGAGAGGATCTCTATATGGGAAAGGGGATATACATCTTCAATTTTTTAAATTACTGTATAGATGGCATTTCACTCCAGTTAATATCCATCATATCTTTGTTACTAGAGAGGAGCTCTGTTGGAGAGGTTGAAGGGAAAGCGGAACATGGCGCACATGGAGGTTGTATCCTGGAATTAGATGGTCTGGGCATGAAATTACTAAAGAGAATCATCTTATGGCGAAATGCCAGCTTCCTAGAGATCCCAGCCTGCTTACTTAATGCTCCAGTAAAGGATCTACATCTACAGAACAACAAATTAATTCATGTTTTACTGTTAGCAGCTAGATTCTGTATTGCATTTTATTGGAAATGTCTAAGCCCCCTCCTCCTATGGAATTGTGGCATAGTAAAATATGCCTTGTCCTTGTAATGGGAAAGTTTCTCACCAAATATGTACACAAGAGAAGCCCCAAGAAGGATAGGTATTTAGAAATCTGGTACTATTTCTAGTATATTCGGAGGGGGGAGGCTCCTCAGCCAGCCAGGGGAGGTTTAGCCAGGTTCTTTGAATATTAGCCTGATTCTGAACAAGTAATGCATTATTTATTACGTTACCATTTTACTGTAACATTGCCTTTAATAAAAAGCTAAAAAGCATTAGTTTTTGTATAATTTACCTGAGAGCCCTTTGTATCTTCCATTGATGATCTTAACAATATCCTCAATGAAGTCCTCACTGGAGGAAGGTTTTTGACGAACCTGAAAAACACAGGAGACATATAGGTAATATATACAAAGAACTTTTACATGGCTATTCAGCTAATTTGTTATACGCCTCTTATTGCACCTTTCCTAATACAGTAAACTCATCTACTCTTTCCTTTGGCTAATTTAAATTTGTTCTACAATTTAAAGATCCATTACAACTAAAAAGTTCATTCACACACTTTCCGGCAAAGAATGTGAAAGAAACCACAGAAGTTCCCAACTTTTTCAGACAACTATACCAGTTTTCTAGACTAAATTATTGGGGGTAGCGGCCAGTGCTTGCCACCTGCCATTCAACTGTGAACATTCAAGTCTGCCAACCCCCATTCTCACAACATATGGAGCAGCTCCAGTTCTACTGAAGGCTAACGCGAACAAATTTTAACAAGAGGTCATGGTGGAGCACCAAGGCCTAGCTCAGATGCTAGTTCATTAAAACAGGAAAGGATAGCCTCCAATATTACTAATCACAAAGACCTTGAGTTCAGTACCAGTACTGGTACACAACTTCTGGTTCCCCAGCTACCATTTAGAATCAAGTTGGCAAAAACTAGTTCTGAAGTAAAGTAAAAAAAGGACTACCTAAGACATAAGCAAAACAGACCAAGAACACAAATACTAGGATGCCAGAAAAAAAATCTAACTGTTTAAGATGATCTCTCAGTCTTCAGGGTTATTTGTGTCATACTCCTGAGTTCTCTCCTGTTTTGTTGGTTTTTTCCCTCCCCCAAACCTCTATTTCTTTGCCTTTCCTTTCTTTATAATTTCCTCAGGCAGAAATTCAGACTGAAAAATATTCAAGAGAAATGAATCTGACCGGGATTTAGCTTGGAAGAATCTTGTAGGAATTCAATATTTCCAAAAACACAGTCCAAAGTTGCCATTATTTGTCCTCAAGATAAATTATTAGAACACTCCTGGGAATAAATTATCACCAAAGGGAAAAGTGAATTAAGCAGAATATTGTCAGAGGCACCCAGGGCAGTTAGGGGCCAGACTTTGAATGAAAGTCATCACTGTTCTGCCCTAGAACTATAGAATAAAATTCTGTCTTCCAGATGGCATAAAATAGTGATGGTTCTGTGTACGTACAGCACCTAGCAAAATGGTGCCATCGTCCATAACATGGGCTCATACGCACTATTCCAATGCAAATAAATTAATACATACATACCTCATAGTAAAGATTGGGCCGGTTGAAAGATGCCGTAAAGGTAATGCATTTCTGAACACACAAAATTTTCTGAGCATCCTTCAAAACATGACTTGTTGCAGTTGCAGTCAACCCAATCAATGGAGCATTGGGAAATTGTCGTTTTAAGATACCAAGTGACTTGTAGTCTAAATAAGAACACAGGGGGGAAGTTTTGGTCTCTTATACCACAGTACCATATTAAATCAGTGCTATATTTTACATCTAATCTGCAGCAAGTTAGCAAGTAGTGAAGGAACTAATTTACAAATCCAAATGCAGTGATTAGCAGGCTGTGTCATATTGACAGAGTGGAGAGACTAGCTTTTTAACTGAGATTTATAAAAGAATCCTAAATTCAAAACACACTCTATTAAAATATATCCTTGTTAAGAAAATTAGAACACAAAACTAACATTAAAAACCTAAAACATGCATAATTTATATTTTGATTTGGATCATTTCTCACAAACAATTGCTATCATTAGCAAAAACAGATAAAGCCCATTATGTGCATCTAAATATTGACACTGTAATTTGTAAGCAATACTTTCTTTAGTAAGAAATTTAAAAGAAAAATTCCAAAAATAAAAATGTTTAGTAGATGATACTGTAGTCATCTTTATCCTGAATCACAAATTCTCTTTCATAGGCTAAAAACAAGCATCTGATAAATACTGGTTTTATACAGCTGACCAGACCAAAATGGTACGCAATTTTTCTTCTTGTAAATTACGTTAGAAGTGACTAAAGTGCATCCCATGAAATTCCTCAGCGTAGCTAAGGTAATTATGCCTCCAACAGAGAGGTGCACCATGAAGAGAGTTACATAGGCTTCTATTTTCCATAGGCATCACACCATATTAGAGCCACAATCTGCTCAACTTTATGCAAGATACAACTCTCAGTCCATTGGAAACTGCCAATGTAACCCACAGTTAGAAGTCCCTGACTTAAATTAAATTGAGCCTTTAGACAAGGCCATACATTATTTGAGAATGGTTCCAAATGAATGAAATTAAAAATCTTTGAACCAACGTACAAGTATTTTCTGTGTCTTGATAGTGAAATGTATGCACAATACGCAAGAGAAACATTTTCCCTCATTCAGGCCTAACATTTACTTATGCTTGAATAATTTTGCATACATGTTTCTGGACGGACATACCAGGCCTGAAGTCATGCCCCCATTGACTACAACAATGAACCTCATCCACAGCAATACGAGTGAGTCTCCCTGCTTGATATGCTTTCTCCAGTTTTGACATAAACATTTTGCTTTTCGCAATCTTCTCTGGAGTGACGTAAATGAGTTTTAGCTGTGAATTCTTATCCAGCATTTCGGTGTGAACCCACTTTACATGTTCCTGTTAAAAAAACAAAAAAGGAAGCTAGAAACTGACAAATCAGAATATCATGCTCCCCTTGTTTAGTTCTAGATCAGTTGTAGTTCAATGCTACACCCAGCATAAGACTTTACAGGTGATCTGTCTACAACTGTGTGTGTGCGCGCGCAAAACACAAATAACAGAATTTAGAAATATTAGAGTATTTAAAATTTAGAGTATTAGAGTATTAAGAATTTAGAAATATTCAGAGTATACTGGTACTATATTATTTAGGGTCATTATTTTCTTTGTAAAGTATCAGGTTCCAATTACATCTTTGCTGCTGTGTTTCTGGGAAGAATTCCTTGTGCAAAACAAATATCCCATACTGTAATCTTTATTATTGGATTTTCAGAGATCTCCATTTTTTTAATTTGTTAGACCACGTCAAGCTATTAATCCATCAGGTCCAGTACCCTGCCGCTGACAGTAGCCACTAGCTGAATGCAGTTTAACAAAAAACTACACACACACACACACACATCCCCAAAATGCAGTTGGCCAACAGGACAATGCCATACCATTGGGGGAAAAAATCCTTTCTGCCTCTTGTGGCAGTCAGTTTATATTCTGAAATAAGAGACTTGATTCCATGTATATTAGCCTGCATCACTAAATGATATAGTAATGTCTATTCTTTTACATCCAGAAACTTGAGAGGTCTAGCCAAAGAAAAATGACCTTAGCATAAAAAAGGCATATCACCTGAAAAATATTTTGATCCCATTAATGCAGTCCCACAAAATTTTATTGACTTCATGCTTCTGGCTTGTGTTTGAAATAGAATTGCAATATATTCCATTTTTATCATCAATATCATGGTAAGGATTGGCAAGAAGATTTTGTCCCTTAGCTTATAAATTTTCATGTCAATCATGCAAAGCTGAGCTAGTCAATAAGAATATCCCCTTAATGCTCACAAATAATATGAATAAAGGTAAGATGCCAGGGTTTATTTTGAAAATGTCACAAACTGAAATCAGAACTTGGCAGCTACAACTTGGCGTTAAACATACCTTACTGCTTGAAGCATTTAATAAAGCTGCAGAAATTCCCAGCTGCTCTAAAACCATTAGTTGATCTTCCATAAGTGAGATCAAGGGACAGATTACAAGTGTGAAACCTGAAACAAATAATCATTCATCTTACTTATCTGAAATTTTTAGTTCATATAATTTCCCACTGGGGACAGAACTGAAAAAACACTCTACAAAGCACTACATCAGAACTAATATAGATAACCTAAACAGGTCAGATATACAGTGACCATGTAAAAGGCTAATTTACTATGGGACTAAACACTAAGCAACAAGTTGGCCCCTTTCGTAAAAGCTGGCTTTTATAAAATCTAAGGCCAATAAAAATGGTTTCCAAATTAAAAATATAAATATATATCCCAATAAAGCAGGTGTTTTGAAAACACTCCCCTGCAATTGTGAAAATGGTTTCACAATTAAAAATATAAATATATCCCAGGTGTTTTTAAAACATTCCTCTGCAGAATCTGAAATCAAAACACTGTAGCACTAAGAAAGTGAAACTGACTTAAAAAGATAAACTGGCTTCAATGATTTACATTGTACAAACTTAAACTCAAGAAGTAACAGAGCACAATTAGTGAGAAAAATTTGGATTTTTAAAAATTTCTCACTTTTAATTAGTTAAGTTGTTGTTAAGAACCTAGACAAAGAAAACTGTTTGTTTAAAACATGTATTTGCAAGATCAGTGCCTATGTTTTTAAGCTGATAGTGTCCCTTTAAAGTGAAATACAGAAAATGAGCAGAAATATATTTCTAAGATACATTTTTGTCTCAAAACTGTTGCTCTATCTTCCTGTTATTGGGAGTTACGTTCCTTATTCCAAATAATACTTATCATTAGATAATTTTATTTATAATAGCTTAATACAGCATTGCATCTCTACAACTAGCCATACAAAAAGAAAAACTGAAATCTGTTTGCTTGTACATGACCTTTATTCTCATATACCTTCAGAACATACTGCTGGTAACTGGTAGCACAGACTCTTTCCACCTCCAGTAGGCATGACAAGACATATATCCTTTCCTGACATTGTAGCATTTATTGCTTCAAGCTGTAGAGCCCTAAACTTCTGGAGTTTAAAGCTATTATGAAGTGCATCTTTGATCTTCTTACACCATGGAAAGTCTGTAAAAAGGATCAAGTAATAAAAATACATTTCATAAGCTGAGATATCTAAAGCATATAAAGGAAAGCCAATTAAAATACAGAAGCAATTTTTACTGAAAGTTGTGTGATGTAACCTCTGGCCAAATTTTCAAAAGGCTTGAAAAATGGCACCCATAAGTTTTGCACATATAAGCTGAGGACTAGGGCGCATAAGTTTATAACTTGTCTGAAAACATTTTGTAAGCCCTCTGAAAATATAAACACAATATGTCTTCAGGCTTAGGGATCTATTCACTCTGTAATGTTTATTAATACACAAAGAAAGCAGGCACACCACCAAGAAGTTTAAAATGCTAATCCTTAATTCAGAAGATTAATTCAATGAATGTAAATGGAAAAAAGCACATGCCTGGTTGTTAATATTTATACGATTAGGCTCTACAACAGTAGCTGATCCTTTGGTTATTTTTCAGTGTGCTCTTAGACCAGTGTAACTCAAAGTGGAAGGCAGAGAAATAAGCAGTTCCAGGGAAAATATGAGGATTTAAAAAAAAAAACCCAACACTTAATAGCTTTCTTTTAGGGCCAAGCAGAGTCAGAGTCTACTTGCCTGACCAAAAGTGCACCCACTACACCATACCACCTTAATGACTACATTTGATTATGCGGTAAAGCTGGGGACAGAATTTGTCCAGTATACTTAGGTACCCCCATTCCACAATTTTTTTTTTTTAATTTGAAGTTAATAACTGGAACTTAAAGTTCCCAAATTATGATTCCATAACAAGGAGAAAACTGATGGTAATCAGTTATCGGAAGCGTCTGCCCAGCAAAGCCCTCTTCAGTATTCAGGAATATCTGAGCCATCAAATGCATTTTAATTAAATAGAATAAAACTTGTAAGGCAAACTGACCCACCAAAACTTCTTGACAAAAGGAAATGGTACAATAATAAAAGTATCCATATGGAAATAAAAAAAATAACTCCTCCTGAAATATGAGCGTGCCAAAATCCCATAGTCTAACTTTCATTATCTCATCAACACTGATAATTCTTGGTGAATTCTTCACGTTAAATGGCATTACTTTTACATCAGAGTAAGAGGATATTAACAATAACTGAATTTGATTTTGTAAACCTTGTTTGTTCCATGCCTCAGCTGAGGTTTCAGTTTCTTCACTTTCTCCAGCCTCTGAATCTTCTGAAAATTGCTTTATTTTATTCTTTAACACCGTCTTCTTATGAATAAGCTCCTGTTGTCTTTCCAGAAGTTCCTGAATCTGGATCTCTACTGCCTGTAGCTCACTATCAGTGGAAACCAGCTCCTCCTTTAGCACTGAAGGGGGGGGATTGGGGAGAGAAATACAACATTGTAACATGTAGATTTTTCTAATTACAACATCAAACCACATTAGATATTTTGTACCCAGTGCTTAATAGCAATCAAAATTATGAACCACCAAGAGTGTCTAGAAAAATGAAGAGAGTACTCTCTTACCTACCAGACACGTCTGTTGCTGAGATTAAAATATTTAATGTTTGTGAGGCACTCTGAAGGTGCAAAATGCCATATAAATATATTAATAAACCACAAGTGTACTTGTCTTTGCTGCAGTTTAGGAGAAGCCTGCCACACTGTCATGATGGATGATTGCCTTGGCTGTTGTAGAAAAATGACATGTCACAATTTAACTTCTGAAAGACCATATCCACCCTGGCACAGAAATGGACTCTGATTCATCATCAATTCCAAGGCCAGAATGTACCATTGTGATATAAGGTTGTCTTTCCCATCTTGTGATCCTACAGGCAAAACTAGCCTGGACCACTTTTAGTACACAGGGATGCATGTTAGCACAATGCAAGTAGCATTAACATGCTACTTTCAAATATGCCAGATGGTGCCAAACTGGGTGAACAAGCTCCATTCAGCTATTCAGTGAAAAGTATTCATGATGGGAACAACATTAATTCCAACAGAGGAGGGTGCACTTAGGATGGAAGCAAGGGAAGGTAGGGGACGTGCTAAAAAATATAGACCATGCTTCCAACTCTACCCTGTGTCTTGTTATGTCCCTCCTCAGGTCCAGAAGCAGAAGACCTGCAGAGCATGAATTCTGTGTAGATCTGCAAGCACAGCACTGATGTCATAGTTTTTCAGGAGTACAGCCTAAGATATAAATTTGGCTCTCTGTGTCTAAATACATTAGTGTGAATTGAAGTCAGTATTTCAGTATTTGGCTTCATGGCATTTGCCATTTAAAGGAGTACATTAGCACATGCATTATTTAATTGAATGGGTCAATGTTTCTGAGACACTTTACAGATACCCCATCTCACAAAAAAAATTTTCACTGAAGTTAATAATTGAAGTTAATAACTGGAACTTAAAGTTCAGATAAAACTATACCAACATATATTTTTAAAAAATGTTATATTTTGATCCAAACATAGCAAACATGCTAGTTCTCATGCAAAGCAGCTAAAGTAAGTCTGTGTGCCAAAAATCCTCGTGGAAGAGTTGCTGGAAACAGAACAAAATATGGAAGTTTTCCTTCCACAATACCTGAAAAAACAAGTCCATGTAACAGACTAGTGGCCTGTGAAAAATGCCTCAGTACAAAAATCGAAATCATTTAAAAAATGTTAGAAACAAGGAAAGCATTTTCAAACTTACTTTGTGTGTATATCTGTACAAATGAAAAAAGGCCAAAATGAAATATGAAGGAAAACATGATTAAAAAGTGTAACAACTAAAACCACTTTGAAATCTGAAGCAAATGCGTACAGTTGAATTAATAAGCAATGAAAATAGGGTTTCCTAACAAATATGAGGGTACCAATTAAACTGTAGTGGAATGAATAGTTACTATCCTAATTTTGGTTTACCTGAAATTGTTGTTGTCATCTTCAAAGTTGAAAGGACCTGTCCTTTATTAATAAAAGTTGCGTAAGCAAACAATTCTCTCTCTAAAAAAAATTAAAGCATTTTATTAAAAATCTTTATAAATCTATTATAACGTAATAGAGAAATGGGGGAAATTCCAGCTGAGACATCTAAAGCTACACAGGCCAAAGCATTATAAAAATATATCATATAGAGCAATTCTCCTCTGGCAAGGAAACAACCAAGAGTCCTTCCCGAATTCATGTGGTATTATGAACGAAAGAGCCAAGGTTATTAACTAGCACATCATTTAGTAGTTTCTTGTAAGATTTCATTGAATGTATTACATTAAATTTGCCTGTAATTCCACTCTGCTAAACCCCCATCCAGTTTTGTATTAATTCCTTTGATCCTGTCAGGATTCACAATCCCCACTAGAGGGCATCACACTTTTCTGCCAAAAATACCTAAAAACATACTGTTAACACAAATAAATGAATTCACAGGGAGATGTCAATGACAGGATCCCTAGCAAGTTGCCAGACTTTCAAGGTAAGTGTTCTGCCAATTTGGATCCTGAGTCAAGTTTCCCAGATGACATCAGGGGAAGCATGTGATCCTCATTAATGGGAGTTGGAGCATGCTGTAAAGAAGTAGTCCACATACTTTAGCTCAACAAAACAGAACTAGACTTTCCACAAATGCAAATATAAGACAATCAGAATTAACGACATCATGACCTGCTAAAAAGAGCACTCAACCACAACGAGCGGCCTTACGGGATTTTGTTTGGTATTCTATAAGAGTTAGAACAGCACCAAAAAACTCTTCAGTATATTAAGCTAATAAAAATTTTGAATCATTTTCCGTGTATGATCTTTGCCGAATTACAATAAAAAAGCAAAATAAAATTAAAACATAAAAATAAGACATCCTCCCTAACCTCAGCAGAAATACTGATTTGGGGAGGGAAAAAAGAAAAATTCCCCAGCAGATTTCTATTGTTTTTTCCTAAAAAGAAATCATGAGATAATAATAGGACCTATGCATGGAACAAACAATAGATCCAGCTAAAATTATTTGTCAGAAAATGAAGTCAGAAAAAATTTAATGAGTTCTGCTTTAGAGAGAACCTGTTTATTGCATAGACTATTCATTCCAGAAAGATTAATCTTGTCAGATATTAATCTACAGCAGAACCTCAGAGTTAGGAGCTGACTGGTCAACCACACACCTCATCTGGAACCGGAAGTATGCAGTCAGGCTGCAGCACAGACAAAAAATGAAATTAACAATACTGTGTTAAACATAAACTAATACAAAAATAAAGTGAAAGCAGCATTTTTCTTCTGCATAGTAAAGTTTCAAAGCTGAATTTAAGTCAATGTTCAGTTGTAAACTTTTGAAAGAACCGTAACGTTTTGTTCAGCGATACAAATATTTCAAAGTTACCAGCAACCTCCATTCCCCAGGTGTTTGTAACTCTGAAGTTCTACTCTACCACATAGGACAAGTGGCACTGTTCAGAATCCACTATAGCTGATCAGAAGTTTGTAAATCTGAAATTGACATCATCAATGAGATAACATCCCTTAATTTTTTATGTAAGTATCCTAAAGTTGCCAGGCTGGCAGCTCTGTACACTGAAGTCCCCCCATTTATCCAAAAAACAGAAATAGAATGAGCAGTGGCAATGCAGGCTTCCCTGCAACTGCCCAGACAACTGCATCTGACGAAGTAGGTTGCAGCCCACGAAAGTTTACCCCCGCAGAAATTTGTTAGTCTTTAAGGTGCTACAGGACTCTCCGTTGTTTGTGCCCAGAGGTTATTCCACCCCGAAAGAAACTGTTCAGTGCCCATAATGATTCATTCCTTGGCCTCTCTGCTAAGGCTGTCAACAAGGGTGTCAATTATTAGTTGCCTTTTCCTCTACTGCAGACACTAATGAACAGAACAAAGACCACTGACTCATTTCACATAGACTACTGAGCAATCTTTGGATAGTAAATGGTTTCGCTTACCAACTTTGCATGGATTCAAGCCAGAAGCCTAGTGGTGATGAGCTCAGTATGTATCTCACTTGCCATCCAGTTTCCAAAATAAAACTTCAAAGAGCCAAATACTAAAAAGAATTGTGATGTTAGTAAACCACTGCAAAAAGCTTAAAATTAAATAAACTAAAGCAAGAGCAGCTCCACAAGCAAGTTGTGACAGATAACTCAACAACAAAAAAGGGAAATGAGATATTCAAGATCTCATTAAAACACTCAGCCAAAAAAATCCCAAGTTTGTAAAAGACATACTTAGAAGTAGCCCAATTTAAGTATCAGTCAACAGCAAATAAGAGAAGTATGGCAAGTGAAGTAATATCTTCACCCCAAAAGATTTAATGTCCCTGCGCAAGGATAAAGGGTAGATCCAGATAAAGCGCTGTTTTGCCAGAGTTACTGAAAGGCGCTCTGCTTCAGAGAAAAGGGAAGCTGTTTATGGCACAGACTGCTTCAGAGAGATGGAAAGCGTTCAAGTGACATGCTCCACCCTGTAGAGAGAGGCGGCCGGACCGCTCTCACAGCCCAAATACAGCAGAAGGCGATTCAGCGGAGCGCAGGGTGTTTACATGGAAAATGTGCGTCCGGCCCGCTGTACCAGGACGGTGATGTCGTGATGGACTGGCGCCGTTCCCTGGCAAGGAGAGGGCTGTACCCGCGGCCAGGAGGAAGGCGGGCAGGGCAGCGCTAGCTGGGCGGACCCCGCCGGGCGAGTCTGGAGCCGGGCGGCCGATTGCTGCGCGAGGGATGAATGACGCGGCGGGGAATTCCGTGGGTCTCTGCGCACGGACCCGTCACCCACTCTCGAGACATCCCCGCAGCCCGGGACCGGCTCGGGATCCCCGCGGCCGCCGTTACCCAGCGCAGGGGGATCCGGCTGGAAACCCCATGCTCGGGCACGGCCCCGCCCCGCTTCCTTCAATGCGCCCCGAATAACTCCCCCCGCCCCCCACCCACGGGCGGCCCCGCCATACTCCCGCCGTGCCCCTCCCCCCGCCGATGGGATGGGATGGGGTGCCCCGCCCTGCGACACCACCGCTCTGTCCCCCACGGCTACCCCCTCCCCACGTGACGCGCCGAGTCCTACCCGTCGCTCTGCCCCCGTGACCCCCGTGGGATGCCCAGGCACCGGCTTCTCTCGTTCCCCCGCCCCGAGCTCGCCCCCTTCCGTCCGCCCGCCCGAAGCCCCCGCTGCTGTAGCGCGCGCGCGCGCACCCACCTCAGTCCCTCGCTCGCGGGCGGCCGGCAGTGGAGCCTCCCTCCCGCCTGTTTCCCGCCGGCTGCTCTTGCCCCGCCTGCCGCTGACTTCCGCCGCCGGCCTCGAGGTGCCCACCAACCGCAGCGCGCGCTCTCCTAGAATGGGCCCAGCCGGGCCCCCGTACCGCGGCGGCGGCGCAGGCGGCGATTGGCCCTTCTCCCGCCCGTGGGCGGGGCCGGGGAGGGGGGCGCGGCGGGCCGGGGGGCTGCGTGTTTCCGGAAGACGTGGCGGCCGCTTCTGCTGCCGCTGCTTCCACCGGCCTCGAGTCCCCCGGCTCGCTCCCCTCCCCCCTCGCTCCGCCGCCGGCCGCCCGGCCCCGCCGCCGCCGCCATGATCTCCCTCACCGACACCCAGAGTAAGCGCCGCGCCGGGCTGGGCCGAGGGGGCTGGGGCGGGGAGCTCCTGGGGCGGGGGCCGTGGCCGTGGCCTGCCCGGACGCCCTTCCCCCGGTGGGGGTGTCAGACACCGCGACACCCCCCGTCCAGCTCGGGATGTTGGGACCGAGCGTGTCGGGCCCTTTGTTCCTGGCGTTGCCTGCGCGTGTGCGCCGCGCTCCCGCCTCATTTCTGTGCCCGGCGGGGGAGAGCCTTTGCCGGCTGCAGGGCGGTTTCCCGACTTCCCCTCCGCCTGCCCTTCCAGAGCCGCCCCCAACCCGCGCCGGGAGGCCTCTGTAATACCCGGGATCCCCTGGATGGGCTTAGCGCGTCAAACAGGGATTTAAGGTCTGAGCAGAGCAGACCTGCGTGTGAGGGCTCAAGAAAAGGCTGTGCCTGTAACTGCCCACACGGGCGTGCGCTCACACCTCTCTCCAGCCAGCACTGGGTTAGTTACCTTCTGGGGAAAGGTGCTTCAGCCATGCTTACTACCCTGCCTCTGAGGAAACTTTGGAGCCATTCCCAGTTCATTGGGAAGAGTGTTTCTTGAGGCAGTGTGTCTAATTGTTAGAGTGTCCTTTAATAGAACCGGGAGGTTTATAAACAAGAAAAGTAAAACTCAGCTGAGTGAGTTCCAGCCTCTGAAGTGAAATGCAGACATCCCAAGTAAAGTTATACAAGGAGCACACATCTGAGCAGCTCAAAAAGTGCATGTCATGAAGTAATCTTGGTAACTGTGGGTGTTACAAAACCAGAGTATGCTACAAATAAAAAGCAGAGGGCCAGATTTTCATTTACATTAAGGCTCTTTTGCACTTGGCTGGCAGTGTAAAAAGCCCTTGAAGTTAGTGTAAATGTAATTTATGCCCACTGTAAGACCTCTTTAATTGCCAGAATCGTGTAAAGAGGCCTTAGTGTAAATAAGAACAAGGCCTAAAGCACAACATATACAGTATTTGCATAAGAACGGCCATAGTGGGTCAGATCAGTGGTCCATCTAGTCCAGTATTCTCTCTTCTGACAGTGGACAGCGCCAGGTGCATCAGAGGGAATGAACAGAAATGCTAGAGTGACCCATCCCCTGTCATCTAGTACTCAGAGGCTTAGGGGATGTCCATAACATGGGGTTGAATCCCTGATTGTCTTTGCTAATAACCATTGATGAACTTACTTTCCGTGAATTTATCATATTCTTTTTTGGGTTACAGTTTTTGCTTTCACAACATTCCCTGGCAACAAGTTCCACGGGTGGACTGCATTGTGTGAAGTACATCCTTTGTTTGTTTAAACCTGCTGCCTATTAATTTCATTGCTTGACCCTTAGTTCTTGTCTTATATGAATGTGTAAATAACATTTCCTTACTCACTTTCTCCACAGTCATGATTTTATAGACATCTATCATTTTCTCCTCCCCCTCCTATCCCCCAGGTCATTTCTTTTCTAAGCTGAACTGTTCCAATCTTTTCAGTCTCTTCTCATTTGGAAGCTATTCCATACCCTTGATCATTTCTGTGGTCCTTCTCTGTACTTTTTCCAATTCAAATGTATCTTTTTGGAGATGGGGTGAGCAGAACTTCACTCAGTATTCACAGTGTGGGCATATTATGGACTTATATAGTGGTATTATGATATTTTCTGTTTTATTATCTGTTCCTTTCCTAATTGTTCCTATCATTCTTTTCTGACTGCTGCTACACACCGAGTAGATGTTTTCAGAGAACTGTTGTCAATGACCCTGAAATTTTTCTTGAGTCATAGTAGCTAATTTAGACCCCATCATTTTATATGTGTAGCTGGGATTACTTTTTCCAATGTGCATTACTTTGCACTTACCAGCAATTAAATTCATCTGCCATTTTGTTGCCCAGTCATCCAATTTTGTGAGATCTCTTTGTATCTCTTTGCAATCTGCTTTGGACTTAACTATCTTTACTAATTTTGTATCATCTGCAAACCTTGCCAACTCACTGCTTATCTCTTTTTCCAGATCATTTATGAATATGTTGAACAGCACTGATCCCATTACAGATCCTTATGAGGCCCACAGTTTACCCATCTCCACTGTGAAAACTGACCATTTATTCCTACCCTTTGTTTCCTATCTTTTAACCAGTTACTGATCCATGACAAGAACTTCCCTCTTATACCAGGACTGCCTACTTTGCTTAAGAGCCTTTGGTGAAGGACCTTGTAAAAGGCTTTCTGAAAGTCCAAATACAGTGTGTCCACTTGATCACCATTGTCCACATGTTTCTTGACCCATCCTCAGAAAATTCTAGTAGATTGGTGAGACGTGATTTCTCTTTACAAAAATTGTGTTGACTTTTCCCCCAACATATCTGTGTGTCTGATAATTCTGTTCTTTACTGTAGTTTCCAACAATTTGCCTGGTATTTAATTGCCAGGCTTACTGGCCTATAATTGCCAGGATTGCCTCTTGAGCCTTTTTAAAAATTGGCATTCCACAAGCTATCCTCTACTCATCTGGTACAGAGGCTGATATAAGCGATAGGTTACATATTTGAGTCCCTTCAGAACTTTTGAGTGACTATCATCTGGTCCTGGCAACTTATTACTATTTAAATTACCAATTTGTTCCAAAACCACTTTTGTTGATACCTCAATCTGGGACAGTTTCTCAGATTTGTCACTTAAAAAGAATGGCACAGATGTGAGAATCGCCTTCACATCCTTTGCAGTGAATACAGATGCAAAGATTTCAATTAGCTTCTCTGCAATGGTCTTGTCTTCTTTGCATGCTCCTTTAGCACCTTGATCATGCAGTGGTACCACTGATGATTTGGCAGTCTTCCTGCTTCTGATCTACTTAAAAAAACAAACGCAAATGTGATGATAGTAATTGCAACAGCTGGTGAGGGTCGGTCTGTTCCTCTCACCAAGGGTTGTCACTTCATCTTGTGCACTATGTCTAGGCTTTCTCTACTCTACGGTTAGGTCAATGTAAGACAGCTTACATCAACCTAATTATGTCAATGTGTGCACTACAGCTTTGCTTCTGCCAGTGTACATGCCCTACTACACTGACATCATAACCCCACCTACATGAGCAGCGTAGGGCTTATATCCATGTACTTAAAGTGATGCACTGTCGCTGTAGACATGGTAGGTTACTTACACAGGCTGTTGGCTGTCACTTTTTGTCAATTTTGAAATTGATAGGAAAGCGGGGCTGTCACCCTGAGGCGGATGGAGGGCTCCAGCTAGAACTCAGTTTCACCTGCCCAGATCCCCACTCCCAGCCAGGCTGCTGTCTGGGCTCCCAGCTCCCTGCGGGGAGCCTGGCTGCACTGAGGCTCCGGGTTCCCTGCTGGATTCTGGGCACGGAACTTCCTGCTGGGGAGCTGAGCACCCTGGCGGGGGATGGAGCAACTGGGCTCCTGGTTGTGGGGAGTTGAGAGCCCAGGGGGCAGTGGAGCTCCCAACGGCAGGAAGCAGGGAGCCGAGAGCCCAGGGGTGGCAGCCAGGCCCCCAGCATGGGGAGCTGCGTGCGGAGCTGAGAGCCCAGGCTTTCAGCCATCCCCACTGCTCCTCTTAAATCCGTGGAAACGCTCCTGCTGAGAATGCGCACCACTGACAGAAAGAGGGTAGCATGAACATGAACCACCTCAGTAATTACATAGGTCTACTTAAGTTTCTTGCGTAGACATGCTCTTAGGAACTCATCTCTCATCATCTCATCTGTGATTAGTATATTTAGTCCTATGGCTAATAGGTGTCTGGTACATCCTTCAAGATTTCTGGTGATGGTTTATGATTCATCTCTTTCAGAATTCAAATTGACAAGGATTCATGATGCTTCCCTTGGTAGTGTGAAGGGAGTAGGGGAGGAGGGCAGATTGCAATTACAGTCCTTCGTCAGTTACTGATATTTGATATATTTAAGTTTACAATGAAATAACTGTATACTTTTCTAATTTCAGATTATGGTGTAGATTTTTACAGTGTCTTTTAACAGAACATGTAAAGTAATATTCTTGTCATGGTTGTAGTATAAATTTAATTTGATCTTGGATCTGTTCGCAATGAAAATTAAAGCAAATTTTAAAAATATGTGCTGTTTCAAGTCAGTCCACAGAAATATAATTTGGATACTGAATAGTGTTAAACAGCTTTGAGAGTCGAGCTCACGAAAGTAAGGAAATTAAAGGCTACCAGAGTATATATAGCTACACGGAGGCTTTTTCAAATCTTCTACTATTGCTACTAAATGGAAGTGCTAGAATAGATCAGCTGCCAGTGGTTTTACTCTTGTGCTGTCTGAGCAAGGTAAGACGACACTGGGTATGTCTACGCTGCAATTAAACCTGCGACTGGCCCGTGCCAGCTAACTCGGGCTCGCAGGGCTGGGGTTAAGGGGCTGTTTAATTGCAGTGTAGATGCTCAGGCTCAGCATTGGGTCTGGACTCTTGGATCCTGTGAGTGAGAGGGTCACAGACCTCAGGCTGCAACCCGAGCAGGAACCTCTATACTGCAATTTTACAGCCCCTTTAGTCCGATGAGTCAGCTGTCACAGGCCAGGTGCAGATGTCTAATTGCAATGTAGACATGCCCATTGGCACGCCCATTATCATCTGGTTTACACTAGTGCTAGGACTGGTGAAATTTTGCTGCTGTTCAAGCAACTGTAGAACTTCACAAAAACCTCAGTCTAGATGAGGCCAAAGGCCCAAACTTGCAGCCCTTTGTGTTTTAATCTTGATCACTGTTGCAGAGAAGAATCTTCTAGGTTTGGCCTTGAGGCATCCCTACAGAAACTTCTCTTGCAGTGTGATCTAACATGTTTATTGAACTGTAATTCTGAAAACTCAGACTATGATTTACTAATAATGAGTCACTAATAATAAATCAATGATGAAGCTATGTTTATTCTGGTATACAGAACTCAGATGTACACATACACGATCATGTGCTTATGCTGAACTCTATTTCAGTATGTAGCTTTCAGTTTAGTGATGTATTGCACAATTTCATATAATACATTTCATACATTTACTACTTATAGATCACATTTTCAGAGAAGTCACAGGTGGTTAAAATCATAACATTTATGATGGAAGCATTAAAATGAACTGTTATCTGAAAACTTTCTTGAAGCAGGACCCTACTTTATTTTCCATGTTCATGACAATTTAAACATGGCCATAGAAAATTCTACCTAATTTATCTACTCATCAATACAAGAACTAATTGTTTGCACCATTTACATTAATTTTTACAGCCTATTCATGTCAACTATTAATTTGTGAAATTTTCTTATACATGTATGTATTGGTGCTACTTTCTTACTAAACTTTTTTAAAATTTTGCTTTTATATTGCAGAGATTGGAATGGGATTAACAGGCTTTGGTGTGTTTTTCCTTTTCTTTGGAATGATTCTCTTTTTTGACAAAGCACTTTTGGCTATTGGAAATGTAAGTGTTTGCTGTTCACTTTTTAGTTTATACACACAGTTTCTAAATGGAAGGGTAGGGTGTTTTTTTTTGTGTTGTTTTGTTTTTTTAAGTAAATGATACATTGGTATTAAATGTTTCCTTTTGAGTTTACCAAATGGAAATTGAGCCTTGGAAAATACTAAAACAGAATCTGGTATGAAAGGGAGGTTATGTTCAGTGACTTAAGCACTGAACTTCCACTGACATTGAAAGTTAAACCAATCCCGCTATCACTCTAAAGATGGTACCACTGAGTCAGACTTGAGGCGTGTTGGTCAGTCATAGTGAAGAAACTTGTGCTTCAATTGCTTGTGTCTCAGATTCTATAGCTTAGATTTCTAGGATTGACTGTCATTGTGGGTAGGTCTACACAGCAAAGAAAAATCAGTGGCTGGCCCATGCTAGCTGACTCAGGCCTGCAGAGCTTGGGCCGTGGGGCTGTTTCATTGCTGTGCAGACTTCTGGGACTGGTTTGGAGCACAGACTCGAGGACTCTGTGGAACAAGAGGGTCCCAGAGCCTGGGCTGCAACCTGAATCTCACATGCCCAAGTTGGCTGGCATGGGCCAGCTACGGGATTTTGTTTGCTGTGTAGATTACCCTCTGACCTTTTTTTTTTTTTTTTTTACAGTCTTGGATGTAAGTAACAATAGAATTTGCATATCTATTTCCATCCAAGAACACTAATATTCTGCAAATGCTAACAGATTTAGCCTCTTAGCACTTTTCTGCAGTAGGGAAGTATAAGTATGTGCAAATAATAATAATAATCAGCAATTGAAAAATCCACACACTGTCTGTGGTGAGTAGGAACTTTTACTAGTCAGTGCCTTCATCTTCTGTAGTCTGTTTCCACAGACATTTTTTTTAAATGTCTAGCTTTTGTAGTAGATAACTTTCCCACATGAACTGAACATAAACTGATGTGATGTTGTCTTTCTAAATCTGACAGTTCCAGTGCTTCTGCTGCTGTTCACAGCTTTGCCAATCTGTAGGAGATTTAAACTAACTAGAGAATTGTCATTTTTCAGTCCTACTATTCAGAATCCTGTCAGTGGCAGGGGTCAAGTCAACTTCACTTTGTTGCTATTGCATTTGGAAGCTAGCAACAGCAGAGGCAAATATGGGAGCTATTTGCTGAATGAAAATCGCAAAATATATACTTGGAGCTAAGCGTAATAGCAGAAGCCCCAACGCCTCAAGAAAGAGAATTTGTATGTGGCAAAACATAAAATAAATATTTGAGATACAAAAGGAAAAACCAAAAATATAGGGCAGGAAGTAAATAACTCAGTGTAAGGAAAGTGATATAACAAGGTGTAGGGGGAGAGAAAGAAAAGAGCAAACAGAACTGAAGACAACACAAGAAAAGATACATCGGAAAGGAAAAAAGTGGCGAGACACTCAGAAGAGAAAAAATATAACGAGCAGTGTGAGAGGAGTAAAAGTGATATAGTATGCGAGTGTCTTATTCCTTTAAAATGTAGGTGGTGTGGCTTTGGGGGTTTTGCAGCAAAAGTTTATTTCACTCTAACTAGGAGGGTTAGCTCTCAGATTGGCAAATGGCAGTTGTGATTAGAGAAAGTTATCTAGACACTGATAGGTGAGTGTCAACTCTTGTCGGTGGGGTTACGTAGTCTTTAACAAGTTGACTAGCATTTAGCCTACAACATTATTTGTTGATAAACTAACATCAAAGCTGTGACATAGTGAAAAACAAGGATTATCAAGGCTGATACTTTTTCTTCAGTTCTTCCCATTATGTTTTTATGACTGCTTAAACATCTATAAACATCATGCATTATGTTGACCCACAATAACTAAATAAAAGTTACAAGTGGTGAGTGAGTGACTTAAAGAAACACTTTAGTAGAGGTTAGTAGAGTATGACTTACTAGAGCTTGGGTACACTAAAAGTTATTAGACTGTCCAAGGCTTCAGCATTGGTCAGGGACATGATTAGGGTCATGTCTATATTACAGAATAAATACCTTAATTTTTTGGAGATAATTGTTGTCATAGAGAACCCTGATAGGATTGTATTTATAACGTAGATGCTTTGCATGTCTAATTTACAAACAGTGAGAGACAAGGGGATAAAAGGATGTGGAAGTATTCCCAACAAATACTTTAACATGGGCTTTGTTCTCTAAAAACAATCTCTGCCATATCCTTTAATTAAATAACAGCCCTTTTTTAAATAACAAACAAGCAAACTGAGTTTGACAATGAGAAATTCTATAAGGATACCAATTTTTATTTCCAGCTTTGTAGAATCGTTATTAAACATTTGTAAAACACTAAATCCATTTGGAATATGCTTTTCTCATTCATTGTTGATTTTTCTGCATCTCTTTCAGGTTTTATTTGTGGCTGGCTTGGCTTTTGTTATTGGTTTAGAAAGAACATTTAGATTCTTCTTCCAAAAACACAAAATGAAAGCAACAGGCTTCTTCCTGGGTGGTGTACTTGTAGTTCTCATTGGTTGGCCCTTGATAGGAATGATCCTTGAAATTTATGGATTTTTTCTTTTATTCAGGTAAGATTTGGTTAAAATAGAGTTCTTAGTTGGTGTCTTTTTGTTATTAGGAGAAAATGTTTTTGCTAATCTGGTAGCACAGCTAGTAAACTGCAATTTCAGCTACAAACTCACTTTAATAGTTTATACAAATACTTAACTTGTATTTTTAACAAGCTGGAATTTGGTGTGTACTAGTTTGATACTTCTAAAATCGACATCACCTAAATCTTTTTTGATACTTGTTACGTAAGTGTGAAATATTGAGTTTGGGAATTTCACACCCTTCCCCCAAAACTCCCCCAACCAACCAAGGATTATTTTTTTAAAGGACCAAAATATTCTTTGGGCCCAAAACGTGCACTTTGTCTAAATTAAACTCTCCCAGCTCCCTGCAAAAAAACCCAACAACTTAATTCCTACCACTATGTTCTTTGGAAAAAAATAAAATACTTCTTTATTTAAACATTTCCCTATAGTGTTTGCACCTTTGGTGTTATACTAGTCTATGAGAAACAGAAACTAAAACAAACTTCTTTTCATTATCAAAGTACCTTATGTCTCATAGTGCTTGCGTCTAGCATAGTTGCTTAGAATGGAGCAGCATTTCATTATTTGGTTAAGAAAACTGAGTTATATAAATCTGAAAAATCATTATTCATATACAGTAAGTTTCATCCTTGTGCCTAGAATTCCCAGAGAACCAAGTCATCGTTTTTCTTCAAGAATTTAGAAAGTAAAATGGTGGTGGAAGCGACTGAGTGCAGAATAGATATTCTGCATAGAATCAAGAAATGGCCTGCATATCCATTTTGCCTTGCTGAAATCCCCACCCTTTGAAGGGGAAGAAGAAATTGTCACCATAGATGAAACCATAGATCTTTTTTAACTTAACCCTTAACATCTGATGAAATCAGAACTATTTAACCAAAATTATCATGAAACTCATCACTTCAGTACAGTGGCTACTAAAGTTTTATCCATGGTGCTGCAGTGGCAAGTGAAAATTAATGCAATTGTTGTGGAAGTCAAAGGAAATGTGACTTGCTAATAATTACTAATAATCTCTTTAACTCACAAAAGTTGGTTATATAGTCCTATGTTTGAACACGTAGGCTTGGAGTTTCAAAAGCACTCACTCTTGATCTGCCTTTGCTGCTCCTGAAGTCAGTGGAATTTTTATTGTTGACTTCAGTGGGAGTAGAGTTATGTCAGAAGCAGAGTGCTAAAACAAATGGTTATTTCTTAGCCAATCTCAACCGTGATACTGCATTAGTGATACCATGCTGACTTCTGTAACAGACTACAGTATCAAAAAAATCAGTGTGTCTGCTGCTGAATCAAGTAGGAAGAATAAGCTCTCTTTGAAGCATCAGTCTGAAATGTCAAAAGAAACACAGGAAAAAACTGGCCAAATACATAGCTTTTTATGTAAATTTCCTTTTTAAAATTTGCTTTAGTAGTCCCCCTTGGAATTACAGAAGAATCTCACAAGGTCTCACATAGCTAACCTGTATATCTGATAATCTGTTCAAATAGATATACTCCAACTTCTCAGCAAATATCTAATAAATGGCTGCTGTAATGAGATCTTTATTACTTTCTAAACGGAGGCGTTCATTACTTTCTAAAATGCATTTGCACTACATTATTGAATACAATAAACTATCAAATAGATTAAATAAATTTATCAAAATAAGTGAACAGACGATATTTTAATGGCATATCCTTTGTTTTTGTAATTATTTAATTGCTAAATTGCCTGACTTGGTAATCTGCAATGGGAGTCCCAAATTACTAGGGAAGTTTCCCAAAACTCAGAGTTCTGCTGTACTTCCATTTAAACATTGTGAGAGAGATTCTTTCCCATTAAAACATCAAATCCCATGCATCTGTCATAATGTTCCACAGTGTCAACTTCTAAAATATGAAAGTAATGTAATCCTGTATTTGGGCATAAATATAAGTGGTGAAATGTATTTTACTTCAACTAAATATTAGTGGTTTTTTAAAGTACTCCAAGTGTTAGGATTGCAAGCTCCAGTGACTCTCAACATGCTCCTAACTCCCCTGAGTACTTTATAAAAATCTTACCTTTATCAGGTGGGATTTTCAAAACTTCTCTTTTAAAAAGCTTTTGAATATTTTTCCCTGCAACTACTTTCTCTACCTCTCCTCCTGAATTAGTAGATCCCATGTACTTGTGTCAGAACTAATTTTCTACTAACAAGCTACAAGTAATTTTTAATGCAGTCCCATTTCAAATAACTCGTATTTTTGTCCAGTCTAATATTTGAGAATGTCATGTCATGTTGGATCTATGTAATTTTGCAACCTTTTTATTTAAAGGGGTTTCTTTCCGGTGGTGGTTGGTTTTATTAGAAGAGTGCCAGTCCTTGGATATCTCTTGAATTTACCTGGTATCAGCTCAGTAAGTATTCATCTACTTAACTTTAACTTTGAATCTTTTTTGTTTAATCCATGGTGGTTGTAGATATAGCAAATAATAGTGCAGAAATACTGCGCACATAGTCATAGAGCAGTACATGAGATCAGTGACAGCATATGCTTTCTTGTTCAGCTTTATTCAATCCTAAAGAAGAGATTAAAATAAAATTAATTTCCACTGAAGCGTCAATAGTAAGGAGATTTATAACCGACTACTCTTCCATCATTGTAGTCAAGTTTTAGATTATATATGCACGTTACAATTGTCAGTTAGCTGAGACACCATTATTAGTGTAAACATTGAGTCAAAAATAATGTTAGGAGCAGTTTTAATTCTGACTTAGATTTTCATGTTTCATCTAACTTGTTTTGAGCAAGTTAAACATAGAAAAGCCCAGAGTAATATCAAATTGCTCTCTTTAAGTCTAACAGTGACCTTCAATGTGTGACAAAAATATGCCTAGTAGCTGTCTCTAGGCACACGCTCTACCAGTATCCTGTGTGTAAGTCCTTTAGTACCATATTAATAAATGGAGTCTTTGAATAAGATCTCAGGATATAATTCATGGAGCTAATTCATAATGCCAGAAGAGCTATTGTGATGTAGCATGTTGATCGCTGAACATAGAGCCTTGTCGATATTAATACAGGTATAATAAGGAAATAGATTAGATTTATCATTTTTTACTATATGGTGAAGTAAAAATGTTGTTGGTTCCATAACATTTCATGTGATGCATAATCATTCATCTAATTAATACTTAGGCAGTTCCACTATGCTTGGGCTAAGGTTTCCATGTACTAAATTTTTTCAAATGCGTTTTGTCATTCTCTTAACAAAATAGCTAGAGAACAGAAGAGAGCCCAATTATACCAGAGAGAGGGTAACCTAGGATTTGTCTGTGCATACTTTTCTTTGCATTTGGAAACTTGTAATAGTAAGCGTGTTAACTTTGGTCTTGAAACCGTAATACATACATTGTAAACTCATAAGCTGTACAGCGAAGACATACAGAGTCCAGTTTGCAAAGATTGATTCATTTTAAAGTACGAGTTCACTGAATATTGTAGTCTAACAGTGCCAGGCCAAGGTCTGGATATATATATCAAATATATATATATATTGATCTTAATGGGATTAAATTCTGTTTAAAAAGATATTGTTAATGTTTTATTCAAAGCCTACATAAGCTCAGAAGAGAATCCACAGTGATGGTTAGTTGAAGTATCTTATTTGGTCTGTTAATGCATGAGTGGCTGATATTTTTTCCTTTAGTTTATTTATTTTATTTTATTTTATTTTTGGCAGTTAAGCTAGCAGTGTTACCCTGCATTTTTCTGATTTATGTTTTCATTCTGTTGCATCTTCATGTTGCACCGTTACTATCTACAAAAAACATATCATGCAGAAACAAAAATTGCAATGTAAGATATTTTTAATGTTTACAACTTTATAAATCTCATGAGACCTTGGTGAGTACTATTTGACTATAATCATTTTCAGTTACCTACTAAATGCGCACAAGTACCTATTTATATTTCTGAGATAGCATTTTGAATACACATGCATAAACATGCAGGTAACTTAAAGAATGATTTTTTTTTTGTATTTTCTCTCCCACAGCTTGTAGATAAAGCTGGAGAAAGCAACAACATGGTATAATGACAAGTGGGCAGAAGGCTGGTTCTAAATTTATTGTATTATTTATAAAGTTCTTTTGAAGAATATTCAGCACAAAGATTAAATTGTGTGCAAAGGAAAAGCTTGTAACATTCTTTACATAAAGGTTTAATTTAAAATGTATAGTCTTCAAAATACATCATTAGACAAGAAGCTTAGCAAGCATGCTTCTGAAACAAGCTACTCCAAGAATTTGGGAAGCAAACTGAAGAGGTGACAAGTCATGGGATAACCCATGTTACAACTGTTCAAGACAATTTTTAATGTTTTTGGAAAATATGCGAAACATAACGAACCCTCATGGAACTAACAGTGCCTGTACTTTACTTCCTTATTTTGAAGGTTCAGTAGAGTGAACAGGTCTTTATTTTTAAGGCGTGCCCCTTCCACCTACTCAACCCACCACCTGCCACTACAGAAGAAAAAAAAGGCAAAAAAAAGTCCTGTTTAACAAAAGATGTCTCTGATGCATGAAAGTTAAGATGGATAATCATTTTTAAGTGTATGTAACAACAAAGGAAACCCCCATACACTTCTGCTGTAAACACTTTTGTAAATATGTGTCTAAAATAAAACTTTGTTGTTATCTTCATGTTTCAAAGCCAAATGTAAGTTGATGAGATTTGCCTTCAGTTTTGGTATATGCAGAAGGTCAATCCTTACTAACTTCCGTCTAAAATTGCAATTGGTTCAGAACTTTTACAGTTTTGCTGGGAACTCTGGAAACGGATTTATACTCCTTTGGATTTTTTTCTCCTTGACTCATGTTGCGTGTGCACATCAAGATGAGGATGTAGCCCTTTCTCACTAAATAAACATGTGATGTTTAGTTCATGAAATAATACGTTTGGTTTTAAGGTGCTACTACACAAACTCTCTGAAGTATATCCTACTCAAATATGGACCATGGTTTTAAATAGTTGGGAGGCCCATGCTTCCTTTTGCCATAGGAGTGCAAATTACAAATCTTTTTACAGTAATAAAATGAAAACTTTAAACTCTGTATATAAAAGCTTATTAAAATTTAATATAACAAATTAACTAAAAAATAAGTGCCAGTTTGAGTGTTTATTCATATGACTTAATTGCCGCTTGTTCATAAATCATGAAAGCAACTTGGCAATTATTGAGCACATATCTGATCTGGACTATAACTTCAGCATAAATTGAGGTAAATGAAGATTGCATATTAAAATGAGAGTAGTGTTTTTTCTAATTTTATTGGAATGTCTAACATGCACTTCCAATAGATCTAGATTGGTAGTATTTTTCATATAAAGTGATCACAAAGTAACATGTGGCTGTGCAAATGTTGACTTCAGCGGTTTCCCTGAATTTTCTTTTACTCAAGGAGCTTTAGTCTCATCAATCTAATAAGAGATTCTTTTGCAAAGATAGAAAATATCAGACTAATTTTTTTATAATGTTTTTAAGCTGGGAAGAGCCATCAGATATGCAAAATACACATTTTTGGAAGTAGTTAAAAAACATCTTTGCATATGTGGTGGATTTTTCAGTTGCGGATGTATAAATCACCATGATTGTTTTTTCTAAACTTCCGTTTACTTTGTTTCCTTCTGGGGAACAAGGGTGTGGAAGGTAAAATACAAAATACTTTGGAAACAAAATGAATAGGGTGAATTATTTATAATTCTGATAGCCCAGTGCATCTTTTAAGTTTAGTAATGCGTGTTAATGGCTTTTTAATTTTAATAATGAAAGAACTTGGTTGTGGGTTGGCTTTTTTGGTTTGTTGTTTTCCTGATGGCATGTGTATTAATTTACAGACAGGACTAAATATGACTTGTGGCTCCTACCTCAAGAGAAGAACCAATTTTAATTGCCCCTATGTATCTGTTCTGTCTCCAGCAACATTTTTCTAACACAAGTTAAATAGTTTCCTTTCTAAACAACCAAATGGGCTTGAAATGCTAGTCTGTAGCATGGGAATCAAATACTTTTTTTTAATCAGACCATGTACTTCATTTACAGTAGGTGTGGAAAATGCTAAGGTCTTTACACTTGGCTTCTAAAAGATAATCTAAAGTGCAAAAACTGGTTTGTACCACGTGCTGTGGCCCTCTGAAAGTAAATTGCTTGATAAACTTATGCCAAGTACCTTCTTCCTCAAGAACTTTAGACAGAATCTTTAAGATGTGACAATGTCTTGCTGTTCCATGATTTCTCAGCCCTTCGGTGAAACTGAGAGGTCTGTGATTCTCCTCACTTGTACTTGAATTCACTGTTTTACGTTGTCAGCGCAACTGGTTCTGATGCTTGGCATCACTGCTCATTTTTTGCCAGGAGTGAGACTCACAAATTTACTACTCAACTGAGGGGACAACAACGTGTAGCATTTAGCAGTCTATATCCCTCAAGGTAACACAGTCTCAAAGACAAACATCAGTTTTGCCAAGTAGGTGGTGGGGAAGAAGTCAAACTACTCCTTAGCCTTAAGTGTTTCTGTCATTGCAAAAATGTATCTTCTGTAACAGAAACATATTTGGAACATTTCCTCTTTTAAATGTCATTTATAATTGCTGCATTAAGTCTCACTAACAGATCTATCCTTTGAGCAGATGAATACTGTAAATACACTTGTCATACCTTGAATAAATGAGTACTTTTTTCAATTAATTGTTCATGTCTTTTTATTTTTAACCGCCACATCTTTGGAGAAAATACTCTGTACCATTTTGCTTGCAGGAAGAGAATAAGAGTGCAATTCTTATCTATGTTGCTAGATTGCATAGTGGAGCATATGGAGTCTGGAATGAGTGTCTTGTATTAGAACTTTGGTCCCATGTTGGTCTCAGGATATTGGAGAGGTAAGGTGGGTGAGGTAATATCTTTTATTGGACCAATTTCTGTTGGTGAAAGAGATGAGCTTTTGAGCTACCCAGAGCTCAATGTAACTGGAAAGATCTTACTTCTACCTTGCTTCTTTTTTTGTATTAGATCTGTTAGAGAAGCATTTCTTATGTAGGTAGCCCCATAGATACTGTAAATATCCTCTTGGTATTTAACATAATTTTTTAACTGACACACGTTTTACAAGCAGCAATCAAATAAAGAAGTAATGTGGTCCAGTGATTAAGGTTCTCAACTGAGATTCAAGAGGCCTATGTTCCATCCTTTGCTCTGTCGCCAATCTACTGTGTAACCCTAGACAGTTCACTCCCCATCCGTCTGTCTCCTCCTGCAGCAAAGAAAAACTTTTGGGGGACCCATGCTAGCCAGCTTCAGCGAGGCAGGCTGTTGCTGTGTAGACTTCCAGGCCTTGGCTGGAGCCTGAACTTTGGGACCCTTCCACCCTGCCAGGGACCAAGCCCTGAAAGCCCAAGTCGGCTGGCATGAGCTAGCTGCAGGTTTTTTTTGTTTGTTTGTTTTGGTTTTTTTTGCGCTATGTAGATATACCCTTAGTTCCTGCCCAAAGAATTGACAATCTATGTTTGTCCCCTATTTGAATCTGGGGTAGGTGGGTGGGCGTGAACCCACCCACCGCTAGAGGCTCCCCCACCAGCCTAGGGGCAGAGACACCGGACCCGGGTCCAACTGATTACGGGGGACAACAAATGAAAAACAGGAAAGAGCGTGGGGATCACAGGGTCAAACGCAGGAAACCAGAAGGGGACACTAAGCAGAGAACCCCGGACAGCGCCCATAGCTCCTCGAAGGTGTCCAGGGAGCCAGCGGACACCACCCAGAGGAACTCTGCCCGGAGACGTGAATTGATAAGGGAACGGAAATAGACCCCACAGTAGCAGAGAGCACCCCCACCCCTCCCCGCCAACCTCCTCTCCCTGGTCTTGTAAATGGCTAGTTTGGCCAGGGCTCAGAGGAGGTTGACGAGGAGGTCCCGTGACTTTGTGGGGCCACGGATGGGGTGTGAATAGATGAACAAGTGAGGGGAAAAGTGCAGCCAGAACCTCAGCAAGAGGTTCTGGAGGAGCCGGAAGAGGGGCTGCAGCCTGGCGCACTCCAGATATACGTGCGCCAAGGTCTCCCTCACGCCGCAGAAGGGGCAGGTGTTGGGGTGGGAGGTGAACCGCACCAGGTACGCGCCCGTGCTCACGGCTCCGTGAAGGAGCCGCCAACTGATGTCCCCGGCGGGCCATGGGGTCAAGGTGGAATATAGGCTGGCCCACCGGGGGTCCTCGCCCTCCAAGGGTGGTAGTAGGTCCCGCCACTTGGTGTCCGGGCGGGACACGAGGGAGAGGAAATGAAGCGTGTGGAGCACGAGCGCGTACAGATGGTTCCTCGGCGCGGTCTAGAAGGGGACCGGCTGCAGATCAAGCAGTCGGCTTGGGGCGTGAGGATGGGGGTGCCGAGGGGGTTCGTGGAGCCGAGGCCCGATGGTAAGCACCGGAGGGCTGGGGCTGAGGGGGGGACGGGGAGCACCCTCTTGCAAGACCCGCCCGAGGTACATCAAAGCAGTAGGGGGTAAGGCTGCCTTCACCTCCTGGAGTATGCGTCGGGGGATTCGGAGGGTGGGAACCCCCATGCGCCGAGCCAGCGCATGAGGGTCCATCCTGTCCCCCCGGGCATAGTCCAGGAGGTCTCCGACCCTGGTGACTCCTGCCAGGACCATCCGCCGTCGGACCGAGGGGGTCTCCGCCACCTGCACACTCAGCTTGGGGTTGTGTAGCAGGGTCTCCGCGAGGAGATCCTCCCCCTCGGTGACCGCAAGGGGCCTGGAGGCCGAGACGAGCCTCCAGGTCCGGAGGAGGTCCTGGTAGAAGACCGGCAGCTCGGAGAGGTCTCGCGGAAGACCTCTCAGGTGGAGAAAAAAGAGCTGCCGGTCGTATTGGAGTCCTCGGAAGCGGCGGAGGAAGACGTGCGCCAAGTGGCTCCACGCCAGACTACCTGCACCATAAAGGAGCCTCTGCATGGCCTGGAGGCGGAAGGTGTGGACCTGGCTGCAGATGCAGCACAGGCCCTGCCCGCCCTCCTCCAGAGGGAGACTCAGAATCCCTGCAGAGACCCAGTGCAGTCCTGGCCAAAAGAACTCCAGAACTGTCTTCTGGAGGTAGGCCAGGAAACTCGGGGTCGGGACCAGGGTGTTGAGCTGGTGCCAGAGCATGGACAGGACGAGCTGGTTGATCACCAGTGCCCTCCCCTGGAGGGAGAGGCACTGGAGCAGTCCTGTCCATCTCCGCAGCCGCTCAGACACCCTGCCCTCCAAATCCTGCCAGTTCTCTGCCGGGGAGGGATGGGTGGCAGAGAAGTAAACGCCCAGATAGAGCAGTGGACCCGCACTCCACCGGATGGCTTGAAGCGCGGGTGGGAGGGAGCTCGCCTGCCATCCGGCCCCTACCGTCAGGCCAGAGCTCTTGGCCCAGTTGACCCGGGCGGAGGAGGCTGCCGAGTAGATGGCCAGGCAGTCTTCCAGCCGCACCAGGTCGCCCGGGTCCTGGACCACGAGGAGCACGTCATCGGCGTACGCTGACAAGACCAGCTTCAGCTCTGGCTCACGGAGCACCAACCCCGTCAACCTCCGGCGGAGGAGACAGAGGAAGGGCTCCATGGCCAGAGCGTACAGCTGGCCTGACAGTGGACAGCCCTGACGTACTCCTCGCCCGAAGCTGACCAGTTCGGTCAGGGTCCAGTTGAGCTTGACCAGGCACTCTGCTGAAGCGTACAGCACCCGGAGAAAACCCACGAAACAGGGTCCGAAGCCGAACGCCTGCAGGGTGCCCAGGAGATACCCGTGGTCCATCCTGTCGAATGCCTTCTCCTGGTCCAGGGACAGGAGGGCGAACGACAGGCCATCCCTACACCTGAGTTCCAAGAGGTCCCGGACCAGATACAAGTTGTTAAAGATGCTACGGCCCGGGACTGTAGGTCTGGTCGGGATGGACCACGTCCTGCGGGATGGACCACGTCCTGCAGCACGGACCCTAACCGCAGTGAGATGGCCTTGGCCACAATTTTATAGTCCGTGCTGAGGAGCGAGACGGGACGCCAGTTCTGAAGGTCGCGGAGGTCCCCCTTTTTTGGTAGCAGGGCGAGCACAGCCCGCCTGCAGGACAGGGGGAGAGCTCCGCTGGCCTCAGACTCGGCCCAGACGGTGACAAGGTCCGGGCCAAGGACGTCCCAAAACACGCAGTAGAACTCCACGGTCAGCCCGTCCATGCCCGGGGATTTATTGGTGGGCATGAGGCGGAGGGCTTCCGAGAACTCGGCCAGAGTGAGAGGTAGCTCCAGCCGGCCTCAGTCGCCCGCGCTGACCGTGGGAAGTTCATTCCAGAGCACCCTACAGGCGGCGACGTCGGTCGGATCCGGGGAGAAAAGGTTGGCGTAGAAGGCCCTGGCCCTTCTACGCATCTCCACCGGATCCGTGAGGGGGGTGCCATCAGCAGCCAGGAGGCAGATGACATGCTTCCGGGCCCCCCTCCTTTTCTCCAGGGCGTGGAAGAAGTGGGAGCCGCGATCCATCTCCCGAAGGAGATGGATGCGGGATCGGACGAAGGCACCCTGAGCCTGGAGGTCTTCGAGGGCCCGGAGCTCCTCCCGCTTCTCCTGGCACGCTCCGCAGAGGGACGGATCCTCGGGGCTGGTGGCTAGACACCTCTCCAGCTCTAATACCTCCCGCTCCAACTGCTCTATCCCCGCATCCCGCCGCCGGCTGGCCCCCCGAGTGTAGTCACGGCAGAAGAGCCTAGTGCGCACCTTCCCCACATCCCACCAGCGCCGCGCCGAGGGAAAGGCGCCTCTCTGCCCCCGCCAGGCCAACCAGAACTCCCGGAAGGACGCCACGAAGCCCACATCCTCCAGCAGGCTGTTGTTAAAATGCCAGTAGGCCGGGCCCAGCCTCTCTGCAGTGAGAGAGGCCGTCACGGTCACCATGTGGTGATCCGAGAACGGGGCCGGCCGGACGCTGGAGGAGTGGGCCCGTGCAAGATGGTGACGAGAGATATAGATGCGGTCCAACCGGGAGTGGCGCGACCGATCTTCCCCCACCCGGACGTAGGTGAAGGTGACGGCGTCATCCGGGTGGTGGTCGCGCCAGACGTCCACCAGGGAGTGATGGTCGATAATTCCCCGGAGGACGTCTGCAGCGGCCTGACACTGCTCGGTCCCCGTGCGGTCCCGCTCCTCGAGGGTGGTGTTGAAATCAGGCATTCGTGAGGATCTAAGGTGCCGAGGAAGGCAGCCGCCAGCTGGAAGAAACGCACCCGCTCCGGACCCGCGTTCGGGGCGCAGATGTTGATGAGGCTCAGTGCCAGCCCCTTCACGCGGACCCGAAGATGCAGCAGGCGGCCTGGCACGACCTCGGTGACCCCCAGCACCTCGGGCTGCAGGACAGG
This sequence comes from Mesoclemmys tuberculata, assembly GCA_007922155.1. Classification (NCBI taxonomy): domain Eukaryota; kingdom Metazoa; phylum Chordata; order Testudines; family Chelidae; genus Mesoclemmys; species Mesoclemmys tuberculata. The sequence goes on from ML675616.1 coordinate 105,165,123, forward strand.
GGAGAACAGGGTGGCCACTCCGCCCGAATGGGCGGAGAGATGACTAAGGTGCACCCCGTCTCCCCACTCCAGCCGCCAGGTGGCTTCGGCGGCTGGGTCCGTATGGGTCTCCTGCAGGAACGCTATAGAGTACCCCCCCTCCCGAAGGAAGGAGAGCACCTGGTTCCTGCGGAGACCCGTCCTGCAGCCCCTTGTATTTAAGGTGACGATGGTGACAGGCATTACGAGGAGGGCTGGGGGGGATCCTCACGGGCAGGGGCGCCAGCGACCCTTGTCGGGCTCCGCAGCAGTCCATGGCCAGTGCCGTAGGCCATGAGGGCGTCACGGAAGCTGCGGGCCCGCTGGTAGGCCGCGGCATCCTGCCGCCCAGTCCCCTTCCCCTCCTTCATGGTGGCCCTCACGGCCCGGAGGAAGCAGTGGAAGTCCCCCCAGCGCTGCAGAGCAAGCCTCACTCGGTTCCGGGCACCACGTGTGTCCCGGAGAAAGACACGGATTTCTTCGCGCAGCGCCTCGGGGGGTTCGTCCTCCGGCTCGGCTTCCGCAGCTGCCTTGTGGACCACTGGGATGGGGGCTAAGGGTGGTGGTGGCGGCGGCGGAGGGAAGACAGCAGCCCCGAGTGAGCTGGGAGTGTTTAACACAAAGGCCGCCTCCTGGGAGCTCTTCATAGGGAAGGAGACAACACCAGGGGTGGCAGATGAACAGGCAGTGGAGGGGAAAGAGGTAGGCACAGAGAGGGGTAAGGGGGTCGAGGAAAGGTAGGGAATAGGAATTGGGTTAGGAGAAGGGTCAGGGCAAAGAACGGGAGAGGGTTCAGGATTAGAATTAGGGATGGATCCCACAGCCACAGCGGCCAGGCAGGCAGGGTGCATAGGCTCTTTGTTGGGGCCGGGAGCTAAGGAGGTGGGCACGGGGTGGGTGGTCTCCACGGTGGTGTCCTGTGGGGTTGCAGTGCCCATGGCTCCAGGCCTTTGTGAGGGGACAGCCGGGCAAGCATCGTTAGGGAGGATGGGAAGGGGCTGGTCCACAAGAAGGGTTGGGGCACCTAGTGGCTTGGGGCTCAGCCATTTGGCCTCGGCCGACTGTTCAGTGGCTGGGGCGGTGATGGTGGGTTCCCCTTCTCCTGTGGGTGGGTAGAAGGGTCGAGGGGGGTTGCGGTGGTGGGAGAAGGGGTGGCAACTGAGAACGGGGGAGAGGGGAGAGGCCACTCAAAATTGCCCTGCTCTAAGCCCTCCTCGCAGGGGGCTGGGTCGTCCTCCAGGCAGGCCGGGGTCAATCCCAGGGTGTCAATCTCCTCCATTAGGGAGGGGAGGTCTCCCCCCGCTGCCCCGAGATCTTCCCCGGCACTTGCGGGGGGTCTGGATGGCAGTGGGGCTAGGCGGGTTCCGGACGGGGATTCCTCCAGGAGGGACTCCAGGAGGGCGATGGTACAGCCCACATCTGCCGCCATGGCTTCCTCGGCCGGTGCACCCTGCTGGGCTATAGCAGGGGGCGCGGCCGTAGGCCCAGCCTCAGCAGCCCCTCTCCTGGCTTTGTAGAGGCTTGCGCCCCCCTCGGCTGCAGGTGAGAGGGGGCGCTGGGCTCTGGCCTTACGCGTGCCGCACCTACCCCGCATGAGCTCCCATCCTCCTGAGGTGGAGGACTGGGCAGCAGGGGCAGGGTCAGGGGGCAAGAGCACAGGGGTTGGGGCTTCGGAAAGAGGGGGTGGGACAGCAGGGGAGGGAGAAGCCTCCCCCCGGGGCATGCCCCCTCCGATGCCCGACAGTGCCGGCCCTGGCTCCCTCCCCTCCGCAGGCCCCGCTGGACTGCTCCGGGCGTCAGCGGGGCCCATCAGCTCACCCGGGCGATCCAGGGGGGGGCGCCCCTGGGGCCCAAGCGCAGATGATTCTTGCTGACGGAGGGGGGTTGGCCACAGGGACCAGACGGCGGGGGGGGGGCACCATCGCTGGTCTGACTGGTGCCCCCCTGGGTCTCGGGGGTCCCGGGCTTCCCTCCATGCCGGGCCAGGGGGCAGTCCCTCCGAACGTGGCCCGCCGCCCGGCAGAGGTAGCACCGGGCCTCCTCCATAGCATAATAGACCCGGTACTGGGCCCCTTGATGGGGCACCAGGAATGACTCCTCGAGCGCCTCCCCGCCACGCGCCACCGCCGGCAGTAGCTGCAGCTGCACCTGCCGGCGGAACGAGAGGACGTGGCGGAGGGCAGGTTCCTTGCAGCCGAGGGGAAGCGGGCTGATGGTGGAGAGGGGCTTCCCCAGGGAGGCAAGGAAAGGCAGAAGGGCGGCATTGGGGAGGAAGGGCGGGACGGAGGAAAAGACCACCCGTACGCCCAGGTCCTCCAGGGGCTCCACTGGGACGTGGACGCCCCCCACCGCCAGGCCCGTCTCCACTGCCTCCTGGGCGGCGGCCTCCGACACCAAAAAGAAGACCGCCTTGCCATACATTCGGGAGGCCGCCACCACGGCCGTGGACCCCACCACCCATGCCATCGCCCGCACATAGGTTTCCACGTGGGGCGAGGCAGGCACCAGGAGGCACCGGACCCCATGCCTCCTGGTAAGGGTGGGGAAGGGGCCCCGGCCACCTGGGATGGTGCTGGAGGCAGTGGTCAGGGCAGGTGACTTGGCAGCGACAGGCGGGGGGGCCCGCGGCCACTTGGGTGTACGCTCTGGGGGCGCCGCCGCCCCCAGAGCTGGTGGAAGGGACAGCGGGAGAGGATAGAGGGGGAGGAAGAGGGGCCCTAGCCGTGGGAGGCGCTGCTTTCCGGGCTGGGCCTTTACCCTTTTTACTACCTCCCTGGTTTTTCCTCCCGGCCGAGGGTGCACCCCCCGGATCAGGGGGGGCAGGAGCCGTGGCGGCGGCAGAGTCCCTGGTGTCCCTCCCCGAGTTGTCCACAGCTGGCGCCTGGGGACAGACACCCGGCAGCTCAAGGGAGGTGGCAGGACCAGCTGTTATAGGCAGGGAGAGGGCCTCAAGGTGAGAGGGAAGGGCAAGAGCATCTAGGGAGAGGGTCCCGGCCCCAGATACACCCGCCATCTTGGGAGGGGGTAGGGATGGGTTTGGCAAGGGGGGGTGTATGGGGGGGAGGGGGAGGGGGAGGGGGAGGGAGAGTAGAGAGGGAGAGGGAGAGGAGGCAGGGAGGGAAGGGGAAGAAGGGGAGGGGTGTGTGACCGCTCCTCCCCACTAGGCTGGAAGCAGGAGAGGAGGGCACCAGCACAAGGGGGTACGGGGGACAAGCTGGGTAGGGGCGGTGCACTCACCAGCCCGAGATATGATAGCGGCTCCTCCGGCTGCACAGGGGTGGGGCAGGGCTAAAGCAACATGGGGGGTGCAGTGTGTGGAGGGAGTCAACAAAAAGAGGGGGATCAATTAGGGGGGCACCATGGAAGCTGCCAGGGCCAGAGTGTGGCGGTCAGATCAGGGGGAAGCAGCAGTGGGCAGGGGAGGGGAGTGGTGGGGGCCCAGCAGCAGGCTGCTAGGGCTGGGCGGGGCAGGGCACAAACCAAGGCAGGGGCTGGGCAAACACACAAACCAAAGGGATGAGGGGACAAACTGCGGGGGGGGCAGCAACAGGGGAGGGGGGGAGCAAGCTAGCAGGGGAGCAATAGGGGAAGAAAAGGGGAAGGGCAGGGGTGCCCCCTAAGTGGGGGCAAGAGAAGAAGCAAATGGCAGCAGGGAAGGGGGGAGGGGTGCTCACAGCAGCAGCAGGACCCTGGAAGCAGCAGGAGTGGTGTCAGTGGCAGTGGTGTGGCCACTCACTCACCTCTCCCCCCTGGGAAGGGGGGGGCAGCTAGAAGGGCCCCCAAGAGCCAGGAGCATCCCAGCAGCAGCAGCAGCAGCAGCAGCAGCAGCAAGAGGAGCAGCAGCAAGAAGAGTAGGAAAGTTCTAGAAGGGCGCTATGTAAGTGCTAGAATGCTCCAAGCTTTATTCCCTGTAGACTAGCCAAAGGGTAATTAGTGTCAGCTGACACCAATTAAGGCCCCACCCAGGTGCCTATAAAAGCCCTCTACTCCTGAGAGACAGTGTGGAGTTGAAGGAGTAGGTGTGTGGTGAGCAGAGGAGTGTGTGAAGTGGAGGAGAACAGAATGGAGTTCAGTGGTGTATGGGAGCGAGGTGGAGTCCTGAAGAAGGTACTGGGCTCAAGAAGCCAGAAAGACAGATGCGGGAGAGTAGCCCAGGGGAAAAGCTGCAAGTAAGGTGCCAGCAGCACATAGCTGCTACTCAGAGGGCCCCTGGGCGGGCCCCGGAGGAGCGGGCGGGCCCGGGTCCCTACCCCCCTCCCTGGGAAGACGGGGTAACCAGCGATGCCCTGGCCCACTACGAGAGGCAAAAGTGCGAGACCCACTAGGGAGAAGCTGGCCGTTTGCCACAATACCTATTATGGTCAGTCTTCACCAATGATAGAAATAGGTGGGGATTTATACTGAATTTTGCAAAGCATATCATAACCCTCTGATTAATGATCCCTTACAGAAGAGTTCTTCTAAGTATCTCAGCATTCAAGCGTAGTCAGAATGTCTTGGGGTTTATGATTTACATTGTTAAGCATGGTACTGTCCTGTAGATCATATTTCAGGCTAAACATGCATTATGCTCCCTTTGATAAGGGATCCTGCTCTACTGTGATCTTCTCTCCACCATGCTAATATGAAAGTATTGATTACATGCCAAAGCAGCTTCCATATTCATGTGAATTTGCAGAGGAATGACAGGATTGATGTAAAGCATTTGATGTGGCAATCTTCAACCCAAATTGCCTTTCTATTTTATATGGTCACATCTATTATTTTTAAATGTTAGGATCTATACTAATAAAACAACTGAGGATCTGTTTTTCAAAGATGTGTGCATGGGTTTGTGATGGTACAAGCGCATGTGCCTGCTTTATACATTCCTATAATCCATATGTGTTTGATGGTATCTGTGCTTCAGTGTTAACATTTTATTCAGTGGTGCTGTGTGCTATTCAACAGCTGCCATGTTCCACTGCAGAAGTGGCTGCATTTGAGTAGAGGATGAGATGACTCCTCTTGTGTAAATAAAGGATTCTCTTATCTTATGCAATGCAAAGGGGCCAGAAAAATAGTTTACCTGGCCTTCTAAAAATTCTGGCTGATGAGCTAGGTGCACAAAAATTTTCCCACCTGTGAAACAAGGGCAATAATAGGTCCCTACATCCCAGGGTAGTGCGAGGTTTATTTAATGCACATAAAATCACTTTAAGATCCTACCTGTCCCATAGTGGGGTCATTATCAACTAGGTTTGACCCCCAAGCCCATGGTGAGTTATCACTGCAGCTGGCACATGGGCAAAAAATGTGGGTGCTCTGTAATTTGTCTCTTGGCACTCAGGCTCGAATTGTCCCTGGTGCAGGGTTTTTCCCACACACACAGCACAAGCAACTCCATTCATTGGATTGCCCCTCAATCATCCCATGAAAGGGGTGGAGGAAGGAGGGCAGGGTGTTGTCACCCATCCCCCTGCCAAGCGGATCAGGGAAGGACTCTATCCCCTCATTTCTGGCTTTAGCCCAGCCCTTAATAAGAGGTATTCTAGCACAGGGAAGGTAGACACTAACCCAGAGCCAGACAAGCTGCTCTCAGCTGAGCATGGCTCAGATCACATAGATTGAGGCAGCGCTGCCCTCATACAGCAGGGGGAGCCAAAGGGAAGAGAAAAGTATCCTGTCTCCAGGCAATGAAATAACACTGGCCACTGGCCTTCCCTTCCCATCCAGGAGTGAGGAACAGCAGCCCCACTGGGCAGACAAGGAGGGGCACAGAGACTCAATGGCTGGGGTGGGGGAGGGGAAGTGACAGAGACTGGAGGTGGTAGGGAAGAAGAGAGACCCTATTGTGCTGGAATGAACATGAGGGCTCTGGGTGTATGGGACAGAGGGAAGGACACAGAGAATCCCTTGGTGTGGGTAGGGCGCCACCTCTGAAATACAAAAAAACCCAGATACATGTGGTATGCTCCTGAGCCCATAAAGCTGGACTGAGCCCCTTTATAGATTTCCCAACATAGCTACCTCAAAAGAGGATGATCCTGGGAAAACTTGGACAAGTGGCAACCCTAGGTGTGTGGTGAAGAGAGAGAGAGAGCTCCACAGAGGTGGCCCTGGGTGAGGGGTAAGAAATGCATACATAATCTCTGAACGTGTGTGAATGTAGGAGGAGAAAAAAGGGGCCGCACAGTATTTCTTGTGTATATGTTGGTGTCTAGACCAGATCAGGGGGGACACAGGTCACGGAAAGAGGAAGGCAAACGGAAACCCAATGGGCATGAAAGAGGCAATATTAGAGCAGGAGCGAGACAACAATTTGGCAGGGTGGGATTGAGGCTGGGTAAAATGCCCACACACATTTTGAACACAGAAAAAATCTCCCATCTCCAATATCAGGATAGCCTTGCAAAGCAGTCATGAGAGCACAACTTGGCCTTGTTGGATTCTATTCCTGACTACGCCACTATGTTTGTGTAACTCTGGGCAAATTATTTAACTGTTCTATGCAGCTGTTTGCCCATCTGTCAAATAGGGCTACAACCTCCCTCCAGGAATGTGAGGCTAAATTCATTAAAGTTTTTTGTAGCCTGTGGGACTAGACTGCTTGCTTGCATATATATATATTTTCTTATTGATTCAAGTGCTTGTTTTATTATAATAGATTTATAGATTAGAGTTTATAGATTAGAGTATTTTGGCTGTAATGCAAGAAACCTACAGGCCATACCCTGTATGATGAGCTAAGGCAAGTTAGCATACATACGTTTGGGACCTTCAGCCTTGATAAGTCAGGATGCATTAAGATGCGGGGCTACCTCAGTTCATGCCCTTGGTAAACTTAACAGGTACACCACAAAGAACATGATTAGGCCAGAAATAACAGAGGTGAGAATGAGCTAATTGGCTGAAAAGGGTATGGATATGTCATTAATACACATGAACATCCCAGCCTATAGACTAAGTATACCCTGGTATTTTGTGGGTGAGGAAGTAAAGTTTGGACGTGGAAGAAGGGCACATAGTGTTCAGGCTAAAACAGGGGCAACCCACCATGTTAAATTAGTCCTATCCACAGAGTTCTTTTTAGTTCTAGTTCGCTCTACAGTTCATGTCTTCTATAGTCTTAGTCTTAATTTAAAACTTAATCTCAGTTTTAGTCATACAGTTCTCAGTTCTTAAATTATTTAGTTGAGTCAAAGTCTAAATTAGATCTTAGACCCTTTTTCTAGCTTGTAGCTCTCTAGCATCGCCTAAACTCTTCACCTCCTACTTGAGAATTGAGGAACCTGGACATCAGCATACAAAAGGCAAGGCTGGTCCTTTGTCTCTCACCTTCAGATTATCAAGAAAGGGTGTGAGTATATTAATCTAAAAGCTTTATAGTATATACTACCACATGCTATCTCTAGAACATGTTCTGATTGATTATTATCCATTTGATTATTAGTCTTTAAAGCTATATGTTGTTCTCAGTGTGAGTGTCCTTATCATATATCCCAATGGTCCTTGCAAAACTCTGTGTAGCCTGATTCTGGAACAAGAATCTTATCATCTTCTGATCAGACTAACTGGGAAGCCTCTAACCCCTATTCTATAAACATTAATATTAAGCACCTAAAATAAGATCACATTTTTCAAGGGCTTAGACATGAGGAGGCATATAGAAAAGTATATAGATGGCTCATGTAAAATATGGAAGGAAAGAATGGAGTTACTGGGTGCTCCTTAAAACACTAGCTGGGGATAGTGTCTGGTCTCCCTCTAAATCAGTGGGTTACTCCTAGGGGTGTGCAGACTATGTCTAAGATTTCCAAAGGGGTCTGCACCTACATTCTAAATTTTTTAGGGGGCTCACAAATGAAAAAAGGTTAAATAAATAGGTAGAGGATGCAGGGAGATGACTGAGCGAGTAGTGAGAGCTTGTGGAAGATTTGACAAGTTTCAAAAAGCATCTGAGCTGATCCAGATATCTGAAGCTCCTATAATTAGTGTGTGTAAACTTACTTACATATATATATATATATATATACACACACATACAGTGAACTCCTTTTATAAGAATTACTGATTGGTTTGTAGTGAATTCTTGGTCTATGTAGATAACAAGGCAAAGCAAACCAGCAAACCAGCCACATGTGTGATTTACTAGCCAATTGTGGACGTCCCTAGTAAAACAGGGAGGATGACACATAAGTGAACAGAGCTAGCCAGTCAGTAATTTTAAGGCCACAAGAAACAAACAAGTAAGAGTAAGACAACTGTTGTAAGAACAAATGAAAGCAGTGAAAAGACAGCTGGACTGAGTGAGAGCAGTAATAGCTAGAAAAAATAGATAAGGAGGTACCAATTAGAGTTTTAGCAGGGTAAGTAAAAATGTATCCATTAAAAGGATTTTGGGTTAGTGTGTATGAAAATATGTTTATAATAGAATGTTTATAGATACAGTAGTTTTAATAATATGCGACCACGTGATATTATGAGACAAGTTTTAAAGGATGTTTGTTTAACAAAGGGGACTAGACTAATACAGGGCTTGTACCAGATGGGACCAGCCTGGATCTGATGATCATAGAAACAACCTACCTGCACCCAGGACTGCATAATTGATCATTATACCACCCTGATCTATCTGGTTTATTTATGCTTTATGCTTGATAAAGGTGGTAAGATATTGTCCTAAAATTTTCTTATTCAAGCCTTACTTAGTTAAGCTTAGTAATTGGTGTGGAAAGTGCTTTTCACCCAACGTTATCCTTTTAGCTCAGGCTCAGAACAGGGCCTTATTATGTGTAAGTGGGACTTGGGAAATATGGCCTCAAAATATTTTGGTTTTGTAAGTTTATGTGCTTTTGTAATATATGAATATCAAGTATTCAGTTCCATTTTAGGGTTTGGAAGAATGAGGAACTGAATGTGAAAGTGGCATTAAAATAGGAAGGGGATATTGAACCTTTCACAGAGCTTGGTTCTGTCTGGAATGTCAGTTAAACAGATTGTGACACGCACTCAAACCCTGAAGAATTTTAAACAGTCTGTCTAAAAATCCCCTCCCTTGTCATATGAAGGCTGGGAAAGCTGCAGGTCAGATTTCAGTCTGTTGCAGTCTCATTATCCACACTTTTCTCCAGTCTTACAGAAGGTCTTCCAACAAAAATCAGAGAAGCCAATATTAGAATAAACAATAGACATGCTGGGGTAGAAATATTTGGAGAAATAAATGTTATTTTTTCCCTCCCTGGTTAGCCTTTTAAATAAAATACTGTTTTAGTTTTCATTTAAAAAAATCAACCTTCAATTCAGCAGAATGTGCACACAGTCCTTCCAGTAGTTGGGCCTGGTAGGTTTCACCCACAGATCCTCAATTTCATCTCCAGAATTGTTCACTGAAAATTCTTTTTCAAAAGTTTGGTTGCTGTGCGCAGTGCAGCACTCCTCAGTGTATGTGCAGTGTGCCCAGCCATTTGATAGCATTGTCATCAGCCAGGTGAAGAGCCAGTAGCCTGCTGGCAAAATAAGTCAGCGGGCGCTTGTGCAACAGTGTAAAATATTCTCTCCTTTTTTCCCTTCCAGTTGGTAGGTGGACATGAGTGGGAGAGGGGGGAGAATCCTCACAGTTCCTTCTTTAGCAGCATTGCATTACAAAGGCAAAAGGTTAAATATGGGGATGAATGAGAAGCTGTGAGGGGAATCCAGTTTTGGTGTGATCCAGTGGATAGGGCACGGGATGAAGAGTCAGCAGACGGGTTCTGATGCTGGACCTTGAGCAAGTTTCTGTCCCTCAGTTTCTCCATTTGTAAAATAAGGATGATATCTAATCTCATTTGAAAAGCATTTTGAGATCTACAATTCAGAAGCACTATAGAGGCTTGATCTTGTAAGGTGCTGCAAATACTGGTCCCAAGCCAGGAAAACACTGAAGCCTGCCAGTAGTCTCATTGACATCATTTGGCTTAAAGTTAAACACATGTAGAAGTGCTTTGATGTATCCGGACCAGAGTACTCAGCATCTTGCAGAATCGAGTCTTGAGCGAGCCATTATTATTATTACCTTTGAGAGGCTTAGGAGGAGGAAGGACAGGAGAGGAAGAGGAAGAGGAAGAGGGAAAGACCAGCACAGAGGGAAGAAGGAGAAAGGACTAAAGGGACCAAAATCAGGGGGAACTGAAGAGGGAAAGAAAGTAAGAAAAAAAGAACTCTAATAATCAGCTGAAAGGAGGTGTGAGGAAAGAATGGTTTAAAAGAAAATCTGGCAAATGTAAAAAGTATTACATTCCAGAAGTGATAAATATACATACTGGATCGCTAGATACTAGTTAGTTTGCCTCAATAGCCAATGGAGATGGAGAAAAAATGGGAGGGCTGGTAAGCAAGAGAGAGCAATGTTGGGGGTCTGGGGGGTGGGTCTGAGATAGATGGTAAGAGACAGGCTGCTGCAGGAAGGGAATCAGTTCTGGAACTGGGGAGGGATAAAGTAGGAGTGAAGGAAAGAGAAAGTAGAGAAGTGAAGGGAAAGAAAGAACAAAACCAAAGGAGCCACTGTAAGTGAATGTTTGAGTATTTTAATATGAGTTTAAGTGAAGACTTTCAAAAATGCCATCAGCTTTCAGTGGGAATGGTGCTCCTAAAGCCTATTACTACTTTTGAAAATCTCTGGTTTAAGGTGTAACAATAAAATGCACAGTTGTCCAGGATGGTGGGGAGAGGCTGTTTTTTTGGAGGGAGGGGGGTCGTGTTACATGTTTCATTTGTACCTAGCACATTGCATCCCTGATCTATGCCTGAGGTCCGTAAGTGCTGCTGCAATACAGATAATAAATAGTAATATATTTCTGTTTATAGAACACGCAATGTGGCAATGAAGCCCTTTATTGTATTGTATGGTATACGTTCAATACAAACAGAACCTGCATTGCTGCTGGCAGCCTCCTGAAGAAGGTAAAAGGCTGAATTTGTCTGTTGAGTCTCTTGTGGCAATATTGTCTCCAGCTTGTAAACATTGTCTGTGCAGTAAATATTATTTTAAAATATGTAAGTGGCCTATGTACATTATTAACGGATTTTACAGATCTGAAATATCCTTCTCTCTCTATTTAGAAGACCATTGTTTTAAAAATTCAATTAACTAAAAGTGTCCCAAACCACCTCTTCAGAATACAGAAAAGCCTATTTTAAAAAAAAATGTTGCAGAAATATTCTCATTCAATAGCTTTGGCTGTGTCTACACTGGATTTTTTCCTTAAAATTTCCCATCATGCAACTCTAGTGATAGCAACAGAAGAGTGGTAGTGTAGACATAGTGTTGGTATTTGAGCCACAATGTTTTTTAGCCCTTGTCAGAGCTGATCTAGGTGACACTGTAGTACAAATGCTGGCAGGAGCCAGCATCTTGTCTACTCCAAAGTTTCCATCATTGATAGAGTTGCAGTGATGGGAAGCTTTAAGGAAAAAAAGTCTAGTGTAAACAAGACCTTTGATTGACTCATGGTTCAAGCCCATAAGCACATTCTTACAGCAGAGTTGCAAATTCATGTAAAACTAATTTATCATCATGCATTAATTAACCCTGTCATCCCTGCTGCCCAGATACACAAGATATTTTGCAGATCTTCTCACCATAGAAGAGAACTTTTCCCTTGCTACTGAATAGAGCCCATAGATGTAGGCGTACATGGCTCTTAAGAATGCCAGACAGTTAAAATAATCAAAAGCCTAAACTTCTCAGCAGGTGTGCACACACACAAATCAATAACAGTAAAAATTATTGATTGTTTTTACAGTTTAAAGATAATTAATACTGTAAATTAAAGAATGAAAGCAAATCTCTGGCATTGCTGAATCTTTCAGTCATTCAGTGGAAACATGATAAGCAGCTGTTGGAGCAGCAGCAAGCATCTGGCTTTTCCTCAGCTGTGTCCTTGTACTAGTAGCTCTTACACTATAGGCGTATTACTTTCAGCTAGCACGGGGACGGCTGGTGGGAGGAAAGCTTATGGAGCACAATGCTTTGCAACCCTCACCAGCAGGACACTAGCGATTTCTTGGAATTGTAAAACTAGCATACATTTGCCAACCTTTTTCCTGTAACGCCTCTCCCACTTACAAAACCATCGTTCTTTTATTGTCTGTAATTTGAGTGTTCCCATGACAACGCTCTGCCAGAGTTATTTTTGCAACCACCGGCATGCAGGGGAAAATCATTCATACAAATGTGTAGCAAAACAGTTTGCAGAAGTATTCGCTTGGCAGTAGAATCAATAAAGAAAAGTCTTTTCCAGAGCTGGACAGTTGCTCACCAGCAGGCAGGAAGAGGGAAAACCAGTTATGAAAATGGTAACTGAGAAAAAAGACAAAATCAGTGACGGTGACAATAAGCACCCTTATTTGTGGAGATCAGCCTGGCTCTTCACCATGATATTTTCTTCCGAATTCTCACTGTTGTACTATTGGCTATTGGTGCAGCTCAGCTGGCAGTAGCAACCCTGGCAATGTGCATATAGATGGGGGCTCTGGGGTTTATTCCGTGCCATCCATCTCTGCTCAGAGCCCGTCCCCATTAATGCTCCCATCGCTACCCCTGGAGGAACTGCACCAGTAGCAATGCAGCGGTGCAAATTTGGCAGAAAAATGGTGGTGTGCGTAAAGTCTGGCTGCAATGAGCTGAAGTGACTGATGGGAAGGGCTAAGGTGTGGACTGTCCGGACAGCGTGAACACAAGAAAGAGGAAATGACTCAGCCAGCAATCAGCCTTTCCTGGTGTTTGTCAAGGTGGTGCTGGGAAAACAGTAAGTTCACTAGGCCAGTGTGAAATGGTTTCTGCACAGAGACATCCCGGCTGTTTGGTAGGAGGGCCATTGACCTGTCTGGGCAGCCTGGAGACCACAGACGCCCCCAGCTGTGGTGCCCCTGCACGCCTGGGCAGCGGGAAGATAGGCAGGGTGGTACACAGCACGCTCCAGGCGGGACACTGGACACCGCGGGGCTGCGAGGGGCTTTTGCGAGGCTGGGGGCTCCGGGCGGCTTGGCGGGGGATGCGGCTCCTTTGGGAAGGGCGACGGCTGGCTGCAGAGCGCGCGGGGCTGGCCCGTGCTTCTGGCCGCTGCTTCCCCTAGCGGCGACCCAGGGGCGGTGGCGCTGCCCGCCGCTGATGCAATCGGAAGCCCTCGAGCAGCCGCCGGGAGAGCCTGTCTCGCCTCTCCGACCTGAGCTGCAACGTGTCCCGGCAGGGGCGGGCGGGGGTCGCGTCGGGTGGACACCGGCCGCGGAGACAGCTCGGCCTCTCCCTCGCCGGGAGTTACTGGCCTGCGCCGGCGCGATGAAGGTAACGGGGGCCGGGATTCCGCAGCCTCGCCCCGCGGGGCCGTCCGTCGGGGCTGCCCCGGGGCGAGAGCAGAGCATCTCCCTCGTCCGGGGGCCCTGCTGTGGCTCTGTCCGCGCTAGTGTCTCGCTTCGGCTCCGGAGCGGGATGTGCGCGGTCGCTCGCTGCGTGGTGTTGGACTGCGGGAAAAATAATGGGCGGTGGGAGAGGGGAAAGCCCGGGTCAGCCGCCTCTTGCAGGGGAGAACCGCTTGTCCCCCCGAGGCTTCATTTCCAGTGCGGGGCTCGCAAGGGTTAAGAACAGAAGGGGGGAAAATCTGCGAAGGGTACGGCCCGCTGACGGGCAGCAGGGATCTCAGATGCCAGGAGCTCATTGCCGCTCTCAGCTTTGCGGCTGTGCTAGAGCTGAACCTGGGTGACAGGCAGCAGAGTGGCGCGGGCTTGGGTGTCATCGCTGGATGTAGCTGGGATTAATGGCAACCACGTTTTCCCGGGATACAGCGAACGGGAGATGTTGCATTTGTGGAAGCCAGCCTCTGATAGTTGCAGTTGGGTCTCTGCTTCCTTTACGTTTTCCATTCTTGTGCTGTCCCTTCGGGGGGAGAGGCGCCTTGGTCTTCCACAAGGCAACCGAAGTGCCGTAGCTGCTTTTCTAATATCTCAGCTCGGTGGGGAAACGCCGTAACTTTACACTGCATGGGACAGCTGCACCGTCATGTGAAGGACTGGGGTCTTGAAGAAGGCTCTGTGCAAAGCTGGCTTTGAACCGACATGCTGTTTGTCCTGAATTTGCACCTGGGCTCGTGTGTAGTGGCTGCACTTAAATGATTCTCATAGATGAGAGCTCATTCCACGCAGTGGTACAAGGGGAAACCTAAGTGGACTTCACTCATGCTGCTCTCCCCTGCCTATTGTTGTGTTGACGCTTTCTTGTCCGCATTGAACCTTTTCTGAAATTCTCTCACTGTTGCCCTAACAAGGGTGCAGCTACACAGATGCTGTCAATAATGGGAACAGCCGTGTTCTAGCACTATGTCTCCTGAGCTCTGTCTACCTTAGCGTTCCCACAACTGCTAGCGTTGGAGCTGGGTGGGTGAAGTTCTGTGGCCTGTGTTGCCCAGGAGGTCAGACCATCAAAATGGTCCCTTCTGACCTTATAGTCTGTGAACCTGTAAACTGAGACAGAGCGAGACCAGTGATGGGAGAAGTTCTGAACATGGTCACAGTAGCCCACTTGGTGGCTTCTCCAGTGCAGTAGTACATTTGTGGTCCAGGAGCCAGGCACTCTGAGGAGTGGGATACAATCTTGCATTGCAAGTGTTCTTGCTGTGCCTGCTGCCTGACTGAGGAAGGCAGTGGACGTCTATCTCCAGGACTGCTGCCCAGCACCTTACCGCAGTACTAAACATGCACTAACAAAAAGAGTACAGTAAAATATGATCCATCACATTGTGACTGATCACTCCAAGCCCTTAGCTTGCCAATGACATGACGCTGTATTTCTCAGTAAAACGATCACTCCGCTGGACTGAATGTATATACCGCAAGGGTACCCGTACAGGAGGCAGGAGAGCTGCATTGTACACTCTTCCACTGGCCTGCTGTGTAACCTTGGGCAAGTCACTTCCCTTCTCTCTATAGTTGTTTCCCCTTTTGCCCTTCATTTGTTTTGTCTAGTTAGACTGTAAACTCCTGAGGACAGGGACTGGGCACTGTCCATTTGTACAGTGACAGTGCCTATCGCAATGAGATCCCAATCACAGTCTGGACCTCTGGGCATAACGGTAGTACAAATAAAATTATGAAGGTATCAGTCAGTAATGATATCATTACCCTTCTCTGTCCCTTGAGTTTCCCTTCTTCACCATTTCCGGCTTTACATCCCTACTGTTTCCATAAAGCCAAATTCTCCCTCAACCCCTTTCCAGTTCCCTTCCTGTCTGAGCCTTGTTTACAAAAATATTATGTGTAACAAATGACTTGCAGCTCTGGTTTCTCTAGCTCTTCCTTGTCCTCCTTTGGCACTGATTTCAGCTGACAGGCCTAGCGCTCACATCATCTTGCGAGGGTGTGGGTGGTTTGATTTCCCTGGCACTGAGGCTGACTGCTGAAATTAGTGTTATAACGTCATGGGCAAACAGAAGGAACCAAAAAAAGAGGCTAGCTTTCACACAGCTTACACTTTTCTAAATCAGCAAGGGGCCATATTAATTCCTGGTATAACTCTATGGAATTATTCTTCTGGAGTTACACGAAGGATGAATTTATCCTTAGGAGTACAGAGGTCAGTAAATATGCCGGGGTCAGGATTGTCAGAAGAGGAGGCACATCTAATTTTATTAATAGCATGAGCACTCCGACTAGACAGTCTATTCAGGCTTTTTGAAACAATGCATTCACGTTAGGCAGGCTAAAGATTCAGCATACCTGTTAGCATAGTTGTTCCCTTACTAACATTGTCATTTTATTTGTATCTGTATCTGTAAATAACTGTGGCTACATAGGTAGACATCACCAATAGGCATCAAACCCAGGACATTTAGCAAAATGATGGTGGGGTCTGTTTGCTGTGCGAAAACAGTGGACTTTATTCTTGCTTGCCCCAGCCAGTAAGGGGATGACATGATCATATTCACGACACCAAATGTGGTATATCTTCCACCCTGTTAGACAAGTCAGTCAAAGGCTTTGAGGTCCAGAGAAGTTCAAGTCCTGTTCAGGGTGCTGCTATTCTGTAACAAAGAGTGGCTACTGACTGAGAGCTGTGCTGTCTGTATGTGGAGATTCAACTCATGACCCCAGCACAGAAAGCATGAACTCCCATGATAGCTTGAGCGCATGTTGAGGGAATATATGGCTATAATTTATAAGTCACCTATGCTGGTAACTTGATGACCTTACCTTACGAGAGGAATACAGGGATGTCTTGGCCCACTTTCCTTGGAAATAATTTCATTGCCTCATAACTTATCTGTTAAGGAGCCAGGTTAATACCTCATAAAACGAAGCACCTGTCATCTTAAACCTTTATTATAGTAGAGGTGAGATTATCTCTTGTCCTTTAGGAGTCTGGCAAATATTACCATATGTTACTGACAAGGAAAATACAATGGTTTGCTTGTCTAAAGATCCAGAGTTTCCTTTTCTTGTGCAAATGATCCAAATGAAATAACATGAAGTTCCACTTAAAACTGTTGTTAAAAGCAATCAAAAGCTTTAACCCATCCGTCTTCTATGACGTGCCCTGGCACCTGGATTATTATTGTTTTATGGACCAATGTCATAATATGCCTGCAACAAAGTTATTCATTTACTTATAAAGAACTGTATAGTATGAGTACTTAACTACGTGCATAGCTAATGCTAGTACAATTTGCCTACCCGAGCGTTTCATGAATTTAACAAAAATGTTCATGCTCCTTGTAAAACTAGATTATTGACTTTGTTGATGCTCTTTGGTGCCAGAAATGGTCAGAATGGGATGAGGAAGAGGCAACCAGCAGGGAAAGACACAGTAGAGTCTGTTGCTGATCCTGCAAGATGCTGTGCCTTCTCAATGTCACTAAGTCCATGAGAGTTAAGCAGCACAGGACCGGTCCCTTTGTTTTCTCTTGTTGAGATGACGCAAACCCAGTACTCAGGATGTCCCTCATCTCCCTTAGCAGAGCTAGCATCTGCATTTACCCTTTCTGAGAGCCAGAATCTCAAAGCTTTCACATCGAATTCTGGGGAATTACTCTGAATACTATTGCACTTCACTTCCTTGTAGCAGCCATGATTACTACACTTGTTCTGCAGCTGGGAATTTGGGCAGCCTTCCAGAGTGTAGCCCTGCTCCACAATCAGCTAGCAGAGTGCATTAGTACATGGGGTACTAGTCATCCTAGAACATGAAAACAGCCTCCCAGATGAAGGGGGTAATTTTTTTTTGAGCCCTCATCTTGCACTCAGTAGTACAGAGAGGTGTTCGCTTGGCCAAAGACTCTGTTGTGTTCAAACTGCTGATGATCTGCCAAGAGCTCTTGCTCATGATTGTCCTTAAGATGAGCACCAGAGACTTCTGTGTGGAAGATGCTGATGGACTGAACAAGTGGGAGAACTGCTGTACAAAGCCATAAGTAATATTCATCCTGAGGAACATGAAGTGCTTTACAAACAGTAGTAGTTAAATCAACCCTATAATGTAGGTAGGCGGTTTTTTGAGAAAGCTACCAAGAGATACTGAGTAGATGTGGTGTCATGGTGTCTTCTGAGATGGGAAGTCTTTGTGAGAATTCTGCCAAGGCTTAGTCATTTCATTGAGACCCAATTGCTTTTTAGGAGCCGTCATTTAATTAACTTCTTAAAGCCCATACTCAGATGCATCAGTATTGTTGCTGTGCAAGGGGACAGTGCCTCCCGCACTCACTTCCAGAGCCTTCACCAGACAGGCAGCAAGGAACAAGGAATTAAATCCTGCATTTAAACCGGGCCTCCCTCCTGGCATGGGGGAGCCAAGCTATTACCTCTTCCTCCTCTGCTCTGGCAGCAGCAGACTCTGTTCTGTCCCAACTGGCTGCCTCCTCCTCAGCCCATTCTGACCACAGCTGGTACCAAGGAGCGTTACACACCCATTAACCCCACTGGAGAATTCTCCAAGGTATGTGGAAAAGGAGGAGGAAGACAAAAACTCACAAAGGGTGTGAGTGCCAGAACGTCAGGGGGAGATGAAGGGCTGTGGGACCAAAACAGCAAACAATATAAGGAATGGGCTCGAGAATAATCCTGAAAATATGATAATTCCATTATATAAACTAGTAATTTGGTTTCTCTGGGGATACTGTGTTCTGTGATGGCCACCTTAAAGGCTCTAGTAGAAACTGAGGGGGTTCAGAGATTGGCACTGAGAGTAATTAAATGCGTGCAAATACTTCCATATGAAGAGAGATTGAAAGGGTTGTGACTGTTTACCTCACAGAGAAGGTGAAACAGAGGGGACATGACCAAGGCGTACAGAAGAATTTAGCAAGGTTCAGAGTGGGATAAGGATAACAAGATTGTCCAGAGTTGTTACAGTAAATTCTTTAAAAAAAAAAATTGGTTTTTTTGTGGTTTTTTTTGAAAGGGCTCCAAGTCCTGAATCAGTTTTCAGGTTTAAGCCTGTGCTGTAAGTTTGAGCTAGGAAACCCTTGTTCTTGGACGTGCTGCTTATTTCTATGAGTTAATCCCATTGACGGAGAGATTTTCAGAGGCTCAAAGGACAGTTGGGTGTTTCAAAGTCTATAGGAGCTGGATACCTTTGTGCCTTTGAAAATCTCCCTCCTTCCATAGCAGCTTTTGCAGGATCAGGCCTTAGCACATGCATGCGTGCTTGTGCACAGAAATAGTTTGGCTTTTCAAGGTGTGATCGCTGGTAAATCTGCTTCTAGATGGGTGAAGGATAAGAAATCAAGTCTGATTTTTAGCTTTCAAAGTGTTGTTTTTCCCGCTCCATTGCTATGTGAGTTAAGTTCCCTTTTAAAGGTATGTTATTGTGGTCCTCCAAAAAAATAAGGTTTTGCTGCGTCATAGCACCTCTAGAGTTTGATTTTTATATAATAATTAAAAAACAACAATTTCTCATTGAGTTTGAAATTGATCCGCATGATATTATTCTTTGTATTTTTAATGGGACTTTGCCTGGAAGAAATGCCAAACTTTTAATTTGCGTGAGCTGGAAGAACTCGTGTTATGGTTTTTCAGAGGACAGGGACTGATACATTGGCCAAAAGAATAAATGGACACAAATCAGACATAAAAAATGGGAACATCCATAAACCAATTGAAGAGCACTTCCATCTCCTAGGATGCTCTGTAGCTGACTTGAAAGTTGCCATACTTCTACAAAAAAACTTCAGAAACAGACTTCAGTGAGAAGCTGCACAGCTCGAACTCATTTGCAAACTTGACACAATGAAACTGGGTCTGAATAGGGATTTGGAATGGTTATCTCATTACAAGAAGTAATTGTCACTGTTCACAAATTCTAATCAATGGTTGTGAATAGGCCTCACCTACTCTAACTGTATGGACTTTGGTATTACTTACCTTCTCCATTGTTGTTTCTTCCCCTTGGCTGTATATATATACCCCATCTGATGTCCATTCCCTGCATCTGAGGAAGTGGGTTACAGCCCACGAAAGCTTATGCCAGCAGAAATTAAATTTGTTAGTTAGGGCTCTCATTGTTTTTACTGTATAGAAACTAACACGGCTACCCCTCTGGAAATTTTCAGTTCTGCAATTCTTGGAGGTTAGTTACTAAATTTATTAAACTGTACAAGACTTCTGATATGTGGAAAGTAAAATGTTAGTGCGGTGTTACACTAAGTATTTAAACAACCATAGGCACTCACTGATTTCTATTTATATCACATTGCAGACTTTATATTATTACATATTAGCATACATTTAATAATTTTTAAGTATAAAGGAAATCAGGTTCATATCACAAGTAGCACATGTAAAAACTTGCTTATTAACTTAAAATTATTAAATATCTATCGTGGGGTTTATGCAGCTGCCCATCACCATAGTATGTGAGCACCTTCCATGTAAAATGAAAAGTGAAGTCCCTAGTAAGTCACAGTTTTGTTTCTCTGAATGATTTGCCAGTCAAGAAAAATATAAGAAGAAACAAATTAACAAATGACAGTTCTCTGCACTCTTCATTTGTGAAGTGCTTTGTAAACTAATTCCTTAATTTATCTCTCACCATCCGTGGGAGGTAGGTGGTATTATTCCCATTGTCCAAATAGGAAAATGGGCAGGGAGGTTAAGGCTTCGATACTGCACCAGTCCAATCAATGGGGGTTTTGTTCTTGACCTTAATGGGTGCGGGATCTGGTAATAGGGAATATTTTCAAAGGCACCTACAGCTATGGCTATACAACATTGCAGCGCTAACGCAGCACAGCTGCAACTATGCCACCGTAGTGCTATAATGCAGACACTTCCTACAGTGACAGAAGGGTTTTTTTCGTCTCTGTGGTAAATCCAGCCCCTCAAGAGGTGGTAGCGATGTCAGCAGAAGAATTCTTCTGTCGGCCTAGTGGTATCTTTACTGGGGCTTAGGTCAGCTTAATTGCATCTCTCAGGGGTGTGAAGTTTAGCTCTTTCAACCTAAGTTCTGGGTGTAGGTTAGGCCTAAGTGACTTAGGCTCCTAAATCCCATTTGCAAAAGTGATACAATTCATAGACTCATAGACTCATAGGTCAGAAGGGACCAATATGATCATCTAGTCTGACCTCCTGCACAAGGCAGGCCACAAAACCCTACCCATACACATTTATAACAACCCCGAACCCATGACTGAGTTATTGAAATCCTCAAAAGTGAGATTTGAAGACCTCAAACTGCAGGGAATCCATCAGCAAGCGACCCATGCCCCACGCTGCGGAGGAAGGCGAAAGCCAATCCGCCCCGGAGGAAAATTCCTTCCCGACCCCAAATATGGCGATCAGCTAAACCCCGAGCATGCGGGCAAGACTCACCAGCCAACACCCAAAAAGGAATTCCCTGCAGTAATTCCTGCTAAACACTGCTAAATTTCTTCCATTGCTGTAGCAAGCATCTAGGCAGTATGTAGCATGGTACATATGTAGTGTAGATGTAGCCTTAGGCTCCTAACAGCCAGGTATATGAAGGTTTTTAGATGCCTGAAGAAGCAGTTCCTCTTCACCTTGAACAAAGGTAACAAAATAACTACAAGCATTACAAAGAGCCATTCCTCCCTCCAGATTCAAGCTAAAGCACATGATTCTAAGCACCATTTAGCCAGAAGCTGCTGTATGCCTGTTTGTCCTACTTTGTAAGCTCCCTTTCCCAGCTCAGGTCAACCTTTGTGTCTCTGAATCCACCTTTTGCTTTAGCGGTGCCATTCACACTGACTCTTCAGAAAGGTGGCAAGATGTCCATCCAAAACCCATATCTAGCTGTCTACGATTCTGCATCCAGACAAAGAAAGCATCCATCCCCACTCACTACATTTGAAAATAGCCACTGCCTGTAACACACAAAAAATGTAACAACTTAACCACGTAAATGTCCTTCTGAAGGTTGAATTGGGTCCAGCTGCAGTAACTAGCCCATTCAGATCCCAGGCCAGATTATTGCTGGTATAATTTATCAGCTTCATTTTATGACCCCCGTTTCCTAACTGTATAAAAGGCTCCTTGGAATTAGGGTACAGGTGACTGCACTGAGAAGCTCTGTTCAATCCAGAAGGTCAGGCTTCCTTGGAATTTGCAGCTCAATAATCAATGAAGTTGACTGTACAAGTGGCTACGGCTGAATCCAGTTTCAGACCAGTGTATGCCTGCCTCTGACCAGCCTGCAGTCACATGCACGGTCCCAGAACATTTTGATTCTCTTAACGTTGTTGATGTCTGGGAGACCCAGCGAGTTATTGTTTGACTAGCTCTGGTGGCAGTTGAAGCATGGCTTGCAGGACAAAAAGGAGTCCTCTTTGACTTCCAGAAGAATACCAGAACCTTTGTTTTTAGTGCACTATTGCCCTGTGTTTTGTGTAACCCTTTACCCCAGGGCCAAGTTACCATTCTGATTTGGACATATTTTTGCATTCGTTTTGCTTTGTTATAACTGACTACACAAAGTGCAAGGCAGCATGAATCAGGTCATTAAAGTCCGCTTGTATGTTCCTTCCATGGCTAAAACGCCCACAGAAATTTGTAGGAGTTGGATGCCCAAGAAATCAGGGTGGATTGTTTTAAATCAAAGCAATTTAAATAACTGTTTTTTAATCATGATTCAAATCATCAAGCAGGAAACCTTGATTTAAATAATCAGTTTTAATTGTGTTTTGCATTTGTACTTTTAGTTATTTTCCTAAATAAAGGTTGATTCTCATTCGTTGGTAACCATTAAAACAAGCTGATTGGCAACTAAATATAACATCTATGCTGAATTTGATGCTGGTTTTGCTAATCAGGAAGATATACTATAGCTATATATATTTATTTATGCAATTAGATAGCTTATCTTACATTTATTCAGATTCTTAATTTTTGCATTCTTTATTATGTTAAAAGATAGTGAATGGCACATTTCTTAATTACTATATGATGGTTAACTTTTTTACTCATAATTTGGGTCATATTGCATTTGGATGGAAATTGGAATTAAACTAAAATGCACAAAACCAGCATTTTCAAATTCTTGTATTAGTTAAATAAGAGCACCTTCAGCATGCTAGATATATAAGAAAAAATAATCAGTTTATCAAAACTAACTGATTTATTAAACAAAGGAAGTGTTTTTCTGTGGTTAGTGAATTTGACTGATTTTTTTTCTGGTCACCATGTCCTTCCAGATTTTAGAAGTAGGACATCTCATTCTTTCACACCTCATTTTTATTTTATAGCTTGGAAGAGGAAAACAAGCTTTCTTGCTTTTCTAACTCCCAGGTGGTTTCTTAACTTTGAATGGATTAATCATGGAACTGAGCTAGTTGAATAAGCTGAAATGAAGAAAATATTCTCTTTGCACTTACAGAAGAGACTGCTGCTGTCAAAACCTGCTCAGCATTTCAGCAACCTCTGGTTCCAGGTGCCTAGCCAGTGACTTCCACTAGTTCAGTGGGTTTGCTGTCTTAAAACTTGGTAGCAAATACGCACTTAATGTTGTTTTCTGTATTTAATTTAAATGATTTTAAGAAGTTTAGGCCTTAACATAAGTTTCAGTTTCCAATTTAATTTTAAATGTGATTTTTAAAAAAATAAATCTTTATTTAATTTAAATTTTAAAAAAAATCCAATTTTTCTATTTAGAATAAAATAATCCAATTTTATCCACTCTGCAAGAAATAAAGGATCAGGTCCTTAAATGTAAGTTTTCCTCATATTTTCTCTCTTCTTTAAGCATGTCAGTTCTCATTTTGGAATGTGTTTTTAATTAAATAAATACTACTGGGAATTGTGTGATTATTGGAGACTTTAACTTCCCAGATTTAGATTGGAGGACAAGTGCTCCTAATAATAATAGGGCCTAGATTTTCCTGGATGTGATAGCTGATTGATTTCTTCACCAAACCAACAAGAGGGGATGCCATTTTAGATTTGCTATTGATCAATAGTGAGGACCTCATAGAAGAACTGGTTGTAGAGGACAACCTTGGTTCAAATGATCATGAGCTAATTTAGTTTAAAGTAAATGGAAGGGTAAACAAAAATAATCTGCAATTAGGGTCCTTGATTTCAAAAGAGAGAATTTTTTTAAGTTAAGGGAACTGGTTAGGAAGTGGACTGGACTGAAAAACTCAGATCTGAATGTGGAGGAGGCTTGGAATTATTTTGTCAGAGTTGCAGAAATTATCTGAAGCCTGCATCACAAGCAAGGGGAAAGAAATCGTAAGGAAGGATAGCAGACCAAGCTGGATGAGCAAGCCTCTGAAACAGGTGATTGAGAAAGCAGAAAGCCTACAAGGAATGGAAGATGGGAGGGATCAGCAAGAAAAGCAACCTCTTGGAAGTCAGAAAGTGTAGGGATAATGTGGGAACTGCCAAAAGCCAAGTAGAGAGTTGGACCTTGCAAAGTGAATTAAAACCAACAGTAAAAGGTTCTATAGTCATATAAATAAGAATACAAGAAGAAGAAAACAAGGAAAGAAGAAGTGAGACCATTAAACACTGAGGATGTGGTGGAGATTAAAGATAATCCAACACCTAAACAAATACTCTGCCTCAGTTTTTAATAAGGCTAATGAAGAGTTTAGGGGTAGTGGCAAGGAGGTTAATGAGCATGAGGATATAGAGGTAGAAATTACCACATCTGAGATGGAAGTCAAGCTCAAACAGTTTAATGAGACTAAATCGGGGGGCCAGGATAATCTCCATCCAAGAACATTAAAGGAACTGGCACAAGATACTGCAAGCCTAATAGCAAGGATTTTTAATGAGTCTGTAAACATGGGAGTCATACCTTATGACTGGATAATTGCTAATATAGTTCCTATTTTTAAGAAAGGGAAAAAATGTTACCCGGAAAACTACAGGCCTGTTAGTTTTACCTCAATTGTATGGAAGATCTTGGAACAAATTTTGAAAGAGAAAGTAGTTAAAGACATAGTGGTTAATGGTAATTGGGATAAAATACAACATGCCTTTACGAACAATAGATCGTGTGAGACCAACTAGATCTCCTTCTTTAAGGTGATAACTGAGTTTTAGACAAAGGAAATGTAGTAGATCTGTTCTAGGATTTCAGTAAGGCATTTGATACAGTTCCACATGGGAAATTATTAGTTAAATTGGAGAAAATGGGGATTAAAATGAAAATTGAAAAGTGGATAAGAGGAGACAAGTCATTCTGAAAGGTGAATTGCTGGACTGGAGGCAGTTTACTAGTGGAGTTCCTCAGGGATCGGTTTTGGGACTGATCTTATTTAACATTTTTATTACTGACCTTGGCACAATAAGTGGGGGTGTGCTAATACAATTTACTGATGACAGAGTTGGGAGGTATTGCCAATATGGAGAAGGACTGGAATATTATATAAGAAGATCTGGATGACCTTGTAAACTGGAGTAATACAAATGGGATTAAATTAAATAGTGCAAGGTTGTGCGTTCGGGGACGTAACAGTTGGAAGTGACGAGGAGAAGAAAGACTTGGTTGATTACAGGATGACTATGAGCTGCCAATGTGATGAGGCCATGAAAAAAGCTAATGTAGTCCTAGGATGCATCAGGTGAGGTATTTACAGTAGAGACAGGGAAGTGTTGTTACCATTATACAAGGCACTGGTGAGACCTCATCTGGAATTCTGTGTGCAATTCTGGTCTCCCATATTTAACAGAAAAACTAGAATAGATGCAGAGAAGGGCTACTAGGCTGTTTGGAGGAATGGAAAACCTACCTTGCAGAGAGACTCAAAGAGCTTGGCTTGTTTAGCCTAACCAAAAGAAGGCTGAGGGGAGATACGATTGCTCTCTATAAATACATCAGAGGGATAAATATCAGGGAGGGAGAGAAGTTATTTAAGTTTGGCAGCAATGTGGATACAAGGACAAATGGATATAAACTGGCCATCAACAAGTTTAGGCATGAAATCAGATGAAGGTTTCTAATTATCAAAGGAGTGAAGTTCTGGAACAGCCTTTTGAGGGAAGCAGTGGGAACAGAATACGTAACTGGCTTCAAGACTGCGCTTGATACATTTATGGAAGGGACGGTATGATGAGACTGCCTACAATGGCATGTAGCCAATCTGTGGCTGCTAGTAACAAATATCTCCAATGGCCAGTGATGGGACACTAGATGGGGAAGACTGAGTTACTACAGAGAATTCTTTCCCAGACATCTGTCTGGTGCATCTTACCTATATGCTCAGGGTCTAACTGATTGGCACATTTGGGGTCAGGAAGGAATTTTCCCCTGGTCAGAATGACAGAGGAGTCTTTTTGCTTTTCTTGGCAGCATGGGTCACTTGCAGGTTTAAACTAGCGTAAATGGTGGATTCTCAATAACTTGAAGTCTTTAAACCATGATTTGAGGACTTCAGTAACTCAGCCATATGTTAGGGGTCTATTGCAGGGGTGGGTGGGTGAGGTTCTATGGCCTAGAGGATCATGATGGTCCCTTCTGGCTTCAACGTTGGTGGGTGTCTGAGTCGGTTAATGAAGGCACTCAGCTTGGTCAGCAACCTCAAGATCTCTGTATGATTTCCTCCATCTCGAACCTTTACAAATAAATGATAGTTCTATTTTAGTGCATTTTAAAACCAGGTTTACAAAGTTTGCTGATGTAGCTATAGTGGACAAGCAAAAAAGTGCTTTTGCCAGTGCAGCTTCTGCCTATTCAGTGAGCAAAATTAGCTACCCCAGCAAAAGCACTTTTTTGCTAGTATAACTAGACTAGGGTTTTTGCCAGCATGGGAATTTCACCAAAATAAAACCACACCCCTAACCGACATTACTATTTGGACAAAATTGTACACTTATAGTGCACTTAGGCAAAGCAAAACGCTGGAAAATATCAGTGAGGATAAACATAAACACAAAAGTGCAACCTGATTTTCATTTACATTAAGGCCCCTTTTTGCTGCTCTGGCAATATAAAGGGGCCTTTAAAGAGGATATAAATTACATGTATGCCCCATTCACGCTGCCAGAATGATGTAAAGGAGATCTAGTATAAAGAGAATGAGGCCAAATAGGACAAGGGCCTCCTCGTGTGATTTTATATACACTTTGAAAAATTATTCTTTGTTTTTAGCAATAACTGTGACACACAGCCATAAATGGTGTCTGTTTAGGAAACATGCTTAGGCTTTTGTAAGTCAACTGAATCCAACTGGCTGCTTTAATGTGTTTTTCTTTGTGCCATTCCAGCAAACAATGCACTTGTTAAACAAACTGATTCATGCTAGAGTTCACAAACAAGCCAACAAAAGAGACACTTTGAGGCAGTGTTTCTAGAGTTTAGAGAGGGAAGAAAATCATTAGAAAATCTAGTCTCCCCATCTATCAGTGCAAAATTGTTTACTACAGTGACAAAGGAAGAAGCTGTTGACCTAAGCAAAAGGGTGAAAAGAGGAAATAGTACTGGATGAGATAACAAAAGCTTCATAGAGATGAAGACAAAAGGAAGAACATTAGGGGAAACAGGCATAGAAAATAAAGCTACAGCACAGAACATTAGGAGGTCACTTGGGAAGGAAGCTTCTGTAATGTATCTCTAAGCGCTGGACTGATGACAAACAAAACAGGAAGTAGAATTGTACATCTGTATAGGGGTTTTCATCTCTTCAAGGCAGTAGTAAGTAACCAGTGAGAGAAAAAGAAGCAAAAATAAATAAGTGGGGAGATTCAAGGTGTATCCTGCTCCTGGATCTCATCATAACAATGGTGCTAGGTGGGTTTAGAACACTACCCAGTCAGAATGGTAGCATGTTAGAGCCACACTGCATAGATGTAAATCATAGTTTCTCAACCTGTGGAATGCGTCCCCCCGGGGATATGGGAGACACAGGCAAGGGGTACCTGGGGAAATACAGAGTGAAGGGAAGCGGGCAGCAGCTGACGGCTTTTGGGGAAGGCGCGTGGCAGCCGCCCGCTTCTCGCCCGGTCCCATCTCCGAGCAGGGAGGCAGGTGGCAGCCTCTAGCTTCTGGGGGAGATGGGCAGCAGCCCCCTGCTTCCGCCAGGTCCCAGTTCCCAGGTGGGAGCCCAGTGGCAGCCTTCTGCATCTCACAAGCTGGTCTCGCAGCTGGGTGGCAGCCACCCATGCCCTGGCTCCAAGCTGAGGGACAGCCTCCACTGCCCTGGCTTGAAGACGGGCAGCAGCCACCTGCCTACATCCCTATGTCCCAGCTGGTGCGGAAGCCTCCTCTGCCCCATCTCGGATTGGATGGCAGCCAGGTGGCAGCCACCTGCAACTTGTCCAGGTGGCAGCCCCCTTCCTTGGCTCAAAGCTCAGTGCCCAGAAAACTTGTCAATTTCAATGCTCTAGCTGAGCAGTGAAATTGAAAACTATGAAGCCCCAGATTTTACCAGTTACCCTCTTTTCCTGTCTCTCTCTCACCCCTTCCTCCTCTCAAATCTATGGCAAAAAATTTAGCATGGCACTTTATATTCCCCAGCACTGGGATGCCACTCAAAGCCTCCTAGCTTTGGCCAACATCACCTCTAGTCCAGGTACATACTTGAGATGTGCACCCTTGGTGTAAAGGTGGTAACCCTACCCACACTAGCTCTGACATCTGTCATATCACAGCCTTATATACTCAGCCCTTCTTCCAACATATGGCTCACATTAGTCAGTAAATATAAAATCTTTGGAATATTGAGTGTTTGGGGACTTATTAAAATTTTCAGAAGTTAGGGGGTACTTGCTACTTAAAAGGTTGAGAAATACTGATGTAAATGACTGTACTTGATGCAAGGTAGTAGAAAATCAGGCCCACCATCTGCATAACGTGCCTAGTCTGAAACTGCATAGCTCATTAGACAAGTTCCCCTTAGGGCTTGCTACAATGAATAAAAATACTTCACATTTCTTGGGAGTGATTTCTCCCCTTCAGATCTTTCAGTAGCCCAGCCTATCAGACACATTCTTTTTGGGTTTCAGGTGTGCTTTATCCTTTACCTCTTGCTATATCTCTTTATATGCAGTTTGATCATCTTGGCTGCAGTTGCCCATTAAAACTAGTTCTGTTTGCTTTTAAAGATACAACAGAGATAAAACAATACTGAACATTCTTGACATTAATCCTTATCTATATAAATATAAAAATTGGACAGATTAAGTGATCTGTCTCATCTGTTGTAAATTTTCTACTTCTTTGTCCAATGTAGTTTTAAGGCTTGTGTAACCAAGAAAGTTGTACTGGTATAAGTTGAATGGGCTTTATATTCAATATAGTTAAATGAGTGAAGACCCCTGAATGGATACTTACTATGATTTAAGAGCAGAGTATTTTGGCTTCACTTAGTCGACTTAAGCTAAACCAAAACAAGCCACTGATTACAAAATAAGCCATGATTACATCATTGGGAAGTTTTTCCTGATAGCCTACGTTTTCCCTTTCTTTATTGTATTCTGTCTTGGTTACTACTCTGTATCCCAAAGCAAGGTTTGAAAACCTTCTCTCTGAAGGAAACATATCAGAGATCAAAAGCAACCATAACTGTAATCCTTTTTGGGAAAAGAGAGGCTAAGCACCGAAAGAGCCTAAGCCTTTTGAGGTGGTCTCTGAAGGTGGGGATTGAGGCACTTCTGTCAGTCTGTTTGGGTAGATGTGCACTATTGCTACCTGTGCTGTATATGTTCTGTGGTTAAATGGAGGATTTCTGTATCTAAGGCTGGGTCCACACTGACAGCGGCAAATTCGCCGCCGTCAGATCGATTGCTCTGGATGGACTGAGCGGTCTATGTAGACCCACTCAGTCGATCCAGCAATTGACGCAGGAAAACCACCCGGTAAGTGGCACGCAGCGCAGTGTGGATGGTGCACGGAAGAGATGCAGTGAAGTCGACAGGAGATACGCCACTGAATCCCAAACGTAAGTGTAGACCGGGCCTCTGTCTGTCAAGGTGGTACCTAAAAGAATCCAACAAACCCAAAACATTTCAAGGACCTGTGTTTGGCTTGATTAGCAGTTGGAAACCACAATACGAATAGCAGCCAACCAATCATTCCTCTTGGTTCAATCTCAGCTGAGAAAGAAGGCATAAAGAGAAGCGATGGTGTAAAATATGGGTGAGATTTACCCACTCTCTTACTCTCTTAAAGTGAGCTAGCTAAGCAGAGACTTTTTGTACCGTGCAACCACTTCCTTAACTGAATATAGGTTAATTCAAAAGAGTTATACTGAAAGTATCTGTTTCTGGCACTGTGATACGATGAATGAGTTTCCAAGGTCTTCCAGGGCCCCTTGTAAAGGTCATCATGAGATAATGTCTTTCCAGTTGATGTTATAAATAGTATTGTATGACTCAGCCCCCCTATAGCAACATGCAAAACCTCTCTCTCCCTCTGACAGAATTTGTGGACCTATTTTTAAACACACACAAGATCTATTACAATTATCAGTGAAACTTTTTCTGTCGCCTCATTTTTTATTTTTTTTTTATGTTGTGTGGCTGCCAAGCGGTCCTACAGAATTTCCTAGAAAGCCATAAAAGAGATCAATCTTTATGCATTGTTAGAGTTTGGTCTTTAATTACTGTTAGCTTTTTATAAAAATCACAGGGATGTTTTGTTTGTGTGTTTGTTTGTGTGTCTAGTTATCCAAAGGATAACTTTTTGCCTTAAGCTTTTCTCCTGTTGCTCAGATAAAGGCAAAATTATAGGTGACCTGATAGAGTAAACATAATTTACAACACCACAGGCCCATGATGCAGCTGTGTTTACTATATGCTTGCATAGCACCTAGCACTTGGCCTGGTTAGTCTCTAGGCAGTATGACAGTATACATGTTGTTTAACATTAATAATAATATTGAAGTCATTGACTCACCTTCCCAAAGTATTTAAGGATCTGGGCCTGAGCCACTAGATTCCCTGGAATCACACACAACAGATGCTGGGATTCCTATCTTGATAAGGGAGATAAGAGCTTGAAATATTTGTCTCTGGCTAATAAGTGTTTGACAAACAAGGAAGAGGAGGATAGGGCACTCTCAGCAGGCTACCCCTTGGTAAATTTGCCAGCAAGGGTGCTTTCCCTGAAGCCTCCTTGGAGGTGCCATTTTTCATATAGCCTCTAGCTAGTAGGTATATGATAAATCTGAAGAACTTCCTCTGGTCCTGGAGGGAGGAGGAGCATTCGTTCAATTCTCTCTGCTAGAGCCTGATGATTGCTTCAGAGGGGTTGAGTTTGAACTACTCTACCCCATCCACAGCCTGGTGGCAGCTGTAGGTAGTAGAAGTGCTGTAAAAAGATGTCTCCGGTGACTTCCTCCACTGTAGCTGCGTCTTTGGGTCCTCCTCCTCAGTGAATAGCTCTGGATAGCTGCCTCTGCCACTAATCCTAGCTTTCCCAAGCAGCAGCAGCAGCAGCGTGAAATTGGCTCGCTCACTGCTGCCCACAGCTTTTTAAACAGCCAGAGTGAAAACCAGCAAGATTCTGGTCACTTTTCACCCTGTTTTCGTGGACACTGTGAGCAGCAGCAGAGATACCAGAACCGTGTGTGCAGACTCAGGTAGGACCTCGCTGCATCAGTTTACACTCAGTTAATATTTGGAAGGCTATTTTCACAGCCATAAGGACTATACACTCAGGGACAGATGTTCAAGAGAGCTCTGCTCTCGTCTGGGCACCTAAAATCTGACCACTTCCTTTCGTAAGAGTTCAGCACCTATCCACTTCCAGGATGCTGCTTAGGCAAGTTGTGAGTGGTGGCAGGGTTAGGCACTGCAGCTACTCATAGAAAGGAGGTCCCCAAAAGGAGGCTGGAGTATATGTAGATTAGTGTGTGCACGCATGCATGTGCCCCACTCAAATGTTTCTGCTGCTTTTCACAGAAGCTGCTAGGAGTGGAGCTATTTTCAAAAGCTGGCCATTAATGTTTCTTAAATGAAAGCTTGGATTCTGCAGAAATTGTTTGCAATGCATTTGTGTCTCCATAAGGGACTGCTTCCAGTCCTCGGGGATGAGCAGGTGAGTGAAGGTTTCAAGATACCAGTTCAGTACAGATTATGGTGTGATGGGTCTTTCGACTGAGGCCTTAAGGGGACACTGTGAACTCTGCCTGAAAATACTTCACATATTTTTGTTGCAAATAACACCTAAGATTATATCATTAGCAGAGATTAGAGAAAAACATTTTTGTCGTGGGTTTTAAGGTTTTAAGGTTTTTTTTTTTAAGGCTTGCACATTTGACAGCACTTAATATACAGTCACTGTTGCTATTTCCCCTTTTGTCTGTGTCCATTCTTCATACAGTATCAGGTAAGGGAATTAAAAATAGGAAAATGTGATGGTAAAACAACCAAAATTTGGCAGAGGAAATGAAAGGGAGGTGTAGTACCTGAAATAATTTCAACTAATTTTTTCATTTGACTAGATTTTAAGATGATGGTGTCCTTGGTCCTATTTACTTGCCCTAAAATCCTTAGTCAAAATTTCCTCCTCCTACTGTTGTGCTATCTGCCATTTGTCTGCCACTCTCCACTCCTGCAGCGTATTTCAGTGTTTCTCTCTATGTATACTTTTTGAATCATTTTGTCATTCTTTGGCATGAATATTGTCAAGTCTGTAACCTCCATTAGTGTTACGGAGAGTAACACACACAGCTCCCTCACACCAACAGGTGACTAGACCCTTTAATAAGGTTTATGTTCCCTTTATGCTGGAATTACAGTGGAAATCCTACAGAAGTGTTTGAGAGAGACAGTACTATTACCTAATTGAGTTCATCATGATTAAAGTTATTGCAGTAAATACCAAAGGATTTGGAATCATTATTACAGCTCTGAACTCCTCCATAAACAGAATATAAATAAATGAATGATGGCCTGTTCTTTATTTAATATTACTCATTTGATACAAAGACTTGTAAATAGCTAGTTTTTTTAAAAAGGGAGCAAATTCATCCCTGGTATAATACCTAACCAAACATTTTTGTTCATACAAATAGAGCCCAGTGCAGATACAAATATGTGAATCTGCATCCATGAGAATAAATTTCTGTTTGACCCACAATCTGCACTCCCTCTTTTAGATGTATCTGCAACCACACTGCCAATCGGCTGTTTGCAGCCAACCCCCCCATCAGCTGTTTAGTCTGGTCTACCCCCTAACAGCTCCTCTAGCCCTGCCCCAAAAGTCCTGAAGGTCCCGGAAAGTCAATCTGTGACCTCTGTGACCATCCACATCTCATCGCAATCCTCAGAAAATGGTCTGCAGATCTAAAACGGATATCCATGGATTTGCAGGGCTCCACATACAGGTCCTCCATTAACTATAACATCAAGCTAGAAATTCAAAATGACTTTAAACCACAAAAAGTGGAGGATTTCAAAATACTTGGATATTTTTTTAAATAATATGGGCAAAAAATAAAACAAGTCAGCTAGCCAAAAAAGTAATAATTAAAATGTACACCACAAAGGAAACTTGAATTAGATCTGCAGCACAAGATGGGAAACGAATGATCAGTCCTGTGAAATGAATAGACTATCTTGATAGCCCAGATTAATTGAGATAGGCAGGATATTGGTGGGATTCTGTATGAAATATGAGTGACTATTTGTAATATTATTAATGCCAATATGACAAAATTGCAATAAATCTTACAAGATATGCCATGTAAGGTATCAATGGAAAAGTTATGATTTAATAAATATGGTAAGATTATCTCTATATATGTATCATCTTTGTATTGTAAGTTATGATTACGTGTGGTATATCTGCATCTCAGACTTGTGTTGTGTTACTGGGTGACACCCCCAGACAGATTGGCATCAGCACTATCCAGCCTGCTTGATGGTCCATCAAGGGCAACCAACTATGCAATGTAAAGGGAATAGAGTTTTAAGTAACTTATCTCTTTACTGGACCTAGTTGCTGATTGGGAACCAGAGAGTGAAATGCAATAAAGGGGGCTGTGTGATTTCTTTTTGGGCTTCTTGATAAGAAGTGTGGAGGATCAGGAGCATAGTTTGTGACAGATTGGTGTTAGCCATCCGTGCTGGGAGAATCTGCTCTCCTTTTTGCAGCCTGCCCTGACCTTGGCATTTTCAATGTGGGCTACCCTAGGCACATCGAGTGACATCTGGATTCCAAATAGTAAGAGACATCTCTAATTTAATGGGTCATACTCCAATCTCAGTTACTCTTCCATTGACTTTGATGTAGTTTCAGCTTTGTAACTGAGAGCAGAATCTGACTCACTGATTCATTGTAATTGATGCATTTTTTTAAACCTGCCATGCTGT
>ML675616.1:105198867-105237745 GCA_007922155.1 Mesoclemmys tuberculata
ACAGCACGTTTCAGTTTTATAGGCCATGAACATATGACTGCATCAGTTAACAAGTAATTATCACATGTCCTTCCAGTGCTGAAGGATTAGTTCCATTTCCGTTGACTGAGGTTTATGATGGCAGTTAGCTTCTTGCTGTAAATATCAGTAAAATCTGTAAAACACAATGACTCGAATGAAGTTCATAGAGCTACTCTGGACATAAACCAATGTAACTGAGAGCAGATATGCCCCCATCAGGGCCTGATCCTGTTCTCATTCAGCTTGGGGGTGGTTTGCCACTGAGTTGAACAGGAACAGGAATTGGACACCTAGGACTTTCTACTGCAAGTGATCCACATTCAGAACTCCCATAGAAGGTCACTGGTTCCTTAAAGATTAGAGACTGCTAAATTAGTTTTCATGCGATGCTGACACTTGATTGTAGAATAACCTTATGAAGCAGAGATGGGAAAGAATTGAAGAAGGATAATTAGTGTGTGGCAATTGCCATCACCAGCAATCACTATTAGGTCATCCAAATTTGCATATCCTCACTGGCGTACACAATGGCTTAACCTTCCCCCCCGCCTTTGTTTAAATTTATTGATACATCCTAATGCTCACGGTAGTGAGAAATCCTCGCATTGTACTAGAGTGACAGGCCAAACTGTGCGTTTGGTTGCACATGCATTACTCCCTATAAAATCTGTAGGTGAAAGGAATGTGCACATTAATTGATTGATAGATTCCAAGGCTAGAAGAGATGATTCTAATCATCTAGTCTGACTATCTGTATAACACAGATCATAGAATTTCCCCCCAAATAATTCCTAGAGTGTATTTTTTAAAAAAGCACCCACTCTTGATTGAAAAATTACCAGTGATATAGCATCCACCAAGACCCTTTGTAAATTGTTCCAATGGTTAATTTCTCTGACTGTTAAAAAATTACACCTTATTTCCATCCTGAATTTGTCTAGCTTGAGTGTCCACCCATGTTATACCTATCACTACTGGACTAAAGAGCCCACTATTAAATATTTTTCCTCATGTAGATATCTATAGTCTGTAATCAAGTCACCCCTTAATCTTTTCTTTGCTAAACTAAATAGATTGAGATGCCTTGTAGTGGTAGACTCAAGGAGGTTTTCTAATCCTTTAATCATTTGTGTGGTTCTTTTCGGAACTCTCTCCAATTTATCAACATCCTTCTTGAATTATGAGCACCAGAACTGGACACAATATTCTAGCATTGGTTGTACCAGTGCCAAATATAGAGGTAATGTAACCTCTGAACTCCTACTGAAGATTCCCCTGTTCATGCATCCCTGGATTACATTATCTCTTTTGGTCACAACTGTGACCAGTCCATGCCCAGGGTAGCCCACTGATAATGCCAAGGTCAGGGCAGGCTGTAAAAGGAGAGCAAATTCTCCCAGCACTGGTGGGTGACACTGAAGTCAGACTTCCCAACCAGCCACAAACTGTGCCTCTGATTCCCCCACACTGGTTATCAAGAAGCCACTGTGCAAATACACACAGCCCCCTTTACTGTATTTCAGTCTCTGGCTCCCAAACTGCCACTAGGTCCAGTAAAGAGACCAGTTATTTAAACTCTATGCTCTTTACTCAAAAGATTCCCTCTGATCCCAAAGGACCATCCACTGTACCAGTTCACTCTAAGTTTGGATCTTACCCAAAATACCACACTGCCAGCTAATCCTTTAGTAACTAAAACTAAAGGTTTATTATAAAAAGAAAAACAAACAGTAAGAGAAATGTTAAAGGATTGAAGCAATCAGATACATACAAATGATTTAAAAGTCCATATACATCAGGTTTTTAGAAGAATTGTGGAGTTGCAGGCTTGTATAGTCCCTCTGGTATACATCCAGTACCTGGATGGGTCTAAGTCCTTCAGTTCAGTTACAACGTGTGTTGATCCAGAGGTGTGTCCGCAGCTGGAAAGGAACAAAGACAAAATGGTTTCTGTGGCTTGATCTTATATACCTTTACAGGAACCAAAATGGAGTCCAGAGTCACATGGGCCGATCCTGGTAACTCTTCAGGTATGCCCGTTGTTTCTTCCTGGGCCTTTTGCTTCTGTAAAGCTCTTGATGGGCCATTAAGTGGGCTATTGTCCTGCGGCCTCTCTGTCTCGGGTGTGTCTTCTACAGCACAGTTTGAAATACAGGTATATTAAAGATCTCCATAACTTCCCTCACACATATCACACATGAACACAAATATTATCTTCTTACTCAGCACATTTATAACTTTTATAACAGTACCTGACATGGCATGTCTCACATGAATCCCTAGGGTTTTGACATACTGATGTGAAATAACACAAATCTCCCCCCCCCATCCAGTCTGCATGACAATGCCATCGCACTCTGATCTCATGTTCAGCTGATTACCTACGACGATCTCCAAATCTCTTTCAAGGTCACTGCTTCCCACTCCTCCATCCTGTAAATATGGCTTACAATCTTCGTTCCAAGATGTATAAATTTACATTTAGCCATATTAGAATGCTGGCTTTTTGCTTGCATCCAGGTTACAAAGCAAAGCAGATCAGTCTGAATCCGTGACTTGTCCACTTCGTTATTTACCTCTTCCCCAATTGTTATGTCATCAAGAGAAGACTTTACCTTGTGAAGTAAACAAGTAATGTCAAACCTTCCTCACCTGCAGTTGTTCTGCACCCCTCTTCTGACTTGCAGTATCCTTTCTAATCCGCTGATGGACATCTGTTTTGAGGTATTCACATTAGGCCTGATCCAAATCCCTTTGAAAGCAATGGAAAGACACTCTTTGTGTTACTGAGTCGGGGATGAGGCCTGTTGTTTTTGTCTGTATTGCAATTGTGCCTAAATTGGATTGGTGCCGCTTTGTGCTAGGTGCTGCACAAACATGTGGGGTGACACATTTCTTACCCAAAAAATTTACAATCTAATTTGAGACAAGACACAATCAGTGATTGTAGCAGACAAAACGAGGGAAGGCAGGGGAAGGATGCGGGGGACAGAAATACATTCAGATTGTTACTTAGGCTAACAGTGTGCACAGCTTGATGCTTCTGAATCATTGTTAATTAAAAAAAAAACAACAATAATCCCCATTAACGCTGTACTGTGCCATTATCAGCTAGTGATTTCTATAGACATCATCATGAAAGTGAGTCTTGGGGGATTTGAAGACGGTGAGGGGTAGTGTTTTTATGGGCGTTCCATGCATAAGAAGGTAGGCTAAGGACAGAGCTTTGTGGATGCACATGGAAAGTGGGAGAGATTCAGGATGTTCAGGAAAAGGATTTGCCTTGAAAATGCTGAAGAAATGACTGAAGAAGTAGAAGAACCAGGAAAGAGCAGATACATGTGAGCTGAAGAAGGAAAAGATTTCAAGAAGGAAGGCTTTAACAACAGTATCAAAAGCAGCAGAGAAGTCAAGGAAAATGAGAATGGTGTAGAGGCCATCCTGAAATTTGTCCAGGAATCAGTCATCGTAGACATTGATATGAGCAGTTTCAGTAGAGTGGAGTGGGAGGAAGGGGATCTGAGATGAAATAGGTGGGAAGGAACTTTAGACAACAGTTTTAAATGGCACATTCCCTGAATTTAGGGGAGAAAGGAAGAAGGAAGATAGAGCAGTAGGTGGTGGGGGTCAAGAGTTAGAGCTCACACAGTCCCACTTTGTGATAGGAATGCAGCATTGCTTTTTCCCATTGAAATGAAAAGGGAACTGCCCCAAACTAATTTAATTTATTTGTTTTTGCTCTAATTAATAGATTCATAGATATTAAGGCCAAAAAAGACCATTGTGGTCACCTGGTCTGACCTCCTGTATAACACAGACCATGGGACTTTCATGAATTAATTCCTGCTTCAGGGTTCTCAAACTGGGGGCTGGGACCCCTCAAGGAGTCATGAGGTTATTGTGGCAGGGGAGGGGGAAGTTGCGAGCTGTCAGCCCCCATGCCTGGCTGACAGCCAGAGCCTTTCAGAGCTGTGTGGCCAGAGAGCAGCGGCTGCTGGCTGAATGCTCTGAAGGCAGCACTGTCCCCAGCAGCAGCGCAGAAGTAAGGGTGGCATGGCATGGGCGGGGTCGTCATCACAGCCTGAAATATTTTCAAAGGGGGTCCCAAAAAAAAGTTTGAGGACCCCTAAACTAGAGTGTATCTCTTAGAAAAAGGTCCAATTTTGATTTTAACATTTCCACTGTGTCTGTGGGTTGTGGGCATTGGTAACACGGTATTTCCTCTTAGCTAGGAGAAGCTAAAGTGGTGAATTTTTAAAAATTATTAACATGCGCAAAAAATCTCCACATGAAAAGTTAAAGGGGGCAGGAGGAGCCTGAAAAGTGGAGGGGGCTGATTGACTGAAATTGGTTGTGGAGGCAGGATGATAGTGGAGCCAAAGGTCTAAAAGCTGGCCCCAATGTCTAGATGTTACTCCAATGTCTCCAGGTTACACTCTGCCCTGGGGAGGAGGGCTTTGGTTCTGGCTGGGATTCAGTCATTCAGGCACTGTCTAATTGGATGCAGTGGGACTAACTATTTGTATGGACATTGCCTAATTTGTTTTCTTTTTTGCCTGAATATTTCTAGGTCATACTGAATACCTTTTTATGGCATTTTACATTAACGTATATTAACATTGAATGTATCTTGATATATATTAATGGGACTTCTCTCTGCCAGTCATAGAAGCATAGTAGTCATAGAAACTTAGGGCTGGAAGGGACCTTAAGAGGTCATCTAATCCAGTGACTCTCAGCCTTTTCAGACTCCTTTCAGGAGACTGATTTGTCTTGTACCCCCAAGTTTCACCTCTCTTAAAACCTACTTGCTTATAAAATCAGACATAAAAATACATAAATGTCACAGTACCTTATAACTGAAAAATTGCTTACTTCCTCACTTTTACCTTATAATTATAAAACAAATCAATTGGAATATAAATATTGTACTTACATTTCAGTGTATAGTACTGTATATAGAACAGTATAAAAAGTCTGTATGAAACTGTAGTTTGTACTGACTTCACTAGTGCTTTTTATGTAACCTGTTCTAAAACTAGGCAAATATCTAAATCACTTGATGTACCCCCAGGAGGACCTCTGCATATCCCCAGGGGTATGCATACCTCTGGTTGAGAACCACTGATCTAATCCATCCCTCTACTCTAGGGCATGACCAAGTAAATCTAGACCATCTCTGACAGGTGTTTGTCTAACCTGTTCTTCAAAGCCTCTGGTGATGAGGATTGCACAACCTCCCTTGGTAATCTGTTCCAACATTTAACTATCCTTAGAGTTGGAAAGATATTTTCCTAATATCTAACCTAAATCTCTCTTGCTGGAGATTAACCCAATTACTTCTTGGCCTACCTGCAATGGACATGGACAGCTTTCAACATTGGAAAACTGTTATCAGGTCATCCCTCAGTCTTCTTTTCTCCAGACTAACCCTGTCCTCATAAGTCAGGTTTTCCAAACCTTTTATCATTTCATTTGCTGTCCTCTGGGCTCTCT
This sequence comes from Mesoclemmys tuberculata, assembly GCA_007922155.1. NCBI lineage: Eukaryota > Metazoa > Chordata > Testudines > Chelidae > Mesoclemmys > Mesoclemmys tuberculata. The sequence continues at coordinate 105,204,385 of ML675616.1, forward strand.
CCAGTTTGCCCACATCTTTCTTGAAGCGTGGTACCCAGAACTGTGACAATACTCCAGCTGAGGCCTCACCAGTGCTGATTAGAGCAGGATAGATATCTTCTGTATCTTACATACAACACTCCTGTTAATGCATCCCAGAATATTAGTGTTTTCCATAACTGTATCACATTGTTAACTCATTTCCAATTTGTGATCCACTATAACCCCCAGATGTTTTCATCTGTATTACTGCTTAGCCAGTTTTGTTTGTATGTTTTTTTTCCTTCCTAACTTTAGTACTTTGCACTTATCTTCACTGAATTTCATCTTGCTGAATTCAGACCAATTCTCTAATTTGTCAAGATCATTTTGAATTCTAATCCTGCAATTCAAAGTGCTTGCAAGCCCTCTCAGCTTTGTGTTCTCTTCAGATTTTATAAGCATGCTCTCCACTCCATTATCTGAATTACTAATGAAACTATTGAATAGTACTGGACCCAGAACTAACCCTGTGGGACTCCACTAGATACATCCTCCCAGTTTGACAGTGAACCACTGATGAAAACTCTTTGAGTATGATTTTTCAACCATTTTTGCACCCATTTTATGGTAATTTCCTCTAGATCACATTTTCCTACTTTGCTTATGAGCATGTCATGTGTAACTGTATCAAAAACTTTACTAAAATCAAGATATAACGCATCTATGGTTTCCCCCACCCCCATCCACTATAACAGTAATCCTGTCAGAGAAGGAAATTAGGTTGGTTTGGCATGATTTGTTCTTGACAAATCCATGTTGGCTATTCCTTAGAACCCTCTCATCGACTAGGTGTTCGCAAGTTGATTGTTTAATAATTTGTTTCAATATTTTCCAAGAATCAAAGTTAGGCTAATTGGTCTATAATTCCTTGGGTCCTCCTTGTTCACTTTCTTGTTTGCCCTGTCCTCCAGGAGTTCTTGAAGATAATCATCAATGGTTCCAAAATTGCAACAACTAGTTCCTTAAGTACCTGAGGATGAATTTCAGCAGGCCCTGCTAATTTGAATACATCTAATTTATCTAAATATTCTTTAATCTGTTATTTTGCTATTTTGCCTTGCATTCCTTCCTGCTTGTTGTTAATATTACTTGTAAAGTATCTGGTCACAATTAACCTTTTTAGTGAAGACAGAAGCAAAATAGGCATTAAACACAGCAGCCTTCTTGATACCATCCGTTATTAGCTCTCCTTTCCCACTTAAATAAATCTTCACTTTCCTTCTTTCTGATTTTTGCCCCTACATGCTTGTGCTATTTTTTTGTACTCCTGCTTAGGAATTTGTCCATGTTTCCATTTTTTGTAAATTTCCTTTTTGATTTTGAGGTCAATGAATTGCTCCTGGTAGAGGCATATACTCTTACTATCTTTTCTTCATATTGGAATAGTTTGCTGTTGTGCCTTTAATATTTTCCCACTGATAAATTGCTGGCACTCCTGAACTCCTTTTTCCCTTATATTTTCTTCCCTGGAGACTTTACACATCAGTTCTCTGAGTTAATAAAGTCTGCTTTTTTGAAGTCCATTGGTGCTTATCTGGCTGCACTCACTCATTCCCTTCCTTAGAATAATGAAATCTATCATTTAATGATCACTTTCACCCAACTTGCCATCAAATTTCAGACTCACAATGAATTCCTCCCTATTAGTCAGAATCAGGCTACGCCTGCTACCATAATGCGAGTAGACAGTAGTGCTTGCAGCTCATCAAACCCACTGCCTTGTGGATGAATTTGGGACAGTGTAAAACTATGAGAGTAAACTCAGACTTAAAATCCAGAGTGGAGCCCCTAATGACAGGTACTAACATTTTAGTATCTTTCCAGCAACTCCTGCAGTGAATTGGGTACCAGATGTATTGGTTATTCCTCTCTCCTGGACTTTACCAGTGATGCAGAGTAGTGGGCCCTGTTGCATGCGCAACTCAGGACTACCATATTATCTGTCCAGGCTTGCATCCTGGAGAGGTACTCCAGCTTTGCCTTGAGCATCGACACAACACGGGAGGCAGCAGTTACTGCAAGTTACTAGTTTTAAGCCCTTATTCGATTGGTGTATAGTTGAGTGCCAGAGGCTGTGTCCAATAGTGGAAGAGATCTTTGTATCTCACTGGACAATGCTGTCTGCCATAAAACTGGGCAGTTCCCAGACAATAGGGTATTGTCCTGCCACAGTCTACCTGCATCAATGGGTGCTTGGAGCTTAGAGTTTTATTGCTTGACAGGTGGACTGTAATCAATGCACCAGGCAAATTAAATAAGAGAAAGAAAATATCCTTAAAGATAGGGTGGTGGAACATTCGCACCATGACAACTAGATTATCTGAGGACCTTGAAAAAATCAATGATGCATATAAAACTGCTGTGATCAATGGCGAGGTGAAATGGCTCAATGTGGATATCGCATCCCACCAAGAAATATGGCTATCGTCAAGCGGCTCTCTTAGAGAAAAATATTACACATTTTTCTGGCAGGGGAAAAGCGTTGAAGAAACACGAGAGAATGGAGTGGGATTTGCCATCATGAACTTACTCCTGGGAATGATTGAGCCACCTAAAAATGGATCAGAGAGAATTTTGGCACTACGCTCGTCCACATCTGAGGGCCAGTCAACTTCGTGAGTGTGTATGCCCTAACACTCTCCTCGTCTTCTGACATCAAAGATCAGTTTTACGACCAATTGACTACCACCATCAGCAGGATTTTGAAACATGAATGTATTTTCCAGCTAGGAGACTTCAATGCAAGAGTGAGAGCTGATCATGATGCATGGACCAACTGACTTGGTCAAAACGGAACTGGTAAGATCAATGGAAACAGTCAGAGACTGCTAGCTACAATTTTGTTCCTACATGACCTCTATGTAACAAACTCATTCTTTCAGACAAAGCCACAACACAAAGTATCTTGGAAACATCTGAGACCAGGCCACTGGCACTAACTGTATCTTATCATCACAAGGCATATCAACCTTAGCAGCGTCCTTATTACCCACAGTTATCAAAGTGCTGATTGTGACACAGACCGTACTTTGGTATGCAACAAGGTCACACTTAAACCAAAGAAAATACAGATCTAAAGCAAAAGGACGTCCTTGTATTAACATCAGTACCATGAAAAGGTACCAAGCGGACCAAGAAAAGTCACAGCAGTACAAGAACATATTACAACAAGCCCTTGACTCCAGTGATTGTGCCATAAGTGCCCAGTTGAAGTTGGAGCAACTGAAGAATACAATCTATGATACAGCACTGTCAGTCTTTGGGAAGAAGAAAAACAAGACTAACGACTAGTTTGGTGCATATTCCAGTGAGGTGACACCAGTCATCGAGGCCAAAAGTACAGCCCAAATCAATTATAAGAGAGACCCAAATGAAAAATCTTACAAGTGGTGAGAGCGGCAAGAACCAAGGTACAACAAACTGCTTGACATTGCGCCAATGACTGTTGGCTGCACCTATGTGAAAGCATCCAAGTAGCAGCCGATACAGGCATCATCAGAAACACATATGATGGCATCAAGAAAGCCTTGGATCCGACCTCAAAGATAACAGTCCCATTGAAATCACCAACAGGGGAAACAATCAATGACTGCACCAAGCAGATGGATTGCTGAGTGGAACACTATTCTGAGATTTATTCTCATGAAAATATTGTTATGGACGCAGCCATCAACACCATCGAAAGCATGCCTGTGATGAACCAACTTAATGATGAACCAACCGTTAAGGAGCTTAGCCTTGCAATAGATGGCCTCCCCAATGGAAAAGCCCCCAGAAAAGACCGCATACCACCAGAGGTAATAAAATACAGAAAATCTATCCTACTGCAACACCTTTATGAGTTGCTCCATCTGTGCTTGAAAGAAGGCAAAGTACAAGAAATGAGAGATGCCATCATCATCATTCTCTATAAAAACAAGGGTGACAGGAACAACTGTAATAACTATCATGGCATTTCCCTTCTTTGCATCACAGGAAAAGCTTTTGCCCAAGTCATCCTGAATTTATCCTGAAGCACAGAGTGGCTTGAGACCCAAAAGGTCTACTATTGACATGATCTTCTCCCTGACACAACTACAAGAGAAATGCAGAGAACAAATGAAGCCCCTTTACTTAGCCTTTATCGAGCTCAAAAAGGTTTTTTGACCTTGTCAGTAGAAGCTGACTATTTGTGCTTCTGAAAAGATTGGATGTCCCTCCAAGCTCTTAAGCATGATTTGACCCTTCTATGAAAACATGTACGGCACTATCCAATATGATGGCTCAGTCTCTGAGGCTTTCCAGATTCGTAGCGGGGTCGAGCAAGGTTGTATACTTGCCCCAACTCTGTTCTCCTTGCTATTAAATAAGCTTTTGGTTGAATTGAGGAAGTCTACTTGCACACAAGATCTGATGGAAAGCTGTTCAGTCTTGCAGGGCTTAGATCTAAAACCAAGATTTGGGAGGCCCTTATCCAACACCTCCTTTTCGCTGATGGTGCAGCAGTGATAAGCCACACAGAGTTCACATACCTAGGGTCCACTGTTGCAGTCAACCTTTCACTTGAAACGGAACTCAACGTCCATATCAGAAAAGCTGCAACAAAAATATCTAGATTGAGCAAGAGGATATGGCAAAACAATAAACTAACAGAACACACAAAGATGTGTGTGAATCTTGCATGTGTTATCAATACACTTTTGTATGGGAGCGAGACATGGACCTTACACTCTCATTGGGAAAAAAGGCTAATCAACTTTCGTACGTGTTGTTTTTGACAAATTTTTGGAATCTCCTGGAGGGACAGAGTCACCAACACAGGTGCTCAAGCAGGCCAGCATACCCAGCATGCAAACACTCCTTAAACAGAGACACCTCAGCTGACTTGGGCATGTGTGCTGAATGAATGATGGGCACATCCCAAAGGACATCCTCTGTGGCAAACTGACATCTGGAAAAAGACCTAAAGGATGCCCAAAATTGCATTTCAAGAATGTGTGTAAGTGAGACTTCATAGAAATTGACATGGATATGGATAACTGTGAATATCACACTCAAAACCACAGCCCTCTGGAAACAAGAACTCAATAAAGGACTCCACAGTTATGAGAGGAAGCTTAGCTTTAGCAGAAGAGAAAAGAACTTGCAGAAGGCAGAGCCCAAAGGGTTGAAACACCACTTTTAAATGTGACAGAGATTCTCTGTCTCGAGTGGATGTCTTCAGACATAGTGGTGCCTGCTACAAAACCAACTGAGTACATTTTTTACCTCTCGGGGCGCATACCCATGGTCTCTCGAGACTGAAGGATGCCTTTTAAAAAAAAAATCAAGTCTAAAATGACTGTCCTCATGGTTACTTCCTTCATGGGGTGGTGGTCAGAGGGACGGATTAGGTGCGGTGGTTGTGAGCCTCCCAGACTTGGGGAAGGTGGCTCCTCCTCACACTTTGGGGTCTGCTCCTCTTCTGCTGCCAGTACAACATAGTGGTTCTTGACTGCGATGGACCGGGAATCTGGATGGAGGGGTGAAGCACTGTCTGCTGCATGAGATGGCCATGCAGCCTATCTCTTTCGTGCACAGCATCCGGTTCTTTTTTCTTTGGTGTTTCTGTAGTTGGCCAGTATCCTCCATCCCAGATAAGTCCATGTACCTTCTGTCAATGAAGTCCTCATGCTTCCAGATGCTGGGCAGATGAGCCACATCCTCCTGCAGCTCTCTTACCTGCTTTCTGAGGGACGCCAGCAACAGACACCTCTCACATGAAGTGCTTCCTCCTGCCTCACTTTCTTCAGCAGGGATATGCAGGCCGCATCTGTGCTCTGCCGAGACGGAGGGTTCATGGTTTTAGATTTCAGTGGCGAGAGAGAATGCAGAAGCACAAGGCAGTGCTGCTAAACAGCTGTTTATTTCAGTTACAAGCATGCATTTGAGTCAAGTGCTTACCACAACCAGGAGGGGAAGCCCATCTGTACTCTCCCAATAAGCAGCTGCCCAGGAGCAGACCTGACACTAACACCCTGTGCGAGGTCCTAGTGCACGAGCTTTCCAATTTCCTTATGTTACCCCTGCCATGATATAGTTCACTTCGATCCCCTTATTGGTCAGATTTTGATTCGTTCCAGGATTGGCCATTGACCCTTGCCTTTTCTTACACTATAGGTGCATTTTTGACATCCAATTAACTACAAGCGGTGGTTAGTTGTTTACAACTTGAGCTGCCTTCAAACTGCTTTATACCAGCTTTGTGGTTAGCTTGCTTCTGCCTTATCTCAAGTTCATATCTAAGTCATCGGGCCCAGTCTTGCACTAGCCTGCATTCGTGTTACAATTGTCTTGCGCGCCCTAACAGCATCCCAGGAAGTCAAGACCTGGCTCTCGGTTGAAGCCTCCAGGGTCAGATTGCCTGTCTGGCCAGGCCCACTGCAGGTGCAGGAAGAGCTAATAGTGATGTGCCATTTTTCTCCCATTGTGAGTTCTTCCTTGTAGAGGATCTGCAGTCCTCCTGTAACTGATCTCAAATGAATGTATGACCCATAACATCATGGCAGAGTTGTAGTGTGACAGAGGGGAAGGAAGCAGAGGCGAGAGCTCAGATTAAAGATGAGGACAAGCAAGGGGATGAGCATAGGGCAAGGGATGGAATGGGTTTACTGAGACAGATGGATGGGCAAGCCACTGAGCTCTGTGGGGATGGTTTTGTTGCAAAGTATTATCCAGTAAGGGTTCACTGGAGCCCATCACACCCCTATTCATTTGTGATCTAACTCATAAATGAGCCACAGGCCTGCAAAAGTGAAAGATCATTGAATTAGCTTCTCCACAGCTAAAACTTCTGTGCTTCAGTGACACGCTGCGCTGTTCTTGGGTGTTGAGTACTCTTTGCCTGAAGGACCTGGCATGTCAAGCCACATTAAAATGATTAATCCAGTCCTTCACCTGGTCCCTACTCTTGGTGATTCGGCAGAGCTAAGTGGTTATAATCTGTAGGCCACGCTTTGTGACACAAGAGCCGCGGTTGTGATAGGATATTTGTTTCCATTATAAACCTGGTTGTGGATGGTGTGTAACTCAGACCCAAATTAGCTCTGAGATGCATGTGTAGGCCCCAGTCCTGATCCCTTGTAGCTATGGGAGTTTTGCCATTGATGTTATAAATTATCCTTATCCTTGGGAGCCTTATCCTGCTCCCAAGTCTCAAAAATCTGGGGCGAGGGAGACTCTCTCCAGTGGGGATTAATTTTAAGGCTCTTTCAGTCTGATGACGCAGGATTTTGCTTGTACCTGGTTTCTACAAGGGGCTTATGTTTTTCCACATCATCACCTTCCTCCTTAATGTCTTATTTATGCAAATTGCTCTCACAGCTGTACCTGTCTCTCAGTTTAATGACTGGAATGAGGCACACTGAAGTACAGGTGCATCCCTGTCAGCCTCTGAGCAGAGAGTTACGTGGGAGCTTGTGGATATTTTAATGAGAGAATATTGTGGGGCTAGTTCATGTTTTACCAGCACATACTAGTAACCTCCTTGCCCCGCAGGCGTGGGGCTGGCCTTTCAGACAGCGCAGTGCCGCCGTGTAAATCTGACATCACGTAGCTACTTGCAGTGCATTGGCATTTGCAGGTGATCAGGGGCTTGGTTTCCAGCTGAGGTGGTAGCTGTACTGCTGCTTTCTGATCCTCAGCTGGGTAGGAGAGAAGAGTGCCTCAGTAAGCAAGAAGTGCACAGTACATGCGCCCCCAGCAGCATGGTGAGCTCATTGAAAGCTGAGGAGGGAGGTGCTGATGCCTTCTCTTTCCGGGTATTTCCCACTTTATATGGCTTTCTGAATTTATTTTCCCAAGGGGGGGGGAACAGGGAGAAAGTATCTGAAATTAACTCCTCCCCACCCCCCAGCCCTTAAACATTCCAGCATTGAAATCCCCCTCCCCCAGATGATCCTAGCACAAAATCTCTTTTCAGCTAATTGTTTTATCTTTTAACCCCCTACTCCCCATACACGTTCCTTCTAGCACTGAAGCCTCTTAATGCCCATCTCTCAATCAGTCCAGCACTTAATCCCTCCTGTCCATCCCATTGTGCATTCTATTGATATTCCCTTATCCATCCTTCTGTGTGTTCCAGCACTATAGCCTCCCGAGTGCCTGTCCCCCAAATATTCCGCCCTGGTGATCCCTGCCCCCAAAACCTTCCTGCATCCCTTAAGCTTTCCAGCATTGTCTTGGAAAGTGCTGATCAGCTCCCATAAGCAAAGCCAGAAAGACATGGCAGATTCCCCCCTCCTCTTTACTCATGTGCTGCTGTGTACAGTGTGCATTTCATGTCTGCAACCGGAATGCTGTCGAACTGGCAGGGAGAGGGTGCTAAGAAACCAACATGGAAGCTGCTCTAAGGCTATGGGATAATTTGAACTACATGATTGATTTAGAAGCTAGATGATTTTGCTTTCACGGGTCGTGCACCTGTCGGCCTACTCTTCCAATTTGGACCATCGCTCCCCTTTCCTTCAGACACTGACTAATATAATCCCATTCATTTGTGGAGTCCTTAAGATACGCAAAATGGCTATAAGAGAAATAGGGATATATTCATGACTGATTTGTTTTTGTGGATGTTAATTCAGTATCGCTTATCCCATTCAATTAAGGAAGTATAGTTTGGAGAAAATGTGTCTTCCTCCCCTCCTCCCTCTCCTCCCAAGTCATTTGACGCTGAAGAGAGGCACAGAGGAAACCACAAGACTGAGGTGTCTGCCTCTAAAGGGGATTCAGTGACCTGATTATAATTGTGTAAAATCACAGAGTATTTATTCAGCTTTAAGCAAAACAATTGCACTTTTGTTCTTGGACTGGGACCCTGAGACATATAAGGCTAATGTGGGATAACCGGTCTTGCTAAAGCCCAGAAATTCAGTTGCATTAAATTACGCAATTGAAACAAAATGAAAAAGAAAACAAAACAGGAGATGGTGGAAAAAAACAGTGCAGAAGCAATAGTGAAGATCTTGCCTATTAGTCTTTTTCTGATCAAGTGATGATGAAGCCTGCTTGATACTTTTTTATTTTGTCATTCAAACTATTAATTGAATAGGTATCTGCCTCTTTGCAACAAGCATTTAATTTGCTATCTCCTACTTTTTCTTTCTTGCAGGGCTGTCAAAATGAGTGCACAGCTGGAGGATGTACAGGGGGAGCCACAAAGGAAGTGGCTGAATCTTTCAAGGTAACTTGTTTGCAAAAGGATAGCTGCCTGAAACATTTCAGACACCGTGTGAGACCGTGATCTTAAGATGTTTATGATCATTGTGCATAATGCAGGATTTATAGGCATGTATGATCTTCGTAATGTCGGACACGAGGCCTAAGTGTTGTTTGCTGACTGCATTTAGAGATAATGCATTAACCCCTGTAGAAATTAGAGCATTACAAAAAAAAAACAAAACAAAACCATTTGTTTCTCATTCCAGTGAGAAAAGAATTAATGACTACTATCTTATGTAGTCAGCTGCTTGGGTTATGAGAAAGGAAGGTGCTGGACTCCTCTTTAAATATCATTTTCACAAATCTGCGGATATGGCTATGTAACTTGTTGGACCATTAATGTTGATTTTCAATAAGTCTTAGAGCACTTGGAAAGTTCTAGAAGACTGAAAGACAGCTATCTCAATCCAATTTTAAAAAAGGATAAATGGGGGTGACCTGGATTGTTATAGGTGTGTCAGCCTGATTTTGAATGAAGTGGCTGATAATGAAGTGGCTGATACGGGACTGAGTTAATAAAAGAGTGTAATTTAATTAATACAAATCAACATGGGTTTATGGAAAATTGTTAAACTAACTTGATATTTTTTGATGAGATTATAAATTTGATTGATAAAGGTAACAGTGTTGACATAATATACTTAGACTTCTATAAGTCATTTGACTTGGTACTGCATGAAATTTTGATTTAAAAAATTAGAATAATATAAAATTAACATGGCACACATTAAATGGATCAAAAAAACTGGCTAACTGATACGTCTTAAAATACGACTGTAACTAGGAATTTTCACTGAGTGGGTCTGTGTCCAGTGGGTCCCACAGGGTTCTTGGCCCTACACAATTTAACATCTTCATCACTAACAAAGTTTGCAGATCACACAAAAATTGGGGAAGTAGTAAATAATGATGAGTACAGGTCACTGATTCAGAGCAATCTAGATTGCTCCTTAAACTGGATGCAAGCAAACCCTATGAATTTTATTCTACTGCTAAATGTAAATGTATACATCTGGGAACAAAGATGTAGACCATACTTACAGGATGGGGGATTTTTTCCTGGGAAGTAGTGACTTTGAAAAAGATTTGGGGATTGTGATGGATAATCAGATGAACGTGAGCTCCCAGTGTGATGCTGTGGCCAAAAGAACTAATGAGATCCAGGGATGCATAAATGGGAATCTCGAGCAGGGGTAGAGAGGTTATTTTTCCTCTACATTTGACACTGGTGCAACTGTTGCAGGAATGCTATGTCCAGTTCTTGTGTCCACAATTCAAAAAGGATGTTGATAAACTGGAAAGGGTTCATAGAAGAGCTACAAGAATCATTAAAGGAGTATAAAACATGCTTTATAGCAATAGAGCCAAAGAGCTCAATCTATTTAGCTTAACAAAGAAAAATGTAAAGTTACAGTCTAGGGGTATCTACATGAAGAATAAATATTTGATAATGGGCTCTTCAGTCTAGCAGAGAATGATATAACATGATTGAATAGTTAGAAGCTAAAGCTAGACAATTCAGACTGGAAAGTAGGTGTAAATTTGTAATAGTAAATGTAATTAAGGGTCATGGTAGAGACTCCATTGACTCCATTAAATGGAGACTGGATGTTTTTCTAAATAATTCTAGTAATTATTTTGGGGAAGATTTTTGGCCTGAATTATGCAGGGGGTCAGACCAGATGATCACAACGGTCCCTTCTGGCCTTGGAATCTATTAAATCAGTTTCATTATTTGAACCAATTTCCAGTTGCCCACTTAAAGCCCACCTCCAGCATAAACATGGAAGATGGACAATTATTTTCTGCTACACTCCAACTAGTGAAGTTTTTGATGAAGGCAAGACAGAGTTCTATAATTAACTCTGCTTTCTTCTTTTACCTATCTCGAACCATGACATCATCACTCTCCTCGGCGACTTTAAAGTTATTGTTAATCATCATAGTGGAACATGGAAACTGTTATTATACCAGTTACTCCATATACCTTAAACGTCAACGGTGAATGTCTTTTACAGTTGTGTGTTTCTCATGAGTTTGTCATTATGAACACCTGGTTTCTTAGGAAAGGAATTCACCTGTTTACTTGGTCAAGTAACAAAGTCCAAACAAAGAAAATGATTGATTACCTTCTGATCTGTTGTTGTTGGAAATTGTCCATCAGGAATTTCCTTATCAGTCTGCTGAGCTTAGTAACACCAACCACAAATTATTCTCTGCATGTTTCCATCTTAGATTAAAAGGTAAAGGCAAATCTACGACTGGTTCATCACCAGAATTTGAATTACCCAACTTAAAAACTGATAGCTTTCAAAACTGCTGCAGAGCTGAAATCTTGAATGGGTTTGCGACCCTACCAGAGTACTCTGATGCTGAAACCATGTGGATGGACTTCAAATCCCAGATAATCAATGCCACCATAACTATTGTTGGTCCCAATAAAAGAACCAAGAAGTTCTGGATCTCCTTTAATACTTTAGCCATCCCGGAACATGTGCTACACGGCTCATTTGAGAGGTGATATGGTCATGTATTGTCAGTTAGAAGGCATTTGTAACAAAGCAATACATGGTGACTGCAAAGCTTTTATGGAAGCCAAAGCCATCAAACTTGAGAGAGCTTCTCCCAGGAATAATGTTGCCTTCTTTTATAAACACTTGAGTGACCTTAGTGACAAGAAAGACCGCACCAAGTGAATGACCTACTCCATTTCAGGTCAGCTAATTGATACAGAAACGGAATACATGGCACGTTGGAGTGAACGTTTCAGCCAGCTGCTTAACGCACCTCCAATTTCTTTGGACCCTGATATTAAAACCATTTCTGAGTTGATCCATTCTGCACAAAATGATCCTGGCAAATTCACTATCGATGACATCCACAGAGATGTAAAGAAGGCTAAGGGAAATAAGGCAGAAGGAATCTGTGGAATTCCTGCAAAACTGTGTTGGACCAGCTTTTTTTTGTGAATGTGATGCTGTTCAGCATCATTTGGAGAACAGAGTCAGTCATGTCCAACTGACAAAAAGCATTTTTATTTTATTTTTATTTATTTATTTGTTACTATTTTGGAAATAGTATTTTCCAAATATTTTGGAAAGGCAGCAAACGAGACTGTTGTAATTATTGTGGCATTATTCTTCTGTCCATCCCAGGGAAAGTTTTTTGATTCTGCCTCATTGGTTTAAGCAATTGATATCTTAAGGGGCAAGAGAAGACCACAACAAGCTGGCTTTACTTCTGGCTATTCTGCGACAGAGCAAATCTTCAGTCTACTACAGCTTATCAAGAAGGCACAAAAATTCAAGTAGTTCCTTCAGATTGTATTCATGGATATCAAGGCTGCCTTTGAGTCTGTTAACAGGGAATCACTTTGGCTGCAACTCATTTCTGACAAGCGCTGCAGAATTTTCTGTGTCTTACATAAGAAGATTCCTCCAGCTGCTTTTTTGTAACTGGGAAAATAATTGCCTTCTTCTGAATTAGGTTGGACATTCAACAAGGATGTATTGCCACCCCAGAATGCTTCCGTGTGATCATAAACTATGTGCTTCAACAGACACTAGGTAAATACATTTTAGGCATACCTGTAGAGGGGTGTTGGTTGTGCCTCCTCCTCTAGGTTGGAGGGAGGTCACACCTCACTCAAACACTGCATACTGACGAGTGAGTCAATAGGCAGTTAAGGAGGGGGTGGGCCCAGGCCTGCAGGCAGGAGAGGGCAAGTATGCAGCCTAGAGCCCCTGGCCCTCGGTCAGGCGAGAATGCCCAGTCTAGAGCTCCTGGCCCTCAGACTGGGAAGGACAAGCACACAATCTTAGAAGTTCTGCCCGTCCAGCAGGGCAGAACAACTAAGCAGTCTATAGTCCTCAGCCCTCAGACAGGGCAGGGCAAGCAAGCAGTCTATAGCTGCTGGGGTTTGAACACCTCTGCAGTCTAGGGCTCAGCGAGGGGGTTGCTGCCACCCCAAAAGCCGTAGGAGACACGGGCCCACCCAACTCCTCCCTGTCCCAGTGTGAGGGGGGAGCGTCTCGCCACTGGGTCAGAGGGGGATCCAGCCGCAACACGCTGAGCATGCCTTCTGCAGCACTGCAGACTAACTGGAGTCAGCTGTCACACACTACCTCCTCCCCTCCCCTGGGGCTGTATCTGAGTCCATGGGATATCCTGGGTCTAGCCGGGGTATGTGGCTAGCAGAAGTACCAGTGGTTCCCTTTCAGGCACAGGCACCCCAGTGGGCAGGACATCTCTGGGTGCAGCAGCAAGGTCAGCAGTCTGGAGCAAGCAGAGTGCATCCGTCTCCCTTGCTGGCTTGCCTCCCACTGAGTTAGAAGCCCTGCCTTTTATACTTCCTGTCCCCCCTACCCACTTCCAGTGGGAGGGCTGAGGTTGGTCTGACTCCACCCACTTGGATAGAGGGGTGTGGCTCCTCCTCTCCTGGGTCAGAGGCAGTTCACACTGCCTCACTACAATACCCCATAATGAAGATAACCTCACTGACATCGATTTTGCTGATGACGTGATGGCGTAGGGTGACCAGATAGAAAGTGTGAAAAATCAGGACAAGTGGTGGGGGGCAATAGACAACGTCCTGAATATCAGGACTGTCCCTATAAAATCAGGACATCTGGCATTTCTCTGCCAATCTTAACACTTACAACATACCACCATTCCCACATGTAGAACAATATCTTCCAGGGTTGATTCCTAGATCGAAAGTGCCTCCCAACAAAAACTGTATTACTCTTTATATTATAGATTTATTATTCCTCTTTATTAAGCGATGGCAATGTTAAAAAATAAGTCATTTCCAACCAGCTTCAAAGTTGTGGAGTTAAGGGTTTGAGTAGCCACTCCAGAGCCTAGTAACTCAGTTCTGGCACACTATCAGCACTTAACAACCAGACAATATTAACTAATGCTGATGAGCTGCCAGAAGCTGATTCGAAGCAGTGCCCCTCTCTTTCTCTTACGTTTAGAACTTAAAGCAATTAAAATCTTGCTCTTCTCTCCATCCCCCTCTACACCCTGCAAAATGTATTGGTGATTTTAAGTACTGTATGAGCACAAATGTCAACTTAGGATATCTTCTGGAAAATTGGAGCTCAGCACTGGCACCCCAGAAACCCTCCCCTTAATCTTCTATGCTATTTTTTGCCATTGCTTCTTCCTTCTCTCCTCCTCATTCCTACTTATCCTCTTTGTCTTATCTGTACAGTTTTTTGCCTTCCTTCCTTTTTCTCCATCTGCATATTTCTCTGTCTCTTCTTCCTTTACATTCACGTCCTTCAAAAAGCCCCATCTGACTTTTGCAACTGTTTAAAAAATAGGGGTTAAAAAAACCCAAGTTGAAGAGTCATGTGCTTTTTCAGCATATCCATACCCGTTACTGATGGCTACTGTGATATTTGGGCAAAAATTGTAGCAATAGCCCTTGTAATCAGGCTGCTTTTCCTGATTCTTTGCTGGATGTGTCAGCCCAGTGCACACTTCCGTTTTATGCATGAGTAGTTATTTCCCTTTTAGCTGCCCAGGCTTAAATCAGAAATGAAAAATAAATACTACAAAAAATTTTCATCATTCTTGAAAAGGCCTATTCTGATCCGGGTCTGATTTGACATTCATGAGGGTTTTGCCTCCGACTTCAGTGGTAGCAAGATTTGGCCACATGGCAACATGCTGCCATTTCTCTTCTAGTTGTTGCCTCCCTCTGCACATAAAAAGGGATTGTCAGGAAGTCAGGGTCTAATATCAACCATTTAGTAGTGAGCACCACAGCTCTGCCTGTGGATAATGGCTTAGGATGACTCTTCCACTAAAAGTTCTACTTTGGAAAATGTCAGTTTAAAAAAAAATCATATGTATTCAGGTTTCTATGACCCATATGTATGGAAGTCTAGAGCTGTTCTGTTGACTTCTCTTGGCAGATAGACTAAGTAGGTGTCATTAGTTCACCTCTGTTGTCCTGTGATCCCATTATACTTGATCGAGGGCATAAAGAGGCCTTAAACTAGTGGCACTCCCTAGTGTAAAAAACAAAACACTAAGAAACCCAAAAAGGATCCAGCTGTAAGGGCTGGCAGAACTTCCCTATGTACTTCCACCTCTCCCCCAGAACCTATGACATATGCCAAAGGGAGGGTAGACAGGACCAGAGGGCCAATGTGCTCTGACTTTTTGGGCCATGGGCAGACTGAGCATTAGTGCGGCTGCACTAATTACATGGTCAGTCAGACAAGTCCCTAGGAGGCTCAGAATACTGGGAGGCACAAAGTTGTTTTGTCCTCTCCTCTCCTTCTGCTCCCCTCCATTCCTGTCTCTCTGCCAGAATGGAGAATCGTGGCCTGAGAGTCTCTCTGAGGCAAGAGAGTGCTAGCAGGAGGGACAGATGGTCCTAAAAACTAGGAAAACCAGCTCAAGATAAAGTCTTCTTTGTAAGTCCCTTTCTGCCTTATGGCTGTGTTACGTGAGGTAAGATTAAATGCAGACCCCTGAAAGGGGTGAGGCTTTTTGAAAAGATTATATTGTCCATGTGTTTGAGAGGGTCTCCTTGGTATCCTGCTGGCTGAAGTAATAATTTACACTTGCTTTGAAATTTGCAACCAAATTGAAAACACTGAATAAATGGGACACGGGGTGAAAAAATAGTGGGGGGAAACAAAACCCCGAGCCATACGGTGCACTTTACAACCTCTTCAGTGGAAACAAATTGCAAAGCTGTGACTTTGCTAAGGGAATCAAATTCAATAGGAGGCTGATTGCACTGGAGAAAGTTGCTATTTATGCACAAATAACTTGGTGATCCAACATGTTAGGAATGGAAGGACGGACAGGAAAGAGGGTTTAGTCCAATGATGTTAAGTAAAACGTGCAGTTTAAATTGTGTACTACCCATTCTTGAACGCCAGATTCCTCCTCCTGAGACAGTATTTCTTCTTAGAACTCAACCTGCAGTCTTTAGTCAAATTAAACTCCTATGAACTTCAGTGGGACTTTTATCCGACAAAAGTCTGCAGGATTATCCCACTGTGGACTGGCAGGAAGTGTTTCTTAGGGTCAATGTATAAGACTGAGACCTGCTACTAGCTTTTCATTGTTCTCAACTCTCATTGACTATTCTGAAGTCGTAGACTAAATTCTGTGTCTCCAGCACATGAATTATCACTATAATACCTTTTAAATTTCTCCAAAAGTCAGAAAGGTAACCCTTATTGTACTCAAACTACTGCGCTCCTGAAGAATCAGTCTCACATTTACAACTGATACACCGCCATTCATCAAGTTAGTGGTGAGGCACATCAATGGGGGCAATGCTTACACTGCAGCTACCTGTATTGTAATCAGGTTTATGTACAAAGGATTTCGGTCTCCAGGGCCGACAGCCCAGCACCTTTCACCAGCATTAATATCATTTGTCAAACTAATCTTTTCCTGTATTTGTCAAAGGACTGTCAGTGATTCACAAGGCACATTTAGCTTTTTTGATGTGCAAAATCTTCACAACAAAACAGAGATAGTCTCCTACTCTGCCAGCTGGTGATACCATGCAGTGACTGTATGGTTATGATTAAGGCATTTGAGTTTTTGAGTTCCAGATTAGATTACATTTATTTTTTAAATCACATGAGGGTAGGTTTTATTTTGTCACCTTCAAGATTACGCCACAGGGTAAAGTTAATGTCGTTTGGGTATCCTAACTATTCATTTCTAGACTTTATCATATTTGAATTTCATATTTACCTTAGCTCTGAACTCCCTGGGTTTATCAGGCTTGCTCTTGGGAAAATTACAATATCCTGTAATGTTTTTTACCCTTAAATTACTGATACATACCCTTAACTTTATCTTAACATAGTTTTTTGTCATGGAATTTCCTTTTTTTTAAAAAAAAAAAAAAGGAAAAATTGTATACAAATTAAGAGCAGGTTAGACAAACACCTGTCAGGGATGGTTTAGATTATTATAATAGATTATTATAATACTTAGTTCTGCCATAACTGCAGGGGACTGGACTAGATGACCTCTCGAGGTCCCTTCCAGTCCTATGTTTCTATGATTCTATACAGGAACACTAAACAAGAAATTCAAGGCTGCCTCAGTTTACAGAATCTTGCCCTTAATTTACAATTGATTTAGTGGTTTAGAGGGCACTTAGTAGTGTTAATGATACTGGCACTATGTAAAAGGAGAGGGTGTGGGAGCAGAGAGTGCAGATTCTGAACTTTAAAGGCTCCCCCATGATCCTGAATAGTTGAGTAATAGAATATTCTCTGTATACATGTGTAATCACCCTCATAAACAGTTGTTACAGAAGGAAACAACTCTGTCACAGTGGCTCTAAATAATAATTTGTTTCACATTCAGATTAAGTGTAAAACAACTAAAAATACACTACAAATGAAGTGCAGGTGTTGTGATCCACGTTGAGAAGTTGCAAGTAAAATTTCCTTTACATTAGTTTTGTTCTTGCAGTCTTGTCAGACAGCTGTCGCTGTTCCTTACAATAGGAGTCTTAGTTCTATGTTTTAATGTGCTCAGCGTATGGATCCCCACATCAAGTAACTTTTGATAATCATATTTTTGTGAGCTGTGTGGTTTGTGCTCTTCTTCCAGGTGCCACTCATCTCTCCACACCCTTGGCGAGGAAGTTTGTCTTTCTCCACTTTCTGGCAGCTAGTGTAGCTGAGGTTAAAAGCTACGTGCATTGTGGTTTGAGATGAAGGACTCTGCAGCTGTGCAGTTTAACTGGTGTTAGTGTGATAATTTATCTTATGTTATGCCTTAGTGTGTGAGCATAAATAAGCAGCCCAAAGGATGCATACTGGGATGTGGCTCAAGAGGAAACAAATGCAAGTTGCAAAACAGGTTGGATGTTATTGCTCTGTGCAGCAGAACCAGTGTTTCTTGACTCCTAGTCTTGTACTCAAAATATTAGATTTGAGATTTTCCCTAACACTTGTAGTGTCTTTTTTCAGTGCAGTTCATCTAATATATTGACTGTTAGCAAAATAAGACATCCTTTTACCTTCTTGTAAACTAAGAGCATGTCTGTGTTATAGAATTAGTTTGAGTGATCTGTCCTTGAGTAACTTCCCTCATATCAGCCTATCACAAGGGAGGGTGCCACAGTACACACTACCAGTCAAGTGCTGAGGGGGTTGCTGTAATATTCTACATCCACACTGATGCTGCACTCAGTTGTATGTGGCACTGAGACTTTTGGCAGCACACTTCCTGGTTATGTAGCACAGGCGTTGCTCTATGAATGCTTTTGCAGTATATTGTGAGGAGCTGCCCATCTAGAACTTGTGTCTGCTGGCTCCGGCAGTTGCCATGTCCACACAGCCGTTTGACAACTTTAGTGAAGCAGGGAACAGCAGCCCTGGAGCCCTGAGGGCTCAGGCTTCACTGGATACCCCAGCAACAGAAGCCTTGATTGGTAGGTCCTCCTGACTCCCCTAACTGGCTCAGGCATACTATTTAAGACCTGGGGAAAACTCCTGGAATCTGTCTATGAAACTAGGAAGACCGCAGTTTGCTACTGCAAACAGATCCTGTACTCCTGAGAGAATCCCGCACCACTGTGCATGCACATAATTCATGTCACTTGCAGATCTTTTTTTCCCCTGCAGAAAATAGATTTTGCTGGAGAGGCACTGCAGTTACACCTTTTTCCCATCAGGGGCTGCTGTGGCACTAGCCAACTCACAGGCTGGAGCAGCCAACCGTGGATAGGCAGGAAGAGAGGCTGCTTTCCTCACAGAGCCCTGCTTGCAGGGCCAGGGGAGGAGGCACAGGATGTGTGGGGGATGGAGTGGGGTACACAGGGCTTCTGGGGAGTCACACAGACTGGAGTGCAGAAGGGCTAGTTGGGAGAGTACAGAATGGGGCTGGGGCGCAGGAGCTAGTGAGATGACAAAATTGGGCCAGGGACTGAATGGGAGTTGGGTTGCAGGGATACATGGGGATGGGGGAGAGAGGGGTGTCTGAGTGGGGGTGCAGGGACACGTGGGGGTGTCTGAGTGCGAGTGGAAGGGCACATGGGGATGGTGGGAATACATGGCCATATGTGGGGGTAGCTGAGTGAGGGTGCAGGGACACATGGGGCTGGGGGTAGAGGGAACAAAGACAAACTGGGACAGGGGCAGATGTGCCTGACTGAATGGGAAAGGCTAGGGGTCAGCCGGGGTCTGGATGGGGGTGGCTCCCCAACTCCCTAACAATCCCTCTCCCCCCAAAAAACGCTGTTCCATTCTTCTCCCACCCACACCCAACAATCCTCCAGGTTCACTCCCAGGCGCCTTCCCAGCAATTACTTCCCTCTCCTTCAACTCCTCCATTGTCCCTGTCTTCCCAAAGCCTTTGCACTGCTTCTGAGGGGTGCGGGAAATACGTTTCTGTATTGTCGTTTTGAATGAATTATTACTCAAAGTGCTGTATTAATATGCCGAGTAAGGAATCTATTTGCCAGAAAACATCTCCTGAAATTTGTTTTTGGTCTGTATTGATACAGACATACTTGCTGACAGCTATTTTGAAATCAAGTCCCAGAATAATTGAAACTGGCATGGTTATATTGTGTTATTTTGACAAATACTATATGCAGAATTTTAAAACACTGTGCACAGAAATTTTTAAGTTTTTTGGTGCAGAATTTCCCCAGGAGTGACCCTGCTGCATTTCCTGATACCTCACCTTGCTCCTGGCTTTGGGTTCCAGGTCCCTCTGTTCTACTCCTGTCCTGGCCCCTTGTGCTGCCCCTGCTCCACTACCCCAGCCTCAGCGAATCCACTGGGGTTCTGAGTTGTCATGGCTCACTGACTGTGGCCTGACCCTTCGGCAAGACACCAGTGGAGCCTGTCTTTTGGCCTTGACCCACTCTCTGCAGCTGGGATCCTGACATGGATTGTGTGAGAACCTGTCTGTCCCTTCTGGAGATTCTGGGTGGAAGTAGTATGAACCCAGCAACTCATTAAAGTAAACCACATCCAGCTTGGCACCCTCCAGATTTGTAACCGCTGCCTTCATTCCAACTGGTGGCAAGGTATGAAGCCAGCTTGGAGCGATGACCCATATCAGACGTTGGCACTCGCGCAACTCTCATTTTGGCAAAAGGGGGAAGAAATAGAGGTGGCTGTTTTGGCAGTAGCTTGGTGCCATGAGAAAGTGGCAGTGAGCTTTCTTAAGGGGAGTGCACAAGCTGCATGGAGGACTGGAGGAGTGCTGCTGTAATTTTTAATGGCTGATGAGTCCCTCTGTGCTGCCTGGTGGTTTTGGGTCAGGCCCACAAGCACAGAGAAGAAGGACTACATCATGCAGACAAGCAATGTCCAGCAGTAGCCTGCAAATTCCATAGGAGAGAGGCCAGTTTCCAAAAGCTGTGTGAAGAGTTCCCTTTAGCCCTTCAGCACCAGGATACGAGGATGAGAAGGACCATATCAGTCCAGAAGTGGGTTGCTATTGCCTTCTGGAAGCTCAGATTGTTCCAGTTCTATGGCTGGTCACTTCATTGTTGACAAGACAACGGTTGGTTCTGCAATGCAATTTTTGATGTGGTTGAGTGGATGATGTCCCTGAAATAATTGCTGGCTTTTAGCAAATGGACTTCACTAACTGTAGTGGAGCCATTGATGGTATACCTCTGCCCATTATCTAAAGTTCTGTGGATTTTTCAAGTGGAAAAGGTGAAAAGGTAATAACGAAAGACTAAAAGTCTTCAACAAATAATGGAGAAAACTGGAAAAACAACCAGGGCAAAAGTTTTTCTTGGGTTTATATGTAGGAGGAGAGTGATGTTTTGGTTTAGTTTGTTTTACCTGGGAACTTGACCTTTAAGAGAGGGTGAGCATCATAAAGCAAAGAGGTTGAGATTTTTTGGAAAAACCCTTTAGTTTTCTATCTCTTTGTGGATTTTCTCAGCATGAATAATTGTTTGTAGGGCTACTTGCTTCACGCCAACAATGCACCCTTGCCCTGTGTCACAAAGAAAAAGATAGTATCTGCCCCAAAGGGCTTACATCCTTCTAGTTATCTGTAGCGCATTCATCCAGCACTGCCATGCTAACCTTCTTATTCTGCCCTCTGGTAGTTCTGGTGTTGAGTCCCCCAGTACAGTAAGTTAGGATTTTTTAGTTGAGCAGCATGGCAGCATGATGTACAATGTAGGAATAGCATTCAATCTTCTTTCATAAGACTTGGCTGGCCTGTTGTCTTTCTTTGGCCTTTTGTCTGTAAAACTTTCTATATGTCTTGAACTTCATATGCTAGCATTATACAGAGCTGAAAGTCTGGAGTCCTTATCTTCTGTCTCTAATCCCACTCATAAGTAAGCATTCTTATCTCTACACGTCCCAGGGAAGGCACTAGTACGCAGTCTGTCAACAGCACGTTTGGTACTTTGTAACACTTTGCTTATATACACCAGATATGGGACAGAGCGTGCCAGCTGAGATATTCGTTATATTTTATTTTTGTAAAAAATAAGGGATGGTCCGCTAGCTGATTAAAACTATAATCCCCACACTTCTATTCCTATAAATAATAATAATGGACTATACCATAAATACTTCATCCTTATGTATTCACAGGGGACTTCAGTGCAATACTGTTGATAGTTATGATTTGTGGGTACGCTCTTGCCATACATTATTTGCCCAAATCCAGTGGTTCATTGCAAGGATGGCAGGATGAACTAATGGTTAATGCTCAGGACTTGGAGGCAGCGGATCTGGATGCTCTTCCTAGCTTTTTGGTGTTAGTAATGTGTGACTTTGGCTAATGCACTTGGGCCAAAAATTTCAAACTCTTTGGCCTGAAGGTAGGCACCTGAAGAAGTGACCTGATTTTCATAGATGCTAAGCACTTCCAGCTCCTGATGAAATCAGCTCTTCTGAAAATTAGGCTACTGCTATAAGTGGCTAAATACGGATGTACATGCCTAATGTTAGACATATTAGACATTTTTGAAACAACATTCTTTGTGCTTCAGTTTCCCATATGTGTGAGATAGATATAATAAAAAGGTGCCTATCAAGTGGTTGAGGCTTTTTAAAGAAATGTGTGGATTTTAAAGTGTTGAAGTGCTCAGATGAATGATGCTGTATAAATCCAAAATATTATATTATTGTACAATGATACCGTGTCACTGAAGTACTACAGATTTCTCTGTATTCCAGTTCTGTATCACAGGCCAACGTGAGCCCTCAGTTTGTGTTAGAATCAAACCGTCTTCCAGGCAAATACTTTCTAAAAATGGAACATGGTGTTTATGCTTCAATGCAGAAGTACAGCAATTGTGAGGCAAAGGACAGCACAGCATTAGAAATCACATAAATCAATCAGTCCAGCTGGCAGATAAATTTTTAAAAACAGGCATTTGATACTAATTGTTTATTGTGTAATTAGTTTACTAAAATGTTATATTACAAAAAGAATCTTTTAAAACAAGTACACACGTAGATTTAAATGTAATACAGTCATATGATATCAGGACAAACTTGGCCTCAGCCTGGGTGTAACTGGGGGCAGAATTTGACCCATTTTGCAATTTGCAAAATGGATAAATACCATTACAAAAATTCATTGTACTTGGGGATGATTTGCTATTTTTCAGATTTGCTAGGAGTAGAGTTTACTTCTTTTTAGAACATATTGCAGGACCTATAGTTTTGCCCAAGCATTTGTTTACATATGGGACTTTAATGAGTAGACTTCCATTACGAGGGTTTGGGGATGCTACAGCATGTCAGTGGTTTATGTGATCTAAGGTGTTGCTGCATCTCAATATACATGAAGTGGCTAGATGCACTGGCAGTGGGCAAGGTACAAGTAGTTAAAATGACTAAATGTATCATTACGTTGTTCTTCCCAGGTTCCAGTCAGATATTTGTTTTGCTAATCAAGATGTATTAATTTGAAATAATCGTTTTGCTTTGATCGTTTTTTAATTGTTGAGATGTAGATAATGCTTCAAATGGCTCATCTAACACCTGCTTGGTAAATAAGATATTAGCTTGTTGTCATTTTGTGAGATATAAGAAAATGTTGCTAGCTCTTGAAGGGAAGACTTGCTCTGTTAATCCTCAAAAATTTTTTGACAGGATTTAGAACGTCTGTCATTTTCTGTAAGATCCAGAAATAATAATTTCCCTTCTTTCTTGGCTAAAGAAAAAATCAGTGTAACTCTGATGGCACTGAACAACAAAGATTTTGCTTCCTGAATACTTTTGGATGTATCTTATGGATTTTGGGCTGCTGATTACAAAAATCACCATGAAATTTCCTTATCACATACTGTTTTTTTTAAATCACCTATATTTGTTATTTCAATTAATAATTTAAGTCTATTAAAATGTTGCCCACAAGGTAAGCTGAAAAGTTTTCTAACTTGTGTCCAAGCACGCCTGGGCATGCAGTGACACTGCACCCAGTGCAGGCCACCCAACATGCAGTGGGAATGCTAAGGCTTAGGCAGGGCGGATGCTGGCAGGACAGGTTTTAGAAAGGCTATAAAAGCATTTTGCACACACCGTTGTATGCATTGTGTTTGTGTCAGTTTTCATTCATGTTGATGTGCCTGCTCTATGCGCACAGCATATTGTGTGTACTCACAATAATAAAGCAATGGTATTTTCAGGAGGATTCATGATAGCAAAATGTCTTGCGTTCAGCTTCAAGCGGTCTAGCATAATCAAAAAAAAAAAATTCTGAGGAAGGAACACTTTCGAAAAAAAATTTTGTCCAGTGTAGTGGAAAAGCAAAGAATAACAATTGAGGGTCAAATTACAAGTGTAATCGGTCCAAACTATACCCTCCCAAAGAGGAACTCAAGACTGGGGCTTTGAGGAGCCTGCTGATTCCTCCAGCTTTGCCTCCAAAACCCTCTGAAGTCAAGGGAGAGAGTCACATTGACTCTGTGGGCTTTGAATCAGGCCCTGATCCGTCAAAATACTTAAGCATAAGATTAACATTAGGAATGTCCCATTGAAGTAAATGAGACTACTCCTGTGCTTAAAGTTAGGTTTGTGCTTAAATGCTCTGATGGATTGGGCGCAGAGTTTCCTTGAAATCTTGTCCATAGGCAGGAGCAGTTTGGGGAGGCAGGGATATGGATCCCCAACACCACTCATTACCAAGATCCACAGGAAAAGGAGCTTCCAATCCTGTCATGGGCACATCTCTCTGCACCGCTGCTCTGACCCCTCCTTCGTCTGAGAGGCTTGGGGCCTGAGTTAATGCTTCTCAGTTGTGTGCTGCCTCGAGGGTGGAGGAAGCAAAACGTGTGGACAGAAGTTCTTTCTCCCTCCTTTAGCCTTGCCCACCTCTCCCAACCCCACCTCGAAGCTTGATTGCAGTGGAGCTTCCACAGGACCAAGGAGAAAGGGCAAGCAAACCCCAGAGCTGCCACTCTCCTCGTCTCCACCCACTGTTCCAACTGGATCCATAGGTTCGAGTTTCCTCTGCTGTCTTTTTTTTTTAAATTTATTATTATTATTGCCTAGAGTAAATTCAGCTCAGATTCCTATCCTGTCAGACAAAACAGAGCAAGCTGTAGGACCAAGTGTATGTGTTAGTGGACATTCATAAATCCTGTCTGCAAGCAAATCTGTATAGGACAGCTCAGGTTTTTGCACATTTTTTTTCTGGCACAACTTCAGAGACATTTCCTTTTTTCAGGTAAGAACACCGAGTTTTTTCTTACCTGAACCTTATTGCCTCCATTGCCACTTTCCATTCTCGAGCCTCAGGCTTCGCTTTAAATCAAAATGGAAATGAATGTAAAGAGATGAGAAGGGACGCTTTGTGATGTTTGAAAACATATCACTATCGCATATACAATTAGTTTTCCATTGAACACAAGCTGCTAATAAGTTTCCAAGTATTTATTTAGTCACAGCTGACCAATCTGTTTCGATTTGCCATACTTCATACGTGCTTAATATTTGCATTCTTCTAGAAGCCCCCATTGAGATCAGAATCCTACAAACATCTAGTGATGGTCTCTGCCACAGAGAGCTTGTTATCTCTTCTAAATACACAATAGGATGGGAAGGGAAACGGAAGCACAGAGGTGAAGTTGCTTGCCCAGGGTTGTGCGGCCACTGGTAGAATGAGGAACAGAACTCACGTCTCCTGACTCCCAGTTCCCTATATCATGCTGCCATGGTCGGATCTGGTGGTTAGAGGATGGAACTGAGACTCAAGACCCTGGAGGCAACATTCTCCCACCGCTGGATGCAAATAACTTCTGTTGAAGTCAGTGATGCTCAGATCCGATGAGGATAGAATACAACGTATTTAATTCCATGTCAATGTTTGTACTATGTGGCCCTGATCTAGGTTTTTTGAATGTTACTACAATACAAGTAATAAAAAAATAACTTAATTTACCCCTTGTGTGACTTTCTCAGTAGTGCCACCACTTTGGTGGATTTGGCAGGCAGCAGTGTTGAGAAATGCATGAGAGCATTAATTAACACAAGCCACCATTGTAACTGTTAAGCATGTTGGCAGTATGAATAGAGGGGCCAAGGGTTGACACTAACGCTTGCTTTTCTCATCCATAATGCTGGTCTCTCCATTTCAGGGTTGAGGCACATTGAAGGCTGTGGGGAAACTTGATCTGCACTTGCATGTGTTATGCTACTTCTGTGGACAAATAGGAGACTTCAGTTTGCAGTGTTGTCAAGTGGGCATCTTTCACAGCTTTTATTGTATGCATTTCAGTCCAATCAATGTGGTAACTAGGCATCACCACAGTAGTGTAGTGTCAACCATGGAAAAAATAGAGGAAGAGAGGAGAGAGAGAGAAATTAACAGAAGGTGGGTGAGGAGATGCTTAAGGATGGTTAAGGATGCTTAACGATGTTTAAGGAAAGGCTAGATAACAGTAGTGATCAAACTATATATATTTTAATTTATCCCATGTAAGTTTTCACATCAGACATTATGAGGTCCCCTAAATCTGCCTCTTGTTTTCCTGTTTAATTATTGTTGACTCTTTGGCCTGAGCAATTGGCCCATATTTGGGGGCCTTGCAGGATTGTTTCCATTACGATGAGGAATCGGTGAGATGTCAGGTCTATGCTTAGAGTTATCTTGTTTATTTAGAAAAAGTCAACACAAAGGCCTGTTTTCCTGAACACAATAGACAGAAACTGCAGCAGGCTGTGGCCTTGCTCAGAGAACTGCCACTCCAGCATGCTCTGTGCCCAAAGCAGCTCTGTCTTTGCTTCAATTCGGGACTAGCCTCACAATTCCTTCTGCAGACTCCGTCTCCAGTGCGCACAGCCTGCAGCCCAATTTCATAGCCCCAGCATTTGCAACTGGGGAAGCCCTGCAGCCCCACACAGATTAGTCCTGACCCTACTTTGGGTTGCATCCTCCATTTTTCCGTAGTTGTCTTTCTTATATAACGGAGCTTGATTTGCTCCTTCTCTGGAACCTGAAAGAGAGTGCTTGGCACACCTTTTGGCTTTAAGGAGGCCTTTGATTGGCATTGGATCAAGAATCCTCCCCCATCTCTAATTCTCCTCCCTGCCCCTCCTAGTAGCCCTTAGAACCCTTCAGCTTAACATCTGTTAAAATAAGACACATTGCTTAAGTACAATCAGCTCCCATATGAATAACAAAATTTAAGTGTTTATCCCCTCCAAAAGCTTTGGTTAAAATTTTTTAAATCCGCAAGCTTAAAATGAAGCGCACAAATCTAAATTTAACCCCCTAAATCAGAGACCTGAGTTTTAGAAGTTCTGAGTTCTGGCTGACTTCAGTGGCAACTGTGGGTGGTCAGCACCTTTGAAAATCATTTAATTTAGGATACCTATGGATCTGATTCAGAAAAGCAAAGAGTACTCAAATACGTGATGGGCTTTGAATACCCGATATGTCCCATTAACATCAATGGGACTTAGCCAGATTCCTAAAGTTGGACATAAGTATATTCAGATGGTTAGTTTTAAGCACCCAGGTTTCAAAATATAGGCTTTTATTTTGATGTACAGCTTTTGGTGATATCTTTTTCATGGTTGGTTGATAACAGGTTTTCAGTAGAATCCTTTTTTGGTTTCAGGAAATCATTAAGCAAAGAGTTCACTCTGGGCAGGCTAAAGATTCTTACAAAGAGAAAAGAACTGTAATTGTTGTTGTATTAGCATAGTCAAACAAATGCACTGTAATACCATCCTAGACAAGCAAGCCTTATAGTGGTTGTAAACAAAAAAACTGCTGGCTCTTCATGTGTCTTGGCTTGCCATTCATTTTACATCAAATGCCTTATGAAAAAATATAAAAATTTTAAAAAGGCCATTGTTTATTGAAGGTCTCCTGAAAATCGATTGTTTAAAGAGAGACTTTGTCAAAAGACTGAGACCAAATTCCTCTTTCTTTGCAAAATGCGTTTCTGAGTCTGAAAAGCCAAGTCCCCTGCAGAATCCACAATGGCTGGGCTGAACCATTTCTACCTTAGGGCATCTGCGAATTCATTGCACAGTATTCTTAAGTATCAAATAAGAGTGGCACTTGACTTGGAGCCATGAGTAAAGGGCAGCGCATATGCCACCCCAAGGAAGGTAATATGACTGAGTGACAGTTCCTTCTGTGGCACATTACTTTCCCCTCTGAGCAGTTCAGCTGTGCAGGTCCCCATGTTGCGAAAAGGGGCGGGGGGAGAATGGAGCCAAGGCTCTGCCCATGTCTCTCTCTGCTCCAGCGACTCCTGCCCACCTGTGTTTGCAGGACTAGTAGCAGCCCCTCAGAGCCTGCTCTACTGTCCCTCTCCCTCTGCCATGATGTACCGTACCTCCCTGTGTCAAGTCACAATCTTCCCTGATGTGAAGAAGTCTTTGTATCCTGCAGACGTGATCTTGTAGGAAGATTTTTGAATTTCAGCATCTGTCATTAAACAATTACTGTCTGACTCCCTCTCCCCCATATTTTCCCACAACTGTTAACATTTAAATAGAAAAAAATGCTTAAAATTAAACACTGATATCTGTCAAACCTGTAAAACAAAACAAAAAAAGAATTCTCCCTTACCTATTCATAGTTCTGTGGTAAATGATGCAGAAGCATTTTTAATCCGGTTTTGAATTATTTTTAAATACTTATACATCCTTGTTTTATGTTTCTTCCAGGCTGCAGACTTAATTATTAACCCAGCTACCACTTTCAAGGAAAAACCTGATCCCAGTGATCTGGTGTTTGGAACTGTTTTCACAGACAACATGCTGACAGTGGAATGGTCTTTGGCTTCAGGATGGGAGAAACCTCATATTAAGCCCCTTGAGAACCTTTCATTACATCCAGGATCATCATCTCTGCATTATGCTGTGGAAGTGAGTACCAAATGGATTAGGGAATTTCCTTTTCTTTACTGTCTTTTAAAGCATCACATCGTAATATGTTCTAAGTACCGTTACTATCTTAGTTAGTTAGTATTGACCTACTGTCCTGCGTTAACACTGGTGTCACTCCAGAGTAATTCCATTGGCTTCAGTGGGGTTAGTTTTGATTTACATTTGATTAACTGAGAGCAAAATCTGGCCTGTGGTTTCCAACTCACCCTGCTACATAATCCAGCATAACACTGAAATGGTCTGTATGAGACTCTAGAAAAGCTGATAGTATTAATTTAGGGACTGGGCATGCAGACTGTAAAACTGATAGAGTGCATTAAAAACCCATAGCTTGGATTTCAGGACACACTAGGCATATTCTTGTTTTTAATTCCCACTTGTTGACTCATTTCAGGTGATCTTATAAGATGAAAAATAAATGTATTAGAGCAGAGACCAAATAGCAAGGAGTTGCCCGTAAGAAAGTGAAA
This sequence comes from Mesoclemmys tuberculata, assembly GCA_007922155.1. Classification (NCBI taxonomy): domain Eukaryota; kingdom Metazoa; phylum Chordata; order Testudines; family Chelidae; genus Mesoclemmys; species Mesoclemmys tuberculata. Next base: position 105,233,468 of record ML675616.1, read on the forward strand.
TGTTAACAGCCGGAAGCCAGCGTGGTTAATATTTTTTAAAAATGCTTAGCTGTTAGTGTCTAAAGCTGCCTTTTCTGTGTCATTGGAGCGGCTTGTGCTAAACTTGTCTGTGTCAGAGCATCAGTAGGGCACGTTGAGCTATCTAGGAACATACAGTGAGAGCATTGGGCCTGATTCTCCTCCCGCTTCCGCATAAATCAGGAGTGACTCCACTGAACTCAGTGGAGTTACACTGGTGTAAAAGAGAAGAGAAACAGGCTCATGTCTTTTTCTTTTTTGGCTGGGAGACTCCTCTGAGTCACAAGGCTCTGGCCTACCCCATTTTTTCCATTCAGTCACCTAACTTTCAAGGATCTGTGTTATGGTTACAGGTCCCTGTTGCTGAGGAGGGCTAGATACAGTTATTGATATGCCCAGGGAGCAAGAAACCACGCTGGAGTCCCAAATGTATGTTGCACTCATAGTAGCTTGTTGCTTTAGTGCTAGGCCACTGGCCCAGTCTGAAATCATTGCTAATATGAATATGCTCTTATTTTTTTCCATTTTTTTTTTATTCTTTTTACCTTTGTTGCATCACGTTTCCTCTAGCCAAGAGGACAGACAGAGGAGAATCTGGTGCCAATGCTGTGGCTCAATGAATACACAGTGGGTATAATAAAAATGATGAATTTGGCATTCCCCCCTCCCTTCTCATTGCCCTCCATGATACACTGTGATATCCTGGATCTGCTAGCCTCCAGATCTAGCTCCTATGACTTACAGATGCCAGTTGATATAGTGTGCACACATTTGCAGCCCTGCAACAATTTGCAGGAGCAAATTGTATAAAAACCCACAAGCAGTTACAGCAATTGCTTTTATTACAGTTGGACATGCCCAGAACACACTGCAGGCACTGTCTCTTTAAAAAATGAAAAGGTTTTCTGTGCTCTGAAAAGTTACCATTATCCATCCAGGGAGAAAAAGATTTAAAGGCTTGAGCAAGCTTTGTGTTGCAATAATGATGTGATTCTTGCTTCTCTCAAATCACTGATCATCTCTTAGACTAACATTCCTTCCTCTTTCAAAATGTTCTGTAAATGCATATTGGGGAAAACCACCTTTTTGTAATAACTACAATTGGCACAATAAGAAAATTACAGTATTAGCTGATTGCTAGTCCAGTACAAAATTCTATTAAAGTTCCTATATCATCAGCTATCCTGTGATATATTAAAGGTGCATTTTGTTCTCTGGCTACAGTGTCACATTTTGCTGGGGGATGGTTACCTTTTAAATTTGTGCAAGTGTTTAATGAAGTGGGAGCTGGCATGGTCCACAGCACTGAGAGCAATGTTGGGAAGCAAGAAGCCCTGAGTTCTAATTGTGACTCTGCCATTTAATTCGTGTATGGTCTAGGGAAAATCTGAGGTTGTTTTTATATTATAGCTGGGTTGTCCTGCAACCCAGTTATAACACAATTAAAATCTGTGGTGTGAACAAGACTTAACTGTGTCCGGGGAAGCTGCACTAAAGCCTTTGATAGTCCTCTACTTTACTAACCCTTATGGAAAAGTGCTATAGAATTTAATAGTGATTAAATCATTTAGGTTCTATAGAAACTACTCTAAAAACAACTCCTAGAACTTAAAGAATTATATTGTTTCTGTATGTTATTGGAACTATTCAGTTGCATGGATATAGTTTTCTATTATGTTCTGTGGTCCAAAAAACTATGGACTAAAGCAGGGGTGGGCAAACTTTTTGGCCTGACGGCCACATCTGGGTATGAAATTGTATGGCGGGCCACGTGGTGGGAGAGGGGGAGTGGTGGCGCTGGGAGGGGGGAGCAGCTGCCGTGCTCCAGCCAGGGTGCTGCTGGGCCCATAGGGTGGTGCTGCTGGGCTCATATGGTGGGAGAGGGGTGGGAGGGTTGAGTGGGGGGCGTGGCCACTGTGCTCCAGCCAGGGTGCTGCTGGTCCCGTGTGGTGGGAGAAGGGAGGGGGGAATGGGTGGGACTGGGAGGGGGAGCGGCACTGCGCTCTGGCCAGGCCCAGCTGGAGGGCCTGATGAAAAGCTCAAATGGGCCATATATGGCCCGCGGGCCGCAGTTTGCCCACCCCTGGGCTAGAGTCTCCAGTCTTATCTCACAGTTCAAAGTGGCTGGCGTCCGGCTATAAGCTGTCAGTGGAGAATTCTCCTTCAATTCTTTGTCTGGCATAAAGCTGAGGGAGCTGACTTTCATGCCACTTGTGTCTCCCTACCCTTTCCTTCCCTTCTCTCCTCATAGGGGTGTGCTGGGAGACAGATGGACCAAGCCTCAGCTGCTCTAACTACTGCCAAGACCAGCTGATACAGGATCAAGGAATTACAACTGGCTCCCTTACTTTTCCTTTAGCATGTGCATGCATTGGATGAAGCCTTAAAGAAAACTGATCATAGCTTATTTAAATTCTACAGGGCTTTTCCATAAAGGAAGATGCTATTTGGGATCAGTCCTAGGCATTAGTCAGGGTATGATAGAGTCCCACTCATGCAACAAATTTTAACTCTTGTAACCAGATCAGGATAACTGCATTATCATCTATATCATCCCCTAGGACAGATGTATTTGTAGTGTAGACACCTACAGAAACATGTAGTAACATGGGAGTAATAATATTTATCTATCTCACAGGGGTGCTGCAAAGATGAACTAGTTAGAATTTATGCAGTTCTTTGAAGATGTGAAGTGTTTATAGAATTGCTAAGCTCTGTTACTCCCAAAGATCAAGTTTTATTGTTGCATTGGTGGTCATGAGATAACCCTGCACAATTTTAATTTGGCTCCTTTTCCTTTTTGGGTTGGTAGCTGTTTGAAGGAATGAAGGCTTATCGAGGAGTGGATGGAAAAATCCGCCTGTTCCGTCCAACACTCAACATGGACAGGATGCTGCGGTCAGCGGTGCGAGCAACACTGCCAGTATGTAACTGAAGCCCATCTTTTCCTTGGGTTAGGAAAGTATTTTAATTTTTAGTGTGTGAGCCTTTGAAGTCGCAGTTGGTGTATATCCTCACTGACTATAAAGAAAATATAGTACTTCAGTTTAAATCTTTTTAGGAGCCTTGTCATAATGAAGGGGTCATTGTAGGGAGCTGGTGAAATGAACTCTTTTGCTAAGATCATTGGCACAAAAACCGAGGTTCATTTTCTCCATCTTTCCCTGTTGCTCTTTCCCAGGCATAGAAATTAAAGTTTGGGGCATTAATCTATCCTTTAGATGCTGAAGGCATATAATACATACATCCTTCTAAACATTTATATACAGACAGTGGGCCAAATTGTACCCTCTCTTACAGTTATGCAAGTCTGTGGGTTTGCACAAGTGCAATTTAACCCAGTGTTTCCAGTGGCGAGGTCCCCAGGTCAGAGTTTTATTTTTGGCTCTGCTGCTGACTTGCTTCATGACCATAGTCAAGTCCTGTAGCTCCTTGGTACCCCAAGTTTATCACCATGCTGATGAACTTTAGCAGGGTAAAACATGTGCTACTAATAGTTGCACCCTGGCCTGTGCATTCCCTGCCATCCTTGTTATGGTGGTACCATATGTAGAATTTCTAAGGCGAAATGGAAGACATAGTCTGTTCATTTGTTCCTGAGCATCCAGAATGCTCTGGAAATTCACAGACCTTAAATTCTGGTTCAAGCTCTGGGAACAAACTGCTAGGATCATCCAGGTATATCTCACTTAATCAATACCCTACCGTTGAGGGACCTTGGGCATCGGTTCACCTTGATGCCTCCTATTTTCTTCCTATGGCACACAATAGTTTAGTCTCCTGAGGGCTGCAATATTTTAATCTAATTCAGACTACTGGGCTCAATGCAGGGGGAACTCGGGGTGGGTTTAGTGGCCTGTGTTATACAGGAGGTCAGACTAGGTGATCTGGCGGTCCGTTCTGGCTTTAAATTGACTTTCTGAAAAGTTAGCGCATTGCCTATATGCACACACTGAGTTCTTTCCAGTGTGCTTTGTAAAACAGAATTGAAGATGGCTCATCCCACTGGTTCTTTATATGTGCTTGTGAAATGTATTTCACAATATTAAGAAGGAACTTAAGATAGTTCATTTCTTGGCAGTTAAAATCATAAGGCCTTTTCCCTTGTGTCTTACTACATACCAGTGGTGATGTTTGAATCGTGGACTTTTATAGCCTGCAAGAATTTCTTCATCAAGGTTCCTGTTGGAATAGTTTTCCATAAAAAAGCCACTTCTTTCTTTCTTTCTTTCTTTCTTTCTTTCTTTCTTTCTTTCTTTC
>ML675616.1:105837755-106073124 GCA_007922155.1 Mesoclemmys tuberculata
CTTCCAATATGTCTGGTGATAGCCTAGTGATACATTTCAGAACCATATGATAAATTAAATGTATCATGACCCTTTGAGTGTCCCTACTGCACTCTGCCTGCAGATCCCTTTCTGCTGAGACTACTTGTTACATTTCAAACCACTGGGTACTTTCCAAAACAAAACAAAGAAACAAACAAAACAGCTGGCCCACAATGTTTGTTTCTTTCCTCTGTAAATATGCTGGTCTGAGGTATTGGGTGGGCAACGTTCAGGTCTGCACCAGGGACAATATAAGGTCCAATATCATGTGAAACATCAGAGCTAGGAATGAGAATGTTCTATTGTTGGAGAAGAGCAGGGAAATCTCCAGATCCTCTAGTTTTGAATGAGATATACAACACTTGTTATATGTAGTGGTAGCTACTGAGATATGAGGCCTTAAAACTGACAGTATGATTTGTAGAAACGATAATTCCATTAATTGTCAGAGGTTTCTTAAATTAATTATTTTGAATAAAGATTGCATTGAAAACATTTCTGCTCCTTTCCGGACCCTTCTTCTCTTCCTCTCATTGAGCCAGGAGAGGGAGCTCAGTAGATCTGGAGAAACTGAGGAGGAGGCTCCGTACTCAGTGAGAGGGAAGGAGCAGAGCAGCCGTGTGGAACAGGAGAACTGAGCTAGGGATGGATGAAAATGGGGCCAAGGAGTGTGAAAAGGATTAATTAACAAGTAGCCACCCAAATTTGAAAAGTACATGTAGAGAGTGTCAAGCTGTCTAGAGAGGGCGCACAACCATGAGTGCCAACATCAGGACAGATGTTACGAAGCTGGGTACAAGCCACAAACTGGTTGTGTGTTCTATACTTAGATTTCATCAACACAGTATCAGGTGTGAACTCCTCAAGCACTACAACAGCCTTATCGTTGGGTCGCAAACAATCCCCTTGGGTACTCTGGTCTAACTTGCCAACTAGGCAAGCTGCCTTTGTGATAGACAATCCCTTACACCAAAAATTACAATATTCAGGATAGTCCCAGTCCCAAAGGACCAGTCACTTACCCCAGGTCAATTTTACCTTAAATCTCTCATCAAAGACAACGCTTGTAGCCAATCCTATAATAAACTAACGAAAGATTTACTAAGTAAGAAAAAAAAAAGAGTTATTTACAAGACTAAAGCAGGCGAACATACATACACAAATGAGTTAGTCTTAGGTTTCAAAAGGCAATGGAAGCTGCTGCGATATGCAAGCTTTCCGTCTTCTTTAGGGCTTACCCAAGCTAAGCAGTTTAGGAATCCCTTGCTTATGTGTAGAAATATTGCCTTCTCCAAATTCCAAGCAGCATAGTGACACAGTTCCTTCTGGTCAGGCATTTTTATTCCCGTCCCTCAGAGTTCAAACTGATGGAGCAAGTGTTAGTGCCTATCTTCTCCTCATGGGCGTGTGTGGGGAGGGAGCAATCAACAGAGTCTTTGCCCTTTGATGTTTCACAATGGCTTATTTGGTTTCAGTGGGCCATCTTGTGTGTAGGACCAGCACTTTCATGCTCATTAGTGCTTCCTTCCTGTTTGGTAAGCTACAGAAATACAGAAATTTACAGTGCAAAGAGTCAATATAACTTCATTCCTTGGACTACAGATGTTATATGTGGGTTCAATACATGCAGCATCCTACGAGCATGTCATCAAGACTAAACGCATTCTTATCAACTTAACTTCTATTTTAACAATGCCAACACACAGGGGTTTGCACAGGAATTTAAATGTGACCATATTTGGAGGAGGAGCATGTTAGAGCAGCTGCCGGGAGCTGGGACGGTGAATGGCAGTCAACTGGGTCCAGGGCTGGAGCAGGGCTGGAGCATATTTTTTAGATGAATGTTCAGGGAGGGGCTGTGGACCTGCTTGTCCTCTACGTCCCCCCCGGTGCATGCCCCTGCTAACACACAAGTGAGCCAGACAAGTTTCCACTATGCATTTGTCAGTGTTCAGTGGGCAAGGGTGACCCAGCCCTAATTGGGCAGGACAGTCCCAAAATGTACCTTTCAAGTCCTGGTACTGGGTTAAATGATTCTGTGACAGCACCAGATTCCTGAGGTGCCACGCCATGCCTGCCCAAGGCTCAGGGGCCGCACCAGCCTCTTCTGGGTGATAGTGGGGGGCTGAGGTGGGCCTTACTTCCCCCTCGCCATGAGGCCCTGCCCCCTCCTTCTCCTCTTCACCCTGAGGCCCTGCCCCTGGTCAGGCCAGAAGCTGAGGCTGGGCAGTACTAAGAGCTGTCCAGGGACCCTGGGCTGCAGTGGGAAGCCCTGGGGCCCCAGATCCTCCACCTGCTCTGGAAAGTACTGTCCTGAGGGGTGGGAACACTGACCAGAGACTGTTCTTGGGCACTCCATCCCCCCCATCCAGGGTAGGTGGGGGGTCCAGGACTCTCGAGCTCCCCACAGTGGCCTGAGCTCCTTGTGGGCGGCTCTTATCAAGGCTCAGCTCTGGCTTCCAGCTGGTGGGGCCTCACGGGGAGAGAGGAGGAGCAGGGGATGAGGCCACGGAGGGGGACAGGGCTCCTGTATGTGTCCCGTTTTTGCGTTTTGAAAAGATGGTCACCTAAGTGAGGCTTAGGGGCCTTGGCATGAGCTGGCACCTGGTCTGCTAGCATCATGGGACAAACACCTTTTTAACCAGTTTAACAACACAGTTCACGTTAGTGCCATTGTAGGTGAAACGCTATTGAAATTTTCAGATGTACAAGAGGGAAAACATGAGTTTCTAAAACCAAACAGTTGGTATGGAAGCTGTTTTCAACAGCTGAGGCACAATTGTTGCTTGATTACAGCGGGGGCCTGCAAGTCAGGGCTCTTGAGTTCTCATCCTAATGTCACCCCTGACTAGCTGTGTGAAGTTGGCCTAGTTACTTAATCTCTCTGTACTTCTGTTTCCTCATTTAAGGCCAAAATCTGATACCTATATACATACTGAGTAGTACAGAGCCCTGCTGATTTCAGTGGGTCTCCTTCTGGAATATGGTACTGTTCAACACAGCGAAGGGTGTCAGAATTAGGCATAATTATATTTATTTACTACAAAGGAGTAATGTGAGACTTAATTAAAATGGCTTGAGATCCTCAGATGAAATGCAAAGTGTATGGGGTTATTTTTCCCCATCTGCTGCTGCCCCTTTCTAATGCCAGTTTCATAGTTATCCTACAAGGGTTAGCTATTAAAAAACAAACCAAAATTCTTGTACGTATTAACTAGATTTGTCAGTTTATTGTGAATGAAACTCTGTGGAAAATATTATCTGCCAGGGGCTACTCAAGGAAAAACCAGTTTACCCTGCCCCATAGTGAGGAGCATTTAGATCTACCTCATGCCAGGAGTTGACAAATTCTATGTGACTGCTCTGAATACTGCGGTATGAGGCAGATTTGAGACAATCTTGGTTGAAATTCTTTTCTGTACTATACGGAAGGTACCTTTGCAAATTTAGCTCCAGCGTTTTGTTCCCACAAATGGCGTAACGCTCATGTAGGAAGATGTGCATAACTGACAAGTGTTTGTTACTACTGGTGACTAAAGCTGTGCCCCGGACTTGCGCTGATAAATCCTTGGTACGACAACGTACTGTATACTCTCTGTAAGCGTGTGTGTATGTGTGTACAGTTTTACAATACCTATAGACAGAAAGTTTAAAGGACCACTTTTTTTAAAGGGATGTAGTGCTGGATTTTAATAGAAATGACATGCTTTTTCTTCTTTTGCTTTTTAAAAAAAACCCAATCAGCGTGAAAAGGTTGAACATTTTATAGCCTCTGTTGTAAGTGTGTGTTCCTGCACTTGTGTATATCTAAAAAAGTAAACTTGCTGTCTGCCTGTCGCCAGGGGGATGTAAAATGGACCAAATCAAACTGCTGTGGGGTCAAAACCTTGTGGTGTTTAAAGGCCCTTAATGTCGTCCAGCTGCAAAATTAAAAAAAAACCCAAAACCAAAAAACCCAACCAACCCTAAATGGGAGAGGAAGCTGGAAGGAAAGGAATAGAGGTTTATGTGTGCCCGTGCTTGTGGTATGTGTACAAGAACAGAGAGACTGGCTTTTTTATTATTTTTTTTAAGTGAGTTCAGTGCCAGCCTGGACACTGGTCGTGCAGACTATTGAGCCATTGTCTGCTCCATTTCCAGAATAGCCCCCAGTTAATCACTCCGGCTTTGAAGGGAATTTCCTCGTGGAATTCTCCACAGAAAATCTAATCAACTGACCTGCCCTCTCAACAATAAAAGGCTTCCCTCATCCCTCTTCCCCCCCCTTCCCTTATTGGGGCGGGCTCTGTAATGTAGCCTTTTGTGCAGAATGAACCCTCCCAGTAGGAGTGGATATCTGGTCTCTCTCATTCTCTCCCTCTCTCTGTCTCTGTGTGTGTATGATGTGGAGCATTCACACTGTCTTATATGTGTGTGAATCTGTGTGTGTGCAATACTATTTGACCAGATGCTGCAGTGCACTGGCCAGTCACTGTCTCTGCATGTGTGTATGTGTCAGTGTGTGTGTGCGTGTGCCTCTGTCATTTCATGTCAAAGGTCCATTACCTGATTACCTTCCTCGTCTGCCAGATTTTTATCTAGATAATTGGAACTGCTATGAAGGCTGTGTGCTGCCAGCCAGCTTAGATTCTCTAAAACCATAGTTTGTCCACCTTGTTATCTGTGGCTGTCTGGGCAGAGGAAATTAAAGAGATTCACAGCTAAGGGATTCCTTTGACTAGCTCAGAGAGAAGGGTTTTCAAAAAAAAATCCAGAGGACAGACTGAAAGTTTATTGTTGTTTTCGCGTGTGTGTGTGTGCGCGCGCGCTGTTTTGGCATGTGGATACCTTTTCCCCTTCACACACCAGGGCTGTTTGATGGAGTTTGGAGCTGAGGAAACTTTGGTTTTGTTGCCAGGACGGTTCGCAGCACTTTGTGGCCAGCAAGAGCTAACAGTGAGACCGACAGAGTGAGTGACAAGTTGTTTACAGGTTTCCTTGAAGGGGCCTCTGCTATATTTCAATCTGTCAAAGTTGCTTTTCTTCCCTCAGAACAATGCCTGATTGTTTTTTGTTGGGTTTTTTTCCCCCCAAAGAGAGAGAGGGAGAGAGACTTAAAAAAAAACCAGGGGGGGGGGAGAGGAGGAATGGAAATTCTTTAAGTATAAATGCCAGTTGCTTATATATTTATGTGGCTAATCTTTTCTCCCCTATTTCAACTCTGAGAGAGTTGATAACAGCTTCAGTTTAATCAGGCTGCTCTTGTTTTATCTTCCTTCTACCCTGATCTGCTTCAGCAGAGGTTCACTCCTGGTTCTCAGGTTTTGGGTTTTCATCCTTTTTTATTTTTACGGACATTAAATGAGTTGACTTTTCCCATTTTGAGGTGACTGGAGGACAGAATTAAAAGGAAAGGACAGGCACCCTGAGGTTGTCTAGTGCCTTGCAGCTGCAGCATGCTGCTCCGCTGTGGGGGGAGTTTTATAAACAGTGTCTACTGCTAAGTGTGCTACCCCTTTAAGAGACTGGTCAAGGAGTCCTAGCTCAGAGAGGGGGGTGGGAGAGAGAGAGCCAGACAGAGAAAGAGAGAAAATCAATCGGTTTAGAAGGTTTGGACTCATTTGACAGGTTCAGTTGGAGGCGATCATAGGTGGCTGCTGTGACAAAGGGAAATTGTGCTTTTCCAGCATGCTAACTGACCCTGATTTACCTCAGGAGTTTGAAAGGTGAGTGGGGGGCGTGTGTGTGTGTTTAAAAAAAAAAGTATAACTCTCCCTTTTTGCAGCAGTTCTCTGTGTCAGTGGTGAGATGCTCTCCAAAAGAATGCTCGGTGGAGAAGCTTTGCCTTGGCTATTCAGATTGCATGTCCGTTTGCTGATCGGTTGTTTGTTGTTGTTGTTGACTGAAGCAGATTGAAGGGATCTGCAAAGTCCTTTAAAACTGCTTCACCAGTGATGCTTTTCTGGTGTTGTTCAGCTCCCTAATGGGGATCTGAATGAACGTTGTCATGATCTCTCTCCCTCTCTCTCTCTCTCCCACACCCCTTCTCTGAGCCACTCCGCTAAAATAGGGGAGACGAGATTTGATGCAAAATGCCCTCGTTTTTAGCATCTCTGTGTCTTTAAGGAGTGATTTCTGGTGTGCTGGAGAAGGTCTCTGGTTGTGGATGAAACCATGGATTTAACTTCCAATTTGATCCTTTCCTAAAACTTTGGAAGGGCTCTGTAAAGCACATGACCTTTTGTTGATCTAACAGAAGTGATTATTTTTAGTCAAGTTAACATCACCACACTCTGTCAAGAGACCATCCTTTAAGTATCCCCCACAAAAAAAAGAGGAAACTCTAGGTTCTAAGTTTTAGCCCGGATCCCTTTCACTGAGTGTCAGAAGCTGGATTTTGATTTATGACTTATTTATTTTCCTCTCCCCCTTGCTGAAGTAGGAGCCTTGTACATTTGGAATTAAGTTTTTGCTATCAGTAGCAGTGGTTTGTAACCTCGGGAACTTAATGCTTATTTCACATAAATCTGGCTTTTCTAAACTGTCTTTTGAAGCCTCTTCTCATACATTTCAACATTTGTAGAAACTTGAAGATCCGCTATCCTTCTTCTCCAGCTTAATTTTTAGATATTATAAATAGGCCCTTGTTTTCCTTTAACAAGGAATTCAAACTTTTCATTTGGTAAATAAAAGAATGCCAGGGTGCATGTTACTTAGGCTTTTTTTTTTTCATTTTCATGAAAGCTACCTTCTGTATAAACATTTGGTTGTATCTGACTATGCAATACAGGCTAGGTGCTAGACCAGCTGGTTAAAAATATGCTAAGTCAAGCTGTTCATCGCTCAAAATACTGAATATGATAGTAAAAGGCATAGAAAAGAAAGGAAGATGAAAACATTTTAAGTGGGCAGAAAAACACGCATGCAGTGAAAGGACAGGAAAGAATGCTGGGATTAAAATAAAGAAGAAAAATAAAAGTAGTTAGAATATGAAATTTAGTAGGGAATTCAAAAAAGCAAGACCTATTTTAACACTTTATCTCCTTTTGAGACTAAAACACTTCCTTACCGGAAAATGGCACTAAAATTGTTGAACTACTTTATAGATTTTATTTAGTACAATTCATATGCCAGATCTATTTAAAATACCTGACATTTTTCTTTAGTTTCTTATTATTGTGATACAAGAGTGAAGGTTGCTTTTGCTCATATGTACCGTATTAAATTAGCTACAGTACCTGGGGAAACTAGTGCTGTTTATAGTGATGAACCCTGAGCTAATGCAACAATAAACAAATTTCTCTTGCACACGCACTCAGTGGTTAATAGTATTCCATATATTTCACCAAGATAGAAATTTGTAAGGAAGCTATTAGATTGTTCTTTGAACTTTATTATGAATAGAATATGTATAAAGTCTATTAAACAGATACAGTCCTTTCATTTTTCTATTGATTGACTTTTTTCTCCTCTAACCTCTCTTTAAATGACTTTTTTCTTTATTTTGAACCAAACTTTTTCCTCAGTAATAACACTAATTTCTTCCTAATCTTTCTCAAGGCATACATTTCATTTTGAGAGCTCAGAGATTTGCTCTTATAAAAATTGTAGTTAAATAATCAGTAAAGTGCTATTCATTTGGCTATGCAGATGATTTCAAGGAATAAAGATAAGAAGCAATATAAAAGAAACCTCACAATATATGATTTTTTTACCATTTTTCCTCTTCAGTTGAAATTGGTAATACAAACCAATATCTCTGTTAATCATTACCATTTGTTTACATTGTATATGTGTGTTTGGCTGTGGTTACACACACACACAGCAGATACTGTCCATGTGGTATATTTATATTTACCAAAAGACAGGCATAAGAACTCTCTCTCTCTCTCTCTCTCCACACGCATATCCAAGTTACACATGTACCATATACAGGAGGCTGCCTCTTGGGCTGTTATATTCTCAACAAGCACAGTCCTTTGAGTGTGTTTTCTCCACTGTTTGGGTCCCACCTGTCACGTCCACATTATCAGCTTAAGTTTTGTTACTAACATGCACAAGCCCCTATAAAGCTGACTGTGTAGTAGATTACAAGGAGGTAAAGATTCAGCATGCAGAGCTGTTTGCCGTTCAGTTCTCAGCATGCATATGTACCGCAGAAGAGTTATTCTTCTTTCACTGTCATCATTCCACTAAGTAGAAATGTTCATGTTTCATTGTACTCTAGTAACTGTCAACAGTTTAGAAACTTTAAGGAGACACCCCAACTTTCTAATGAATAGAGAGTTTAGAATGAAGGAGACTTCTCTTGTTTGTCTATGATCATTATCATGGACATTTGTGATACACATTTGGAATGAAAATGGTCCACAGTGTCAGGCAATTCATTCAGCAGCAGTAGTAGCTTTCAGTAGGTTTTGTAAATTAGCGGGTACAATTTATATGCCATTCCTTAAGTGATAGAGTTTTTGGTTTCTACTGAGAAATTCCTTGCACCTCTTTATTTTTATTTGTGGAGGTTCCATCATATAATCGAAGGGATCATCAGAAGGCACAAACTGAGGCGGGGAATGTTTGCAGTAAAAATATATGGGAAAATGTACAACGGGAATCTGTCAGCTTATTAGGGAGTGAATGACTGCTGGGATGTATTTTTTGGTGTACCTGTGGCACTTAGCACTCATACCAAATTATTCAAAAGAATAACCTGGATTTTTTAAAGACAGGGATGATTACACAAAGTTTGTTAAAAACAGAAGGTAAACCCAAAATAGAGAGTTTGTCTTCCTTGAGAAATAGATAGAGCAAGTATAGCCAGAACCATCGCAAACAGTAGTGAAATTTGCAGAATGATTAAGAGCTCAAAAATGCCCAGTATAAAGTTTTAATATCCTAATAAAATCTAGTACATGAAAAATAGATAAAGTAACTGCTTTATAGCGTCCCTAGTGTATGATATTCTTAAATCGACATTAATTACTGCATATTTACATTTTTCTGTAGACTTTGAGAGTGGTTAAACTAGGCATCAGGACTTTTTTTTGTAGATTCAAGGTAAAGAAGTATGTGGTGTTTGTTGACGAAGGAAGGGTAAGTTAATGTTTCCTAAAGAAGAAAGGAAGACAAAAGGTAGACAGAGGATAAAAGGGTGCTTGCTCTAGAAATTACATGAGCAGCTAAATAGTTTGTAGAAAGGGAAAAAGGCTCAAGGGTGTAAAGTAAGTCTCTACTGAGGGGGAAAAATACTTAGTTGCTATGCTGCAAGAGTCATTTCAGACTCCCACTGAATTTATTTTGGGATCCTACCAATACTGTCAAATGGAGAAATCATTTTCCTAAAAGGAAACTTTTGTATATTTCATAAATGCTTTTCTTAACCAAAGTTACCCTAAAAGTCTTCGCCTTAAACTCTTTGTGCTGAGAGTTTTCATAAAAGAAAGTAACAGAATGATGTCTCGTTCTCATATAATCTACCTATAGAGATAAAAAGCATAGTTCTGCTGCGATTTTTTTTAAAAAAAGTTTGAGATTCTACCAATATTCGATTGGATGTCATTTATGTTCCACTGATTTATTTTCAGAAAATGATTTTCCTATTCACTTATTTAGGTTTAAGGGTCTGGGAATGGAGGAAGAACTGAACTCAAGTGGAAAGTTGCAGATAACAATTTTTGCCTAAATAAAATTTGGTTGTTTTATATTTCTCTGTGATAAGACTAAAGGAATAATACATTTCCAGAACATTCATTAATGTTTTTTACTGATTTAATTTATTGTGTTTATGTTTTATGGGGAAGAAGTTGACTGTGACAGATTATAGATTTTAATTAACATCTCAATAATTTACCAGTTGTTGGAATCATGAACTACGCTTAGAATGGAGAACCACATATGAGGGAACTGACAAGCGACACATCAAACTGAACAATTCATACTGTTGTATTCTTTGCATCAGGAGTTTGGCGTTACCAGATTCTGGGTGGCTGGCTCCTCATCTGTATTCAAAGTGTTAATTAATGCATGAGCACACGTGCGCGCACACACACCTGCACCACCACCAAGCATGTCGTGACGTTTATGTGCATAGTGTGTTTTATTGGTATCTTTATAGGTAGTAAGAACTGTTTTCTTCCTTTTGTTGTCCAGAGACCTTAAACACAATAAGTATATTAAGTATTTACTATTTCTTAGGGTGCTTTTAACTAGCATCCACAGCTATATCGCACGAGAGGCATATTACAAAATATAACGACAACCTGTCGTGTTACTTAGTTACAAAGATGTTTGCTAGGATAGACATAAATTTTAGTTAGCTATATATGAAACATATTTCTAGAAATGATACATACACAAATACATATTTAAGAAAAAGAATATCATCCACAGGTAAAGCCTCAATTTCTTTGTATGCTTGTCTGATTATATTATTTTAAAGCAATCTATTTACGATGTTGCATAGGGCACAAACCTATATGCATGTCAAATATCTCTGCTTTCATAGCTAAGTTGCAAAAATGAAACTGACATTCTCTTGGATGCTTTTTTTTAAGCTTATTTGTTGTTCAGTCATGATTTAAATACTATTAACCAATAAGTGGAAGGGCAGAAATCTATGTTGTCATGGTTTATCTATACATAATACAAATATGCATTGCCTGTAAATACCTGACACTGTAGTCAAGTGAAAAGAAGTGGTCACAGTAAATAGTCAGTAGCGGTAGTCCTTCTCTGATGATGATAAGGATTTCCTTTAACAGGCATCATCTTTAGAAGCAGAGATTTAAAAAAAGTTTTTATATATTTTATCTGGCATGCCACTGAAACACTGTATAAACTCCTGTTAAGGTATTCAATATTGAAAAGTTAAAATTGCGTGTGTTAAAAATTGCATTAGAAACCCCAGCTGGATAATTAGATTAAGGAATATGGAAAACTTTTTCCCTCAACAACTTCTGGGTTTTTTTTTACATGATATGTTTGTTACTTTAACTTTGTGCTGTGGGTGATGAACACTGCTAGGTATCTTGAGCACCAGACCTGACATGAGTTTAAACCAGTGAATCTTTGTCACCGTTCCACAGATATACCTGATAAAGTTACTGATTGAAGTGTGAGATTATGGAGTTTTCACCCGGCCTTTCATTCAGGGCTACCATTTTTTAAGATGCATATTCCTACATATTTTATCTCCCCCATCATACTCTACAGAGCAGCCTGTCATAGTATAAGTTCATTACATCTTACATTTCCTCTGGAGATCTTGCAATACCTGCTTTCAGCCAGCCGCTAGAGGGGTACTTGAGAACATTGTGGACTGCACCTTCCACTCAAGAGATTGAGTTTGTCACCTCTGCAGCGATCCCAGCCTCTGTCAGCCTGAGAAGCAAGAGTCACTAAAAGATGCTCCCGAGCCCATATGTCCCCTTGACAGTGTGAAGTTCTATACATACTAGTTGTTGAGAGAGACCATATTTACACAAGATTTTGAAGAATTTTGGTGAGAGCTGCTTGCAGGGACCTTTGTATTTTAAAAGACTGCACGGAGTGAATGGAATTGTGATGTAGACAATGGTAATTAATATTAAAAATAGATCTTTCTTAGGCTTGGTGGATTAAAAAAAAGGACCTTAATTGAGTTCTAAATGTTAGAACCATCTGAATCTGTTGTTCAGTGGAGTTGCCCTGGTGTATTCTGGTTTTTGGTGGTGGTGTTTTTTTTATTTTTGTATTTTTTGAGAAACTTGTCAACATTTCCTCTTCTTTGTTTGCTTTGGTTTTTGGCATGTGTGACATTTTTGGCCATCACATCCTTTTGCCGCCTTGCTTGAGAGCAATTAATTCTTTACAAGGTGGTGTCATTTTATATTTGTAATACATGACAGAATTACAATTAATAAAGAGAGGTTCATGGCTCAGTTTAGAAGTTTGACATCGGCATTGGACTTACCTCCCTTAAAAGTATATTGTGAGAATTAATTAGGTAATATTTATAAATCAGTTTGTACATAAAATCTATATAATGTTAAATTTCAATTATATTAATTTTAAAAATACAAAAATTGACCTACAGATTCCATTCTGTGTTAATTTTTAAAAAAGGAACAAGATATCATGATATCTATAATAATTACCCTTTTAGTTTGTAAGGGACTTCTGCTTTTTCCTGAAAGTTCATACAGATTATATCTATTGCTTAGTTTTCTAGGAAGTGGGTGACTGTGTGGTTAAGTGATGCTATTTATTCTAGAGATATCATAAAACGTTACCGTGGTGCTAATTATTTTATGTGGTTATATTGCAGATTTCTTCCAAAATATTTTTTTCCATCCTTTGTGCCTTGAATTGAAATCCTTTCGAGCAAAAAATAAGCATAGACACTAGACATTTGGTTGCCTTATCTGAAGAATCAGAGCTCTTTATTAATGGTGATAAAGTTTGCGTGTGCATGTATTTGCATAGCTAAGATAGATGTCTATATCTAATATGCTTTCTAAGTCTTTGTAGCTCTCTAGAAAGTGAACTGGGAAATATAAGAGAGAACCTGTAGATTTTTCATCCTCATTGTCTCTTTGCTGCTGAGGGCATACTTGCATCAGTTTCTTGGCATTAGGAAGATGAGAGTAAACTACTGTACCATAGTTCATTCATTAACTGCACAGGAATTTTCATACTGCATGGATAAAAATAATCTGGCTAATAGCAACTAGGGCTACTTGCCAGTGCCCGCACAATAGATAGAGTAAGAGCAACAGTGTAAAGAGAAGTTGCTGGCTGTAAACCAATGACACTTTTTTATAAGCTCTCCTATTTAATTGTTTGAAGGTCTTCAGGGGAGAACTATATTTTAAAAAGTAACTGAGGAAAATATGAAGGCAAGATTAAAAACTGAGTGTGTGTGTGTGTGTGTTTATAAATTACTTTGATATGTCATGTTACTTGGTTGCATTAGGTTTCTTTATGTTCCATTTTCCCTACAGTAACATAAAAAGACTGGGCTGTGGCTGGACGTGATGTAGCAAAATGCCTCCCCGTGTGAAAGACCAAAATTTAAAAATAAGCAAATACATAAAATGCATAATGTGTCAAATTAATGTCAATTTTAGGGTATTCTATGTCTGGACAAAGGGGGGCCAAGTAACGAATGGGCACAGATCTTAAAGTGCCCTCTCACCCTTAGAGGTGGTCTGACTATGTCAGGCTTGAGGCAGTTTGGTGGAGATGTGTTGGGGGAAGCTTGGCTTGCATTACCACTGCCCATGCTTTATTTGTCCTGCGGCTATAGGGAAGACTTCTGTTTTTCAGAGCTGTCAAAACCTGGAAGTTTCATTAAATTCAATTTAAAAAAGAAAAAACAACAACCTGCAAATATTTCTTTCTAAAAACTTTGGTAAAGTTTGCATGTGTGGTGTTTGCTCCCCTGAACTTTCATTACACACTCAGGGGCTCTGTGGGGCACAAGTACTTTTAGTGGGTTCGATTGAGCTGGGGGGCTTTCCAGGTTTGGCACTTCTGTTATGAAATGGTGTAATTTTACTGTATTGTATTTACATAGTAAATGCTTGTTCCTTTACTGGTGTGAAACATTAAGACACGTTAGAATATTTAACATTATTCATGTAGTAAATTCTCTGTTTGCAACTGCTGCATATAGCCAAGTAAGTTTCTTTAGCACTTCTTTGAAAATTATCTGAGCTTCTGGCCTTGAATTCAGAGGGACATAGAAATAGTGGAGCTTTTCTTTCAGGTTCAATGTTTGGTTTGTCTTTTGCTCTCGGGTTTTGGAGATTTACAGGCATGTTTCTGGACAATGTCTTGCAAAGAACACTGGCCAGAATCGATATCAACTATACCTGTGTGAATCTGGAGTTAATTCTTGGGGGGGGGGGCGGGGCGGGGGGGGATTGGGTTTTTTTTAAACTCAGATCAGAATCTGGCTTAATGTGGTTTAGTGAAAGATTCTTCTCCCTTGCCTCTGCCTCTTGTTTTCTCTCCTTTTATGCCACTGTGTTTCTAACTCTATAATTGTTATTATGTAGCTCTGTAAAGCCATTTGGAATAAAGTGTTTACATAAGATTCCATACAAATTAAAGGGCAAAACACTACTCTGAGATATGCCCTATGGATTTGTCATCCATAATCTGCACTTGTATTATTGTTGTTTATTTGTTATTCCTTGGTCAGAAGCTCAACTAGGGTTTGTATCCTGAAGAATTTACTTAATGCTCAGAACTTTTTCTGAAGTCAACGTTTGTGCATGAGACTAATGCAGAATCATGGTGTAGTTAAGGGATCCACAATATGGATCATAAATGAGAACTTAGCCTTAAAGTTGCATTGTGGAATTCACATAGAGAACCTACGCATGGGTTACTTGTTTACCTAAGTACTTGCAAAAATACAGATTTATGTCTGTGAATGACTGTTTGGCAGGCACAGATGCATGTTTGTTCAGGTATAGTGGTGGATGCATATGCATTTGCAGGTCTATTTCCTCAACCCATAGTTACATAGGAGGGTTGATTAAACTGTGTCTTTCTATCCTTTAAAAAAAGACAATATAGCTATGGAAACTGATTTATTGTGGATAATAATCATCTTTAGATCTTGTATAGTGCCTCTCATTTTAGGAACTCAAAACATTTTTAAAACATTAAAAAAATAATTCTTAAGATTTCCTTGACATCTAGCAGTAAAATATCATTATTATCCCCAGCCTACACATGGGGAAACTGAGGAATGAAGTGGCAAAGTCATTAGCACATCTGGGGATACAGGCCAGCAATACTGACTGCCAGTCCTATTATTTAACCTCAAAACCATTCTTCCCCTTCTTAAGATCCTGAGAACTGCAAATTACAGATTTCTAGCAGTCCAATTATTGTTTCTAAAGGTCTCGTTGTAGCAAGATGAAATATAATACTTAAATTACTTAAATATGTAAAACAGGGGCTTTGGAATATAATTAATGGCATTAAGTCTCTAGGAATATTTACAGCTTTAGATACTTTTCCAACTACTTTGATAGAGGGAAAAATATCCTCTCTAGCATCACCAATTCTTTGAGCATGTGTCAAAAATAATTCCCTACCTAAAGGCAAGTTCTGAGAACTGAAGATAGGTAGCAGAACATGCAGTGTTTAAGCAGGAAATTAAGAGAGTGCATATATAACTTGCTGCCAAGTAAAGGACTCATCTTGGAGAACAGTTAGCATCTCCAGCCATATGTACAAGAACTGTCATTTGTTTTATAACCTTAGGACCAGATACTAGGGGAGTATAGAAAAAATCTCTTTACACAGAGAGTAATTAATGTGACGAACAGACTTTCCAAAGGCAACAATATAGGCAGCCATTGTGAGCAAACTAAGTAACTTAAAGGCAGAAACTACATCACAGGGTACAAAATATATTGTGATTCTCGCCCATCCAAATATTTGACATCTGCTTTTTGAAATGTGTGACAAAGACCCAAAGTGAAGGATGTGACAGAAGCTTATTCATAGAATCATAGAAGATTAGGGTTGGAAGGGACCTCAGGAGGTTCAAAGTGGGACCAACCCCAACTAAATCGTCCCAGCCAGGGCTTAGTCAAGCCAGGCCTTAAAAACTTCTAAGGATGGAGATTCCACCACCTCCCTGGGTAACCCATTCCAGCGCTTTATCACCTCCTAGTGAAAAAGATTTTCCTAATATCCAAGCTAAACCTCCCCCACTGGGAGGAGTTCTTTTCTTATCATGTAAGAAGTTTTCCTTAGCATCTCTTTCAATATTTTGCATTTGCAGTGGCAATAATTTGCAGGACTTCACTGCGAGATAGAACTGGATTAATGAACGATGGTGGTAGATTTGGCTTTAATCTATGTGCTGTATCATTCTCTCACTAAGTATGGTTGAAAACTGTGGGTACAAACTCTAGAGTCTTTGGATTTGAGATGCATAGCTTCTAAATGTTATTCCTGGGTAAATGAGCTGTCTTTTTTGAGAAGCTCTATAACAGGGAGTCTTCTTGCAAGATACCTGATTATAATAATAACGGGTTCTGCGATGTTCCAGTAGAATGATTGCAGGGGTCCAACCATACAACGCTCATTGTAGGATGGTGCCAGTAAGGCCAAAATTTTCAAAAGTGGTTGTTAATTTTGAGTATTTTGGCCCCTTGGACACACAAAATCATTGGTCACTTCTGAAAATATGGGCTTGTATTAACAAAGCCTCTCATCACTTCTCCAAGCCAGGCCAGTGTTACTGAATCCATTGTAGAGATGGGTAAAACAAGGTGGAATGATGAAGTGAATTATCAAAGTTCACAGGGTGAAATCCTGGCCCCACTGAAGTCAGTGGCAAAACTTCCATTAACTTCAATGCAGTCAGGATTTCACTAGCATTGTGAGACATTTCTATAGGACCTGTTATCTGCCAGTCTCAAAGTGCTTTAGAAATATTAGCTCATTAAGCCTCACAGGCAGGTGAGGGTAGAAGTCGATGATGCTAATAGTGATAACAACATAGTGTTGTTAATAATAATAATGTTATATTTGTATTCTGGTAGTGCCTAAATGTTCCATTGTGCCAGGCACTGTATAAGCATAAAGAAGCATTATTTATTTGTATTGAAGTGGAGCCTAGGAGCCTCTGTCACAGACCAGAACCCCACCGGGCTCATCACTGCATTGTTGTCCTGATTCATAGTAATAAACAGCCATTTTACTAATGAGTTAACTGAGACACCTGTAGGATCAGTGACTCGCTCAAAGTTTCACAGCGTGTGAGTGGCAGAGTCAGGAACCAATTCTAGAAGTGGTCCGCTGCTCTAGTCACAAAACCAAACTCCTCCAGACCCGCACAATTGGTCTACGCTTCTTTATATAGCCAGGGAGGTAAAATAAAATGCATTATTTTATAATGAGTTTATAAAACAAGGAAGGTAAAGTCTTGTTATTAATAGTTTACCCACACTCCCTATTGACTCTGTTACTGCGATGATTGGCTTTGTGGATGAATTATAATGGTGTCAATATGTTGTGAAGGAGGCTGATATAGAAACTGATATTCTTTAAGGGGCAGACTTAAAAAAATAGAATGGAATAACTTGCTTCTCACATACACAGTCTATTCAAAGGCCATCCAAAGCACTGATACCAATTTAAGAAGATGATCTTTTGCCTTAATTATACATCTGGGAGATATTAGCTGAACATTTTGTGGAGAACAGTGAATACCTTAGTTGCCAGTTAGTGCCTCAGTGCCAGTATTTTGATGGCTGAAACCTAGGCATGAATATGAATACAAAGAATGCAGTTTAAAACACACACATACACTCTCTCTCTCTCTCTCTTTTTTATACAAAACAGATTTCAGCCATCTGCTTGGCACTTAGCTTTGCAACTATAGAGTCTATATGAAAGGGAGCACTGTCCAGGTTATGAATGGTATCACTTTTATTGGTACCTTAGAAAAACCATAGGGTTTTTTGAAAGCTTGCATAGCCAATGGTTTTCTTCAGCTGAATAATGAAAACAACTGCCTCAGCCAAAATTTTGTTCCTTCCATCGTTCCTTCGATGGTGATCTCCTTAGCCTAGAAAAAGGGATTTTGTAATGAAGAAAAGTTTCTTAGTTCTGCCCCTCAAAATTTCCAAGTATATCAGATGACTCTAGACGAGTAGCCCTTATAACTGGCACCCCAGATGGTTTATGACACAAAACACTGTTTGCTTAGGAAGAGGTTGTATAGCAGAGTCTGTTGCCCAAGCACTACAGAGCGTGTCAAATCAACATGGAAGTTAATGGACCAAAGGCACTTCTGGATTTAACACTTTCCCATTTGAATTGAATTTACAGCCTTAAATCAGGACAGCCCTTTTTCTTTACTGGTGCAATGAAAGAAAACAAAACTGATGGCATAAATTATAGAGATAAGGTGGGTGAGGTAATATCTTTTATTAGACCAACTTCTGTTGGTGGGAGAGAGAAGCTTTTGAATTTATACAGAGCTCTTCTTCAGGCATAAATTGTAGACCAGTAGTACAGTCATTTTGACCCAGTTCATCTGTCTACAGGTTCAGAAGGAGAGTCTAAAATATTCAATATATATATATTTCATATAGGCTGTTATTGAAAGATACAGAAAACTTGCAGCTTCAAGTGTATCCCAGATTTGAAAATTTGATCCTCAAGGGTGACTAGTCCATGTTTCATTCTTAACAGATGATGTAGAGCAAAAGGACGTGCTATAAACATAGTGAAAAATCTTTAAAGTTTTCAACCTTTTGCTAGCAATTTATCCATTATCTGTTTTGGCTTTACTGGTTTTATCCTAAAGCATGTTTTACTCTTGCTTCTAATACTTTTAATATAAGGGGTCAATAATGTTTTCCTTAGGAGTACACTGAAAAAAACGAAAAGAGGAATAATCAGGTTCCTATACATAGAGTGATCTCTGTTTGCATTTGGACATCCATTTAGTGCCGTGTCACATTAGTACTGCATTGTTAACACCTTTGGACAAGGCTAAAGGTTCTCATTGCAGTGTCTAGAGAGTTGCTGATTATCGTAGTTTTGAGGTTGTTTCAGATCATAATGTTGCAAAATGCTCTTCTCAATAAGTGTACCTTTCCCTAACAAGCAAGGCTGGATTGTTTGCTCCAACGCTTTCAGGAGAGTGAGTAAAATGACTAATTGTTCTTTACGTTGTTGTGATTTTATAAAGATTTTCTCTATGGTACTATATGCAGTCTTGAGAGAGTGATGCTATTAACCATTACGTTTTACTTGCCTGTGCTTTTATTTTGTTCAGACCTTATGGGATGCAAGGGAGATAAAGGTGGATTTCTAAGGATAAAAGGCAGATAATATAGGATTCTTAAGCCAAGCATAATGCACAAGCAGCGGAAATCTAAATAATTTTATATTAGTGTGGGTGAGAAATAAGCCCCAACGGTAGTAAAGTTACAGCGTTACTAAACTAATAGGGTCCTAACCCTGCGCTTGCAGAGATTTCAGTCTCTCTCTCAATCTCCAACACACACACACACCATCAGATGAACGAGCACATTTCTGTGGGAAATGCTGCTGTCATCTCTAGGGGGAGCACAGAACATCAAACCTATGGAGATTAAGGAAATTCTGATGCCAGTTAAATTATGATTCTATTGAAGAGAAAAAAGCTAGTTCTTCGGCCACCGCAGCTTCCCACAGCAACTGTGCTGAAATTATTTAAACCTCTTATTGGCAGAACAACTCTTCAATAAAATGGGTTTATTCGGAAGCAGGAAATAACAGCTTATCTGCTTTCCAGTAAAGTGACTGAGAAAGCAGGAGACGCTGTGCTATATTTGGGGATGGGAGTAGGGTAGAAAGCTGGTTTTTAAAAAAAAGTCTACTATGAAAGCATTCATAATGAAGCTTCCAATTCAACCCCAGGGTTCTTGGAAATTTTACAGGGGAAAGTCTATATCAACAATTTGGTAATTTTTCTTTGCTTCGCTCTCGTTCCCATTGCTCTTACATTTAGTGTCCATTTGCTTTCAGTCAATTGCTCCAGTCCACTGTGGCTTGAATGGAGTTCCAAAGTAAGTGCATGAAAAGTTAAATTTGATAAGGCAGTTGCTAGTGGAGGTTGCAAGAGGGGGGTAGGGGAGAAGATGGAGAACACGAGAGAGAGAGAGAATGTCTTCTGAACAACCTGCCAGTTGTCTCCATTTTATTAAAATGGCAACTTTCAAGCCAGATCCCTGGGGCTATTTAATTTGATTTATGCTGTTAAACCTTAGTTGCCTTATGCCATTAATGAAGGAGGAATGAATGCCCAGCTCTCTTCTTTCCACCACTAAATTTCTTAATGCCTCACTTGCTATGTTTGTTTGAAACAAACTGCCACATTGTGTCACCCGTACCATTAACTCTGAACGGCTAGCTTTAGAAGAGCATTAGGGGGAGAGCAGAGGATTGGAAAACTAGGATTCACTTTTCTATCAAGTGTTGCACCCCTGCCCCTTCCACTGGCCCCCATTCTTGACTAGTTTAGCTATTAGTAAGAGGGGTTTTTATTTGTGTTAAAGGCAGGAACAAATGACTCTAAAGTAAGGGTTGAGAAGTTAATTTTCACTGTCTTTCTGCTGCATGCATATTGTCATTCTTAGATAAGGACTAGCCTTATGATTTGCAGGCCCCCAGGCTGCCAGAGATGAAAATCAGTCTGTCAGTTTCTTGACCCCTCTGGTTGCATTGCTTGAGGGGGGAATTGGGTCAGTCATCAAGTTAGTACAGGACTATGGGGACCCTTGGAAGCACAGGGCCCGAAGCAGTCACTTGTGTTGCTTGTACCTAAAGGAAGCCCTCTAGGGCTTCGGTTTTGAAAGCCTCCAGAATTTAGTTGACTACTGCATGCCAAAGCATGTGCAGCATCTGTATTTTCAAAGTGACCTAATATTCAACAGTATACAAAAGATGGAGGTATATGTGCATAATAGGGACAGGCCACAAAAGCCTATAGAAAAAAGTTAGCAATCTAATGCTGTTTAATGCTGTTTGTTGCACATCTTCCAATGATCAGAGTATTGCAAAAGCTCATGAGTGCTCACAGGAATTTGGAGCTATAAAATGTTGTTAATGGTTTATCTCAGATATCCAGTCCCTACAGACAGGTATCACTTACAGAAGGGAAAAAATCAGAACCTATCCCCATCCCCAACCCTTTGATCTGCTTTAAGTAGTATGAAACACTGAAGTGGGTGCCTGAAATAGCCTTAATCTGCAGTTGTAGGCCTATTTATCATCTTAAACTGAAGGAAAACATGCCGATACATTGCAGCTTCTGCTGGGATGTTGTGCAGGTGGCCATAGCTGCTTTTTCTTTAAGATGGAAATAATCCAGATGGAAGATTGTGGGAGGTGTGGGGCTGGATGGTAACAGGCAAACTAAGCCTTTACTCTGAATTGGCTGGTTTAAACACCATCCAGGGGAGTAGTATCCAAAAGTTATTAGTACTCGATGGCTGTCCAACAGCTTATATGCAATCAGGGGCTGTGTTGGTCTGATTCCTGTGGACAAGTGTGTGCATGATCACATCTGGAAGTATTTGGTACCCTTGTGGCAATAGCAGACAGGCCAAGAACCAAAGGGATCTGGAGAACAGACTTTCCTCTGACCTCTACAATTGGTCCCTTTAATTAAGGGACGGGCTATGTGAGGAAGCATGTTGCCTTACTGTTCTGTCCTTGCAGTACCTATTCTGTGGAAAAACAGAGGATGTGCTTGTAATTTTCTGCCTTCTTTCATGAGTACTAAATTCATTTACAATCACAGTGCCCCATCCAATTCCCATGGAAGCCAGTAGAAAGACACTGGTGGACTTCAGGTTGGGGGTTGGAGTAGACCTACCAAAAAGGAAGAAAATAAAATGGAAGGGTCGTAAATGACTCTTTTTGATGCTTTTGCTGGCACCAAGAACTTCAGAGTGTTGTTTTTAGGTAAAACATGATTATGTTAAAATACTACATTTATTAGATTTTTTAAAGGAGAAAAAACCAAAGTGGACATATGGAATGTTTTGAAGTGTGATCTTGTGAGACTAAAATTATTCCAGGAGGGTAGATTTAGTCACAGGATGTGTGTGATGCCCTTTGTGTATACTGTATCATGAAACACTATGGAACCAGTTGAGTCCAGGTAAAGATAAGACTTCATCTCGGCTGTGAACTAGCAACCGCCTGACAAAAGGACATGGACTGGGGGGGTCTGGGCATGAGTTGTTTGTTTTAATGTTTATATTAAAATGTTTGCAAAATAGGAAAGATGCATGATGATCCGTGGAACTGGAACAGAGGGTCCATGTTCCCTGGAGGAAGGGACACCAAGGGAACTGGGGAACATGTGAAGTGAAGCTGGAAGTAACTCAGCCACACGGACAGAGCAATCCACACGGTGGAATAAAGTTCTGCTTGTTAGCTTACTTTGCATTCAGTTTCACTCTGTTCTGATCAAACATATACAATGTTGGACTGAAAAAGCTATTTTGCATATACTAGATCTGACTGGGAAACAGTCCAGACTATAGGGATATATAGTCATCATTAAGTGGAC
Source organism: Mesoclemmys tuberculata (assembly GCA_007922155.1). Taxonomy (NCBI): domain Eukaryota; kingdom Metazoa; phylum Chordata; order Testudines; family Chelidae; genus Mesoclemmys; species Mesoclemmys tuberculata. Next base: position 105,859,840 of record ML675616.1, read on the forward strand.
AGAAATAAGATAAACTCCCTCGTATACACAGGTAACCCCATGGATCTGATGCTAGGGTGATAGGTTCTCTTGAAATATCTTAGGCAGATAGGTTAATAAGAATGAATTGCTTGAGACCATTTGGACTAGAATCTGCAAATCAACATTCGTAGGCTGTATGCAGAAATAGGGACCAATCTAGAGAGGTGTTGAATGGCTTCAACTCCCATTGGTTTCTATAGAAATTGGGAGAATTCAGCTTGTTGCAAGTTCAGGCCCCTAAAATGGGGGCTGTCATTTTCTGTATGAACCCTCCGGTGTAAATATCGTTTTTAATTTTGTGTTGAAGAGGGTCACAATTCATATTTTTGGCATGATGAGCTCAGGCTTCCATGACCAAGTTAGAACATGCAGTACAACTGTGTGGAAGCAGATATTAAACACAACCTGAAATTTTATCAACTGAAAACTGGTGTTTTCAAGTGAAATTTTATACTACTTTCCTTTCCATTTTTAGGAATGTTCCCCAGTGTTAGTTAGGTTCATCATCCCTTTCCAGATCCTAGTAGGCCTTTTGAGCCAGAATTATTGCAAGGTAGAAGAGGGCAGAAATTATTAAAAATTCAGCAGCCTGCTCTGTATTCATCTGCAAAGCAAATTTTATGGGTGAGGGGATTGCAACTGCCACATATTTTGAAAGATGATGTTCCTGCTGACACTGCATTGCCAAAACATTGTACTCCTGCATGACGTAATAGCTGTGGTTTGCGGTGTTGGTTTATTAGGAAGATTAGGAAAAACAAAGATGATGACGAACATACAGGATAAATGTATTTGCAACATTTTATTGGAGTGAAACATGGAAAGTTCTCCATTGCATGATTTCATGTATCAGGAATGAAATGAAGCATTTGCTAAATATAAATGGGTGTGTAGCATGAGTTAAATTGCAGATTTTGGTCCATCACAATGTAAAAGACATACTATGGCTGTTTTTAAAACTGATCACATTTCTCTATGGTAAGTTTTACTGACAATCATTTTACCATATTAATTTGGGGAACATGAATGCATGATTTCACTATGTTCTGCAAAGTGGAGATTGCATGACCTAAAAGATAACACTACTGCAAAGAATGCTAACCTAGGATGAGGAGAGGGTGTTATGCCATATGCAAGTACTAAGATAAATACAGTGATTGAGGCCAGGCAAGTATCTAAACAGATAGGAATTTCATAGTCTCTTTCCTCTCTACATTACATAATTATGAGATACGACATTCAATGTAGTAGCATAATGGATAGGAAGTTGCATGCCCATTCATGTATCTGACCAGTCTGTGTTCCCATATTTCCTAGATATTCTTGTTCTGATATATGGTGTTAATTTTGGAGTCAAGTTGACCTTCATTTCATAGAAACCATTTTTTGTTTGTTTAGTTTTGAATTCCTTTTTGGCTATTGGGCATCAGAAATTTTGAAATCTTGAAACTTTTTTTAATGTGATATGTTAATTAAGCCAGTTGGGTTTAAGCAATACAGCATGACCTTAATTTTTCAAAATCTTGGCTATCTGAAACTCCCTGTTATCCCAAATGAGATCATGTCTCCCCTTGTGTAAATTAGTGTCTGTTAATTATATTAAAAGGTCCCTCAATTATAAAAAACTCTGCTTATCCATATTTTCTCAATGTCTTTCATTGCATTCAGATAATCAAGCCTGTACAGTAAATGTTTAGCAAGAGTTATTTTCAAAGGCGTACCAGCAATGTAAGTGTTATCAGACTGTATGAGAAAAAGGCTCAAATACAGGTGTATTAAACCAGTAACTTGTTATACTTATGAACCAATACTATTCCATGCTTCTTCCTCTGTTCTGTCCTTATTGTTGAGTGTTTTACTTTGGATCTTTAGTACACATTAAAAAAAGGACAATGTCACACATTTGAAACTTGGGAAGTTGAAAACCACATATGGTCTTTGCAGTGTGTATCTTTATATCATGGTTCATATAAAACTGAAAAGGATCTGTAGCATAGAGGTACCGAATGACCTTAGTCGATTACTATGACAGGTGATTGATTTATAAAAGTATACTCTTAACAGTTATTCATTTAACAGACCTAGTTTCTCTCTCTCTCTTCACATTCAGTATTGTGCCCAAAAAAAGGCATGGTATGTGTTAATTCAGTATTGATATACACTTTCAGATATGGCACACTGTTGGAAAGAAATAGATGCAAAAAAGAGAAGATATATTTCTAGATATACAAGTGAAAAAAAACACCACTCCCGAAGGTATCAAGAGTCAGTATTAGTAAATACTGTCTATGGAAAATTATATTAAGTAAAACTAAAGGAGGATCTGGTCAAATGCGCAAGAACTATTGCCCCAGATATCTCTTTTTCCCCTTAAATGATGAATCTCACAAACTATGCCTTATTAAATACTGTTGTGTTCAAACACATAGGTGGCATCCCTAAAAGGAATGTGTTTAAGGTCAGATTTTGTTTATACCTGTGCATTATATTGTGTAGTGACAGAGGTACCAGAGTAACAAAGCTAAACTGTAATTGGACTCATAAGACATAGCTTTTTGTCTTGACTGTAATATAACATCCCTATTATAAATCTAACCATTGAAAAATACACACACACACACATTCTCTCTGTTTCTCTCTCTCTTTGTTGGCCTGCTGGGACACAGTGGTGAATTCAGTTCCGGTTGAAGTGGAATGAGGTTGAAGATGCATGGAACCTCACAAGACCAGGTTCTATGGATATTCTGATACGGTGCTCTCTTCTCACACTCTCAGCGAGCTGCTAAAGCAGGCAGTTGCTTTTCATTCTTAGAAATGCCATATTCTTACTCAATAGGCTGTGAAAGGCCTATCTGCATGGAATCTGTAGGGTGGGGGGTGGTTGGTGGGAGAAAGAAACTGCACCTATAGGACGGACACTGGTGATGCTCTCGTCTCCTGAATGTTGAATTGATAATTGATGGCAGCATGACATTAGACACTTTGTTCTTGCTTGCTTTCTTTTTTTCCCCAGCCAAGCTGAACAGGAAGCTCTGCTGGCAACCTCTAGATTGGAAGGGGTAGAGTGGAAAAAAAAGGGAGGGGGGGAATACAAAGATTGCTTTGGGTTTTTTTTAAGGAGGATCAGGGCTAGATGGGTTGTGGGATTCATCATCCATTGGAAAAAAGAGAGAGGCAGACCAGGGAAGATATCCTGTTTATTTGACTAGGCCCTGCCTTAACTCAGGGTACTATAATCGTCTTTATGCCGCTTGCCTTTCATAGCATAATTAGCCTTCTCTGGAAGTGAATGTGGGTGGTGGTGGGTAGTGCAGAGGAGTTTTTCATCTGAAAAAAATAAGTAAGTGATGGGCTGGCAGGAAAGAAAAACCCTGAACAGCTTTCCAGCTTTCCGGTTTAGATGCTGTGTGTGGCTTTGTGGACTCGCCTGCAGAGATGGTCACTGTCATCATTTATGGGGGAAAAATATCAATGATGGAATAATCCAGGGGACCTCTGTGGGAAACAAATATGAGAATAGGAGTCTTTAATCTGTGCTCCAATCTTCATACCTTGGTTTTCTTTATCTTTTTAAAGTATTTTTCATTGCTTCTTGATTGTTTTGTTGAGAGTCAGTGTGTTAATTTATTTTCATTTTGGCTTTTGAAATTCAAGATCTTCACTGGCATGTTGAATTCTAAAGATACTTCCCTCAAAATAGATACTTCATATCTCTGATTTCAAGGACTTCACATATTGCTATACGAGCCCCCAACACTGGTGGACTAAATCCAGCACTAGTTACACCAGCAAAACTCCCATTGATTTTACTTGTATAAGGACTTTTGGGCATAGCCTGCTGAATGCATTGAGTACTAAGGAAACAGGTGGGGTAGATGCAATGAAGCGTTTTCTCCATTTCTCCTTCCCTCTTTTGCTTCATCTTTCTTCATTTGTTTGTTCTTTGTCTCTCCCTTCCTTCTATATTCCCATTTTATGAGATGAAATAATTAGATTTCTTAGGGTATGTCTATACTGCACACTAAGGCCAGGATCTGACTCAGATTTGAGTATAAGCCCCGTTTCCATCCAGATAAAAGTCAGTCAGTCTGGGGTCAGCAAGCTCTCAGGACCAAGGTCCTAGGACCCTTCAGGGAGAGTGGGGGGAGTCAAATCCCATGTCCTACTGTGTCTCATGTCCAAGCCCTGTCGTTTTGCAATGTGAACGCAGGTTAAGCTGCAGACTTGAGTCAGAAAGGTCTGTGTAGTGCAGTACGGATACATTAGCACAGCTGTGAGACCAAAGTCCAGCAATTAGTTAACACATGTTTATAGAGCAGTGTAGATGTACAAGCACAGGCTTGGAAACACTGAGTCCACAAGTCTGGGCTTGTCCCCATAGACCTGAGCTTAGCTGCACCCCTTGGTAACAAGTTCCTTCTAGTTCCTGAACACATTCTTCCTTTCCTTTCAACCTGGCTTCCTTATGAAGCCATGTAATAGGGGAGCAGGAGCTCAAGACATATTGACTCTGATCCAGCAGTTTTTCTGAAATAGACACTTTATATTACTGTCATATACTGATTCTTTGAAGGTTTTTGGATTATTCCCACAAGTCAGAAGATTTCTAGCTTCAAATTTGCGTTTAAACCACAAAATCCAAGTTATGTAGAGAGGACATTGTACTGTTACAAGTCAGTCTCCTATTCGGGGACTCAACTTCAAGAAGCAAATGACACCCTCAGTAGAAATCTAGAGAGAATTCACCAGCAACTGTGATTGGAATATTCCTCAGTTTATTGTAATGATGATAGTACCTTCTACGTGTGTAGCGCCTTCTTTGCATCTCAAGGTGCTTTACAAATGTTAAGGAATGAAATTGCACAATGCCTCTGACAATAGGTGTTATCATTGTACACATGTGGAAACTGAAGTACAGAGAGGTTAAAGGCTTGATTGTGTAACCCTTACTTCCAGTGTTGTGCATTTACTCACAAGAGTAGTCCCGTTGAAGTCCAAGGTTCAAATATAGATAAAGAACCTACTTTATTTATCTGCCCTGATATTTGCCGTTGCCTACCTGACTAAATTCAGTTTTATGTAAGTGGACAAACTTATATCTTTAGAGGGGCAGGAGGCAAAGTTGCAATTAATCCCTCCTTTACTGATGTGATTGTAAGTAATGTTCTGCTTAATCCACTCTTTACTGTGAGGGTGAAGGGTGGCTAAACATTTGGATTCTGGACTAGGGGGAGAGAGCAGGAGAGAGAGGGGTGCACTTTGTGCTTTCTTCTGTTGTTGTAGGTTTATGTCAAGAAATATCTGTGTTTAAATAAAATACCTTTTGTTGGTTTCCCCTCAAACTGTCTCTTGACTTAATTAAGTGGACTTCAGTGAAATAAACAATCCACTGTGGAGAAGTTCATAAAAACATCTTTTTTTCCCCATTCCCCTCCTTTCTTTGATTTAACCCATAAAAGTCTCTGGAGTGTGAAATGTGAAGGCACTGGATTGGAATTACTTTTGCTTTTTCATTTAACAGTTTGCATTACATTAACCCCACCCTATTCCACAGAGCAAACCTTTCCTTTACTTACATGTCAGATATTACTAGAGATTAATGCTGAAAGACTGGACATGCAGAAATGTTTTATGTAAGTTTCTCTCCTGTGATTTTTCATCTGTAAACGTAAAGAAATATATAAAAGGATTCCACAAAAGATTCAGCTTTGTTAAGAAATCCCCTGTCCTTCCATCTAAGTATTTATTTCAGATGCCAATGAAATTGTGACCATGAAAGTATACTTTCTTTAAATAACTTTTACTGATTGTCTCATTGCTGTTGCATCTTGATTTTCAGCCATGGGACAATCTCACGGCCCTCTGTATGTGAATCTAATTGTGGCCAGTCCAATATATGAACTTATTTGCAAATGCCAAAAATGTAGTGGGCCTGATTTCCCACTCCATTACACCAATTGGCTTTAGTGGAGTTGCACTGTTGTAAAACTGATGTAACAGTAGGGAGAATCAGGCACTGCATTATTTTTCTTCCTTCCTTCAATGTTATATTTGTTTCCTTGGAGAGCTAAAGTCCTATATAAACTGTGGGGAAACTTTCTGCAGGAGTGAGAAACTAAGGCCAAGTGCATGATGACTGAATTTGAAAATGGTGCATGTTACCTCTCCAGCATTTTGAGACATCAACCTTTAGTATGGGGAGTGGGGGGTGGGGGGGTCTGTATTACAGATGGGTAGAGGGATGAAAATCTGTCCAAATTATTTTTCCAGCCATGTACTAAGTAAGCCTTTAGAAATCTGGGTTTGTGCTGGAGATAATGAGGATCCCTGTTGTGTCTTACCACTAGTGCACATGCTGTATTATGACTATGTCCTTTAAGACCGTGTTGAACAAGAACTTCAGGCACAGATCAGAGAGGTTTCGTAGACCTACAATGAGAACTCTCATAACTGCCAGATTTCTGGCATCCTGCTATACAAGCTGCAGTGCTAAGCAGGGTCAAACCTGGTCACTATTTGGAAGTCAGACCGTGGTGCTGCTGATTTAGCATTACACTTCCCTCTGAGCCAGAGCTGAACTGGTGGCCTGCCACAGTATTAGAGGGCTATTGGCTGTGCTGTCTTTCGGCTGTAAAACTCAGGCTCTGACTGCTGGTAGTAAGTCTCACTTATATACTGTGGTGCTGGGTCCATTAGAGATATAGATTCTATTCATTATGGAGCTTTTTGCAACAGTAGTATAATCATATCCTTTGCACTTTTTATAGCATCTTCCATTCAAGGATCTCATATTTTTTTGTCGTCTTTGTCTCGGCTAAAATCCATTTAGGGTGATTACATAGTGCCTGTGTACATTTTCTCCTCAGTTTCAATTGGATACAGTATTCTTCATTTCCACACTAAATTGTTGTGTAGTGTTGCTATTCACAGATAAACAGCTGCCATGTTTGTGTTTCATGAATGCCATGGCTGCATTTCACGGTGGGTGAAGTGGTTCCTAGATATATCATTTGTAGTGTGCATTAGGCCCCCTATGGACTATGTCTGAATAATAAGAAAAAAGTTGATCAGTGAATTATATAACATTTCTGTCCTTAACTGTATTGTTTGTTAAAACGGTACCTTGTGTGGAACTTGCCCTGCTAGCTTCCTGGGCTACGTGAATTTAAGGAGGCGGACACTAATCAATTCTACTTCCAGTGACTTCTTCCCGAATCTCTGTTCCCTTCATGTCCCCCTGCCAAATCTGTAATATTCAAATTCAACAAGTCTATGTTACTTTCAAATTTTAAGCATTTCGTTCTGGAGGAACAAAAAAAAAAAAACCCAAACACACCAAATAAAGGAAAATGAGGTTTCTCCAAATCCGTTCAAAGTTACTTGGCTTTGCAAATCAGTGTATATTTTATTAAGCACAGCTGACTTGGTCTAAATCAATTGTAACTACTACCTCAAGTGGAAGATATTACAGAATGTGAAATGTAACATTAATAATAGAGGATTGGATTCTGCTTTCATATTGGTGGGTAAATTGTTTCTAAACTAGTTGGGAAAACAACATAGCTGAACACAAACCACTTAGCTGTGCTGCTGTCTGCTTTTGTAACTTTGTTGTTTTGAAAAATGGTTGATTATACAGCTTGCAACATCAACAATAGTGCATTTCATGTGAAATAAATTAATCTCACAGTGCCATTGATGGAAGAAACGCTCACTAACAGATGATAATTAGTGATCCGTTTGGAGATTATCACCAACAATTTACAAAGGTTGCCTTTTCCTTTAGAAGTAGTTTGGATAAACTGGATGTTAAATTACGTGCCCAAGGCTTTTACTTTACTTGTGCTAACAAGACAAAAATGACTATGTTTAAAGAGCTCTGGACTCAACTTTTCAGACTGTCTGATAAGCCATACAACTCTTCTTTAAACATCTTAAGTGAGTGAACAAATAGAGACTATAATAAAATTGAAAACCATCATATAGGCACATGTTACTACCAGGTTTAAGTAATGGGGCATGACCAATAAGAGGCACTGCTGCAGAGTTCATATTTTCATTTTATGGCACGTATTAAATATTTGATCACCAAGCAGCAGACAAAGGCAATTGGGCTAAAGAGTATCGTTTGCAAGGATAAGATTTAAAGAGTGTTGTGTCTGAGCACAGGACAGGGAACTCCTATATCTTAATCCCCACTGACTCAGTGGAGGTAGACAAACCACTTAACCTTCCTTCCTTATTTTCCCCATGTGTAAAATGGGGATAATAATGCTTATTTTCCTCACAGTGGAGTTGTGTGAGAATTAATTAATATTAATAAACTGTTTTGAAGATGAAAATAGCTGTGCAGGTGTAAAAGCTCCATAATAAATAGTGTAATGGGGAGAAGAGAAGCAGGTATAGTTTTGTAAAGGTATCTAGGTGCCTGTCTAAAGATGCAGATATGTTTCTAGTGAGCTTTTCAGAAGTGTGTAGGTGCCTAACTCATATTGAAATCCATAGGAGTTAGACTCATAAGCACTTTTGAAAAACCCACTAGGCCCCCAGCTGCATCTTTAGGTACCTAAATGCCTTTAAAATTGTGGCCCTTATACAACATCCACACCAAACTGGGGGGAGAAGATGGGTAATAGGAGGTCTGCACACAGTCGGCATTTTTTTGGGTCTCTATTCTTCTGGGAGAATGTGGGGGAGGAACGACGCCATCAAGAACCCCTAGATTTGATGAGTTCTTTAATAGGTAGATTTTTATAATCTATAAGCTTCCCTTCCTAAAATTTTCTGTGGGGAAACCCAGCTGTAGATCTCTGTATTTCATTCACCTTGCAAATAGATTGGCAGAACTAGAAGCATGCTGCACAGCTGAAAGTGTCCCCAAAGGAACACTCCTAAATCTCTGAGACTTCAGATTATGGTTTACATTTTTTTTAAAGGTTAAAATCCAGTATAGTTATATTGATACATTTAAAAGAAAGATAAGAGCCAAACAAGCTCAAGGTTATGCTCATTGGCTGCTCCAGCTTGTGAAAGAGTGATTGCTAGCTACAGGAGGCAACATAATGACAAACTACCCTTTTCATGGAAGTCATTGTTTTAAAAATCTATCAAAATCATTGAGAACTGGGTTTGAGATCTGGGCATAATAGCCCTTCTTTCATTACATCCTTGATATTAATTTGCCAGAGAAGGGTTCAGAGGGGGAGCTGTTTTCCTGTCCAACTTTCCATCCTCTCTGCTGTATTTCATTTCATTGACTTCTGCATTTGTTGTGCTTGTAGGGAAGCAGCATGGTTAGTGGTTAACTGGAGGAAACTAGGAATCAGGACTCCTGGGTTCTAATCCCAATTTTGCCCTGATTTGCTCCGTGTGTTTTGGATGGGACAGGGAAGGCGATCCAGTTCTATTAGAGGGTATTATGAAAGGTGAACTCTGAAGTGGTACGCTAATTAAAAGTTTTCTGTCAGAAAAATGCAGATTTTATATTGTTTTACTCCAATTTGGGTCAGTGATGGTGGAGTTCTTACTGACCAGTGAACTAGTGACATTCAATGACTGTTCAGTGACCTGTGTGAAACGAGTGAATGGTCTTTCTCGAGTTCCAAATTTAAATATATTCACATCACAGAAATGACCATGATTAGCTGCCTCATTTGCAATAATTCAGTAGAAAGACCAGGGATTGACTAGGTATGGAAAATGGACTATCCAAAAAAAAAAAAAGGGTTGGATGAATGGACTATAAAATGGATAGAGAACTGGCTACAGCAAAGGGCTCAATGAGTAGTGATCAATGGCTCCATGTCTATCTGGCAGCCGGTCACAAGTAGAGTGCCCCAGGGGTCGATCCTGGGGCTGGTTTTGTTCAACATCTTCATTAATGATCTGGAGGCTGGGGTAGATTGCACCCTCAGCAAGTTTGAAGATGACACTAAGCTAGGGGGAGTGGTAAATACCCTGGAAGGGAGGGATAGGATACAGAAGGACCTAAACAAATTGGAGGATTGGGCCAAATGAAATCTGATGAGGTTCAGCAAGGACAAATGCAGAGTCCTGCACTTAGGACGGAAGAATCCCATGCACGGCTACAGACTGGGGACCGACGAGCTAGGCAGCAGTTCTGGAGAAAAGGACCTGGGGGGTTACAGTGGATAAGAAGCTGGATATGAGTCAGCAGTGTGCCCTGGTTGCCAAGAAGGCTAATGGCATATTAGGCTGCATTACTAAGAGCATCGCCAGCAGATCACAGGAAGTGATTATTCCCCTGTATTCGGCATTGGTGAGGCCACATTTGGAGTATTGTGTCCAGTTTTGGGCCCCCCACTACAAAAAGGATGTGGACAAGTTGGAGAGAGTCCAGCGGAGAGCAACAAAAATAAGGAGGCTGGAGCACAAGACTTATGAGGAGAGGCTGAAAGAACTAGTCTGCAGAAGAGAAGAATGTGGGGGATTTGATAGCAGCCTTTAACTACCTGAAAGGGGGTTCCAGGGAGGATGGAGCTAGGCTGTTTTCAGTGGTGGCAGATGACAGAACAAGGAGCAACAGTCTCAAGTTGCAGTGGGGTAGGTTTAGGTTGGGCATTAGGAAAAAGTTTTTCACTAGGAGTGTGGTGAAGCATTGGAATGGGTTACCTAGGGAGGTGGTGACATCTCCATCTTTAGAGGTTTTTAAGCTGCGGCTTGACAAAACTCTCGCTGGGATGATTTAGCTGAGGATAGTCCTGCTTTGAGCAGTGGGTTGGACTAGATGACCTCCTGAGGTCCCTTCCAACTCTAATATTCTGTGATTCTATGATTGCCCCACTGCCTTCAGAAGTGGTCCTTCCAGGGCATGTCTGAGGCACGTTAGTGGGCTTTGTGAGAGAACTTTCCCGGTTTGCTGCCCATGCTGTACATCTTTGATAGATAAGTAAAGGACTTCAGTCCATAGGACTGTTGTTCTGGAACTGTGCCCAACACCAAATCCACACATGCGTTTTTAAAGTAGATATGCAGGTTTTCAGAGGTATTCAGCACCAAGAGCTCTCACATCAATGGAACCTGCAGGTCCGTGGCATGTGTGAAAATCAAGCCAAAAGTACATTTACATTCTTCGTTCTAGGGGAGTGGTCACTTTCCTCATAATAACTATGATGCCCATTTTGCACCTGGACATCCTGGTTCAAATTCATCTGCAGTATAACTGGTGCATCCCCACGGGAGAGATTGAAAGGTTATTTATGAAAATGACTATGCAAGAAAACTGGCGTACCACTTGGTATGGCCGTACCAGTTAGGTTTTGTTTTACCATAGCATGTGTGTGTTTTTTTCAGAAAACTGTAGCTATTGCTTCTAATTTGGACTTCCACAGAGCAGAGTGTCTTTAAATGCTAAGCTGTTTTAATAAGTCTTGGTAAAAATAATCCAGTGCATGTACATTTCTTACACTGATTTTAAAAAGTGTTTTGGCAGTGTGTGGACAGTCTGATACAGTGGCAGGAGCCAAATAGTTTATTTTAAGATGTGTTTGAATGAATCTGCCTACATAAACTTGCCAGTGTTAAGAAAGAGGGGCTCTGCCCCTTTTAGATCACAAAGGCCTCTCAGTGGGGGGATGGTTTTGGTAATGGAAAAAACAAAAAAGCTTCCAGTATGTGGTGGAGGAGGTAAAATAAACAAACAGCAATGGATGATTACTTCTCTCCATCAAGGCTCCTTTATCCTCGTAAGCTCAGCCAGTGGTCAACATGCTAGACACCCCTCCCTGTTTTATCCATCCCTTAACTGTGTTCTTTGACAGCATTGGTTTATACAGCTGGGTCTTTGTGGAGCTTTATGGGAATTGCTATTGAACAACAGACATGAAGGTAGACAAAGTACCTATGGAAGACTTCCTTTGAGTTTAACTGGATTGAGAGATACTGGCCTCAAGATTTTTTTTTCTTTTACTCCCAAAGATTTTAGAGTGGACACCTTTTTACAACTGTGATTTAGTCCTTTGTTCCACACGTTTTATAAAGAAATAGAAGTAGAGACTCCAAACAGTGCTCAAGGTAAGCTGCTGACAGTGCTCCTGTGGATTGTTACACTGACTTTAGACAAGTCTCACATTTTGATATTTATTTTAATGGGTGTGTGTGTGTGTGTGCGTGTGCATGTGTGTGTTAGAGGCACTGCAGCACCTATGTTCAGGTACATTCTAAGGGGGTATATTCATCTGTTTATAACTTTTACAGATTTTTGTCTTTGTGGCTGAAACTTGGCTTGACAGGTACTTTTACAGCCAAATGTGAGTGTGTATGTTTATAAACATATATAACCTTTCTTTTATTTATTTGTAGAGAGAGAAAGTGAGAAAGAGAGAGAAAAAACCCACCCCAAAACAACTACCCCACTGATGCACAGAGGGTTCCCACTGAAGTCAGTGGGAGCCTATGTACATACTTTGGAGTGCAGTTGAATGTGTGTGTGAGAATATGTATATACACATGAAAACAGCAAGATTGCAATGTCAAGGACTCAAAAGATGACAAAATTAAAGTTCTTGTGCAATTAAAACCCTGACCCAAAGAGGCATATCCATTACAACAGTCTTTCATTGGATGATGATCACATTGTATTTTTTGTTATTGCCTATTTCTTTTTTTAAAAAAAATGGAGACTCTAATACAAGCACGCTCAGCTCCTAGCAAGACAGCAGCATAACACCCCGCACTTGAGAATATGTGTAGTCAATGAAACAGGAGCCTTGCCTTATTCCATGTAGCTTTCTATTTTATTTCATATGCAATCCACCTATTGGAGGAAAAGAGGCATGACTGTCTGTGAATAATCTTAAAAGATGTGTTTACAGAACCAATGGAATGCGTGGAGAATGCTACACTTTTGCTTTACAAAATTCAGTGCATCTGAGCAAAATCTATTTTTTATTTAAACAAATCACTTTCACAAATTGAAATATTTTTACCAATTTCTGAAAAGCACATCTAGGACTTACGACCTGTCTCCTTGCCAGATCTCAGGATTTTACCTCAAAGTGCTGAGACACTATAGATAGTCAAAAAAGATGGTAACTTTTTGTAAAAAAAGAATGGGAAGGAATGACATTTTTCCCACTTTGTTCTCAAAATTAGCTTGATTGATTTTTTTCCCCCTTCAATCTTTCCAGAAATATTTGCTCCAGGACTAAGGAAGTACTTGCCAAACATCCTCCCAAAGGGTTTTAAAAAACTGTAAAAGTTATAAAGAGCTAAAAATGTCATCTTAGAATGAAAACACTTACGCACTTTAACTAAAGTGATGTTCTGCCTATAATATATAATCCTAATAAATATATACAAATCTATACATACACAATATTTGCACCGAGGTCCCAATCCTGCTCCCATTTAAGTCAGTAGTAAACTTCTCATTAATTTTTTTGTGTAAATATAAGTTTCACTCAAATATATAGGTGTCACTCTATCTGTAATTCTATATGTTCCTTCTGTAAATGTCATATATATGAGTGGCACAGGTGGAATGATACATAATTACAGTCAGAGCAAAACCTATAGTTAATGTGCAAACGTGTTTGTGTGTGTGTGTAATATGCATTCAGGGAATACTTTGTGTATATAGTTTGTATATGTATGTTTATTAGAATAACACAGAAATATTGCAGAAACTCCTCATGCTAAACTCGGATGTGAAACTCCTTTGGAGTAGAATAAAACTCCAGACATTGTTTCTGTGTATTTTGATGTTCTGAATCATTTCTGGTTATAGAGGACCTCTGATTAGGGAAGGTTGTGGTTTTAAAAGTAAATAAAAATGCCTTCAAAATAAGAGGGTTTCGGTGTGTATTTAGGTGGGGTGGGGGGAGAGAGAGGATTTGAACCTGGACAGCTGTTTGTTTGAAATCACAGTATTAAGCAATGGCTTCATGTGTCTAAGAGAATGGAATAGTGGGGGAAGTTGGCTCTGTTATCTGGCTAGATTTCAGAGTCAAAAGAATGGCTCATCATACTGGAATCAAGGCTTCTGTTGATAGAGAATTGTTGTTGTTAGTGTTGATTCTAACTAACATTATTCATCGTTTAATATTATGCTTGTAAAGAATTTGGTTTCAGTTTGATTAAGCAATGACTATGGAGGGGCAAAGGTAAGCCCCCAAAATTGTGCAGCATCAAAAGTTTTAACAATAGTCTTTCAAAGTGAATCTGTGCTTGCTCGCATTTCTCTTTAATAAGTAAGCCATTCGTAATCGTCAACCTGGTAGCGGACTTAACTACTCAGTGTTTTGCTGCATTTTACACTGTCAGTGGAAATTATTTGTGTATGCATGTGTGAGTGTGGAAAGATGAATAGATTCCTTCCAGCATGCAGCACAACTGTCCCCCTCCGAAACTGGAGGTTGACTGAGAAATATTGTTTTTCATTGTTTTCAAAAAAGTCATTTCTACAATAATGCTTAAAGGGTTTCCGTGTTTTGATTCCCTAATTATTTGATCTGATTCCAATTTGCAGTTCAGCTGGCAGAAGAGTGACGCTTACCTAATGTTTTAGGGATTGTGACACTCAATAGCCCAATGCTGACCAGTTCCTAAACATTTATAGGAAAACCAAATACCAACACCAAAAACTGCAATTTCCACTGGAGGATGAATGTTAAAAAGGAAAAGTACTAATTTTATTGGAAAGATTAATTGGGAAATGGCTGTAGAGGGATAAACAGTAAAGAAATAAAAAGAAGAAAGAGGTAATTTAGAGGACATACTAGAAAATAAGTGAGCTTGTGGATTTAATTCAAGATCATCCAAGCAGAGTCTCTTTGCATGAAAGAAGCCAGTGATCAGGCTCGGTTTACTTGAAACATCAACAATGACTGTATCCTGCTGTTTCAGAGTTTGTGCTGATAGATGCTCATCGTGTTTGACACTGCACCGTTATGTTAGGGCAGTGGCTCTAACTTTTCCAGACTACTGTACCCCTCTCAGGAGTATGATTTGTCTTGTGTGCCCCCAAGTTTCACCTCACTTAAAAACTACTTGTTTACAGTATCAGACATGAAAATACAAAAGTGTCACAGCACACTATGACTGAAAAATTGCTTACTTTCTCATTTTTACCATATAATTATAAAATAAATCAATTGGAATATAAATATTGTACTTACATTTCAGCCTATAGTCTATAGAGCAGTATAAACAAGTCATTGTATGAAATTTTAGTTTGTACTGACTTTTCTAGTGCTTTTTATGTAGCCTGTTTGTTATAAAACGAGGCAAATATCTAGATGAGTGGATGTATCCCCGGAAGACCTCTCTGTTCCCCCAGGGGTACGTGTACTTCTGGTTGAAAATCACTGTGTTAGGCTATTGACTGTGATGGTAGCCACCCTTTTGATATTGGGCTCTTCTCTTGCTGAGAGCACTGTAAAAGTCCAGTATCTGAAGTTTGATCTTTTACAAGTGCACCCATCTGCAGAGGCGATCCAGTCTTCCAAAAATGATATTGTTTCTGTACTGTGGATATAGTATTAGATTTGCAGTTTGTTTGAAGTGACATACAGTACAAGACATTGCAGTCTATTAAACCTGGCAGAGCTCAAGCTGATGTTTATTTGCTGTGTGATGTTGCATAAGTCTCTCAGCTAGGCAACGTGTAAAATAATATATACCTTTCTTTAAGAACTACAGATCAATAAAGAACTATATAAGATCTACAGTAGGTGAGTGGAGCTGGTCCTCTTGTTAAGAGCTCCTTCATCACCTTACAAAGGATGCAGTGGTTGAGGCAAGGGCTCTTAGCCTCAGCAAAGCTGCAGGAACCATTTTACTTCATAACTAGGTTAGCCATATACAGCACAGTCTTTTATTAGCTGTATGCTTCACAACGTCAGCAGAAAACGCTGTGCTCAACATACTGTGCATATGGAGCATGCAATTTTTCCCAAAGGGTTATAACTAGAGATCATCAGACAATGGGTTCCTTCTCCCATGGAAAATTTCAATAAAAATAAATTTAAATTCTTCATTGCTACCTGCCTCTAATCTCCTTTCCCCCCAAAATTAGGTTTTCACATTTCTGATTAAAAATATAAAAGTGTAAAGAAAAGAAGACTATGGGAAAATTTTTGTGGTTATAGAAAAGTTTTGATGGAAAGTTTTTGACTGTTCCTAGCTATACATGCAGTCAAATTGAAACCAGTTCCCATGGAATGCTCAAGGCAAGTCTCCTCAAAAAAGACAAATATGACAAATGTCAACTGTCTTTCCACAGCTGTTTTGCCATTATGGCTATTATACTTTAAAATGTGCTTTTTTTTTTTTAACTGGAGAAAGGGTGTTCCCCCCACTCTCTCTTACACCACTCCCCGACTCAGAAACAACTGAACCATTTTTGCTCAAACTTGAACAAAGCCCAAACCATTGTCAGGCAAGGCTCAAGTCTGAAAAGTGAAAGTTTTAGAAAAGAGAAGAGTGAGTGAACATACTACGTTAAATTGGAAATCATTAGGCAAAATTAACTATAGTGGTAGTTGCTACTTTACCTGCTGTAGTAATTTTCTGTGCAAAACTTTACGCAGCTTCAACCTCAGTGAGTTTAGTTTTCATTAACAGAGTCATCTTATTCACTGCAAAGGCATTAACCATTCAAAACTTTTTTTTTTAAATAAAGTTTTTGTTAACACGTATGACTTTCAAGAAGGGGGCTGATTGATGTGTTCTTAGAAAGTAATAATTCGTATATTATTATGCCCCAGTATGAGTGACACCTGGGACATATTTTTCCTCTTAACTCTTGTGCACACATTTTTATTGATTAATGAGTTTAGAGATTTTTATTGCCATTTTTTTAGCTGCAGAACTGTTGCTGTGAAAAATTCCAAGCCAGACAACAAGTGACTCAAAATTGGTACCCTCTGAAGCCTGTCAGAGGCTGCACTTTGCTCTTTGAAGGGCCTGCAGAGACAGGGAACAGCAAGCCCAGCCTAAAGAGAAGTGTTGGGAATCAGGAGATCCATCTAAGCCGCTGCTAATGGGTGGATCTGATTCCCAGCTGGAAGATGTAAGTGGAGGACCCAGCTCAGTCAGAAAAAGGGGGTAGAGACAAACATTTCCCTTAGCAGCAGTGGGTGGCTGCAAAAAAATAGTTAGGACCTGTGGTCTCTCTGAGACTATGGGAGGGCTGTGAACCTGGAGCTACAAGGGGCGGTAGAGGACCCTGCAGGATGAGTCTGGGTCAGGACTATCACTTTTGTTGCTTTCTACATTGTTTGTGTAAGAAAGCCTGCCTTGAGGGCTAGGACAGAGCTGGGCATGGCTGACTGCTTTGTGTCCACGCTGGTGGACAGACCCAGCAGACTACACCGACCTGTGCAGAGGGAGCTGGGGTTACAGTGCAGTGCCTGGTGGGACCAAATGCTGGATTCTGCCACCAGTACTTACGTAATACCTTTATTACCCAAATAATCTTGTAGAAATGAATAGGGCCATTTGGTTAGAAAGGTACTACTCACTTTGTATAATTAAACAGGGAGGAATGGGGGCCAAAACGACCCGCATAATTAACATTAGTTTGCAGCCCTTGTTGGGAGCCTCTACAGACAAATCACAGCTTGAATGAGTCTGGGAACAGAACTGTTTTCTCACCTCTAAATGTGATCAGTGGTGAGACATTTTGGTGAACATGTGGGGCACCTTGCACTGTCACTACCTGTGCATAGATATGTATTAATAAAATTATATAGGTGCCAACTCATAATCATCTGTACTTGTTTTGTAGAGAAGCAGAGTCTCCAGGGCTCCCAGTTGAACGCCTTCTATGGGTGGGTGTACATTGACGGTGGCAAATTCGCCGCCATCAGATCGATCGCTCTGGATCGACTGAGCGGTCTGTGTAGACCCGCTCAATTGATCCAGCAAGCGACGCAGGAAAACCACCCCGGTAAGTGGCATAGCGCTGCATCCCGTCGACTGCTGCCGAATTCAGAAGGTAAGTGTAGACCGGGCCTATGAGTTCTACATTTACTAAAGGAAAATGCCCCTGTAGACTTCACTGAAGTCTTTTTGTTGTTGTTGTTCCCCTGCTCTTCTCCTCTGGTCTCATGCTGTCATTAGAAGATTGAACAAAGGGTTGATCAAAAGCCCCCTGAAATCAATGGAAGTCTTTTAAAGGATATCAGTTAGTTTGGGCTCAGGCCCTTAGAGAGTAAATTCTTGCCACTCTCTCCTTATTAGTTTGAGTTACTCCTTAAATTCTTGCGGAAGGTGAGAACTTTGATTGCCTTTTCTGTGGGTCCATTCTTGACCCAAAATGGAGGTCTTTGTCCACTGCCATGGAAAGTGTTTGGCTGTTTTAACTCTGCTCATGAGAAAGATTTTGCTTTTAGCAACCAAAGAAACTCATGAGGGTGAGCATTTTCAGGCTGATTTGGAAACTAGTTATAAGGTTGCAGTCAGGCGCTGTCATGCCCGGTTATGGTGAGAAAACAACAATGCCTTTTCTGATAAAGGAAAAATAAAAAGTCTTGCACAGTCAAAATTTTGACGTACAATTTAAATCATCTCTACATCCTGTGGACTTGGAGCTGTCAAAAAGGCAAAGCCTGCATTTGAATGGAAAAGCTTTTATTTCTTTAAAAAGTGTACCAGCTATAATTATCCATAACTATGCAGGCCTGTTTTAATGCTGTTTTATAATTACAGGTCTTAATACTAGATTATACAAAGTCATTTATAAATAGTTAGAACAGAAGGACTTTGGGAGTTTTTAACCTGTGGATTGCTGTAGGTTGTGGCAGCTGATGGGATTTTGGCTGTGTATGTATATGGTGTTAGCTGTGTAATGATTGATGAATCCCTTAATTAATTCTCCAACAAGTTAAGATTTACAGTCTCATATCTTTTTCTCCTGACACATCTGTGTTTGTCACTTTTAAAGACATGGATAAGCCATTTCTTCAAAAGCCTTTGTGGATATCTGAAACATTTCTGGGGTTATTTTGCTGAATGTAACAAGATTATAGTTTCATAATTTTATGGCATAAGCGATTGAATTGGGATTGATGTTGGTTATATACCAGAGGGCACCATCTCCTTGAATACTGGCTGCCTCTGTGGATTTATTTAGGGTATGCAATTACTTATCAAATGATCCAAAACCAAATGAACAAATTGAAATATAGTGGGGGACTTTTAAATGGGCCTCTGTCTAAAGGTATAGCTTGCTGAAAGGTTATATTTTCCATGCACTGAAATCCAGTGCGATCTAGAAGAAATTGACTCGAACTCTTTAGTGCACTGAAGTGATTTGGCTGGAACCACTCCCTGCAGTGGAGGAGACAGTGTTGAATTTGGATGCAATATAGCACTTTATTCTCTTAGGGAAAAATCCTGGCCCTATTGAGGTCAATGGCAAAACTCCCTTTGACTTTAAAATTGAAATCCCACTGCTATTAATCTACAACGAATCAGTGATAAATGGAGGGAGAATGAGTGGACAGGTGGAGTGAAAGGCAAGAAGGATCTATTGCTGTCAGATAGCCACATACAAAATTTGTGTCATTCTTTAGCCAACCATGAGTAAGAAGAATAAGCTTTAGCTGAACTAAAAATATTATTATTGACAGCAAACTTATTTGTTTACTTGATGAAATGATAGATGTTAACTGTGTCTTCTGCATAGCAAACCAAGATACATTTCCTAAAAGAACAGGGTCCTCTTAAGTGAATTACTAATGGGTTTGAACTGGAACATCTAAATCCTCATTTTGCCCTTCAGTCTTTGGAGAAGTTCAGATCAAACACAGATCCCAATTTTACAACTGAAGCCTATCTCTACAACTAGCTGAACACTGAATCCAGATACACCTGAGCTTTGGGGTGTGAGTGCAATTCTGTGGACTCAGATCTGCCTCAAAAAATTAATACCGTGTTGTCTTGTCTTGTGCTTATATTGGATAGAATGAATCCGTGATAGACAAAAATTCAGTGCTGATTCAACTCTTAACTACGTGTGTTTATACTGTTATAGGGACCAAAATTTGTCTTTGATACAACGCACAGAGACATATCGATTTCAATAAGAGGTGTGCATTCAAGCTCAGACTTTGGTCCATTATTTGCTGTCTTTGCCTGAACTAAGCCTATTTCTTGCTCTCTGTATGAACATACAATTTACCCTGGTGTAACTGAGAGCCATATTTGGCCTTCAAAGTCAGAGAAGTAAGGGCTAGATATTCAATTGGTATAAAATGATGTAGCTCCATTGGCTGAGGGTTTGGCCCAAGATGTTTGTGTTATATTAGTGTAGTTTACTCTTTGCCGTACCTACTTTTAAAAAAATGGAAAGGAAAACAGCAGACTTGCTAAAAGATCTCAGTTTTGGAGTTATCTATTTAACTATTTTACCTTATATCTGAACCCATGAACCTATCACAACAATTGGCTGCTTCCTGCTGTTACAGCATCTAACATTCTCTGCCCTTTAGGAAGGGGTTTCAGGTTGGAAAAATATTAATATCTTGCCTTTACTTGTGTGAGTTTCCTAGATATATGTAATGAATAAGTAAATACTATTCTGTTGTATAGGATTGGTGTTAAATACTAAAGGAGGTTATAACATTATCGCAGAATCAAATTGTATAAGAATTATATTGGCTCAAGTAGATGGTAGGGCAGAGGTCTCCTGCCAGTAAGGCAAGCTCTGCTGCACATGATAGGTGTGTGGAGAGTGCATCTCCATTAGAATGTTGCAGCTAGTTTCCTTTGTGTGTCCTACTCAGTCTCCAAGCCAGTAAAGACTGGGAGCAGGACCTTGGACCCACCTGCTCACCTGTTGCTCTTGCATTAGGGTGGATGGGGCATGAAGGAAGCAATCCTTGCTCTCCATCAAACACTTATCACAGTTGTCTCTGCAAGTGTAATTAGACCTTATAGGGGCTGTTCAAAATAGGGCAAGGTTTCTTATGCCCTTTCCCCTTTGCACTATGGATCAGAGTCTGGACCATGGTGTTACGGACCAAAAATATAGTATTCTGTATTAAAAATAAATAAGAATGTGTCACCTATCTCTTCCTCACCCCCTCCCCTTCTTTACATTTTTTGTAAGAACTTGCAGTGGCCAGGAGGAGGTGGTGATGAATCCTGGTATGCTAACTGAGCATTGTAATGCAAACCATATATTCAGAGATAGAGCTAGTAGAAGAACTTTGAAATGCTAGTCAGTTTCCCCTCTCCCTATTACACGGTGGAGCTGTGTGACACAATTTGCACTTATTCTGTGTTAGCATCAATGAACATTCTGTACACAAGTTAGGTGCAGAGTATAGGGTAAAGGTCCTTACTTCAGATATGAGATCCTACCTGTGGATAAAAGGGTTCCAGTATGAATTACTGTGGAGAATTTTGACAGTATCTTATGATATTTTTCTATGGGATTAGATACATTAAAATATAGGGCCTATACTTTCAAAAGTGATTAATGTTTATGAGTGGCTTAATTTTTGAATGCCCAACTTGAGACACCATAAAGGGGCCTGATATTCAGACAGTAAGACTTTCTTAAAAACAAATGTTTTAAGACATCTCAAACCAAGTAACCAAAAACAGGCACTCAAAATCACTTTTAAAAATTTAAACCTAGCTGTCTATCTCTTCTACTGCAGGATATGAATGACTCATATGGATTCTGCAGCAGGGAAATTTGGGTCCTGGGTGGGATGTCAGATATGGCTGTAAGATCTTGTATCTCTGCTAAGTATACAAGACTGTTAGCAAAAGTCTATATGATGAACTCTGTCCATATACATATGTTTCTCAGCAGGCATTCAGATGTGAGAGTCTAGAACACAGAATTCAGGTGAAATATACAAGGTGCTAGACAGTTGGATAAAGACAAATATTCAGAGAAAATACAGACTCTTTCTCTACATATAGTTAATAAAGGGTGTTCAGATGAATGGGAGATACACAGATTTTTAGTGTAGGTTCTGGTGGAGTTTTATTTGGGGGGAGGCCCTGAGTTTTCCTTGTAAACTCTAATGTGGCTTAGGAGGCAGAACTCAAAGTGAGATCATTAAAAGCGAAATAAGTCCCAATAAAAGACTGTTTAAAGTCACTGTTTGTTTTCAGACCCAGTTGACTGCCACGAAGAACCATTTCGTGTTCAGTATGCCAAATCATATGGACATGCTTCATATCACAGCAACCTCACTTGTGGTTCAAGAGGCTGCTGGGCCTTTGAAACACAGGTCTTAAATTATGTAGTGTAAAAACAGGTGTAATTAGAATCATAAGTGCTACACTTTAGAGAAGTCTTCTATTGTTCAGGTCAGCTTCTTCATAAACTTTTTTTTACAATAATCTTCACTTTTGTATCTCATGAATATCCATTTTTATTAGTATTATTATTGTTCTTAGTAATATAAGTGGTTTATTTGTCTCTGTTCTCCCCCTTCGCATCCTGGCTGAATGGGTTCCTGCTTTAAAGTCAGCACTTCATGGCTTTTGACTCCCATTCCTTACTACAGATGCCTCTTGTTAGAACACAAGCCCATTATGCCACATACAAGGCTTGATTTTCAAGAACAGTGCTAAATTAATTAATGATGGCAAACCTCAGAAGGTTTGGATAAGTCCCCAATGTTTGGATACTAATGTGGACCCCTCTGTTCTGAAAACCAGTGTGGAAATCTCACAGGAGTGGGCCATTTTGTGAGCTTTTTATTACTGCTTGGTTTGGATGGAAATACCATGATGAGTATAGCTTTCTCATGATATTTTGATTTTTCTGCCCTCCTCTGAAAACAGGTGATGTAGAAGAGTGTGAAAGTTGACTGAACTATTCTGTGAATCTCAGAAAATGTTTGTAGTGTCAAGCACTTAAGATAGTTTAAGCATCCAAATGTTTAGATGCTTATCCACACCAGACTTGTGAACCTTATAAGGTTCTTCCAACAATACTATATTTTACCCTTTACTTTAGTAGGTGATTATAGAAGCACAAACATTTTAGCTTGAAAGTGAGATTTTTAAAAAAAAAATAATTTTACTTTCTTGGTTATCATTAAAACAAAATAGATTATTGTCCCTTAAAAGCTAAATTGATGATAGTTTGCATTGGGAGTCATTGTATTTTCTGCAGGCTCTTGCAAACCGTAAAACTAGATGGGTATTTTTAAAAAGGAATTGCATTTCATTATACAGTGTTCTTAGGTGAATTTTCATGTTTAAAAAGCCAGAATACAAGAGAGTGCTGTATTAGTGTATTATTCTCACAACAAACAAGCACTGTTCTGTTGCTACCTGCTTGGCCATTGTTCCTGATTGTGTATGCTTTGCAGTGGTATTTGGATGGTTTCCTGCTCTCTGCCAGCACAAAAAAGGCATTTCTGTTACAATGGCCCCTAACCACACAATGACGGCATTAAGGATTTATTTGGAGGTTTCATTATTTTCTCCTCTTTTGTTCCTTCCAGGATGTCTTCCAAGCGACCAGCCTCTCCGTATGGGGAAGCAGATGGAGAGGTAGCCATGGTGACAAGCCGACAGAAAGTGGAAGAAGAGGAGAGTGACGGGCTCCCAGCCTTTCACCTTCCCTTGCATGTGAGTTTTCCCAACAAGCCTCACTCTGAGGAATTTCAGCCAGTTTCTCTGCTGACGCAAGAGAGTTGTGGCCATAGGACTCCCACTTCGCAGCACAACACAATGGTAGGTTGGCTCATGGTCTATTGTGCTTACATCCATTCTTTGATTTATGCGTCTACAATAGCGTGGCATCCAGAATTGCCCTTTATGCCATTTACAGTTCCTAGTAGCACGTACAGAACATATTACAATAATGTGAAACTTTTGACCTAACTGGACTGTCTTCCACCCCCACTGCCAGTGCTAAATCATTCTTTTAAGGATCAAACTCCACTTTCCCTCACCTCAGTTTGTCCAGATATGTTAGTGGAGAGGACATTAAATTCTGCTGTTAATTACAGAAATCCAAAGTGAATCTGTTCATTTACTAGTTGATACTCTGGATTTAGAGCACCATTAATGGAACAATATTTGGCCTATCATGTGCAATATAACTTATACATTGAGGTCTATGCAATATCTTGGCACAAGTGGGTGAATAAAGGCTAAAGCAGAATAAAGGAGACTTAAGTTTTGGTTTTGTTGCTTTTAAAAGTTGGATCTGCTGATGTCTTTTTTGCATACTGTGGTTAATTATATGAAAATTTACTCATTTTCTTAGTGCCAGCCTTTCACATCAGGAGACCTGGCTTCAAATGCTCACTTAGTTTATAAGTATGTTGACTTCTTTCTAACACCAGTACGTACACTTCTTAGACTCTGAGTCCATTGGAGGCCCAGGACTGCCCTTATTTTAAACCAAACAAAAAACCCACTCCCAAGTTCCACTTTGATACTGCAATCTCACTAATTGTAAGCTAAAGTGTCTGGGACCATTAGTTTAGAATATTGTACTACATTTTTAAAAAAAAACAGGTAGAAAATCAGGGGGTCATTTAAATCCAGGGCTGAGATGCACTGGCCAAATTCTATGCTGGGAAGATGTTTGCACAGCACTTGCCTGTGAAAATATGACTAACTTTGCTTTAGGCTATACCTACACTGACAGCAGCAAAGTAGCTGCTGTCAGATCGACTTATCTGGATCGACTGAGCGGTCAGTGAAGACCCGCTCAGTCAATCCAGAAGTCGACACTATTAATGCATGCCCACAAGTGGCATAACGCTGCATGGACAGGAACACGGTTCCCGTCGGTGCAGTGCAGTGAAGAAGGTGTGGAGAAGAGAAGCACAGAAGTTGACAGGAGTTACACAAGTTCTTTTCATACTTCGTGTAACTCCCGTTGACTGCCGCCGAGTCGCCGAGGTAAGTGTAGACCAAGCCTTAGTCCCCAGCTTTCAGAAGGGCTAAATTCACTCACAATTTTACTTTAAATAAAGATAACCTTTGTCCTGTATATATGAAGTCTATTTAAAAGACAAATGATAATATGTGTCAGTTTATTATCACAAAAGTCTGCAACAACTCCATAGTGCTATTTAAGCTATTGCAGCTCATCACAGAGATGCAAGAAGCTGTACATTAAAAAGCCTTAGGATTTGCCCCCGCCCACCCACTTCGAAAAAGCAAGTGTCTTCACTGGAACTGTTTTCCTATATGGGAAAAAAAAACTTGCTTGTCTCTTTCACTTTTCTCTTCCATTTAATTTTATATTGCTCTTTTACAACTTAAAATTGAAGAACAACCTTGTGGGGAAGATTGCTTCGGGGGTGCTGTTATACTTTAAGTTGTTTTCTTTTGATCCTCTACCACACATACTGTGCAGATGTTTTTCATTAATGTGTGATTAAAGTCAGTGGAGCATTGGGCTACACTGTTGTATGGGTTATGCTGTATTTTGTCCTGGTGTGAGAGCCCTAGTCTTTAAATTTTTTCTTTTGCATTATGGGTTGGGTTTTCTATCTTCTACAGCACCTAAACTCTGGATAGGTGCTTTCTCAAATGTAAAGATCTTTTCCTGCTACCATTCAATTCAGAGGCAAACCTCCCACTGACTTCAATAGTAGAGGACCAAGCCCTAAAGGAATAAAATATACCTTGTCTCAAGGAAGCCCAGTCTACTTGGACATTGCTGAAACCATAGTTTGACTGACTTTTATTCTTATTCATTCATAGATTTTTAAGGCTAGAACAATCCAGGATAGTCCTCTATTGTGACTTCCTGCAGGAGATTGGTTTTAATTGAACACCAAAACAATGTAATGTATCTTCTAATAATACTATATACTGCACATTTTAGACAGTTTTGTTGTATGGAATTTATTGATAGCATGTGTATCTGATGCACCTTCCTGTGTGTGCCCAAGGGGGTGAGGAGTTGATTTTCTTTTCCCCCTGACATACATGAAGGAAGTGCTAGTTCATATGAAATATGTGACGTCTTTGTAATCTGGCTTCTGAAATGAAGAGAATCTGGAAAAACAGCCTTCCACATAGGTAAGGGAGTGAAGTAATCAGTGCAAATAAGCAATTTACGTGTAAAGTAATCCTTTTTCCCTCCATCTCCCCCTCCCGCCATTAATATCCTGGAGAGAAAAAGCATGAGCACAGAGCTCTGACAACTTGTGTAGGTGACTTTAACTTGTGTGATCAGCACTTACTGGATCCATCCCCATGGAGCCTACTCACCTTGGCAGCATTGCAAGGTCATTTTTCAACTGCTTGAACTGTTCCTATATGATTTGGTGCTGTCTCTGAGAACTAAATCCACATGCACACACATTTGCAATGTAGTCCAACTCTGTTTTATTAGGAGAGCTCTAGCAGCCTCACGCTCCTTAACAGCTTATGGACTACCCTGACTGATTCTGCTAGTAATCTTGGCATTCTCGTTTTACAGCTGTGTGATGGCCTTCACAGGATACACCTTTCCAGGGATCTCCAGTATATTCTAAGTAGGCTTGAAAGGATTCAGTTTTTATTGGTAAATGTCAATTTCATCATAGGATAGGCAAAGTAAGAGAAGTGCTGCTTAAGAACTTATTGGAGTTTATTTTAAGGATATTTACTTGGTATATTTTGACATGTGATGTTAACAATTTGTGTTTTAACAGTTCTAAAGCTTTAAATGTCTGCTGTCACTAAACAATTGTCTAAGCCCCCTGTAATCTGGTGCAACTATGGAAAACTTAAATCAATAAATATCTAAACACAAATGCTTAAAAATAAACTATTATCTGTTGAAATTATGTTAAAAATCAAATTCTGCCAGGCCTAATTAGAAGGCACAACCAGACCAACATTGGGCAGGCATCTAACCAGTCTTAAACCCAGGTCAGAGGCATTCCCACCTCATTGCACTCCTCTTGAACAAAGGGATACTGTCTGCTTTGTCTCTCATCTGGTGCCTCCTGGGACATACAGACATTCATGGACTGGCTCTGGAGAAAATAGGTTTTTCAGTATCAAAAGGTCCCCAGGTCTTTTACACATGATGTACAGCCTACTTGCAGCTTTAGGGACAGAACCAGAAGCAGTTAAGCCACAGCTGAGCCATCCAGAAAAGGCATGAAATTGTCCAGGGTCGCATCATCAGCCACTGATGTTCATTGCAATGCTCCTTTCCACATCTCCTTATACCCCACTTTCCAACACCTGGTTATGGAAGAAGGTAGCAAAGAAACTCAAACATGGAGAACCACGTAGGGGTAAAGAGCCTCTTGCCCTGACTCATCCTTCCACTCATCACTTGCTGTTGCATCTTTAGCAGGGGTTTAATTTTTCCCTTTGTATGATAGGTCAGTCTCACCTTGGCTTCCCTTTACAATTCCCACCAGCTTGGAGGGGGAGGCAGAGGAGTAGGAGGGGGAATAAAGGGAGGTACAGAAACTCGAGGGGAGGAAAGGGAGGATGGGCAGCCAGCTCCATGCTGGGAAGGACAGTCCTGGTGTGGGGGGGAGGGTCTGACCTTCTTCCAGGCCCGTTCCAGCCTCCCCTGGACCTATTCCCTGCTCCTCAGCCTAATCCCAGTGCCCCTGGCAGCCATTTCAGTCCCTCTGAGTCTCTCTCTCACCTCTGCTCCCAACCCTGGCATGTGCGAGTTTATGTGAGGGCAGAGCCCATAGAATACTTCTATTCCAAAGGTGGTAGGCCCCCCACTTGCCCTGATCCACTGCCCCATAGATGAAATATCCTAAGACCTATGAGATCATGATTCATCCCACAGAAAGAACCTACCTGATCTCAGATTTTCCTAGGATTTGCACTCCTGAACAAGAGCAAACCCTGTTACTCTAGCCTGGGTCTAGAAACTCCTGTCTCTGAGCTACAGAACAGAGACATAGGTCCAAAGGACAGGAAGGTCGACCATTGGAGAAGGGGAGCTCCACCAAATCTTCAGAGGAGTTGAAGAGCGTCGTATCTTCTTTAGGAATTGAATAGTACATATAAATGGCAGGGACATAAACCAAAAAATGACTTTTCTGAGAAGGAGGCAAAACTATCCCAAATTTCCTCTGAATTGAGGAAGAAACCAGCCATCTTCTTCTCCATCTGCTGGACATCTTTATTCAAGACAGATTAAGATGATCCCAGGGAAAATGACAAATGTCCTGCCCAATTACAAGAACTGTAGTCAAAAGCTGTGAGGGTGGATGCTTAGGGAAACAACAAGAAAAAAATAATTCTAACTAGGAAAAGTCTGGTCCATGCTTCTGGAAAAGGGCAAACTGTCAGAATCCGAGGCAGAGGCTCAAGAAAAGCAAGTACAAGACCAACTCTTTGCCCTAGACCATATAGAGACCCGCCTTAGAAAGTTAATAGCCAGCTCAGAGCTAGCCTCAGTTGAAATGCACTTGCAGGGTTAAACTGTGCATTTCTATCTCTTTTGTAGCACTTTCAAAGATGCAGAATACTAATATAACTGGTAGCATTTGGCCATTCTCTGACAAGCGTTCTGGGATTTTTGGTTTAGTTACGATTGATCTGCCTCATGTTGGTATGTGCATATATGCAAAGTGCCCTTGTGTCATTTTCCAAAAGTAGTAATGGGCACCAGCAGTAACCACAGTAGTCTGCTAGACATAAGTGGCAGGATTAAGAGACTAGTAGATGATGAGCTATGCTGTGGACACTTTGTCAATCATTCACCATAAGGGTTGAGACTATTTCTTGATAGTGGAATATCATTCAAAGAGTAGATGAGATATAAAATCAGAGTTCTGATCACTTGACATTACAAGATCCTTTGGCAAGCTCAGGGGTGTTTGTGCCATTGTCTTTGTCATATTCCACTTTGGGTAACTACATTTGCCAGTCTACATTGCCTCTGCAGTTTCATTTGGATCCAGTATTCACCTTTGGTTTTAGACTTCAATTGGCCTGACATGTTGCTGTACATTGTTAAATGCCTTCAGTGTTTGACCCTAGAAGTGACTGTGTTCAGCGAGTGAAGTGATTCCTGCATAACTTGGGAAGTATTTTGAAAACCTTGGATGATATTAAGAATAATAATAATAATAAAAAGCTTAGCCTGCACGTTGTTTTGTGCTATTCCTCCATTTGATTCACCGATCATGTGTTTGAATTTTGCCTTTGTGCATACATCGTGACCTACACTTTGCCAATAGATCAATGGCTATACACACATTTCTTGAATGTCTTTGGGCCAAAATGATGTGCAGCCAGAGCACTTGAGCTGTTGCTCAGATGTTGTGGGGAGGATGGAAAGTTGTATGTGCATAGCATTTTAAAATGTCAAAATAGGACCCTAATTATACTGTGGTAAATAGTGTGGGGGGGGAAGGTGGGGTTAAAGAACTTTTAGAGAAATTTAAATTTCCATTGTACCTTTGCAAGCTTAGGATAAGTTATTGTGATGGTACAATGCATGGTGTTGTGAACACCAGTGCAGTTATTGTCCCAGCTCTAATAATGGGAATTTCATTGTTTGGGGAGAGCAGTCTCCTACACTCTAGACAAAAGTGTAATTACTTTTGAACGATGTGGAATGTGCTCAATTTAATAGCATGGAGAATAGATTCACAAAGATTCAGATAAAGCCAGCGTAAAAACCATAGGTGCAATGTGGCAGTATGAAATTGTTAGGCAGCATTATTACACACACGTGTGCACACTCCTACTTGCACAGCTTAAGGTATAAACTGTTGTTTCTGTAAGAACTGAACAAGGTTATGTGAAAAAGGCCAGTTCAATTAAAACAAAGCAAAAATGGTGATAAGGTTGCATCTTTCTGTGGGGTATTTTGGGGTTGTTGTTTTTTTTTCTTTTTTGCTTTGTTTTTCTTTTCTCCTTCCTCTTTTTATGAGAAATTCATATTTATTATATGATGAAAATACATGGTTCCAAACATTGCATTATAAATGTCATCACAAAGAAACACATGAAAGCTGTTTCCATAGATATAATTCTAGGTTTGTATCTTAGTTTGATCTTTTCAGTCTTTACATTTGCATTGTTTCAGAAAACACACCCCCAGGAATACCTTTCAGGAATGGGGACATGCGAAGAAGAAGCAGATAAGACTCATCAAGTAGCTCATGAAGTCATGCAGAACAGTCCTCATCCCAGACAATTCTATTTAATCCAGCGATTCCAGTGTTGAGGGGTTGGGGAAAGCTTTGGTGCACCTGGTATGTGCAGCACACAAAGTATCACCACTGTATTTAAGTTCCTAGCTCCTGTCTGTCCTCTTTGTTATAAGCTACATTCCACTGTTTCTCTTCATTTCTGCCCCATTTATTTCTATATGTACTGTCTATTCACACTTATATAGTGCTTTATAAACACTAGTGAATTAATTAGCAGAGCACCTCTATGAGGAGGAAAGTAAACCAGATGCAATATCTCACTTTTTCAGATCAGGAAACTAAGACAGCAATTAAGGCCAGAGAGGGATTCAGAGATGCAATGTTATCACATAGGAGTAAGGTGACCAGATGTCCCGATTTTATAGGGATAGTTCCAGTATTCAGGGCTTTTCCTTATATTGGCACCTATCACCCCTTCCCCTGTCATGATTTTTCACACTTGCTATCTGGTCACCCTACATATGAGTCCCTTGCTTTCAGCCTTGTGCTTTATCCACCAGGCCCTATTGCTTCTTTCTTTATTGAGGCTCTTTTCTATGGACAGTGGCCATATAAATTTTCTAGCAGTTGTACTGCGCTAGCAAAAATAATTTGCTGAGAGGTGGTCGGGTTGAAGTCTAGGGTGGCCCATCGGTGGCAGCCTGTGCAAGAAGCAGCTCCTCCTCAGCACCTGTGAATTGGCCTGGGGTCCCGTCTCCAAAGCAAGGGGGACCTATGGCTATGGTTTGGTCAGACTCTAAAAGGCTCTCTGGATCTCTACGGGACAATAAATGACTCCTGATTATAGAGAGAAATCACAACAGAAAAAATTCCAACCATAACTTTCAATCAGAAGGACTCGAAATGTACTTAAAACAGTCAATATAAGCAGCTGAGGTCAACTTTGATATTTATGGTCGATCTGAAATTTGTCAGGAGGGGTGACTTCAGTTTTCATGGCCACAAAATCAGAGGCGTCTGTGTGATGTGGGGGCAGGGGGAAATGGCAGGTGGTTGTTAAGGGAGCATCTTAGTGTGAAGCGCTTGCTTTTTAATAGAGCCATTTGAAATCAGTTAAGCAGAAAATAATCACCTGAAAAGTAAACACCTTTGTTTTAGAGAAGCATTGGGAACCCATATGTATCCATTGTTTGCAACTGTGTAGGCACACCTAACGGTCAATTCAGTGACTTAATACTAGAAAAAGCTTTCATTTAAACTTCTCACATATATACTAGCAGACACCTGATTCATTTAGCTAGCTGATAAGTTATACAGAAGCGAAGTCGGTACAAACTTGCAACTTGATGTCCTTAGGAACAGTTGAGCCACCATCTGTGAAACCGATCTGTCCCTTTCCTGAATGGTGAAAGCAAATGGAGAATAATTAGGCACACTGCTAACTGTAATTATCAACACCATCAGAGAAATAAACCTTCCAACCACCCTGAAAAAAAAGCAGTGGTCCTCCCAGTTGTCAAAAGCCCAAAGCTAGAGGCAGAAAACATCTCAAATTAATGTCCTAGGTCTAACTTTCTATCCCTTGGCAAACTCATTGAGACAGTGTGGGCATCAAAGCTCCAGCAATACGGGACATCTGGCAGTAACCTAGAAGCTTCAGACTAGGACATGAAGAAAGAATGTGTGGCAGTAAAAGATAATCTTTTCATGGCAATGGAGAAGGAGCTGTGCCTCAGCAACCATAAGGTGTTGCTGACCTATGTGTATGATGCAGCTGAAGTAGATAGTGCAGCACTATAATAACTCGAATCACTCCTGTCCTCCAGGACCCAGAGAGTGGTTATGAACAGGCTCTTCTTACCCAGATCCATCACCTGTGTGGTCCTGAAAGGATCTGTTCTGTCCTTCCTTCTTTTCAACAGCTAGCTGAGTCCACGTAGAGAGACAGAGGCTTCAGTGCTAACACTACCCCTGGCACCCAGCTGTCTTATCTTATTTTCCACAGACACAGCCAATGCCATCTCATGGATGTCACCATGCTTAGAGGAGATCAGCATCTAGGTGAAGACTAGGTGCCTCAAACTAAATCTGGAAAAGTCTGAGGATAATGCTTTTAAGAACTCTTCAGGAGCTCTGACATCCGCTGTCCCAGTTCATGTAAACCTTGGGGTCCTGTTTCACTAATCATTACGCCTAGACGACCAAGTAGCTCCCACTGTGAAAAATGTTGAAATTCACCTTTGACATGAACAAAAATTTTCCCAGATGATGAACTGTCCACAGTAATCCGTGCATTCATCACCTCCAGTCTAGATTACTGCAGCTCTAACTAGGCTTGAATGTGGAAGCAACACGTTGACTCCAATTGCTAGCATGAGGCGAAACTTTTTGCTGCATTAACCCCATTTCTGCTCAATCCTTTCTTTGAATACTTTACTTGATAGATTGTCTCAGTCAAGACCATTATTTAACAGTGACTATTCCTTTTAGGAATTTTCCTGCAGTCTAATCCAAATGTATTGGCTTTTTATTGCTAAGATGTTACTTCTCATCTTAATATTTATATCTATTGTGTGTACTCCTTTCTTTTCCAACCTTTCATCGTCTCCCCTGTTCCCCCTAATGGCTATATCTTGTTTTTCTCATCCTGTTCCCTTTAAGCACCTTTTCCCAGGTTCTACAAATTAGCCTTCCTTAGGCTCTGTCTACACTAGCTTTTTTCCCTAAATTTTCCTTCCTTTGCTAACACTTGCAGTGGTAATAGTGGTGAGAGTACTAATACAGATATGGCTTCAGGCAGCTGCTGGCACTTTAACCATCATGTCATCCAACCATGCTTTTTTTTTACTCTTTGAACTAACTACTCCCTTTTGTCTTGAGTGTATCAGTGAAATGTCAGCTTCCTCTCCATCATAATCTTAGATTAAATGGTTTATTCAATTTTATAGGGGTTTCATGGCAGATGAAAGGCCTCTGGCAAAACACAGACTCAAAATTTCAACATGTGCATGCCTAAGTGTGCATGTCTGACTTAGGCAGGTTAATTCTGAAGGCACGTGCATTACTTCCCAATGGGAAAAGATTACTGTACTGCAGTGTCATTGGAACAGCACTAAAAGTATTTTTAGTAAAGTGAAGGACAACACCAAACTTCCTCCATCAAGTAAGAAGGCTTATTCCAAATTTTGGATTGGGTGGCAAGCTTAGACCTTACCTAAACCTTTTAGCCTGTATCTGTTGTCCACCTTTATAATAAAGTGGTTAAGTGTGTTGTTTCTTATTACTGTTTAAATACAGTACATGTGAGCAGACGAGGCATCTCCTCTGTTATGTAAGCACAGCAACCTCAATGAATCTCGTGAAGTTAACATCACAAGATAAAGCAATTGGACATAACTGACTGGAGTTTGTGCCTAATTTAACCAAGGATGACTTTGCCACAGTACCATAAACAATGCTATCATTATCTGTGAAAGTGTTTACTTCAACATCCATTCTTTATGCTTTTAAAACTCAAGCCAGCCTCAGGGAAAGATGGCTCTAAAACAAAATTAACTGTTTGTAGGCCACAGGCTGAATAGGAGAAGCAACAAAAAATTATGCAGATTATTCTAAATAAATGCCAATAAAAGCTTTACATCACACCAGTACCATTATTTATATCATGCCTAAAGTGTATTAAGGTGCTACACAGGCAGAAACACTCCTTCTCCTGAAATGCTAAGGTCCTGATGCTGCAAAAAGATCTGCCTGCATGGACCCTTATGCTGGTATGG
Source organism: Mesoclemmys tuberculata (assembly GCA_007922155.1). Classification (NCBI taxonomy): domain Eukaryota; kingdom Metazoa; phylum Chordata; order Testudines; family Chelidae; genus Mesoclemmys; species Mesoclemmys tuberculata. The sequence continues at coordinate 105,893,678 of ML675616.1, forward strand.
GGACTTAATATGATTCATCATATAGTGACTCCTACAGAGCCCTTTGTAGGATTGGGGCTATGATTACATGAATTAATAAAGGATATTACAGAAAGGACAAAATCCTCTGACACTTCAGGACTGGATTACTTCAATGCACTCTACATGGTGATAAAAACTAACTCAAACCAGAAATGTAAGCTGTTGCAGAATATAATGGCCTTCCCATTAATCATTGCTTTACAGTGACAGCACAGAAAACCTGTGCTCCGTGGCTGCCTGTTGGGTTCCAGATTGAATTTAAGTAATTGTTTTTCACTATCAAGCCCTAGGTAACTTGGGACCTTCTTATTTGAGAGATGACCACTCTCCTGATTCTTGACTTCCACAGTTGCAATCATCAGAGATGTTCATTTCTGTTTAGAAGGTAAAAATGTTCTTTGCAGGGAGCTTTCATCTCAGAAACAAGCCCCTCATTTGCTGACCTTCATGCCAGGCTGTAAAGCACATCCATTTGTGTGGGCTGCAACAGAGGGTGAGGTTTGGTGAGGTTAGTAGGCATGAAGGTTTTATGTTTGGTGTGGGGTTAAGTTGTAGCTTTGGAGGTATAAACTGACATTGAATGTAAGTTTTTGTTTTTGTAATGTGTTTTGAGGGGTGCCAACTGCCTCTTTTTATTATTGTAGACATCCAAATACATAATCCTAGAATGTGAGTAATTTGGAAGAGAAAATGTCCTCCTTAGCCTTATTTTGACTAGCATCATGGTAGCTAACATTAACCAATGTGACATCAACCATGACCTCTCTTTCTAGTCAAGACAAGCCCTTGAGTGTTTGGAAGTTACTTAGCACATCATGAATTCTACTGTAAATAAACATGATCATTTTTAAAAGCTTCTCTCTATCATACTGGAAATATCAAGAGTTCTGCATCTCAGAGCTAAAAATTCTCAACTCGTCTGAGTTCCTAAGTGTTTCAGTTGGACTTGTTGCCTATTAGATAAGGTTTCATATATACGGAGTTTGTGGTACATTCCTTCCTTTTTTAGATACAGTGTCTGTGATTTCCCTCTTTCCCACATCTTTCATTCATTCTTCAACTATGAATTTATACTCAATTCATCATTCTGCCTTTGACAATTTTGCAAGTAGAATGCTGGTTTTTTATCACACTTTATAGTCTCTTTGTAAGAGAATGAAATTTTAATTTTATGAATTTTTAAATTATTAAAACAAAGTTACTAACCTGTATTCTCCAAGATTTTCAGGATTGTATATGTTGGTATGTAAAATTAAAAATGGAACCCTTTAAATACTGAAAAAATTCACGTTATTTGTCAATGATGTGCAACGTGCCTTGCTGTGTGGTCAGTTGATACTTTTTGGGGTAGAGACTATAGCTCCAATACTGCTGTTGATAGCTTGTGGTGAAGCCTCAGTGAATTCATTGGGGCATCATGTGGCTGTAGCAGTCTGACTTCACACTCTCTATGGTGGGTTCAGGACCCTATGTCTTTATCTGCTACGTGGAGCACCAAGAGCGGCTATAGTGCTGTATGCAAATGCTGTTTTATAACATTAATAAAAAGTAGCGGTTTTTCTAGTAGTCAATCGTAGTCTGTTTTCTAAAACTGGGAGCTAGGATTTAGGACTTTGTTCCTGGCTCAGTTGTTGATTTACTGTTAGCAAGTCACTTCACTTTTCAGGACCTCAGTTTACCTATCTGTAAAATGGTGGTAATACTCAGTGTTGTGAGCTTTAATTAATGTTCCCAAAGCAACTAGAAACTTGTGGAGATTCTTGGATAACAGGTGTTCTCTAGTAAGGGCAAAGTAGAACTGGACAAATACGCACGCAATTTCATGCAAATATTCCTTCAGATTTCATAGATGAATTCACTTGACTGTGTCCAGTTCATCTTGTATTTGCTCTCCATGAATATTCTAGCAAACTAGCTGCACTAGGTCTAGTGATATTCATGGAAAGAGAATTCTAACATTGGATATTCAGTGAAAGCAAATTTTAAATATTTTACCTAGTTAACAACAGTTTACAGTTCGCATTGCAGATTTTACACTCAAATATGCATTTTGAAGTTCATATTGTTATTGGTTAACAGCATAAATAAGGGATCAGTAATAATGCCTCATGGCTTGTAGAGGTCACACTTTGAAAAGTTTTTCTGTTCCCGCTTTGAGATATTGGGCTGCTCCCAGTGGTCTTTCCCATTTTAAGTAAAGGGAAAGTCTCTCAAACCAGTAGAATCTGAGGCTGGGTCCACACTGACAGCGGCAAATTCGCCGTTGCCAGATCGATTGCTCTGGATCGACTGAGCTATCTATGTAGACTCGCTCAGTCGATCCAGCATCGACGCAGGAAAACCAACCCGGTAAGTGGCGTAGCGCTGTGTCGACGGGCATGCTGTACCCGTCAGCTCAGCGCAGTGTGGACGGCACATGGAGGAGACGCAGGGAAGTCGACGGGAGATACGCTAGTGATTTACGTCACTTGCATATCCCCTTTGACTGCCGCCGAATCCCGAAGGTAAGTGTAGACCGGGCCTGAGGCTGTTCATGTGCTTAGTTAGGCATGTGACTTGCTTAACAGAAGCCTTAGTGAATGTCAGGCTTTCTTTTAAAACTGCATCCGGTAATGACAATACGTTGTATGTATATCATGCTGACTTCAGAACTGATCTCATCTTACCAGTTGTCTTGCAGTATGTAACTGTGAAAATGCCATAGGTAGACAAATATATCTCAGTAGTGTATCAATGGTGATAACTTTCAGCCTTATGCCACAACTTGTCAGTGGTGCTCCACTTAATCCCAGTTTACTTTCTGATCTGCGTTTAATTCAGAGTGCTGTATGTGCTCACGTGTGTGTGCACAGCTTTGCATTTTGGCTCTGTACATTTTTACAGTAGCTCACCTTTTGGCACATTTTGCTGTAAATTGTATCATGCCTGCAGGGAAGCAACACAAATAAGATGTGAACTAGAGAAGAGACATATACTCTTAAACTATACATGCTCTAGAAATGCAGAATGGCACAGGAGAGTTGCAACATATTGCAATATAAGTCAACTCACCTGACCGAAAAGCCTAATTTTAATTCTTAGCTAGTCACGCTTCTGGAAAAGTGGGTAATTTTCTTATCTATTTTATTTTAAATATCTGTTACTATATTTTATTTGAGTTTATTGCTTCTTGATAACCGCCACATGCTCTCTGTTCTTTTGATTTCATTCTAACTACACTGTTCAGTGTTCTCTTATGCCCTCTTCAGTGATTCTATAATTATATTTATTTTACATAGATAGAAACATCAGGGATTTTCCCCCTTTTTACATATGGTGTTTTTTGCCTCATGCAGAGAAAACTACACAGCAGACAGGGTTTTAAAAAAAAACCTTCCAAATTCTATTCAGCTTTAAACTCTTACGTTTATAACCCTGAATATCTCTAAAATGTCTTTACCTAAAACACTTTATGGTTTTATTACCAGGTTTATGCCAGTAATAATATTCACATCAGCTTTCTTAGGGATAATCTTTAAACAGAAACTAGCAAGAAAGGCTTTGAAAACTAGCATTCCCAGGAACGCAAATCTCGGAACATGAAACATCGGTTTAATCGCCCCCTCTGACAACTTAACACGACAGATTGAAAAATACAAGCCGATATGGAAGTGGGATCAATGGATTATCAAAGTCCTAAACATCTTCTCTGGGGGGGAGGGGGCTTTTGGGTCCATTGGCATGCGTAAGACATTAAGTTTGCATAGCTTACCGCAGATCCGATGCTGTCTGACTGGCAGTGAAGTTGAGAGGGGGAGAGAGAGAGAGATTTACATGAGAGAACTCAGGGGGCTTTGTCACGGCAATTGTATAAAGTGATATACAGTGCAAATCGACTCGAGCATGTCCCTGGGTAGCAAGCGGTTTACAGCCTCTTCGAGCAGAGATTACTGCTTTATCTTGTCATACTAAATTAACGTGGCAGCACACTGTTAAACAGTGGTGACCTCTTCATCTGTGGAAATTGCTGCCTAGAGGAGAGATGGTATTTAAGACTCTCTCTCTCTCTCTCTCTCTCTCTCTCTCTCTCTCTCTCTCTCTATTCCCCCCATTTCTCCCCACCCCTACAGGGCCCTGAGGCACATTTGGGTTTAAGATGTAGGATAAAAGGAAAGAAAGAGAGAGAGAGTGAGAGAGAGAGAAGGGGTAAAAAAAAAGGCTTTTAACATCCAGGTGACAGCAGCTAGGTGTTAATTGGGCCTTTGTTGTTTGATTAATAGCCACTTTTGTGTAGAATATTAAACTGTTGTTTGGACAACTTTCTAAAAATGACATGTCCTCTCAGTTAACTGGTATTAAGCAATATTCTCTGGTCCGTTCATTTTAATGCCTTATTGTTCATGTATTTGTTCCTAAACTTACCTTTTTTTACGCTTGAGAATGTCTTACGTTTCCATCACCACCTCAACTGCTCTCAGCAGCAGAGCTGTAATGACTTTCAGAGGTTGAGGGTCTGGTCCATTGTTTTTATTGAAGGGTGAGGAGATGAGGATTATTTTGAAGCTCCTTTGGGCTACTGTATTAGGCTATTTTATGTGAGAAACAAAACATGTTTAGAACAAAACATTTCTCTGAGGAAAGAGTGTGGAGAGCAGGGGAATATCTATTCCATTGGTCTGCTGTTGTGCTAGAGGAAAATAGGGGAGAAGGGGAACTTCCCATCTTCCTGTCTTCTTCAATGAATTGTCATGATGAGGGAGGGAGTGTCAGCTAGTGTTCAGACCAGGTTTTCTGGTTCTCTTCCTCACTTGTTACTTGCTGTTCATTGGCTCCATTATGAGACTGATGCAAAGCCCACTGAAGTCAATAGAAAGACTGCTCTTGTCTTTAATAAACTTCGTATCAGGGCCTAGGTGGCCTTGGACACATTACAGAGATTCAGTGTTGAAAAGGGCATTGAGATTCTCAGATTATAGGTGTTTTACAAGTGCAAAGTATTAATTTTTATTATACTTTATTATGAGTTTAGGATGCTTAGGTCAGGCTGGCTTGGGTTGCATTAGGGACAGTCACATGCTGAAAATCATGGCTTTATGGCTGCATTTCCTATTGGATGAGACTGCTAATTAGTGTGCAACAGGTTTTGTGGCTCCATTGCCAAGTTCACTAGTTGGAAAGAAAAAGTCCCTTTATTTTTAAAACTTAACACTGAGTCTTGGAAGCCAGAGCTTCACTCTGTAGATCATATGAACATGGTCATATAATTGTAGAAATCTGAGATGGAAAATAATCTTAGGTCATCTAGTCTGGCTCACTTTTGGCCATGCACAATTGTTCCTTAATGCTGATTTTTTTTTGTGTGTGTGGAGCTGTCACCTTCACAGATTAATGCAAAACTGTTCATGATGTGCTGTATGTTTTCTTCGTAACACTTTTTTTGAGGCAGGGTTTTTCCTTGCTTCCATGAGATGCCAGTAAAGCTAGATTACAGGCAGAGTATTTGCCTTTTGAGATATGGCATATCTGCAAACATTGACGTTAGCACTGTTTTCTTTGGGTGAATTCTGAAGTCCATTCGGCTAGACTCGTATGCTGGGGAGATGGGAAAAACTGACTTCCTAATTTCTTTCTTTTAGAAATCAATACATTTTATATTTATGTACTGCTTAGAAAGCCTGCACAAGTGGATTATGAATTGATCAGCAGTGAGCAAAAATAAAAGTTAATGAACTTATTTCAATAGCAAGTTGCTCATTAGCAGGTAGGCTACTGATCTTTCCAGTTTTCCAGTTCAAAATCACATGGTCTTTCCATAGAATTGCAAGGAGTAGTTTCCCTCTTTTATAAATAAATAAATAAATAAACATTAAAATATGAAGAGATGGCCAAGTTTTAAATGCTTCATCACTACTTCAACATATATATTTACAATATATGTTTGATAATGGGCTGTGGAGGCTTCAAATCTATTTGTCTCCATTACTGTAGTATCTGAGTGATTTGTGCTGCCTTAAAGTATTGCCATATAATAGTTGTTTAATGGCTCTTATGGAAAAAATTGGTTATTTTAATTTAGTTCCAGTAGGAAATGTCTGCACATACCCAAGAACTAGCTCAATGGCCACTAATTGGTACCTTTACTGGAAGACCAGCCAGAGACAGAGTAAATTTGAGAACTGAAATCCTCTCATCCCTGGAAGCGCTGTACTCCATGTCAGGGCTGAGACAAGGTTGAGTGTGAGGAATTCTGGGACAGGTTACCCTTCGGCTGTCCAGTTCTGTGGATAAATAGAGGACTTCAGTCACTAAAGCTGTCAAGTACAGTATTCTTTTTTGCTTTTTGAGAGAGATTAAAAAAATTAGAAAAACATTATTTTAATTGCCAAAGCTTTGGCAAAAAATTCCAGATGGCTTTTGAATTTTTGAAAGCTAACCAAAGTCGCTCTTTTAAAATAAAAAAAGGGATTGAGAGGGAGGGAAGAAATACATTTTTTTTAAATGCCTCCTACAGTGATGAGAAATATACCATTTGAAATCAAGCAGGGAGAAAAAAGATATTTTTTGAAAGAGCTGTCTGAGTTCCACAAAGCGCTGTACAAAAGAAGGGACTTTTGAAACATTTCGGAAAATAAAAATAATGCAGATTTCCCAAATCTCAGAAATAAATTTCTAACTGCCTGATTTGGTTTTTAATGAGTTGGTTGAATCGGATTCTTTTTTTCTTTTAAGTAAATCTATAAAGCTTTGATGAATCTGGCCCATTGCTTAGCACTTATCTCATGAGTAAAGCTTGAGAGGTTTGGCTTGAAACTTACCAAATCACCTCTTTGGAAAATGGCCCAAGCCTATTGATTTTTTTTTTTAAACAAAACAAAGCAAAACATAACCAAGAAATTCTGAGCCAGCTTATTGAATGAATCCCTTACAGATCTATACAGCCCTTACTGAATGAATCCATCCCTTTTTATATAGGAGTCTTGTATATATAGGTCTCCACCACATTTTTCTTACAGTTTTCTACTATTGCACAGCTCAGTGGTGGGTGCATTAGGTTGCTGACAGCCACACACATTTTAACTGCGTTGTTATCTAGATCTGGTCTGACTAGAGCTAAATGGCATGGTGCTACAATGCCAGTCACCTATGTATACTAGTACTATCAATGTGGATACCAGTAGTGGTAGTGTAATAGTAGGAAATTTTAACAAAAACTTCAAGAGGGGAGACAGCCTTATAGCTGGGTGAGAGGGGAGCAGTGTGTAGCAGCACATGTCTACGCTAGGAGCACTTTGCAGAGGTAGCTATACAGTGTTGTTATACCAGCAAAGCACTTCTAGTATGGATGCATCTTATACTGGCAAAACTGTGATTTTGCTGGGTATAGCTTATTCCTGCCTACCCAAGCAAAATACGCTTAAAAAGTAAAAGCGCAGTTGTGCCAATATAATTCCATCTACAATAGGGGCTTTTGCCAGCACAGCTCTGTCAGTCAGGGATCACACCTCTTCACACCCCTGACTGACAGCTAACTGTGCTGGCAAAAATTTGTAGTGTAGCGCCGGCCTTAGTAAAATCTGTAAGTCACAGTATGGTTGTACAATGGCAGTGAGCCTTAACGGGTCAAAGAAAAGACCATAAAATGTTACTTTCTTACGCAACAAACTTACTCCCTCTAGCTCTACAGGGCAGGAACCTACTAGAAATCTGTACTGTTGCTAGCACAATGGTGTCCCAATCCTGTTTGGAGCCTCTGGAGTTACTGTAATATAAATGATAATGTAATCTAGTCTTCACTAGGAATTTTATCCATTGCTGATGATGGGTGTCAGTAACAGGTGCAGCTGAAATGGTGCTGAAAAAGGGTTTAATTACAGGTGTAGATAGGGGCAAGAAAGCGCTGAAATGGTGCTGAACATAATTTGGTCCTGTCTGCATGTATGGTTAAACATTTTAGGAACTGGTTCCAGCGCAACCATTGTCAGCAATGGTAAATTTTTCAGAGGAAGAAAGGCTTGTGTATTGTCTTTTGCTTACTTCACTGGTAAAAATGTGTTTTTACTCCTGTTAGCATGACAGAGCTCTGACTGCCTATCTCTGGAACAATAAGCTAGATTCTGTTCTGCCTTGTGGATCAAAAGAATTGTCAGTCAAGTCTGACTTCAGGATCTTTTTGAATGGCAATGATGTAAAAAGCAGAAGGAACACAGTTTGAGTCAGATCCCAGGGTAAGTTTTCAGAGCTAGTAATAAGGGGGTGAGAACATTTTTTTATGCTGAATAAATTTGATCTGGAAGTCATTAAGAGGGAATAAGTAATTGACCACATGATATCATTTTCACAGTCACCTTTCTGGCTATCATCACTGTTTAGAATTTAATCAAACTTCTAAATGGAATCATTTTCATATGTGAGAAACAATGTGAACACAAGATCTAAAACCGAAACGCCAGATTCTCCCACCCTTATTCACTTTGAGAAGTACCTTATTCTCAAGTAATCCAAATGAGAAGCCATTTATTATAGTCAGAATAGTGGTTTCCTATGTCTTATGGATTTTTAAAAAAAATATCCAAGTAGAGGTATATCAAGGAATTATCACATCAACCTGCTGCTTTATTGGTAGCCACTGAATTTGGCAATCATACAATTTGGTTTTTATACTGATTAGTAGTTTTCACACTTTTGTCATGCTTTAGGCCACTTAGTAAGAGAAGAGCCTCCCCTGGACCACTGTCCCTTTTGATGGTGTCAAGCCCTCCTTGTTCTCATGTCCATATGTTCCTTTCTTCTGAAATTTTCTCATGTTGTGAACTACTGAAAGGTTCATCATCCACAATGAACTGTCTGAAAACCACGGTTGTTTGTGCTCAAGGGACCTCAGTTAATTTTACAAAGCAGCGAATGAAGGCACTGGTTATACTGAGACTGAGGAGAGGCGTCGTGTGTTGCCCACAAGTACTTCTTCTGTGGCTCTGGTGTGGTAACTATAACTAAGGCATTTTCATCAGAGTTGCCATTTTGATATAGCATGTGTTATACAGTGAACCTTGTCACCTGTTTCCATGTACTCATCTGTGAAGGTTGGGGATGGATTCAGCCCAGAACAGAAATAAAGGAGTGTTTAATGCCGAAAGGGAGACAGGTGAGACCTAGAGTACGAGGGGCAAAAATTAAATGGATATGGATCAGCTCCTCAAGCAGCTGATGATCTGATCTGTTATTGGTAAGTTAGGGCATGTCTACACTTCAGTAAAACTCCCACAGCTGGGCCATGTCAGCTGATGAGGGCTCACAGGGCTTGGGCTGCAGAACTATAAAATTTCAGTGTAGAAGTTCGGGCTTGATCCCAGAGCCCAGACTCCAGCCTGAGCGCGAATGTCTGTGCTGCCATTTTATAGCCTCACTTCCCTAGCCTCCTGAGCCACAGTTAGCTGACATGGGTCAGCCATGGGTGTTTTATAGCAGTGTAGACATACCCTTAGAGACACAGTCCTTGACAGTTTAACCTTAAAATACTTAAAACCCTTGTACAGAAAATAACCAAACTTCTGGTGACTCACCAGCTACCTCTCTTCCATTCTCTAGCCCATTTCCTGAGGATCATCACTAAGCCACAAAGGTCCCTGAGCACAGGAAATGAGCACAATAAGAATCAAGATGGTTAAATGCTGCTGACAGATGTTGATGAACAGATCAACATCCTGTCTCAAAGGCGAAGTCAGACACAACTCAGCTCCATCAGGAGAGTACAGAAATCTGTTGGATTTGTGGAACAGGTAGATATAGACCAGAGTGGATGCTGATACAGAGTAAGAGAATTCTCTACTGAAATGATGGTCATGGTCACAACATGCCACAATAATGTGCTGAGCAGGTGAGGGAATCACATCAGAACAAAAGAGAAAGTAGAACACAAGGCTGGCCCTATCAGAGCACTTCTGAATAGAAGGTCTCTAACCTTCAGAGGAGTGAGGGTCTGCCCTAGCCTTCCTATGACAATACTAGGAGCAGATAATCTAGCTAGTTTTTAAGGAGCTTGATACATTTTGAAAGGGATTATGGGATGGGGATGCCTGCAATTGCAGTAGACTGGACTTGATGACCCAGGAGGTCCCTTCCAGTCTTAAAATGCTATGAATTTTCTGTGTATGACTCTTAATAAAGTGTTGTAGGATGTAAGGCCTTATATATATAGGATATAATTTATTACAAAAATAAACATTGAAACATTGAGTTTCAGAAAATAATTTACCTGGTAGCATTAACTAGCAGAAGGGTAGAGGAGGAAAAGAAGCAATACAAAAGAAGTCTGAGATTTTAATAAAAAGAGGTAGATGTAAGGGAGAGTCCTTTTAAAATGAGTTTTGTGGAATTGCTGTACTATAAAAGTGGCTGGAGAACTTGCCCCAGGGAGCAGTGTGTGAAGAGGGATAACTCTTCATCACCAAAAAGAAGAGTTTTTTAATAAGATGACTGCAATTGAAGATTTAGGAAAGTAAGAGCAGCTATTAACTGACAAAGAATCAGTTTGTTCTGTTACAGTTTTGTTGCTTCTTTCCAGAATGTATCCATTTTCTCTTGGGAATTCTTTGTATCTGTTTTCATAAATAATTGTACTTGTGAAGGTTAATGGAGTGTCAGTCCCTTATTTACTCTCAAGTCAAATGTGGTGCATGCTAGTCAGAACAGTGTAGCTCATGCTTCGTGACCTGTTGACCTCAACACTTACAGTGTGGTTATAGTCAGATAAATGACTATAAAAATGACATTATAAGGTCCCATATTTTCTTTCTTGCAATGGCTTTCCAGATCATATTTGTTCACATCAAAATGATACACACACACACACACACACACACACACTTATAATTGCCTATACTGCAAACTTAACCTGGGATTTGAAAATCAAGCTGTGTCTTTTTTGCATCATATCATTATAAGTAATAAAGATTTTGCAAATAGTACTTAACTGATTGTTCTGTTGGTGATATGTGTGGCAAAGTAGAGTGCAACTCCCTTTTTTATAGCTGCATTGATTTTGCAGTGCTAATGATGGTAAAAATAATTGCCAGTAAAGCTAGCAAATAGATATGATTCAGAAGACACATGGGGAGCAAATATGTTGAATAAGATGATGCTATTTTACATAGACCCTTTTCTGCCTATAATTTCACTTTAAATAGGAGTACACCCATTCCTGGAGGGCCATATAAATGTTTCCATGCTAAACTCATCCCAGTTTGTGCCAGTTGGGCTCTAAAATTATTGTAACCCTTGTGATCACAAACATGGATAGGAATTTCCAAGGGCTCTAGGTCCTACTTATTTTCTGCTTTTTTTCCCCCTCCCCCATATTTTCCAAGTAGTATTGTTGGATGATGGAAATACAGTGGCCATTTGCACTCGACCAATCTTCCATATAAAGAGAAAAATGCAATGCAAGCTGTGTTGTTGCTTGTTTTAAGAAATTTTCACTGCAAATTGTGGTGATATGTCACTGAGTTCATGTAGTACAAGTGCTGACATGGCTGATACTAGTTGATATTAGTGATGTTTTGCATAGTTCTGCAGGGAGGAAGTTCTTACTTATCATCCAAATGAAGTATATGATAAAACATGAATAGACTCCATAATATAGACTCACAGGGCAAGATTGAAAAACAAACCAATAAATAAATAGGTGCCTAAAGTCAGACCATTACTTAGGAACCTAAACCGGTGACCTAATTTTCAAAAGTGCTAACACCCAACATCTCCCATTGAAGTTCATTGGGGAACTACTGGATGATGAGATCTTTTAAAACTCTGCCCACTTCATTTGAAAATCTAAGACACTTCATTTAGTTGCCTAATCGTGAGCTGAGCTCTTGGAAATTTTGTTAATAATGCATTAACATTCAAGTTGATTTAAACAAAAATGCTTGCGACAACTTTCAAGGCTGTTGTTCTGTGTTTAGTCACAGAACTGATACAGCAACATCACCAAGGTTCTTCCTCTCTGTCCCACATCTGTCCCATGTCAGCCTGGTGGCACCACTTGTGTGTGAGAGTATGTGTAAGGATGTGAGAGCACTGCTCATTTTCCTAGACTGTTCAGTCCACAGTTTCTCTTTTGGGATAGTGGTGGGGATTTGGGCACCTGGAAACTGGACTAAAACAACCAGAGCTTTTCACGTGAGCTACCAACTAGTCATGTGATAGCAAATTTTTTATCTCTGTGAATCTAGGTTTAATTGAAACTTGCAACCTGCGGGCTCTATTATTTCATTAATCTAGTGTCTATCTAGATCTGTGTTGTTTATGGGATGTGAAGTTGATACAGTGGTGTTGACGTGAATGTTGCAAAATAAAATTATTTATTATTTGTATTCTGATAGTGCCTGTGAGCCGCAGTCACGTACCAAGATCCTGTTGTGCTAGGCATCGTACAAAAACAGAACAAAAAGACAGTTCCTGCCCCAAAGAGGTTACAGTCTAATTTCAAACCTCTTTTCCAAAATTCAGTGTTGTAATATAGGATCAAGCCCCACCCTTAACCTCTAGCATCTTACTTTGAAAATAAGTAATTATTCACACAAAGGCCCTACACCTGTGCTGAACTCAATGAAGGATCAAGGCCTGAAACCTCATATAAAATTTGGAGGGGAAAAAAGGGAAACAAATGTGCTTACAGTGCTATGTATATATCTACATAGCAGTTGGGAGATGTGATTCCCAATATCCTAGCTTGGATAGATGTACATGTGCTAGCTGTCCTTGAGATAGCACGTAAAAACAGCAGTGAGATTACAGAGATAAGGGTGTCCACTTGGGCTAGCCGCCTTGAGTTATGTGCCCAGGGGGTTGGGTAGGATTGCACTTAGGAGCTAGCCCGAGCCGCTGCCATGGCCACACTGCTTTTTTTTAGGCACTAGCTCGAGCAGAGCAGGTGCATGTACATTTACCCATGCTGGGAATTACACCTTCCAACTGGTGTGTAGAAGTACACTTTGGAGTGTCAACATGATTATTGCTGGTAATGGAATTCTGTGGGTTCCTTCACGTAAAATGACATGATGCTCAGAAGGAAGAAAAAAAGCAACGTTACACATCCATGAGCATATATGCTACATACTACATGATGCTAAAATGACATTACAGAACATTGGAGGAGAGAGAACAATCATATTATAACCATGAGTGATGTTAATAGCCACAGACAACATTCGCGATACTAATGTCATTCCTTGAATGGAAACAGTCAGAGTTCAGTTAGGTCTAATGCTGAAAATCTGGTGGTGTTGTAACAGAGTTTTCCTTCGTTGTATTCTAAAAGTTATTTATGAATGTCAAGTTAAGAAATGCTAAGGAATATTTAAATCCTGTAAATACAAAATAATACCCAAAGTACAGTAACTTAATGTGTATATCTAGGACATTCTTCTCTAACTGGTATATGTGTGACTCCTATTAATGTTATACATACACATGTGGGGAAGTCTGAACTACTTTCAAATGGACTGATCTTATGTTTCTGACAAAGGCTTTGGACAATGAAAATTAACCCAAACTTGTGGGCCTGGTTTCTGTTTATAATGCCATTTGCATGTGATTTTCACTGCTCCTTCAGATAATTGAATGTATTCAGACAATTTATTTTTAAAATGTGTTGTCTCCATGCATGGACACATTTTGGATTTTAAAAAAAATTATATATTAAAAAAATAAAATAGCCAAACTTTTACCCACTTCTGTTCCATGCATGCATGCAAACATACACAATAAATGTATGCATGTATCCATCAAAAAAGAGAGTAAAGAACTGACAAACTGAAAATCTTTTGTAAAAAAATAATTAAAGATAAAGTGTGACTCTTGTAACCAAATACCCTGTCTTTGTGTTCACCCCCTACCTGTGTTCGAGGTCTCTAGGTGCTCAATAGGAGCTTTTTAATTATTTTTCCCTGTTTGATGTTGCTAAGTATAATGAATGGATTGCAGCGGACTTTTTGTAGAAACCCTCTGTGTGTGTCAGCTCATTGCTGGTAGGCACAGGGATACCTGGCTAGATCACATCCTGAGACTCGCTCTTGATAAATTTAAGATAAGAAAAGGCAGATTGTTTAAAACGAACCTATAGCAATGCTTCCTCGTCACAAAATAGGCTAGCATTCTTTCCAGCCAAAGGGGATGAAATTGTGTGCCTTTGGGATTGGGCAATTGTATGGGTTTTTTCAACATCAAGGCAACATCACTCCATGACTGAGACCTACAGGGAATACTCAGAAATCTGTGATTCAAGAAGAAACTTGGGGAAGAGAAGCTAATTCCAACAAAAATTATTCATCCCCTTCCTATGCTAGATAGCTTGGTATGACTTTAGTAAAATAACTGTTTGCTACAGCTTTTGTTACTTGCATGAAATGCTAAAGTGGCAGAGAGTAATTTATAAGCAACATGTTTCAGTGACATAATCAGTTGCAATGACCTGAAAAGGCTTCTTATCTACAAAAATGAATTAGATTTGTTTGCTTCCAAACTAGCAAGGATAAGAAAGCATTTGTGGTGCTCACTGCAATTTTTGGAAGATGATGCGGGTGCAGAATTATCATCCCCATACAATTTTGGAACAATGTAATTCTTAATTAAGCATGCCATAGCATGCCTCTTTATATTCTTATCTCACTGCTCAGAGGTCCCTTGATAGATAGCACATATGCTACAGTATGTGACTTAAAGGTGTTGAGGAAGGATCAACTGGGTAAATAAAACCTGGTGAGGTGGACTGAGTCAGTTTTAAATCACAGTTTATTTGCTTGTATAGCTTGGTATCACTTGAACACAGGTTTATGCATCTAGGGCCAAACTAACTCCTGTGTGTTAGGCCTTCATACTTTTAAGTCCTTATACACTTAGAGGAATGAAGAGAGGAGTAAGCATTCAGGAGCTCTTTAATGTTAAATCTACTTTGCCATTGACTTATTGAGTGGCTTGGGCAAGTCATTTAACCTCTTTTCCTTGGTTGTTCCATCTGTAATACCTCTTAGGATTAATTTGTGAGGATTAATTAATGATTGTTGGTGTGCAGCACTTTGATGATACATGCTGTGCAAATGCTAAATTTTTTTTTCTCTCTTTTTTTTTAAACATTCTGAGAAGTACAGCATTATATGATCAAACACTGTCATAGCACCAAATATCATTGTCCTATCATATATATTTATTCTACCTTACTATCTATCTATGAATACATGCATTTATCCCATGTTCATTACGATAGTTTCTGAACATCTTATAACATTTTTCATTTGGTTTTATTGCTTCCAAATTGCAATCACAGAAGCTTTCACATACTGAATTTGGAAGAAGAATTTATGGTGTTTCTTTAGAATTGAGGAACAATACTTGATAAAATGAGAGTCCAGTAAGTAGAAAAATATATCAGAGGGACAGATAGGGGAGGGAGAAGAAATCCTGGAGAGAAAGTAGGTCTATTAATAAATGTGGAAAAGGATGAAAACAGTGATTCATGGAAAAAGGCTAAATTACTGTATTGTTCTTACAATCATTCTTTTACCAGAAATATATGATGAATAAGTAATAAGCAATTAGAGAATATGGGGGACCTTGATAAAAAGCAGGTAAGAAAACACTTCGAAAACGTAGATACATGAAAATCCATGAGTCCAGAGGCCTGGATAAGGTCAACTCAAGGTTTAAGTGAATGAGCTAAAAAATTTCTGAACCATAGGAAATTACATTTGAAAAGTCATGGATACGGTTCTCCTTATTCACACTTACTCCACATTATCCCATTGGAGTCAGTGGGATGTCTCGTGAAGGAAGATGTTATTCAGCTTGAATGAGGTAATCAGATTCTGGCCTGTATAGAACTTGGGAGCTTCCAGAAGATTCGTTTATTTTGGGGTTTTTTTTAATTTTTAAAAAGGGGTTCTAATCTTCCAAATGGGGGGTGGAAAATGAGGAATAGGGGAGTGACTCTGGGAATAGTCATCCAACTGTAATTCTTGATAAAACAATGGAACAAATATGTAAACAAACATTTAGAGGATAAAGGAACCCTGAACAATATGCAACATGGCTGAAACGTTCAAACCACTGCAGAGGATTTAGCCACACATCTTTCCCTTAATTTTAATGGCATTGTGTGTTGCTTGATAGAAGATATGTGGCTAAATCCCTGGCATTACTTTGAAAATTTCAACCCATGGGTTTATAAAGAGGAATTCATGCGAGAACAACTTGTTTTTTTTCAATAAGTGAATGAAGTGCAGTAAATAAATACATGTGCATGTAAAAGAAGCATTTAATAGAATGTTTCACAAACTTTCACTTGAAAATTCAAAGTGTCTTTGAAAACAGGTGGAAGAACTGAATGAAGGGTAATGTTAAGGCACTGAATGGTTGGTAGGTGTCTACTGTGGTGATGTATGACCTGGTTTTATTTAACGTCTTTAATAAACAAGTTGTGCTAAAAACATATTAATTAGATAAAAGGATCTTTCCCCTTGATACGCTGCCACAATTGAGGTCAGCAAAGGGGCTCATGCTGGAGCTCCCTCAACGTAAATGAGTGGATGCTGCTGTCAAAACATTCCCTGTTAGAGGTCTCCTATTTTGGAGCCTTTTTCCGCCTCACTTTGGTCTGCCAGGGGCCAGATTTGTTCATCTTCCAGGCATGTAGTAAAAGGCCATAATTTTTCTCTACCCTAAGGCTGTTGGGAAAGGAGTGGGCTGAGGTGAATATATTTATGGACACTCCTTCATTACATTTAATTTACAAGATGGGCACCCAGTACACTGGATGGGTGCCTATAGTTGCATTGTAGAAATTTGAAGAAACAGATTATTCTAGAAGTTTTAAGAAGGAAAATTAATTATAATACATTAATTAAAATTGTCAACTGAACACTAGTGAAGAGAGAGAAATAACCATAAAGGGAGGTTAAAACGCTGTGTATGTAGGAAATAATAAAATGTTTTCATCCTATAAAATTACAAGCTAATACAGTGGGAGAAAACTAATCCAAAATGCAGATAATCAATGGGAGAAAGGCACTTGGAAATGCTGGAAGAGATTTAGGTGTGATAGAGCAAATTAGATACGAGTTTGCAGTGTAGCATGGCAGCAAACAAGGAGGTAATTGTCCTTCTCTTCATAGCTCTGGTAAGATTACATCTAAAATATTGTGTTCAGTTCTGGGCAATTCAAAGATGTCAACAAATTAGAGGGATTTCAGATACAAGCAACAGAAAAGATTAAAGGGTTGCAGGAGCTGATTTGTGAGGAAAGATTGAATGAGCTAAATATGTATAGAAGAGCTAAATATGGCCCAGCAGCAACTAAGGGGGGTTATGCTAACTGTCTAAAAGGATGAGACAGTACAAACACCATGGAAGAAGAGTAATTGTTCAAAGTGATGAAAGGGAATATAAGTGGAGTAATGGGTTGAAATTAAGCAAAGAAAAGTTTAGACTGAATATTAGGAAATGTTTCCTAGCAATGAGGTCCTCTGATCTGTGAAATACTCACAAGAGCCCTGGGGTTTGAGACATTTTAACTAGCCTGAACACAATAGTTGAGAACACACTGGCGGACTGCACTGTGCCATTAAGGCACAGTCCTGCATTGCGGGAGGGGCAGAACCACACTGCCTCAAGGAGGAGTTTTGGAGGCATTTTATGTCTCAGGCTACATTTTATGTTATGAGCTAGGGGTGTGACTCCCCTGCTGTTGTACATGTACTCAAGCTAGGGTGAGTAGAGATAGCCGCGGTAGCATGGGTAGCAGCAGCAGAGGCATGGCTAAGCCATGCAGAGTATATGCCCACCAATTCCAGGCAAGATTGTACTCGGCGTGGCTCAGCTGTATCTCTGCTGCTGCCACCTCTGCTTCCACATCTACATGGCTATTTATGCTCATGTTAGTTCAATGAGAGCTAGCGCAAGTGTTTGTACACAAGCCGCAGACTAAAACCCCTAGCTCATACTGGAGACATAGTCAGAGAGGAAGAGCCTTTGTAAGGGAGCACAAACTGCTACAGCCCTTTGTAGGTGCAGCATACACCCTGACCCTTCATTCCCCCTCCTTTCAAACACTGAGCTCCCCTTAAGGAGTATGTTGGTAGCAGATCGCAAAATGGAGGCTGCAATTCTGGCCAGCCCATGCATGATATGGAAAAAGGAGTGGAGGTTGTTTTTTTTTTTATTCCATTGCCCCCCCACACACACCCACATAAAGGATTAGCTGGAATCTAGCCCTTAGGGAACGATCTTCCATTGGTCACTAGGCAATGGACTAGATGATCTCATAGCCTTTCCCCATCTGTGAGTGTTATTAATTCATAGTATGCTGAAAATATCAAAAGTAGAAAAACAGAGAACAGCCTGCCAGTCATTGCAAGCCTATGGCATCCCATAACAAGATTGTGAAAATGCATGGTTGTACATGATCAGTAAGTGATTTCGTATTTTAAAACTATGGTCATTTTATACCACGTTATTTCCAAACTAGCAGAAGGGTTTAATGCAAATTGAAGACTAAACCAAGCAGTTTTGATAAGTAGTCTTGTTTTTGTTTAGCAAGGTCTTAAGGGTGATCTTTAATCCCTCAGGGAAGAGATCATAAATGTCTTAAAGTGCTTTTTACAGGGTTTTATTTATTGTTTTTAACCATACAGACAACTAGCAAGAAGATAATGAGGCTGTCGTAGTACAAAATGTTCTTTGTTTTTGCAGGTTGTAGTTAACATATTAGCAATTCTCAAAATGCCAGTTTTGCTTATTAAGTGTTTTTGAGCGCAAATGGAAACCTACATTTCATTCTTGAGATCAGTGTTTTTGAAGAAAAGGAGAGCATTTTTGGGAAACAGAGAGAGATGTGTCTAACTACTTGTGGTATCAGTACCTAAACAGGATCTGTGTCACTGCAAGTCCCTTGCCAAATTTATGCAATACAGAACTGTCAGTGTGATTATTTTTATTATTCTTAATATCCTCATGCAAAAGAAGGATTTTCAGTTTCCTTCTTTATACAGAGAACATTTTATGATAGCCTCAATGAAAAACTGTGCAACAGTTTGGCTAAAAACAAGATAAAATTTAAATGACCCACAAAATTGGAGAATACTGTCAGATTTTCAAAAGTGGCTCTAAAATTCATCCACAAAATTTGCTCATGCACCCATCACCACTGCACGTACATAATTACACTCATAATCTTTGATTTTCAATACCCCTGATTATGGAAAGTTGGATATGCCCAAGCTATTAAATACTGGATCCGAGCTGTTTGTGTAGATAGTGGGGAGATCAATGAGAGGACAAGAAAGGTTTATATTAAGGCAGTGGTTATCAAACTATAACTCATCTATGGAAAGCTGGCTGGTCACATGATACTGGCTCCTCCTGCTTCCTTCCAGCTGACTCTATTGGACTTGACAATACAGGGAAGAGCTTGCTTGATTGTGTAACTAGAAATAAGGGGGAACGCAGCCTCCTACATGGACCATTGCTCTGGAAAATGGAAGGAAGATCAGAAAAGAGAGCTACCTCACAGACGGTTGCCACAGACAGGACTGGAGCCAGACATCCCCCAGTGGATGGAAACTGCCAACCAGAGAGGACTGGGGAGCTGGTGATGGAAAAGTAGCAGAGGAGAGAACTGGCAATATATCCAGGGGAGTTGAGTGAACAGAGGATTAGGTGGCTTGTCTGCATTCCATGAAATAAAAGAATCAAACACCTGGGCAGCATGTGCAGTGATTGACTAATGATCCTGTGACATTGGTCAGAGCCCAGCATAATAAAAGGAGTTGCCAAGCAAGTTATATACACACAGCTCAAGCTCTGCTGATACATCTCAATCTGCATTTGCAATGCAGTCCTAGGGTGCTTCTGTGCATAGATTCTTCTAGTCGTGCTGCATTAAGGAAGCCGAATGTGAAAATGCTGATTTGCACATCTGAACACAACTCTGGATATATCTTCAACGAGATCCCTGAACTTTCATTGTAGGATTTTCAAAAGAGCTCACTGTTGCCCTAACTTTGCACTCCTTGAAGTCAAAGGTAAATGGATTTCACAGGAAGCCCAGTTGGGCCAACACTGAGCACTTGTGAAAATCCCATCCTCAGTGCCTTAGAGAAGTCATATGAATTGTGCTGAAAATTGTCAGAGTTTATAAGTCTTCCATGGTGTCCTTTACAACTAGAACAATCTTCCTAACCCAGATCAGCAGGCTGCTAAATTCTCCTAATTCACATCCTTCACCAAACTGCACATCTTCCGCTAGACTCATCAGAGACTGCTTTGTTGCTGTCTCTATCATACGGTTGGCAACTTGCTTTGGGCTTATGTTATGCCTTCATAGATGTTGAGGTGTATAGGCAAGGACTATTGGCCAGATTTTCAAAGGTATTTAGGTGACTACAGATGTATATTGGTGCCTAGTGAGATTTTTTGAAATGCCCAAATATCTTAGACACCGGACTCCCTTTTATTAATATAAACAACACTTCTTTAGAGCCTTTCGTCCAGTAATCTCAAAGCCCTTTATGAATGATGTCATCCTCCAAAAAACATTGTATTTATTATTATTATCTTCATTTTTAATATGGGAAAACGAAAGCACAGGGAAGATAACTGACATGCTGGATATCATTGACCAGATTCCTTGCTTTCCAGTCCTGTGCTTTAATTATTAGACCATGTTTGTTGAGATTCATAGAAGTTACAGATGAAAAAGACCAGTTAGATCATCACATCCAAACTCCTTCCAGTGTAGTTTCTGGTCTTGTGGTAGAGATAATTAAATAGATATTACAACACTGGATTTCAGCCCAAAGGACAAGAAGCAGCAATGATTGCCAAAAAGGAATCCAATACCAAGTAATATATCAGTGCTTTAAATAAGGGACTAAATATAGCCATCTAAAAGTTGGATAATTTAGGACAGTTCCCAAAGATGTGTTCTTAGACTCCTAAATGCATTATATATTTAGCAGAATCAAAATAATTTTTTTTCTTAAATCAATTTAATTTCACTTGTGTGTGGTATAGTTTATATAATCAGTTAAAAGTTTCAACTCCTCATTTAGAAACATCTCTAACTAAAGAGAGTCTCTCTCCAAAGTGTCCAAAATGATGCAGTTAAAATTATTATCCTTCCTTCACTATGACCACATCACCCAACTCCTCAGATCCATTCACTGACTTCTTCTACATTTCTATATTAGATTTTGGCTCCTCTTCTTTACCTTTAGGCCTCCCTGATGCTGCAGTGAAACTCTATGGGTGGAGGGATCTGCTTTCATGGATCTGGTTACAGGACCGGAGCTTGCAGCTCTATTCTGTGCTACCCCTTCCAACGTCTCAGCAATTTTTTCCTCTTACACTGCTAGCTGGACCTTATGTTCTGAACAATCTTTACTTCATAATGGTGTTATCCATCTCTTCTTCCCCCCTTTTTTTTCCTCCATGTCTTTTTGCACAGTCATGTCTTTTTGCATACTCTTTTATCAAGTATCCTCTACCACCTTGTTCAGATCTCTTCAGAAACCACTCCTTCCATCACCGATTGAGAATTCTGCTTTAGAAAGAGAAAAATACTTATTTAAATGTAAGCTAGAAGTGAGGTAATTCTACATGTTTTTAAAGTTGTTGTTCACTAGGCTAGCCTTGTGAAATATCCATTTAATCTTCTGGAAGGTGCCGGAAGCACAGCCACCATCAGGCAGTTTTTAAACAATATCCTCAGCACAACACAAACAAAATAACACAAGACTCTTGGGCGGGGTGTGTGTGTGTGAGTGTGTGCGAGAGAGAGAGAGAGAGCTATCATGACTTAGTAGCACAATTCTCATTGAAAATCAATGGGACTTCTGCTTGGGTCAGTCTGGCTCCTTTGTATATCCCACTCACAATCTACGAAATAGCACCCAATACTGAACTGTCTGAATTTTAAGTTTTTCTACAGTAACAAAGCATCTGACAGATGTCCTGCATTTTAAAAAAATAAAGTTTGCTTTTTTTTTTTTTTACTTCTTTATGATGCATAAAATAGGCCTGGAAGATTTTTGTCCAGGAGAAAAGAATGTCCTGCTTTGTGGTTTTTGTTGGTCGGTTGCTTTTCAACATTAGAAATATCACAAATGTCAAGTTTGGTCTTTCTTGGTACTGTGATCTCTCATGTCTTAGTTGAAGAAATAAGGAAGTAACAGGGATTTGCCAAAGATGTCCTTTCTCCAAAATCTACATTAGGCATTGAAATTAAATAGGTGTTAACAAAACGCAAACAATTCTAAGCAGCATGACTAAAAATCCCTTGCCTTCATAATGGCTTTGTTTTCAGTCTCTTGACCTTACAGACGTAACTTCACTAGTTTTCCAATGACTGTAGAGTATTCCAGGATAGACTGGGCAAAATATCTAATGCAAAAGACATAGGAAAAAAACCCTTTTTTCTTGTCGTCTTTACACATTATAAAGGAGCAAAAAATGGGCAGAAGTCAAGCTTATTCCAGGTATTTTTGGTTGCAGCCCCAGAAGTCTGCTTCCTATTATCATTTTAATACTGCAGATACAGCATCCCAGAACAACAGGTGACAGTTTCAGCTTAGCTCTGAATTTCTGTTTGATTTGGTTATTGGTCAGTTTAAGCCACAACTTTAACTTTAATGTTACGGAAACACAGTTTTCTGTCTTTCTTAGTTTAATTTTGGATTAGGAGCTGGCATTTTGCATCCAGAGGATGAGAAGCAGAAGCTGAAACATATTTAGAACACTAAAAGATACTACAGAAATCTCACTGAGTAATGTGCAACTTGTTCCTTCTGAATAAATATTTTAGCTTCCCTTTCTAAAACTGGAAGAGGGTCTTACTCAGGCTGTGGAAATGGAAGCAGACATTTTAAAGATATAAATCAAGTTCTTTTAACAGCAAAATATTTGTACTCTTTATGAGAGCAAGGGTAACATTGAGTAATCTTTAAAAATATATTGCTCAGTGAGGATAAGTCCATTGTCCAGTGACATGACTTTTCCTGTCAATTACAAAGGTGACAAGGGGGCTAGATTAAGTAAAGCTTGCCCCAGATTAACAAAGGAAGATTATTGACCTCATCCTGAAAGGGCAGAAGCCTGTTTTATCATTAAACCTTGGAAGAGAGATTCGTCCATAGGTGGCAACTTTCATATAAATGAGCCAGTGTTTCTGAGGGACTTTAGCTCTGAATAGAACCAGAAGGCTTGAATTTGGTTCAATTTGTTTTTTATTGGTGGTGTGGGGGGTGAGGGGAGAGAAAAGGGGCCAGAATGATCTTGTCAGCAGGATCTTTATAGGTTCTTGACTGCCATTTAAAGAGGTGAAAACCAGAAACTACGGCATCAGGTGTTGGTGAGTACAGTCCCAGTTTGGCGTTTGATTGAGTGTTGTGTCAGCACACATTAGCAAGCAATTCACAATGTAAATGAACAATGGACCCCCATACATGAAACAGCTGCTCACTGCATAAAACTGTTACAGGGATTAACAGAGCCAGAGGCTGAAATGTAATCAAATTTGAACAGGTGAAATGGTTACATAGCAGACAGAGAATATTCCTGGGTGAATTAGCAACAGCATTTAGTTTTCCACTCTTGTGGTAACTGGGGTTTGTAACACTTGTGAGGTCAGCTGAACTTCCATAAGTTTCTGTACCTTAACAAATATTCAGAGAAGCTGATGCATGCTTTTATTTTTTTTTAAATGACACATGCTACAGAACTGTAATGTGCTTTTCTTTCAGTAAACTGAGCAAAATTGGGTGGTTTTGTCTTTTCAAAAGAGAAACCTGCTAAGTCTCACTCATTTGGAGGGAGATTTTTCTTCATTAATTTTAGGCAGCTTCTGAGGTATCTTCTTCTTGTCATTAAGGATTTTTCCGGGTGTTGGCAACGGGATGTTTAATGTCTTACAAATTTCCACACTGAAATTTTTTTAGCTTCATGCAGCCCTTAACATATGTTGTCCCTTAAACATGAGTAAGTTGTTTATGGAGGTTTTTTTTTAAACAATGAAAGACTTAACAAGTCTTTTTAAAAAAAATTCTAATAAAGATGTGAAATAGAATGTGAAAATAAACAGAAGTGAGTAAGGTGGAAACAAAGGCAACCCTTGAGCATTTCAGGCTGTTGTGCTGAATGATCATGGGATAAAATCATGGCTAGCCTGGTGGAGGGTGTAGGCTCATCTTGATATGTGGAGGTTTACACATGAAACTCTCATTAGCACTAATGGATGCAGTGTGCACCAATCCCTGTGACTTGAGATGAGACTATTCTTTTTAGATTATAAATCACACAATGAATGTGTGATTGCTGCGGATCTTTTTGGATGAATAATTGACTGTACCTAACTGAGCCCACAAAGATTTGAATGAAGCTGTGGCCCTTACTATATGTCTTAATTAAGTGTAGCATACCCTAAAAACCACCGGGGCATGAATAGTCCATATATGTGATTTTCATGCACTCTGTATTCACACACATAGGTGGCCTAGTTTCAACAGAGTGAAAACAACTTACTGTTGGAGCAGGAATTTAAAAACATAATCTAATACACAGATATGTTGTTTTGAAATCTGTACAGGGTTTAGGTCTGAATGATGTTTCCCCCCCCACTGTGCAGTCTTACTGTATTGTTACATATGTGGCCCTCGCACATCACCACAGTATCAGAGTACCTCACAATCATTGGTAGATTTATCCTTATAATACTCTAGCAAAGTAAGGAAGTGTTACTGTCATCCCTGTTTCACTATTGGGAAACTGAGATCCAGAGAAACTTGCCCAAAATCACACAAGAAGTATGGAGGAATCAGGAATTGAACCCAGATAACCCAAATCTTAGTCAAGTGAATTAATCATAGCACCTCTCTTCTATCCTGATGCAGTTGTTTTTCCCGTGAAAGCCCATATAACTTTTAATAATGGGAAGTATTCTGGGATATGGTTTGCATGCCACATACTTTGTATAATGTCTTTTAAAAGTTGCCTTACATTTCATTGTATCTTCCTTAAATAGCTGCAGTCCTGAATATACAACCCAAAGCTACCATTACACACACACACACAATCATTACAAAAATATATAAGGGAGCAGTGAAGCTATTTAGGCCCCACTGAAAATATCTTTTGCCCCTCTCTGTCTAATACGTGAAGCATGCAAAAATATGTTTGAATATTTTTGGAGCCCAGTTTTGAACAAAAGCAAGGAGCTTGTTGCCCTTAAAAACTGTTAGCAACATTTGTTCCTGAAACCTCTTGATGGTATACTGAGTCAAGAACTGTAACTAAGGAAGGCAGTTGACTTCTTTGTCTTGGTAGAGCAAACAAGCAAGAAGTTTTCCAGAATATTATTAATATTGCTATTGCTTGACCATAGGTGTGTGATGGGTAGAGCTTGACCTTGTGCTGAAGATGATTAAACTACAGGTATACACCAATGGTTGAACTTACTTTATTCTGGTCTTTGCTTGCAGTAAAACTGTATTTAGATCCAAGTTAGCTCCACCCATTGTTGAAACCAGTTGGTACCAACAGATAACTTTCCACTTGCAGGCCAAACCTGGAGGGAAGGTAAAGCAATAAGGAGTGTTTTTGTCAGCTGGCATAAGAATATTCTTTTATGGCCTCATCCAAAGCTGACTGAGGTCACTAGAAAGGCTTTGAATCCAGTGGGCTTTGGATTGGGCTTTTGAAGTACATGATAGGCTAGCTTCTGATCTCAGAGAATGTATTGAAGTGCCTCCATAGATTCACCAATGGAAGTAGTTGGGGTTGGTCAACATTTTTTTCACAAGAAGTTTTTTCATTTAAAAAAGGAGGGAAGGGCATTTTTTCAAAAATGAAATGTTCTGTGAAAAATTATCAATGTTATTAAAACTTTTCATTAAATATTCCTCTATATATTTTACTAAAATTGTTTACCAAAAGGGTGATAGAAATTTTTCTGTAACATAAAACCACATTTTCCTGCTGGAACTTTGGTTTTCAATAAATGATTACCATAAATGACTTGGAAAAAGAAATTGGTGAAAACCGGTATCACAGAAAAATAGGTCCATTTTCGAATTCTGGAAAATGGAAACAATTTTTAAAAGTTTCATGATTATTTTCAGCCAGCTCTATAACTGAGTTAAGAATCTGGTCCACTGACTTTATTAGTAATGAAAATAATTATCAAACATTTTATACAAACACATAAGGAAATACTCTGTAGATTTATTAAGAGCTAAAGAATAACAGAAGACCCTGAACATATGAAAATGCTTAACACAGATAGTAGAAATAATTAATTTTACAACATTATATAATATGGATATGATGTGTAACAAATGAAGGCCCTGATTGAAGACATTAAAATCAAAGAAACTAATCATGTGCTTAAAGTTAACCATGTGTTTGCAGGATTGGTTTCTAAAGTCATAGGAGAGGAAGAAAGGATTTAAGAGGCATATGCAAGAGGGACAAAAGGGAATTAAAAAGAGAAGGGAGAGTCATTGAGTAAGTAAAAGATACTTCATGTCAGGAGCTGCAAAGGAGAAGGCGCTCACATTAATGGAGGCAAGATTGTACATATTGGACTTAGATCAGTCACCCATTAAAGTCAATGAGATTGCTCCTGTTGATTTTAATGCAAGAAGGATTATGCTTATATCTTCGGGAATTGTGCAACTATGTCACCTGTGAGTGTCATTAGGACCACTGTTGTGAAAAATATTGTCTTTAAAAGGAAAAAGGGTATGAGATAGAGGAGGAGAACAGAGAATGAATTAGAAGCAGTAAAATGATTGCTTCTTTCCTTCGAGATGAGAGAGCTACTTGAACTGTGAGTTGAAAAAAAAAATCATATAGTGCAGGGATTTAATATCTGATTATTATTTCATTTCCAACAGCAACTAGCCATCATGGCATTAAGTGCTTTAAAAAGGCAGGAAATTAATTATCCTAGGGAAAAAAACCTGAAGATTGCACATAGAAAGCTGTAAAAGAGCAAACAATTAAAGGTAATCAATACCATTGTTATTAGAAAACCTATGAGTGCAACACTTCTCCTCAATTAGAGAAAAACTGTATTTTATGTTTCTCTCCTGCAAGCTGATCTTTGCTCACTTCAGCCTGTAATCTTGGTTTATCCTTTATCGAGAGGCTTTGTTCTAGGTGTTTTTGAAGCATTGCATTTTTTTTTAAGGTTTCACCAGAAGAACAAACAGCAATGAACTCAAAGAACAAAGGGTTGTTCTTTCTTCCTTTCTTTTTTTCTTTTCTTTTTTTCAAATTGTTTCATTTCATGTCTCTCCTCTTTCAGGAAGTTGATGGCAATAAAGTGATGTCTTCATTTGCCCCGCACAACTCATCTACCTCACCCTTGAAGGCAGAAGAAGGTGGGCGTCAGAGTGGAGAGTCATTGTCCAGTACAATCCTGGGAACCCCTGAAAGGCGTAAAGGCAGCCTAGCAGATGTTGTAGACACCTTAAAGCAGAGAAAAATGGAAGAGCTCATCAAAAACGAGCCAGAAGGTAAGGCCTGGGAAATGGACCAAAGTTTTCTGTTTTCTTTCCTTCAGGTTCTGTCATCTTTGTATATCTATCTGTCATTCCTTCCTTCCTCATCTCCCTATTTCCTGCCCTTGTTGCTGGCAGAATGGAAGTACGTGTCCTTGTCTACACTAGGGATAATTTTCACAAGTATCCCACTATTTCACCAGCACTATTTCAGTTTTTCCCCAGTAGAAGCCCTACTCTGCTGCATATGGGCGAGCTGCCGCCCCCTACTGTAAGCACAATATCTGCTAACCGTGCTCAGAAGCAGGTTTTATTAACATGCTGATTGGTACAGTGGTGGCAGCCCATGACCCATCTACAGTAGGGCTCCTGACATTACTAACACCAGTGAGCTGAAAACAGTTTTATCAACAATGGCAAACTTGGAGGGGGAGGGAGGCTACATGTATAGACAGGGCCAATATTTGAAGAGCAGAAGGTGGAATTTGGTAATCATGAAAGGTCCTGGATTAAGTGTGCCCTAAAATATAATCCTTTTATTTATCTATGGAGCAGATATTGTGCAAGCATGTTTACCCTATGCTGCTCTGGAAATTTATCTCAACCCTGACATTCAGAGACCATCTCTAGGAGGTGGTAGTCGAGTCTCTGTGCCCTTTTTGCCCTTAGCTTCGTTGCCAGAGATATGAACCACCTGTCCTCTAGGAATACCAAGTTATTTCGTAGAGATCACTGAACAGCCTTCAGATGGGAAACATTTTCAGTCATTATCAATCTGTGCTGGATTCAAACCAGTGATCTAAGGTGAAAGTCTCCATGTCCCCATTACAGTCCCCTGAGCCATCCAAGGAATATTATTGTAACTGTTTGGGTACTCCTTGCAGATTTCCAAGGCTCCAAGGGTTTGGTGCTCCTCTATGAACCCATTGTTACTGATTACCTAGTTTCCTTGCAATATTAATCACCATATGATTTTGTGTCTGCCTATCCCTTTTCAATAGTTTGTTTTTAAAAGTGAAAAAACCTCAACTTCAGAGTCCCCAAAAGCTATTCTGTGCTGTGAATTGATGGTGCCTGTGGGAAATTTGTAGGACTACTTGTACATTGGAAGGAAACTGGCTGACAAAACAGCAAATAGAAGTGTACTCACAGTATTGCACACTATGTACACATGACCTGATTATAAATTAGTCTTCTCTTCAGTGGGGCTCAGGGCAAGAGTCTGCTGGAAAACAAAAGCTTTGTTTAATAACCATTTTAAAATGGTACTCAATATATTGGAACATTCAGATTTGCTTGCACCACTAACATTATGACCAGTGTCATGACCTACTTTTTGCCTTAGAGTAGGAAAGACTTCTACACCATGGCTATGTGTGGGGCAGTGGGGAAAAGAAGAGGTGAGGTTGTTTTAGGGGATGGGAAAGAGGAGGGATTCTGGGCAATGTGCAAGTATAGTGTTGAGTAGGAAGTTGTGCATTCTCCAGAGTCTCCATTAAGGAAAGGCCACAGTAAGAGATGAGAATGGTCACAGAGCCTATGCTTTTTCTCATCTCCACTGAAATGAAAATATACTGTACAAACAAAAGGTCTACAGCTTTGTAAAAAGATTGGGAGAGAGGGGAGGGAGGGAGGAGCAACTGAATGTTGGGCTTTACAAATGTATGCAACAGAAAATCTTTTCTTCCCTCTAGCCATTGTTCTATTGTCTTTCAAAGACCATTAAAATGAACAGCAGGTTGTGATGAAAATTTCATTAAGCCCTAGTTAAATCATTATGAGGGTGCCATATTCATGTCTCTGCTTCTTCCCCATCCAGAAAAAAAAGGAGAAAAGAAGGTTGTTGGAGTTTTTATTTTGTTCTACTCCCCTTTTCCCTAAAAGCAAACTAACAAAAGTTCAGAAGTTAGAAGAGAATGGGAAATGGGGCATCAAACAAAAGGAGGCCACTGAGGTGAGCCGGCTAGGAAAAAAAATTAGACGTGCATAAGCGCATTAAAAGGTGGTGAGGGGGAAATATGTCATCTCAACAAGCCCTCCCCCTTCCTCTAGGCAGCATGAATTTTTTTTAAGTGTCTAATTAAATTTTTATCTTTATAGGGTATAGAACGCAAATTGCTCTGTTGTTTTTAAAAAACCCTCAAGAAAGCAATGTTGTCTTTCTCAAAAATTAGGTTCCTGTTGCAACTATTGCCTCTTTGTGCGTTAACTCTTTCAGAAAGTCTTTTTGTTACTATCATGTTTTATTGATCTATGCAGTGGTATAGCTGTGTTGGTCCCACGATATTAGCGACTCAAGATGGGTGAGGTAATATCTTTTATTGGACCAACTTCTGTTGGTCATAGAAACAAGTTTTTGCACTTACACAGAACTCTTGACCTGAAGAAGAGCTCTGTGTAACAGGGGCATAGCTATGGGTGGGCCTGGGTGTCTTCAAAAGTAGGCTCACCCAAGCTCCGCTTAAGCTACCTTCAACTGGAGCTTTCTTGGCTGGTGGCTTCCCGAGCTTCTTGCTTCTGGCCACATGAATGCGACCAGCCAAGAATCACTAAGCTGCCCAAGGCTCCCATTGCCTTTGGCTTTAAGCAGCTTAGTTTCTCCAAACTTCCTGCTTCTGGTCATGTGACCAGAAGCAGGCAGTTCGGGAAGCACTTGTTTTTCAGCTGGCCCACCAGTGTCAGCCACAGCCCCTGCCAAAAGACGAGGTCTGGGTAAACCCCCACTATGTAAGCTCGAAAACTTGTTTCTTTCACCAACAGAATTTGGTCCAATAAAAAATATTTCCTCACCCACCTTGTCTCTCTCATGTTTATTGATATAGTTCAAGTGTGGAAATCTCAGCCATTGCTGATTGCTAGGCAAGTAATTAACAATTTGTTTTCTCCCTGGATAAGATGTGCTACAATTGGCAATGTACATGCAGGTAATAACTCAACAGCAGGTGATGCTGTATGTCTCATGTGGGATAGCAAGGGCAGAGGGAAGTAGGAAAGTTCTGGAAGGGCGGTATGTAAATTCTAGAATGATCCGGGCTTTATTCCCTATAGACTAGCAAGAGTCATTAGCAGGTAATTAGGGTCAGCTGACACCAATTAAAGCCCCACCTAGGTGCCTATAAAAACTGTCTACTGAGAGACAGGGTGGGAGTTAAAGTAGTAGGTGTGTGGTGAGCAGAGGAGTGTGTGGAGTTGTGAAGAAGAGCAGAATGGAGTACAGTGGTGTCTGGAGTCGTGAAGAGGAGCAGAACGGAGTACAGTGGTGTGTGGAAGAGAGGTGGTGGAGGCCCCGGAGGTTTTTCGCCTTCCTCTGCAGCATGGGGCATGGGTCGCTTGCTGATGGATTCCCTGCAGCTTGAGGTCTTCAAATCTCACTTTTGAGGATTTCAATAACTCAGTCATGGGTTCGGGGTTGTTATAAATGTGTATGGGTAGGGTTTTGTGGCCTGCCTTGTGCAGGAGGTCAGACTAGATGATCATATTGGTCCCTTCTGACCTATGAGTCTATGAAGAAGGTACTGGGCTCAAGAAGCCAGAAGAACAGAGGGGAGAGAATAGCACAGGGGAAAAGTCTGCAGCTACAAGTACTGTGCCAGTAGCACATAGTTACTACTCAGAGGGCCCCTGGGCTGGGACCCGGAGAAGCATGCAGTCCCAGGTCCCTATCCCTTTCCCTGGGAAGACGGGGTAACCGGCAACGCCCTGACCCACTACGAGAGGCAAAAGTGCAAGACCCACTAGGGAGAAGCCGGCTGTTTGCCACACTCAGTACAAAATGTTAAGCTTGAAAGTATACAGGGCCTTGCACAATGAGGTTGCGATCTCAGTTGGGAGTGGTTGTAGTATAAATAATAATGATACTTAATTTCTTTCTCTGGGAAGAGAAACAATTGCACTAGTTATCACTATCAAATAGTTTCCTTTAATCTTCTCGAGTCCAGACATGAACTAGATTTCTATTTCTTTATATATCCATTCTATCATTTCAAAACGTATTTTGAATCACTAAAGAAAATGTGTACTTGAAACAGTCAAAGAACAAAATATGAGCAGATTCAGATTAGCTAATTTATACCAGGGGAAGTGGAACCTCCAAAAGAGTTCTGATATAGATTTTTGGCCATGTGTTGTGCATCTGATGTTTAACATAAAAATGGCCCTTAATGATGCATAACACTAGAGTTTGGGTTAGAGTTTCCACATTAGACTGTTTGCCGCAAATCTGCAGGTCACGTCTTTGTAACATTTACACAGGCACATCACAACACTGTGTCATGATGTCCTGAAATTAACACTGCAATGTTAGGATGTAATGGTATGTGATATTATAGTCCAGTGGTTGGCAATCTTTGGGAAGTGGCATGCCAAGTCTTCCCCCCACCCCTCTCCCACATTTTGTGGGCCCAATGCCCTGGCCAGGAGTAGTGCCTGGCCCCAAGCAGTGACGTACACTGGCCCCTTTCCCCCCGCCCCTCTCTCATGTGACATGGGTCCAGTGACGGCCAGGAGCTGCTCCTGGCCCCAAGCAGTGCCACACGGGTGCTACTCCTCCCTACCCCTTCCCCTCCAGCCCCTCTCCCACATGACGTGGGCCCAACACCACCACAGGTGCCACATGTTGCCTGCTATTGTCATTGTGACACTATGATATGACATGATGCAACATCACTGTGTTGTGCAAGCCCCAAAATATCTGCTGAGTTTCTGGAATATCTAGGAAGCTAAGGTTGCAGGATGTGGTTTGCTCCTTCAAAACTGGAGCAATATACAAATATTGGATGGGTGGGAACTTTAGGGCCTGATACAAAACCCATTTAAGACATTGAAAAGAAAAGTATTTCTTGATGCAACTGTTGATCACTCTCAAAATGATATGGATTTTAATGATTTTACCAAACGTGTTGCAGTTTGTGCATGGTGGTTAGGAGCAGTAGTATTATTCCTTTTAAATGAGTATTTCATGGCTAGAGATCAATGTGTATATTTTGTGGTGCAATATTGCTTTGTTGAGTATTTGCACTTGTAAAAGCCCCACGTGGAGAAGCCAGTCTATCTAATGATTCCTCAGAAATGTGCATAGGTTGGTTTGCTTGCTTTTTCTTTCTTCCACAGATATGCTGATTGCTTTGTTGTGATTTCTACTTAGTCCTAAACCCTACCCATTATTTTAATCTTCTGAACCTGCCATTTTGCTTTTGACTTTTGCAAGTATGTGATGGAGAATGAGGCATTTTGGCACATAGGCATGGAGCGTTTTAGCAAATATAAAATCTGTGGAATTTTACTCATCATTGATGCACTGTGCACTTTTCCCCTTCTCAAATTCTGCAGAAAATCCTCATACACTGCTTTAGTATTTAGGTCCCCAAAGGCATAAACCTATTACCAAAGTCACACAATGTTATTTTACATGAAACATTCCATCCTTTTCTAACTTAGACTTCAGAAGAGGAGTCAGTCCCTTTTTATTTCTGGTGTACAATAATGAAG
This sequence comes from Mesoclemmys tuberculata, assembly GCA_007922155.1. NCBI lineage: Eukaryota > Metazoa > Chordata > Testudines > Chelidae > Mesoclemmys > Mesoclemmys tuberculata. The sequence continues at coordinate 105,926,710 of ML675616.1, forward strand.
ATAATGGAGTGGGTTTGGAGAAGCCTTATATACTGTGACAGACCTCAAGCCCTCGCCCTGAGGGTCGTCTATCGACCATGGGATTCCTTTTGCAGCTAAAATCATTAAGGGAATGAGATACAGGCATGGTTTTTTTCTATTTTCTTAAGGCATCAGAGGATGGCAGAGGCTCTCTGTCTGTCTGTTCTCTTCAGTCATAGAAATGAAATAGAAATCTCTTTGAAGTCACTGAGCTTGACACAAGTTCATGAAAAGCAAAGACCAAAGCAGCCACTTAGGTTTTTCTTGCACTATTAATGGGATTGGATTGCAGTATTTTAATTTATGGCCCTGTGCTTGTGGAAAATTAAATGCTTTAAATCTGCAGTAGCCTTTTCTCTAAATTTATGGTTGGGGTTTGCAAAAAAAAAAAAAAAAAGCCAAAAACATAAAACAAAAACACAACTCCAAAGACATATATTTAGCAATAGGCTAAACATCTTTCTTGATGTTTCAAGCCCAAAAACTTGTTAAGAATTATTCTTCTCTTTGAGTTTCATTAGTTTTGGTTTGTGACAGCTTCTGCATTTACCTCTCTGAGGACTGCCCCTGGGCTTTGTGTTAGAAAGGTATTTCCATTACTGCAGTGTTCAGTGGATGCCTAGACATTAAGCACCATCATGCCATCTAAGCAATCAGATATTGTGTGTATGCATGCGCATGCTCACTCATCTGCATCGCCCCTGCTCTGTCCATATGGAAGTCCCTCTTATACTTATTTCTGCATATAGTGAATGGGGTTGATTTATATAGAAACAGATTGCCTGTTGTTCCCCTTAGCTACTTATGTCCATCTACCTTTCTGTGGGTCCATAGCTCCACAGAGGAGGGATCATTCTTACTGAGTGTTTAGAAAAGACCTAGCATATTGTGGATGCTATTGTAAGTAGATAAATAAATACATACGTAGAAATAAATATATAGTGTGCATATGGTTAAAGGGTTACTAGGACACGTTTGTAGGGCTTTAGTAGGATTGTGAACATAAGTCTCATCTATTAAAGTGTGTGTTACAATGCTATGTATAATTATTATGTGGGAAAAAGTGATGGAAAAGGGCCCCTTGGGGCATGATTTTTGTCTTCTGAACATCCCCTAAAGGCTATTTCTGTTTGATGTTTAGCTTTACATTATAAATCACAACACCTGTTCTTGTGGTAATTGAAATGGCTGTTGGTAAAGCAGCTCTCTAGTCCGTAAAAGTGAACCATATTGGATTCAGGCTCTCTAGCTGAAATATGAACTCTGAATACCCCCTAATATTATCAAACTTTTAATCACCATCTCTTGTAAAGAAATCAAGAGGTCTCCCTCTTCTTAAGCCATAAATTCCAAAGCAGGCCAGTAATGGGCACAAGAAGGGAGGCCTTTGAAATGCAGACTCTTGTTTTTAAATCACATCTGATGAAGTGGGAAAAAAAATAAAGGGAACAGATCCTGGGGAAAAGCCTAAGGATACTCTAATTGGCTGAGGTTTGAGTTTCTTTTGTTTGGTTCCTCACTGTCCTTTTCACAAAGTACATGTTGAAGAGGCTTTGTAATGCTGTTCTACTGAAGGACAAACAAGGGTACCTTTCAAGTGAGTACTTTTAAGTTTTGTTCCTCACTCTCCTGCTGCTGTAGAAGGATGCTCGAAGTGCATTGTGGTTTACATGTTCCTCTATGCAGTCTGTCACCAGAAAAAGTGTCTCTTCTTGTAGAGCAAGTCAGCATCTAACCTCCATGCACCTCTTTCAAAGACTCCACCATATGGTAATGTGCACTCACATAACTGCTAAGGGGGGGAAAAGTTTATTAAACAAACCTGTGTGAAAAGAAGCCCTTAAATGCTGTGGTGTCTGAAATCTTCATTAACAAATGCTTTAACTTTAGATGCAGGTAGCCTAGTTTGAAGCCCTGCCAGCTCTTACTCACTCAAAGTGAAGTTTGTTCATTTGTCATCTTCCGTTTTTAAGTGTATTGCTTCCTAATAGTTTAGCTCAATAGTTATGGTTGATTTCAATGGACGTTTTCAAAATGTGCTTAGATTCTCATCCAACTCTCTCCTGCTTAGATCCTCAAAGGTTCGTAGCTTTTGGATTTCTCTTTTCGTGCTTGATAAAGGCATCTGAGATGCTGATGTAGCATCTTAAATGTACAAGAAACCACTATGGTCAAGTTATATTCTGAGTTTGTCTTGGAACTTATGCTTTTATAGGGAGGAGGCAGTCCTTCTATTTTAGGATAAAAGTCTCCTTTTATGAGTCACATAATTAGGATTTCTTTCCAAAACATACTCCTCCCACAAAAAGGAACAAGCGGCAACAACAACAGAGACCCTCGTTTATCTCTTCCTGTCTTGAACAATGTAGCATAACCAAGTTTGACCGAAACCAAGTTAATAGCTCTGTCTCCTAGCTCCACCAACCTACACTCCATTGTTTTCATAGGTTCTAAGGGCAGAAGGGACCACTATGATCATCTAGTCCAACCTCCTGTATAACACAGGCCATAGATTTCCCCCTAAAATAATCTCCAGAGCACATCTTTTAGAAAAACATCCAATCTTGATTTAAAAATTTTCAGTAGGAAGACCCCACTATGACCCTTGGTAAATTGTTCCAGTGGTTAATTACTTTCACCGTTAAAAATGTACATCCTATTTCCAGTCTGAATTTGTCTAGCTTCAACTTCCAGCGATTGGATTGTCTTATACCTGTCTCTGCTAAATTGAAGAGCCCAATATTAAATTTGTATTTGAATGCCTCTGATGCCCCAAAATGTTTCAGCTAAATGGGTTGCTGTCTGTTTTCTTTGTATATTTTTGGCAAAGCCATCAGCCTTCAGTACATAGATTACTGTAGGAAAAGCCTCTGACCCAGCCTGTTAATATACATATATACATGAGGGAGTATGCCAGCTCTTTTTGTGTAGTTTATGTGCCACAGCTTTTGGGGGATGTCATTTATTCAAGAGTGAAGAGCTAGCCACCTGTTTCTCAAGCCTCTTGTCCCTCATCTTAAAGGTTCAAGCCCTTGCTGAATAGTAACATTCTAATCTGGGCAAAATACACCACCATTTATCTGAAACCTATTTGTCAAGCTAGCGGGGTTTGTGGTTTTTTTTCTCCCCTCTTCCTTACCCCGGAGGCGCTTGTCATGACCGTGCATATTAAAATTAATCAGACCTCCCAGGCCTGTGTGGTTTAATGCGAAGAAGTGGATATCAAGCATTTGCCCTAATTAAATAGGCCTGCTTGGTTTTGTTCTAGTGGGTGCTTGGTCTTTTTTTTTTTAATAAGAGCTGCTTATGGAGGAGGCACGGCCAGTACTAGAGTTAGTGGAGAGCTCACTTCAAAGTTTTCTTTACCACCTGCGCCCAGAACACCAGGACCTGAAGAGCTCCCAGCGTTCTTTCTTAACTGCACTATTTGTGGAAAATAAGTGAGGGGAAATATGGCCAAATGAGTGAGAGTGCGATTGGGGAAGGAGAAGCTAGAGCTGGGATGAGCATGTGGATTGGCTTTTTTAAGTTGATTAAGATGGCCTGTCATACCATCTGATTAGCTTTAGATACCAATCTGTACTATGAGCTATTCACAAGACTGTGTTCTGTCTTCCAGATGCATATGAAGGCCTCTAGAATGGCAAACGCTGAGATTCATAGCAACTCCCACTTGCTTTCTTTGTTAATGAAGTGGCCTGGTAAAAACACTCTAAATTTGAAGCTGTTGATTGTATTTATTATTAGTTAGTTTCTAACTTTGATCTCACTTCAGTGTTGTTTGTATGTTGTCATTTTGGACAGGACATTCTACATGATATATGTATCGCCTCTGGAATGATCATGGGGTGTGTGTGTGTGAGAGAGAGAGAGAGACAGAGAGAGAGAGAATGCACATATTGGCAACCTGTGGAGCTCAAACCAGAATCAAAGTAAAGTAAATCTCAACAAAAGTACCTGGTTTCTGTGTTTGATGACCTCGTGAGGAGAAGCACAAGACACCATTTGTGCAAAAGAACCCTTATTGGCATGTGGGAGCTTCTCTAAAATCAGTGGGAGTCACACCTATGGGTCTGAAGGCAGGATTTGTTCCATAGTATTTTAGCTGGACTGAAAACCTTTCAAACTTCCTTTTCACCTAACTCTGGGAATTTCTACATTTCAAACCACCATCAGAAAAATGTAGTGGCATTGACCATTTTTATTTTAAAATGGACTCCTCCAAAGTTTATCATTTTTCATGTGTCAGATAGGCTTACAGTTCCCTTGAAGCAGTGGCCAATGCTGTAAGGAGACTGGAATTGACAGTCGTTACACCCCTAGAATTTGCTTTTGCTTCCTTATAGAAATTGTTGCAATCCACTACACAGGCAGATGATAAAGCTTTTCTTATCTGTTTCCCTGATAACAAAGCCTGCTGAAACAAAACCCAGCAGGTAACAAGATACACCATTGATTTCAGAAGGTACTGGACATCTGGGCACTAACTCACATTGTCATCTTTTTTTAAAAAAAAAAAAAGATTGTTGTTATTATTTTATTTTTTTTATTGAGAACTTTGGCACAACCCAAATGTAAAGAACCATATTGACACTGCCAAGCATCTGCCTGGTGCTTGACAGCATCATAGAAACCCTTCCACTATTGTTTCATCTAGGTTGCTATTGGTTATTTAACAACACAATGCAAACTGTGCAGTGTGGGTGTATGCGAAATGGAAAGAAAGGTCAGGGTGGGGAGGGGAGAAGGAGCCTTGCACAAGTAAATACATCTTTCATCATACCTTTTGTTTGGTGTGTTTACTGTGTGTTATTCAATATTCAGTAGAAGTTGTTTGACAGTTCTGCAAAAGGGTGAGGAACCTTTTCTTGAACCTTTTCCCTTCTGCCTTTGTCTTGGTACAAAAAGTTTTCTGTTCGCTGTTTTTCTTTTGTTGTCACCTGGCTGTGGTTGAGGGTTTTCTTGTTGTTGTTGCTGATGTGACATATGCACAAATTTATGAAACACAACTGATGAGCACATAACTCATTCAGATAAAATGGGCATCTAGAGATCTAATATGTAAGGTTAACTGTGACATGTATCTGAGGCAGCACAGTTCTTTCATACTTCTTTTTTTTTTTTAGTTTGTTTATTTAATCAAGGAAGGAAAGTGGAGAATGACAGAATAGAAAATCACTCTTTGCTTCCTGCTAAATAATGTGCTGTTAGTGCTTGTGCGACTCTGCAAGGCTTTCTGAAATATTTAGCCTTGATTTAATTCGTATTTAAGATCTCTCTTCCCAGCACATTAATATAATGTCAATGTAGAATGCATTGCATGGTGTAATTACTGAAGAGAGCAGTAGCTGGGAAAACAGACAGTAATTGAACACATGGCTGTTTATTACAACAGGACAGTGCTCCTACACTGGTATTTAGGGCATTAATAGGGAAGAATTGATTTGTTGTTTTAAGATGAATTCAATCACTGTTGCTTAGGCCTTTGTTTGTTCAGGCCCAGTTATGCTTTGTTTGTATAATGTGCCCAAGAGGTTTACACACTACAGCCTAGCATTAGTCATGCAGAGGGCTTGGGAGCAGAAAGCCATTTAAATGAACAAAGGACATTTTTCTTTTTGGTTCTGTTTATCTTCCTTTCTAGTTTTGTTACCCTCTAATCTCATGCCTCTTTCGCCTTCTCTCCCTCCTACCCCCCCCCTTTTCCTTCCCTAGCATTTCTGATCAGTGCAAAGCTCTCAGTTCTTTTCTAATTGAGGAATGGAACTTTGACTGACAGGTGGCAATGCTGGGAGCAGCACAATGTAAATAGGAGTGGTTGCTCCTAAGTCTGTACAAGAAAGAAGGGAGGGGACAAAAAACTGTTCAACTTTGGTGAAAATGATTAATTTAAAAGCAAATAGAACTGGTATTAGATGTGCCAATGCATGTCTCAACGGAGATGCTTTTTAAAGGGGGAACCCACACCTTTTGTCATTCTTACTGGATTCCACTCCAGTTAGTCCCCTTGTAGGTCAAATCCTGTGCATTAATTAACCTCCTGCCCTTTTCTCCCTGTTACTGCTGTGAATCTGAGGGAGATAGAGGGAAGGGACAATATGACTGAAGTAGAATTCCTAGTCTCCCTGTTGTGAACAGTTCGACTTACATTTAGGTTAATTTTACTTGAGAGAAGTCTCATCTTGATTTATTTATAAGTGGGAAAGAGGTAAATACACAGTTAAAAACAACATCCTGGGCCAAATTCTGCCCTTGGATGCGTGCTCCCAGCTCCCATTGACTTCACTGATAGCATTTGACCCAGTGTAGGCTCTGGGGAAAAATCTGAAGTGTGTTTATTTGGTTTTTTTATCCCTCTATGACCAGCAAGTATACGTGTTCCTAAAGTTATCACTATTGGGAGAATTACAAGGTAATATGGTTCATTAATCAATTGCTAGGAAGTTGGCTGTTTTCTGGATGGTGTGATATCCCTATCCAACTATTGTAATGCAGGATATTTGGCTAGGATATAAGACCCATGGATTGGCCCTATGAAGTTACGTCTTCTACCCGCAATTAGCATTGAAAGAGAGAGCAAAAGATCTGTAACACGCACAGGTAGTTCTCATGCATAACCAGCAACTCAATGTGTGTCTTTTGCAAACCTCAGAGGAGGATGTAAAGTTTACTAGGCACCGCATTCTTTGGAGCCGGAACTAACTGAATTGCTGAAGTTCTGAATAATTTGGAGCACAGCTTCATTTGTTCCATGTTTGCACCGAACCCAGCAAATTGGGTTCCTGGACTATGACAAGGACTCTTAGGCTCTAAGATAACACAACTAGTAGTAGTAGTAGTGCTAATTAACAATAAAAGGTGCCAAAGTCTGAGACTGCTTTCTCCATCCTTGCTGATGCAGCCAGTTGATTATGTGTCAGACGTACCACTTGGCTCTAAGCCATACATCTTTCTTAAATATTCAGAAGAAGATGCAGTTCCTGAGGCCTCGCCTATTTGACCCAGGTGATATTTCTTTCCCCTTCCTCAAAGAGGTCATCACTATATCCCTTTTCACATGAGAGATTCTCACCATAGCTTAAGCATATACACACACATTGTGTAATTCCCAAATTACTACTGGCACCCGAGTACTAATCATAACTTGGACGAGGTTACCTAAGACTGACCTGGTTTTCCGGTGTTTTGAATTCTAGATTAATCGTGTGTTTTAGATGTTCTCAAGGAAACAAATGGAAGATTCTCGGGGGGAATCTTTAAATTGTATCTATACCTTTGATCTTTTTCTCTAGAGCTGCCCCACCCCTGCACACACCACACACATCCCATCTCAATAACTAATAATTGCATCTCCCACAGTGTCAGGTGCCAAAAAATTAAAAATATTTTAAAGTATGTTTCTGCTGTAGTAATAACTGTACATTCACTCCGAGTTTACGATGTTACTCTCTCTCTTTTTCTCCCTCTCTTCACCATTTAACACTTTCCCAAGTATAAAGAGGGACCATATGCTTTCGCTAATATGTCTCTGCTCTAAGCTTCAGTAAAGCTATGTTCTCCAATGGATTCTTTGTACTCTAAGTAAAGTTTACACAGATATAAAAAATAAAAAGAAATCAGAGGACATCAGGTTCCGGCTAATAATTTTCAGCTGCTATAATTCTGGATTCCACACTCAGCTCATATTCAGCCTTAATCAGCAAGGCAATTTAACTAAATACGGAGACATTTCAATCAAGTTTATTTTATTTTAGTTAAGGTTTTTGTTTTTTTATTGCCTCTCTCCTTGCTATCTCATCTAATTGATTCAAAGCTTCTATGAAGTTGTTGGAATTTTGGATGGGCCGTCAGGTATATTGCATATTCTCCTTACAAGTTGAACCAAGTCAATCCTGTCTAAGGTTCACACGAGTTAAAATCCTATTGTTGGGCATCATTCGGTAACAAACTAGAGTATTATTAGATAAATCATACTCACAGAGTGAGGACTGGTACCTCTTACTTCTGCTAAAAAAGAAATAGTCTCTCAAGAGACTAAGGATAGGCAAACCCCTATCCTGGGAAAAGTGAAAGGAAGAAATATTTTAGCAACCCTTCCAATACAACTTTTTTTAAAGGACTTTAATAAAATATATGCTATTATATTCTTGAAATCTCCCCTTCTGACACAATCTTGGAACTTGTGATCCTGATTGGGTCTTGGGACAGTTGAAATAGTGGAACCCCCATGTTTTTCACAAACACGGTGCACGCTGGGGAAGGATGCTGGAAATGTTTAGACAATTCCAAGTAGATCTCCTGCCAGGTGGAATGCATTCAGTAGAGCTGCCAGTTATTTAGCTTAATACTAAGTCTTAGTGTATTAATTCAAGGCTCCCAGTGATCTGGGACACAATATGTGCCAGGAGTAGGAACTAAAAGTAGAGGCAGAGTTTTGGCTGTGAGGCCATGCAGGGTGACAAAGGCAAGGAGAGGACAGATGTCAGTCAGAGCCCAAAGGTGGCCAAAGCACCTCCTTACACGGAGTATTTTTGATTTGTAATATGCACATTAGCCACTGACCCTTCCTTTTTTCGTTGCATCTCACTTATTGATACACCACTTGATTCATTTCTGACATCAACTCCTCGTTGAAAGCAGTTGTAATCATTGTTCACTTGTTAAACAAAGTCCAGTTCTTTGTATGGTGGGGTGGGTGAGTCCCCTCTGAATGTATGATTTTTCCCCAAAAAGGGAAGGGAGAGCTTAAAATGAAGCAGCCGGCCATTCTTTTATAGCATAGGCCTTAAAAAGACACTGACATTTCATCTCCAAGCCTGCCTTTATGTACATGCCAGCTCTTGGTGAAATGGTCTTATGAAAGAGGAAGGATGAGGAGAACAGGACATAGCAACGCAGGGCAAAATGTTTTTTCTTCACATTAGTGAATATATTTTGCTTGCTTAATTGTAAGAATCATTCCTATTTGATTTTAAAATGTCATAAATAATACGTTTAAAGACTATGGATGGATAATAGTTGGACATTATTATTTGGGTTACGTAGAATATCTTGTGACCTCTCTTTGCTTGTTTCCTGTATGACATCCAGAGCCATACAAAATACAATATCCCTGTTATTGAATGAATATTAGATTACAGCAGTTTAGAGTCTTATACTACCCTAACACATTCTTTGTGATTACTTCAGACCAAAATGAAACCGTATACCTATATAGAAATATAATATGCACATGAAAACACACTGTCTTTACTAAACTCACCCTTATCTTTTCTGTCTCTACCTAATAAAGTCATGAAGTCAATAAAGGGCTTTCCTTTATCATCAATGGGGTATTTGCATGAACATAGCAGAGTATTGGTCTAAATATGCCAAATGGATCCAAGAGGAGAATTTTGCCTTACGTTTGAACATAGAAGGGTTTTTAAATTTTTGGTTAGGGCAAAATTCTCCTCTGAAATGTATACAGTGGATCTAAACTCTGATATTCTGCTCTTCTAGACGTGTAGCACTCTCTTTCATGACAACGGGAGTTCTGGGCTCATAGGGAGAGAAGAATATTGGAGTTGAGATTAGAGTGACCAGATAGGAAGTGTGGAAAATCGGGACAGGGCTGGGGACGTAATATGGGCCTATGTAACATAAAGCCCCAAATATCGGGACTGTCCCTATAAAATTAAGACATCTGGTCACCTGAGTTGAGATTTTCTGCATGTCGTTTAGGGGAGAATTTCGTCCTTAGTTTGTTTCACTAGATGCAAGTTAATCAGAGAATAATTAAGAGTCAAAATGCCAAGATTCTGATGCACACAAAGGATCCAGAACTGAAATTCTTACTTGGGCAAAAAATGCTCATTGAAGTCAGTGGGACTTTAGTGTGACTAAAGACTTCAGGACTGGTACCCAGGTATTTTAGCCCATTAATTTTTAATAAGGATCCCATTAAAGAGCTTTACAACTGTACTAGATTTGCTTACTGAAGTTTTGGGAGAAAACTGCTTTTACAGGTAGCTGGGTAGTCAGGGGAATGGGGAGGCATGGTGAAACTAAAACCACAAATTGCAACAGAGAAGTCTAACTTATTACTAGCAAACTCAAAGAACATCTCACTGCAAGCTTTCTGTGAGACAGCATGTTCAGGATGTTGTACAGTGTACCAAACAAGTATTGTCTAGAAATTGCCAGAGGAAAGAATTAAAATTGATAGACTGAATCTATCTTAAGATCTTGAGATAGAAATAGATTTAGATATGTGTAGGTACCAGTAGGTTTTATTATTATCAATAAATAAAAAACAAACAAACAAACCCTAGTGCTCAGATCAGCTATACAGAGCATCGTGTTTAAATAACATGATTTTATGTCAGAAGAAAGGGCTACCGCATCCAGATCTATCCTTTCTCTTGTCTTCCTCAGTTGTCACAGAGAGCTCCCAAGCTGAGACAGATGGCTGCTGGTTTACTTGTGTGCGTGGGAGAGAGGAACTTCCACATGTGATTTTTTACCATTTGGTAGTAATTAGTTTGTTGTATAAATTAACATTAACTGAACCATTCTTCAGGCATTGTTTGTAATTATCTTCTTTGAGCCTCTGAGTTGTGTAAAGAAATAAAAAGCGGGGAAGAAACTGCTCCTTATTTTATATGAGGAGAGGAATCTATCATTAGCAGAACAGAACAACAATTATTGCTGTATGCTCGGTAGACTGAAAATTTTGAAATAACAGTTTAAAAACAACAACAAAAACAAAACAACAAAAACAAAAAAGAAAAGAAAAGAAAAATGTTAATGGAAATGAATGTTTAGGAATACAATTAGATATTTTTGAGGTTTATAAAAGCAAAATTTGAATTGAGGGAAGAGAGAGAATGACATCTTGAGATTTTTATTTTCTTGGTTCACTTGATAACAGCTGGGGTTTTCTTTCTTTCTTTTAAATACAGATTTTTGCTAATTGTGTTTCAATATTTCCCTTCTGTCTGTGAGATAGTTCTTCATTGTTTGTAGTAAAGGTTTGTAATGGGCTTATTCAAACAAACTTCACCTCTTGGGCCTGCAAAATCGGCATTGAACTAGCCTTGGTACAGTTTTTCTCAAGAGATTTCCAGCACTTTTTACTTCCACCCAGTTTGGAAGTGTCAGGAGAGCAGCCTGGCTTGGCATTTCTGTTTCAAGTCTGAGCCAGAACATGGAAATGCAGATCTGCATGGAAATGAAAAATAATGGGGAAAATGCCCTTTGCTATTAACCAAACATTTCAAAATAATATAGTTAGTTAGGTAGTCCCCCATTATGCCTCTGTCATTTAGGGCAGCAACAAAGCTGCTTCACTTCTGTCTGTATCTTTCAGTGGTTCCCCAGATGCGCCCCTGGTTTTTCAGCTCAGCTTCCACAGCTCTTCCCCACGTTGTTTTTGAGTGGCCTTGTTTTTGCTTGTCTTCTGGTGTCCATCTCATGTCCATGCCCAGGATGCGTAATTTATAGCGTCTCATCTCTGCTGTGATCTGAGCTAACTTCCTTGTTTCGTACATTGTCCTTCCATTCCAAAAAACAAGTTTGTTTTTTGTCTTGGTACTGAGCACTTCAGACTTCATGCCAGTGGCTTCCTTTCGGCTTTCACCACTGGCAGTCATACTGGGTCATTGACTCCTGAAGGCCATCGGACACAGTAATCATTGATTTCTCCACCGCTGGGTCCGTAACATATTTTGTTTTTTTACAGGATAGGATTGCCAGCCCTATGCCTAACCCCCAACCTGGAGGACCAGGTTGTTTTTTTTTGTCTGGACACGCCCCCACAGACCAATCCAGCATGGCTGAATCAATCAGGAGCAAAAAAGCCCCCACTGACCAGACTCTGAGGATTGTTAGGGCACACAGGCAGTCTCACCATGACAAGACACAGACACCAAGGGACGGAGAACTGTATAGGATCCCTTCAGATTTATTTGTTTGAAATTAGCTCAGGACCTGAATAAATAGAAGTTTCCCATTTCATTAAAATTAAATGCTAATAGTTCTTCATGTGCGACTTAGTAGAGACTGGGAATTCTCTACTAGTAGAGACATGTGCCTTCCCAAGCAGGCAGAGCTGTGTTGCAGAATGACTGTTAAAGAACAGGCCTGATTTTAATCTCCTTTAGAGTAGTGTATCTCCTTAGAATTCCCTGATTTGTACCTGTGTAAGTGAGCTCAAAGTCTGGCCCTAAATATTTCTTTTTCTAAATCCACCCTATGTACATTTCTCCACTGGAAATTATACTGAAGAGATTCAAAAGTAGGAGGGAGACCAGTTATTGCAGGCCACAATTTTACCTAAACTCTTTAAGAAGTGCCATACATTTTTTCATGTAGGTAAACATTTCGATGTTCAAAAATAGACATGACTGGCATTGATCCACTAACAGTTTGTTTATTGCAGCCAACTATTGACAGTGGCATAAAAATTCTGTAAATGTCGTCGTCATCATTGTCATCCCTACAGTAGGCAAATCAATGTGGGACCAAAAAAAAAACAAAGCCCCACCCACGTACATCTCACTACAGCTATCTCACAGCCCCATCAATTAATTCAATATCTAAAACAGGTATGTGACATTTAGAGAAATCTTCAAATAACTTGGGTTTCAGATTTCATGTTGGCATTTTCTGAGGAAACAGACAGACAATTTGGGTCTCTAGATCTATCACTGGCTTGGAGTTACCTGTTCTGTCAAAATCTGGGTCTTGGCCTCAAAGCTGTGCCAGGGTTCTTTCATTTTGCATCACACATTACCATTTCCTGCTGCCTCACAGACAGCTTACCTGGACAATAAATACTAAAAGAGACTTCACATTAAGCCAGAAAAAAATCACAGTGAAGCCAGAAAGTAATCAGACTACAGATGCAGCTACCTGGATTCTTCTGTTTGTGCCTGATGCTAAGATCATAAACGAGTTTTGTTATGTGATGCAAGACAGTGGAATCAACGGAGTTGAACTAAGGTAGCTGTTAGAATTTTTCTTGGATAGATGGTTTTCATTTTTTGGCATGCATTAATATTGTAACTGAAAATACTGTACTGTGTGTCCTTCCTGGTATTGATATCAGTGGATCAGAGATTTCAACTGAATCATTTTTCAGAGAAGAACAGATTTTAATCAACCAAGAAAACTGAACGTGCCAACCTTGCCTCAAAGATGATATGAAAGAAATAGGTAGCAACAGAGATAACCTTTGATTTGCTGAACTAAGGAGAAATTAAACTCAGAGTAACTATGTGAGTTTTCTAGTTCATTTCTTTTCAGCTGAAGAGATGTGGAAGGGGAAGGAAACGTTGAATGAAATCTATTGTTCTCTCAAGTGTCATTAAAGCTTCTGGTTCATCTTAACAGAAACCATATGGCTGCATTTTCATCTTAGGCAGGGTCTTACAAATCCCTAAAGGTATCCTAGGAAGGGAGGAAAGGGGGGTCTTATAGCTAAAAACACCTGGCCAAGAGTTGGGAGATCTAAGTTCTATTCTTGGTTCTGCCAGACTTCCTGTGTGACCTTAGGCAGGTCACTTACTCTATCCCTTGGTTTGCCCTTTATAAAATAGAGGTAATAATAATTATGCACTTTGCAAGGGTGTATTGAAACTTTAATTAATGAATGGTTGGAATGCACAGTGCCTCTACTATCGTTTTCACAGAAGAGAACTTAGACGTAGGGCTGGAGAAGCCGTTTAGCTGGAAATCTGAGCCCGTCTTCACCAAGCCCCACCAAACTTGAAGATTGCAAATTCAGTTTGGCAGCCCCATGCTGAAATTCTGTAGCTGCCTGAGGGGCAGAACTCTCATTGGCTGTGGTGGGATTTTTGCAAATGGAACAGCTGCAGATTAGGAGCCATAGGGATGGTATGTGATGGGAGGTTGACATTATGGCTTTATATGGCGGCCCAAGTATCATCCTGTTATATCATTAGGACAGAGGTGATTTCAATTCTTCTCTCTCTCGGTGGTTCATACCCTAATGCTGTCCAGATTCCCCCATTTCTAGACTGAGCAACTCCTTTCAGAGTCCATCACTTTCTAATTCTAATGCTTTTCTAATTGGCGTTCTTGGTCAGGGCCAGTGCCATGGCCTGCTGCATAAACGTGTTCATCTGCACTTTCAGTATTGGTGCCACAGCAAACCGCACACACACACACTCAGTGTGGGTCAGAAGAATATAGCCCAGATGCTAAAATGAAAACGATTTCCCCCCAGTAGAAAACCCTTGATATTTTGCATTTTTCTTTGTTTCTGCAAATATTTGCCTTCCCTTTCCTCATTTAGATAGGTTTGTAGGATCAGCATGTAAAATAACCCAAAAAACCTGACCTGACAACTACTCTCAGTCTCAATTGTAGAATTTATTTAGTTTGTGAGTATGCAAGTTACAAGATTTGTCATGACAAGAGAGTTTTTGTTTTGTTTTAGTTCAAGGGGAAAGGGTGGTGGTGGGGGAAGGTGGCAGGGAAACGTGGGGGAGTTTTAGTGATTAGAAGCTCAAAGAGAATATATTAATTAGCCCAGGAGGATTGTTGGGATGCTAGAGAAACTGTAACTTTGAAATCCAGTGATCTTTATCCATTGTTAGGTTTGGGTCAAAGACCTTGGACAAGAGAAGGGAGGAAAAAAGGGCTGGAAAGGTGGGCGCAATGGGAACCAGATGTTAAAAGCTGAGGGGGGTTGTCTACTCTGTTATTGTATAACAAGCCCTTGCTTCCATTCTGCCCCCTCCCCCTCAAAAAGTGTGACACTTTTTTCTGAAGTCCTTCTGTCCTTCGCACAGCGAGAAAAACACACACACACACACAATTCTGGCTCTGCTTTTTTCCTTTGGCCTACCTTGTCGAATGGCCCTGGAAGACTAAACAGGTGTTATCTACTTTTGATTTCAGTGCATTTAAATTAATCCTGTCAGCTCAGCTGTTAAAACAACTGTCATCTCCAGCTGTTAGTAATTTTCGGCTGGGCACTTTTACAGGTTGCCAAGTTCTGAGCCTGCATTGTGAATCTCTCTCTCTCAAAGCACTCTAGTAACAATTTGTTTTTGTTTGGGTTTTTAAGGGGGACTTGCATTGCAGTGGTGGGTTTTTTTTTTTTTGTTTTTTTGTATCAATTCCTGTTTATTATATATTTGAAATAATAATATCTCAAAACCCAGCATCATCATGCCAGGCTTTGGCTTAAAGCATTAAACCATGTGTAGTGCAATGCATATCAATCTTCTGTGGGTTTGTTGCAGCCTCTTTATGCATTTTCAATTTGAATGAGAGATGAGTCAACCTGAAGGGTTAGGTGGAGTGAGAGGGGGGCTCAAATTTTTATTGACAAAAATAATCGTTTCTTTTCTTGGAATCACTTGTTTCTTTTTGTTGCGGCTAAATATGCAAGTTGTTTTAATAATATCTTATGATAATAGGAAGAATCCAGTGGTAAAAATAAGATGTACCTTTAAAATATTAGGTTAATGACACACATTGTGGTATTAAGAACGGTATGAAAATAAATGCATACAGTGGATACTTGTTACTGATTTCAGTAGGCACCACCTGATACGACTTTTTCTACTGACTCAGAAGCTGAAGTCCGCTAGCAATAGCTGTGTATCAGACAGCACTCTTGGTTTGCAGAGATCCAAATTCCAACAGAGTAGAGTTTCTGCGGCTTTTAAGGTTTACATTGATTACAGTTATAGGGCCAGATTTTCAACTGGTGTAAATTGATGTAGCTCCATTGACTTCAAAATTTACAGGTCCTTCTCAAGCAATTTGAGATCATTCTTTTGGGGTTGCTTTATATGTTACTGGAAAAAGGTACATTATAAAGAAAAATCATCAGGTAGCATTTGGTAGTCCTTTTTTGTGGGCAAACTGGGAATTACTTTAAATATCAGATACCCAATAAAAGGGATCCCCTATAAAGTCTTGTTTTGTACTGTCTGCCTACTAGACAAACACAATCACTGCTTCTATATTATCCTGCTACAAAGTAGAGACTTCAAGGTGGAAGCTTTGTTTCTTTAGGTTTCTATTACCCTTTAGTTCTGAATTTGTAAAGGAAGTGGCATCTAAAGCAGGAAATCCCTCCAAGGAATTGTAATATTTTCCTCCTTCCTCTTCTAGAGAGATATCACACAAATAGAAACACTAAGTCTTAGATGAAGTTTGGTGGGGTTTGCTGGGTTTTTAAAAAATTTATAAATTTTATTTAAGAAAAAAATAGAGTAATAAATATCTGACAGTGCAATACCATCATCAAATGCAAGAGGCCACTTTTAATACTTTTCCTTACTTCATATTTAGGTTAGCTATGATTTGAGTGGGCACATGAAGTAGCTTCCTCAAATTTCTGATCCCTTACTAAACAAATATGGGGTGATACAAATATCTGAGGCAAGGACACATTTAGTATCTGTAAGGATGCACAAACGTGGAAATGTTCTTCACAAAATATGTGTATATTTATCCTGGGAATTTGGATTCTTTCTGAATATTTAGGACTAAATTCTTCTCTTAGATAAAATACACAACTCCTACTGGCATTAGTGGGAGCTCTTTTTGCATATCTTAGGCCATTGTATGTGCCATCGTATACATGATCCAGGGACACATACTTGTACTGCATGCATGGTCTGATGAATATGGGAGTTACAGAAGCATGCCAGATGTATATTAGCAGACAGCCTAACATAAAAGGAAATTAATCAGAATTTAATCAATAAAATATTAATTTAAAATTCTTATTCAGTAGGAGCTTCAATCAAGCAAAAATGTCGTCAAATCAAAGCAAGTCCATCCAGTAAAAATATTGCTTTTTACAGAATAAACTCAAGTGATCGGAACTTCAAAGAAAACAAAACCAAAAGAAAAAAAGAAAAAGAAAAGATGTTATGAATGTAGTTTCTACCCACATGCAAACATTTGGGTTTAAGAGGATTAAAAAAATTGTTTTTGATCCAGTTTTATTTGGTCATTTGTGGTACACACTTTATGGCTAAATTGCTTAAATCTTCATTGGACCCTGGGGTGAAGGTGTCTTGTTGTCAGATCCTACTGTTTGCAGCTTAAGGATTTATCATGAAAGGTTTATGTTCTGTAGTTCTGGTACCCAGGACCCCCAACTTAATTGCTTGTAAAAAGCTAAACTTTGAAGCCAGCCTTGATTACAGTCCCTGAAGTGGAATGCTGCTTCTTCACTCCCTCCACACCCTCATCCTGCCCCCACCGCCATTCACACCAGAATTGCCCTTTGACTCTTGGCTCCTACAACAAACTGTCACTATCTCTTTACTGTAGAATACGGTTAAAGTCATAGAATTTCTTAAATCAAATTGAGATAGTTGTAACACTGCAAAGACTGATTTACGTTTTTCTCTTTGACGTTTCTGTTCTGAAAGCCCCCTTTCCTGGGACCTATAGGATGTAATTCTTCTCTCTCTCAAATCAGAAGTAACTTCAGTGAACTCAGTGGATTTACGCTGATGTAAAATTGAAGTAAGTGCAACTGAATCAGGCCCATTGTCTTCAACAAACAGATGCGTGTCCACATAGTTCGTTCAAATCCAAATGAAACTCCAATTCTTTTAAGGTTTTTGTATGACTTAAGAGGGGTCCCGTTAATCTTCCTTATCTATGTGCAGTAAAACTCTGTTAATTCACACTAATGACCAATTATAAAATTGCTAGATTTTGAGAATTTACGGGTAAGCAAATAAATCCAATTTTTTCGTCTGGCCTCAGAGCAGTTGATGGGCTGAAATAAAACCTTTGACCCAAACACACCCAAATTTGGGGGTATTCAAAATCCAGATCTGAATTTTGTAACTCAGGTCAGTCTTTAAATTTCATTGACTTTGCATTTTAGAAGGACAGTAGTTTCAGCCAACAGAATTATGTTTGACAATCCAAAGGTGTAAAAGATATATATCTATGTATTTGTTATCTCTCAGTAGATAGACAGAACACGTACACAAAGGGTCAGGTATATTTAGGGGCTCAGGAATGCTATGGCCTTACCAGCAAAATCTATGAGCACACACCTATCCATGCTGTTGAATTTGTAAAATCTGCCACAGGGCTTACTACTACCTTGTGCAGAAGAAGGCACCAGAGTGCCCTAGAATTCTAGGAGTCTTGTGGTGGAGTGACCACTTATTGAGCATCCTCTCATGGCCAGGGGTCACTTTGCAGGCCCCAGCCTCATTTGCCCCTCTTGCGATCCTTTAAGAACTCCACATCTCTCTCTCATGGATAACAGTGCCGCCACCCGGGGCTGGTTTAATGACCAAAATAGTTCAAAGAAGCCACAGAGGGTCCCCAAAATAAAGTCCATAACATATCACATAAGTCAATTTTTAGCCCTGGTTCTTCTGCCACACATGGAGTTCTTTCTCTATCTGAACCTGCTTCTCCTCAAGCTAGCTGTTCCAGCCTTTTCTGGCTAGAGATCTGGCCCTGGCTTCCTTCTCCTGTCAGGCCACACGCTGCAGCTTTCTGTTGCACTTTGTAAGGAAGCCCCTGACTTACCCAGGTATGGCTCTTTATTAATGGGGGTGGCTAGCCTCAGACCTCCAGCCCCTCAGGGGCAAGCCACCCTGTTCCAGGCCTGCACTGCTCAAAATGGTGTTCACCTGTTCATCCATTTAGTGTTTGTTACGTTACTCATCTGAAAGCTTGTTTTGAGAGGAAAGGTGACTCTACCACTTCTCACCATTCCGAAAGGGCTAACTTGATGATAATGCAAAACAGGCTTTTCTCTGTAGAACCAGTAGATGGATGGCAGAGATTTGGCAGGGGGAAGGTTGTCAGGCTTCCTCATCATTCCTGTCTGTGAGCTATAATATAGCTAACGCTTAACTGCTCCTCACTATATTTTAATATAAATTGCTTCCTTGTGAACTTTATTAACTCCCAATTAAATATTTAAACTAAACAATGAACGTGCCTGTCTGCCATGTTTTTTCTTGGGTATACTTCTTGGTGTTGAGGGAAGAGAGATTTTTGTAGAATTTTCTGTTCTTTGGGAGCAGGGAAATTTCATATTCTGTCTTGATGTGGAGAGGTTCCTAAACTTGTACTGAGGAGGGAGGAATTCTTTTCTCCTTGCTTTTCTTTTTCCTTTATCAATCCTCTTAATTTTACAGTGCTATATCTTGTCTTTCCGCACCTCCACCTTCTCTTTCCCTTTTTTCATTTGTTCTGTTGAAGGAACTCATTAGCATCCATTAACTAATGTTGACGAGTATGAACAAGCCTCTCCAAAATGAGCAACAGAAATTATAAAGAGCCCTATAATAGTGAAAATCAAATTTTGTTACCTACGGGACAGGATTACAGAAAGGACGCTATAGTGTGAATAGAGTTTAGAATAGTGCTAGGCTCTTAATTAAACAAAGGTTTCTGTCGGATGAGATGTTAAATCCAGTTTCCTGTCTGCTCTGCTTGGGTTTCCTAATCTAACTCTAATCTGATCTATTTGCATTTCTAAATCTCCTATTGCTGTTATATTTAAGGGCTTGTCTACATAGGAAAGCTATACTGGTATAAACCAAGATGTGAATTTAAACTGATACACTTATACTGGTGTAATCCCTATGTGGAAACCCATATTCCGGTGTTAGAGTGCCTATTTTTAGTTTAATATATGTCACTTGGGAAGAGGTTTAAATTAAACTGAAAAAGCCACTCTTCTGCCAGAACAAGAGTGTCCACATGAGGGTTTATACTGGTATAGTGATATTGATTTAAAGTATACCAGTATTATTATCCCGGTATAACTGGTAAAACTTTCCTGTTAGACAAGCCCTAAGACTGCCTTCTAATAACTAATGTTATTTTAATAACTGTGATAGTTGTTGAATGGTACCACTGTGGTTTATTTCCAAGAAGAGAGGGGAAACTAGGTGCTACTGTAATTTTTCATAAAAATGAGTGTTTGCCTTGGTATCCTTGGCTAAAACTTCCCTACTTTCACTGTTGTGCAATGTGATTCATGCCAGTTGGATGCTTTCCTCCTCCCTACAGAGGCTACACGTTGGTGTTTGTGTGTGTATATATATATTTTCTGAGACCTTTTTTGGAGGAGTGGTCCTTTGTGAATGGAAAATGTCATTTTTCACTGCTTTTAAAATAGGACCTTAAATAAGAGATTTGAGGGCTGCACAGAGTGGATGGCTCATGTTTCAAACAAAATGGCCATTGATAAATATTTTGTGTGTGTGTGTGTGTGTGATGGAGATAAAATAAATTGAACTCTATTTCTATTTTTCCATGTGTGTGCATGAAAATTAAGATGAAGAAATGTTGCATTAGAGGGGTTTCTTTAATGTGACATTAAATTATAAATTTATTGAGGTAGGGTCCATGTTTACTTTGTGTTTTTTACACCACTGAATATAATATTGACACTTAACAAATAATAATAGTAATTATAAAATTAATTCAGTTTACATAATGTAGATTGGCAAAGATTTTGCTCCCTCTTGATTCCTTCTAAATTTTACTTTCTTCAGTTCTGTTCAGAACTTGCCTCTTCTTTAAGTACCCTGATGACCAGAAAATTCAATGCTAGTTGTCTATCAAATCAATGAATGAAATGAAACTCTTGTGTTTAGACCGGGCCTCTGTGTATCTTTGATGTGAGGCTTTACCCAGCTACATAAAACATTTTGGAGTGATGACATTGTTCTTTATACACAATAATTCAATTTGTTTCTTGCTGTTACAGAACCGATGTGATTAGGTTAGCTCTGTCATGTGAAACTGATTTCCTTTCCCTATGTTGGTGTTTGCTAACTTCTCATCTCTTCTCATTTAAATGCTTATGTGGATATAGGTGTGCATTTTGAGAGAGTTTTCCCTCAGCTCTACTGAAAATTGTAGCTGGGGTACGTGTGACTGTGTGTTCCCATAAACTCTAGCCCATTGATTCTCTTCAATGCTTTTCAGGAATGCAAACAGAGGGAAGTCTCTTGTGAACAGGAAGCTTCACGTGTAAAGCACATTGTGGCATGGTGGATGAAATATAGGAACTCAGTTTAAGAGCTTTCCCCAAATGCTTTAAAACAGACCACAGACTGTACTCCGAAACTCAGAACTTTCTTTGGGTTTGACTGTTAACGAAGAGATTAACAGTAATAGAACAAAACAATTTTCAGCACCACCTCTCTTCCCAAATTTGGGTCTACTCTAGGTTCCTTACTTCAGAATTTATGTATCTCCACTCTAGATTCTCTCTCCCCCCGCACCTCCCTTGTGTTGAAGTGAAGTAAATAATGAATCACCTGCTTCGGTGATTCAACATAACTCACTTAACCCTTTCCCAGCATGATCGGTATCTGTTTAACAGACTGGGTTGTTTCAGGCAAAAACGGACAGCCTTATTCCTCTCTCTTATAGCTAATAGCCTAACTGTTATATATCATAACTAGAGAGACAAGGTAGGTGAGATAGTATCTTTTATCAGATGGGTGAGGTAATATCTTTTATCAGAGAGACAAGCTTTTGCTCTTACGTGGAAATCTTCTGTTGGTGAAAGAGACGAGCTTTCTAGTTTATATACAGCTCTTCTGAAGACTTCTTTGTAAACTCAAAAGCTTGTCTGTCTCACCAACAGAAGTTGGTTTGATAAAGATATTACCTCACCCAATTTGTCTCTCTAATATCCTGGGACCAGTACGGCTGCAACAATGCCGTATATATCATAACTAGAACTCTAAGCATTAAACTCACCGTAGATTTACATGGCAGGTACAAATTGTATCTGGCCGACTAGACAGCATGAGCCATGAGGAAGTGAAAGAGCCTGAAATAATTTCAGAATTGCTGTAATGTGTTCTGCCATGACACTTCATTGTGATGTGATGAAGCAGCACTGTGATGCAAACATCTTGACTTACAAGTTTAGCCTGCAGGGCAAAAGTTGAACAATAGCACCAAATCCTCCTATATCTAAAATGGTTGTTTCATGACATAAATAACTGAACTTTTCAAAGCCAAGGGCTATCCTGGTAACTTGGTGGAAGCCAGTGTACTGCATGAGATTTGAATGCCTTTCCGGGGGGGGAAGAGTATTTGACTGGGAGCAAGGATTTCTAAGTTCTCCTAGCTTCACCCGTTAATGTTATTAAGTGTAATATTTATAAAACACTTTGAGACTACATGGTGGAAAGAGCTAGTGAACTGAAAATTGTACATTTTTTAAATAAATTGTTTGTAAAATGCATGTAAACTTTACCAACATTGTCTTTTATCTTTTACTGCTTGTGTCTTCCTTGCCAAGTGAATACAACCTGTTTGTCGACTGAGCTCACCAGCAATAAAAAACAAGTAAATTAGCTTTGTCCTTATTCTGGAGATGCAGGACGACTGATTTGGGATGTAGGTGACATTTTACAGTCTGTATAGTACTTGTCAACACTTGAACATTAATTTGGATTAAGGTAGGGTATGAATTTAAAAGCACAAAAGCTGAATAAGAATGTCCACACGTGGAGTTGTTCAGGAATAGTTATTCTGGAATAGTTGCTCCAGAATAACTACACACGTAGACAAGCCCTATAGGTTAAACTTTGGTTGCCCTTGTTTAAGGGGAGCTGCTTTTTTTCTTTTCTTCTGAGTCTTATACTGACCAAAAAGCAGGTGAACGTAAATGTAGACACACAAAATCTCACTGAGTTGATGGCTTCATTCTGGTTCATGATGCAGTAGTGTCCATCTGAAATAAAAACAAAACAGTTCAGTACACTTGGCACTAAATGGCCTCTCAGGAGAGGCCAAGGACTGAGTGAGTCAGGAAGGTTGTACAACTCTCCCTCACCTGGAAGTGCTCTGATGCCGCATTGCTGTTTCCTGAGCTGTACCCATTTTGTTGATCAATATAGGACTTTAGTCCCTGGTGCTTTCAATTTGCCATCCTTCAGCACCAATTTCTTTAAATAATAATAAAGAATAAATAAATAAATACATCTTTTCTATAGGATTGATTCAAAGCCTGTTGAAAACAATAGATAAACTCCCATTGACATCAGTGAGCTTTCGATCAGAACCTGTTAACATTTCCTGTTGTAACTTGCTTATGTTTTGAGCGCTGCCCCATTAGCACTTGAGACTTTTATCTTCCTTCCTTCCTTTGACTTGGGCTTTGTCTATATTAGAGTTTCAGCTGCTTGTGTAGCTGCACCAATGCAAACCCCTAGTATAGAAGAACTACATTAAAGTAAACTGTGGTTAAAAACCCATCATAGGCAAGCTCTTGTATTTGACTTGCCCAGTTGCTGAGCTTGGAAGACTTATTGATGATGATAAGAAGAAGTAATAATAATCTCGCTCATAGTTTTCCACAGTTTGACCAGCTCCAACCAGTGGTGTTTTGAGACAATTTCTGGATTGCTGCTTTAAGAAAAAAATACCTATATCCAAATTATTTGACAAGCAAGACTTTGAGCAAAGAAGGCTTTGGCAGTGTGTAATTTGAGTTGTAAACAACATAGATTAATTGTGGCTTAAAAGGATGCAGCCAAAGTGAGTTGTAGTTAAAAGGATTTGGTGGACAATTGGGTACAGATAGGTAAGAGTTTGGGATTTGCACTGTTTCCTTTAATGTGGCTGCAGACAGGCTGTATATCAGACAGCTATAGAGTATTAAATTACACCCTCCATCCTAGTGCTCTTGTCTCAGACTCCAGAATTTTTGTTTGTTTATTAGTTAAACACCACCTCTGCAGTTAAAATGCCAAAGAAATACTTTCTCAAAAAATGCTTTCAGGAGGAGAAAGCATTAATCCAGTGACATGCCACAAATGGTTTGATTTTGTTTCCCCTTAAGATATTTTACTCAAGTGTGGCCTCTGTCGATCCATTGTGCAGGACTGAAAGTCGCAACTGTGTGTACATTGAGTGTTATAGTCTCATTTGTTTGATACCTGGCTGCAAGAAATTTCCTTACCCTACATGTTTGGACAGTTTAAATAACTCACACTACTGCTCACATCACAAAAAACACAATCCTAAATGGTTCTGATTGGCATCCTTATTAGCAGTCCCATCAGTGAGTCTGAGGATTAAATGGGCAACTTCTTGTCTTTTAGAGGCCATTTCTTCAGGTTAAATTAGAAACATACTAGTGAGGCAGTGTGGGGAGACCTCACTGCATTTCCTGTATCTTGGCTGTGGGTAGAGAGCATCAGTTTCCAGGAGCATCAGCTTTCACTGGCACTAAATTTGCATAACTATAAAAAGTTACAGAACACCATCAACAGCAACAACAAAAATGCTGCTTTCACCAGCGCATAGATTGAATGCACCCTGATGAGTATTGTCACTCACATAGAAATTCTCTGGAGAAGCCTGATTTCCCACAGGTCTGGACCATGACTTGAAAGCCAAAACTTCGGAACTTTTCCTGGCACTGTTGTATCTCCAAACTGTGATATTATGTCAATACATATGATATTGCATTCTAATGCAAGGCAGACACAATGGCATATTGCACCCATCGCATTTCCGGATGAAGGTACAAACACCCTGATGAAATATTTCTCCTCTTCCCTTCCCCACAACTGGAAAATATTCAGTCTCAAATAAAGTTTTTCAGATAACCTGATGGGTAAAATTTTCAAAACCACCTAGAAGTCTGTGACTCATTTTAAAAAGTGACATAGGCGCACAGGAGCCTAGAGTTCCATAGACCTTCAGTGAAACGTAGGTGCACGGTGCCAAAGTCAATTTTGAAAATGTTGTAAATCGCCTGCATCACTTAAGAATTCTTGAAAATGTTCTTATTTTAATCTTTCTTATTTTAAGTAAATGCTTTATACTGCGTGTCCCTGTTTCATTTAAAGTGTGCCAAGATGAGAGAAGCATGGGGGAAAGTAACATGAGAATAACCCTTCTTTGAAAAAAAAATCAGCAGTATTCCAGAACAATGATTCAAAACACTATAATAAGTCAGCTGTAATATTTGTGACTAGTCTGGTATAATGCAGTATTCTGGACTGGGTTCACGTCCCTCTGAGCTATTGTCAAAGTTTATATTGAGACACAAACCTCTCATCTGGCCTTTATTATTAGTACTGTTTACTTGTTTTACAGACATGCCTAGAGGCCCCAGCCGAGTTGAGGGCCTTTCTGTGGTATGTGCTGTATGACTGCATTCTAAGATACAGTCTCTGCCCCAAAGAGCTTACAGTTTAAATCAATTAGGGCAGGGAAGACCATTTGTCTAAGATCACATGGCAGACTAGGAAGCTGAACCCAGGTTTTCTGACACTCACTCCCAGACCCTACCAAGGGAACTCGCTGGATTTTTGGATCTGGATTTGGACTTGGCAACTCAGGCCCCTTTCTAATTAACATTTACTGTAGCAGAGTGTGTTAGTGTGTGGGTGTATATTGTCACATGTGTAGTAGGGGCATAACTCAATGCTACACTAATTAACAAACTTTTCCTGAGAGGTGACAAAACAAAGCTCTGGTATTTTTATCTCTGCTGAAATTGTATGATAAATGAGAAGAGTGAGAAATCTAGACATGTTAATTATGAATAAAGCAAACTGTCTTCTAACTGTGGGCCATATTATACCCCATAACCGCCCACTAATGCCCATGTGAATCAGCTCACGGAACAGGACTTGAACTGTGACTTCATGAGTTCAAATAGCCTGTGCCCAATTCTGTCCTCATTTATACTAGTTCAACCCCAATTGAGTCAATAGGATTGAACACGTATAACACTGGGCAGAATTTGGCCCAGTTACTAATATTTAATGATAGACTGGTAAAGCTTTGTATGTGATTTCTCTCCCTCTTTTACTTTTTGGTTTGTTTCTTTTACTTCTGTAAATGAAGGTGTACCTCTAGAAAACAGTGGTTTCTTTACATTCTAAAAATTCATACTTATAAATATTCAACATTTTTTACAAGGGTAGCTTCTTAAAATATCATAGTGTGGCATTTCACAGCACCCAGAGTCATTCAAGATGATTCACTGGTTTCCATTATAAACCCTGTTCTCGTGGCTTAATATTAACTTGGCCATAAAAATTCACTTTGAGCTGGAGGTTGGCATATGAGTTTTCATCTCTTAAATTAGTTTGTTAATACTTTTCTTTGTTTTTCATCTGTAAAAAATGGTATGGATGGTTATTTTTGGTTGGTTTGTTTTAATTTCTACTATAATTATTATTTTATTATTTTATTTTATGATATAGGTTAGCTGGTTTGCAAATATAAGCCCTGGTCCTGCAAGCACTCAGGCCCCAATTTTGGAAAGTGTCCCACTGCAGGACAGTAATGGGCATGACACATGTAGTTCTAGACTTTCTTGTGCCTACCTGGTCAGAAGAATCTGGTTGCTGCCTGCTCAAGGATCTTCTCCTGCCCCAAGTTTCCTGTGCACTGTATTGAATGGGCAAGTTGTAATGCTTCTCTTCAGTAATTTTTTGGCATGAGTCTCTGTATCCTTACCCCTTTGGTTTGGAGGTCCTGTTCCAGGTGATATAGCTGTTCTCCCCTAAGTTCAAAGTGGGTCCATTATTTTAACAGCTGAGGGTTGATCACTTCACCATTGGCCATTGCCAGCTGCTTGTAGGCCCAGCTTAGCATCAGGTCATTTCTTTCTTCTCTTACAAAATCTACATCTCTTGCTAGGGGCATTATGTCGAGGAGATGTGTGGTCTCATTGCCCTTTATGGAAAGGAGAGATTCCCTCAACTTGTGAGAATTCCCTTCTCCAGGATCCTCTGTTTCACCTAACCCCACCAGTTCCTTTGTTCCCAAAGATTCTTGGGCCTTTGAAGTCAGGGTCATTCCCTCAGGTGGGTGATTGCCCCATCCTTTTGACTTCTCCAAAGTATCTACAGTCTCCAGCCAAAATTACTGGGTATGTGTGGGTAGACACTAATGCCACAAAGAGGTTTTCTGTATGTTTCCCCACTGACAGTTGTACTTCCCTAGTGAGATATATGCAGTGCTGTTGTAGATGTATTCGTTCCAGGATACTAGAGAGACAAGTTGGGTAATGTAATATCTTTTACTGGACCAACTTCTGTTGCTGAGAGAGACAAGCTTTTGAGCTGCACAGAGTTCTTCAGATCTGGGAAAGGTACTTTGAGTGTCACAGCTAAACACAAGGTGGAACAGTTTGTTTATCTTAGATAGTTAGCACATGTTTTAAGGGACCATTCAAGGTGGATTGCCTGTTAAGATCTCTGCAGTCATAGGACAAAAAAGTAGGGGTTAGTGAGTGACAGATTGTTGTAATAAGCCATAAATCTAGTGTCTCTATTCTGTCCATGATTTTTAGTGTCTACCAGAAGTTCACTGACTTAAACTCCCTCACTGATTTCCACCACAAATTTAGTAAATGTCACCTCCTCATTAAACACTCTCTGGAACACTCCCATGTGAGCATCAACTTCCCAGACGCCACGATCTGCTTCAACAATGGAACCATATTACAGACAACTATATACAAGAAACTTGCAGATCACCACACCTACTTTCATAGATCTAATAACCACCCCAAACACACCAAGATATCTTTTATTGACAGCCAGGCACTCAGATACCACAGAATATGCTCCAAGAAGAAAGTCCAGAATACGCACCTCAACATGCTCAAAACTGCTTTCACCAAACAGGGACACTCCATCAGTGAAGTAGATCTCATCATGGAATGGGACACCCAAATACCACAAGAAAACCTGCTTCAATACAGAAATAAAACCTGCTCCAACCATACGCTCCTAGTTGTCACCTCTCATCCCACACCGAGGCCCATATGGCATATCATCAAAGTAGGACAACCCATACTCAACGGGTACCCTCTCCTGAAAGATATCTGTCCTGAATCGACACTTTAGCCTTCAAACAACCCTCCAACCTCTCCAACCTGATGATCAGAAACAAGCTCCCCACAGACCAGAGCACACCAGATCCTACCAGAACATCAGATGCAAAACCTATAGATATAGCTCCACTGCTGCAATGATCAGTATCCCCCACAAAGCATCTTTCAAGATCCATGGATTGTACACATGCCTATCACAACATGTGGTGTACCTCATACAGTGCATTAATGCCCCAATAATAGCTATGTGGGTGGTACCAGACAGTCACTATGCTCTCAAATGAACTCACACAGGAAAACAATAGAAGAAAAAAAACCCTATAACCTCACATTTTCTACAAAGTGATCACTCTATCTGACCTATCAGCCCTCATCCTCAAAAGAAACCTGCCCAACACTTTCAAAAGGTGAGCCCTTGAGCTTAAATTCGTAACTTTGCTAGACACTAAAAACCATGGGCTGAATTTATTTTTGGACACTGGATTTATGGCTTATTACAACAATAAGTAACTCACTAACCCCCACATTTTTGTCCTATGACTTCAGACGTATCAATGGGCCACTCCACTTTGAATGGTCCCTTAAAATATGTGTTAGCTACCTATGATAAATAACTGTTCCATCTTGTATTTAGCTGTGACACTCAGGCCATGTGTACACGTACAGTGCTGCAGTTGTGCAGCTGCACCGATGTGGCTGCACTGCTGCTTCTGGTGAAGACACACCATGCTGCTGGGAGAAAGCTCTCCTGTTGGCATAATACAGCCACCTTTGTGAATGTCAGACGCTATTTTGGCAGGAAAAGCTTTCCCACCGACATAGCACTGTGCACACGAAAGCCTACGTCAGTATAACTTATGTCACTCGGGGAGTGGTTTATTCACACGCCTGAGCAACATAAGTCATGCCGACATAATCTGTAGTGTAGACATACCTCAGAGTACCTTTTCTAGATCTGAAGAAGAGCTCTGTGTAGCTTGAAAACTTCTCTCTCACCAAGACAAGTTGGTCCAGTAAAATATATTACCTCATCCACCTTTTCTCATTAGTGAGCCACAGTCACATGTCCCCAATGTATACACTGGAGGAAGAGACGTGTCTCTTGGGGTACCCCCCCATCACTGACTGCTGTCTAACTGATGTCTGGCTCCATTCTGAGTCAACTAGCCCTGCCACTTCTACCATATTAACCTGTTCTGGGACTACTATCTTAGCCAGCCTTGTTTTTGGTCCCTGGCGTCAGCTGTCCAGGTTTGCCCATAGTCACAATCCATAAAAGGGCAATTGTGGTTGAAGTGACCCTATTGACCACATATAAAACAGTTCCCTAAAGTCAGGACCATTGCCTGCTCATCAGCCAGGGAATGTCTGGCTCCCAGAGAAGGCCTTCTTTGAAGGACTGAGTATTCTCTGCATTTCTGTTCTAGGTTGGGCCATGGCCCTGTAACCTTGGTTCTGCTGCAGGCTGCAGGTAATGTTAAGTCAGCGCTACAGTTCCAACTAGGATGTCCTCTTCTCCTAGCATGGGCTTTGAGCACACTGGTTCTCTGGATCCAGTATAACTCTGCTCTGGCATCTTGGAAGAGGGCCACCATGTAATTGTCCAGCAGACTTACAACCTCAGCCAACGTTTCAGACTGAAGCCTCAACACCCAGTCTTTTCCCCCAGTTGGGAGAAATTATTCTATAACAATTTGCTCACCTACCTGCACACTCTGTACACCATCTCATCTTGTAGCCAGCACCAGCAATTTTCCTTGAATTTTTGGGCCACTACATGGGATTGGGTCCCCAGTGGATATCTTCATGGAAAGAACAATGCTATGTTTCAGCCATGATGTCTAAATAATCCCATTTGGTGCCTTTGACTTGAGTATAGTCTTGTGCAATGGCTAGATCAAGTTCCCTGTAGGCACCTTGGACCAGCCTCAAGATTGGGGTCAGCAGAATGGCCCAGTGTTTGGGCAGCCATAGTGCTGCGGTTGCTATGCAATCAGATGTCCGGCAGAATGCCTCAGGATCATCCTCTGGTCTATCTTGTAAGTTTCACTGGTATTGTGGCAACTGGGGGTGGGCTTGGTGCTCACATGGAAGGGTTTGCAGGCTCCCTCATGGCTGTATAAGGTCAACGCATGTTGAACAAGGTACTTTTGTTTTGTTGCTGCAGCGCTACCTCTTGGATGAGCTGCTGCTTTTGTTGATGTTGTACCGATAGTTGCTGCTGCTGGATGGCCATCTTTAGCAGCAGCTAGTGTTATTGCTGTGCCAGCTGTTGCTGCTGGTTATCCATTACCCACTGTAAATTCTGTTTCCTTATATATGTGTGTGTATATAAAAGCATAATAATGCTTTTAGCAGGGCTGGGATGAGCTGCTGGGATGAGCCTCCATCAGCCTAACTGTGAAGGGCACCATTCACTGCTAGCACTGCCTCATGATCGGGAAGAGGTGTGGCAGGTTGTCATTCTCCTGAGCTTTTCCCCTTCTTATTACCACTCCACCCTGTGGTGCTCTGTCTTTTCAGTGACTGAGCCCCCTGGCCAAGTGTTCGAGTCCACCCCTTCTGGGTGTCCATTAATGGTGAAGGCTTTAGAATTAAGCCAAGGACTCAGGGTTCCCCACTTGGGTTAGAGAGTCATGGTCCAGACACTAGTATCTTTAGGGTCTTCCCCCCAACTAGGTTCTCTGCCAAGGGATAGACTTCCATAGTTGTCCCTCTTTAAGGGTTGGTAGGGGAGCCAAGGCTCACTCTCTCCATCAGGTTCCAATCCAGGGCAGTTTATGCGGCTAAATCCTGCACCCTCAGGTGCTATGCAGCTACCTCCCTGAATTGCTTCCTGCCAGTCCCCTCTCTTCACACAGAGGAGAGTAAAGACTTAGATGCCATGGTAGATTTTCTGACCTTCAAAGAGTTACAGGTCCCTTCTATGTTGGCTTGGTCTGGTCACTATCACCAAGCCTCAGGTAGCAAGAGCTCCTCTGGAGCGACTTTGCAGGAGCTCAGTGTGCAAGTCAACTCCCCTCCACTGTCTGCAAGCTACTGAGCTACTCTGCTCGCCTATTTAAAGTCCAATTCCAGCCTATGCATGTTTCGCAAATGTTCAGGATGCACTTAAGCATGTGTCAGTTGGCTGGCCCCAAAAGGACTCCACAAGCTCCTCCTCCTTCATATAGTTGGGGGTATCCTTTGAAATAATAGGGATGGACCCAGTACCACTGGAGAAAAGTGAGGCAGGGTACCAACATATCCTGGTGATCCTAAACTATGGAATTCGGTATTCCCAAGCCATCCCCCTTCATTCTACAAATGTGGCGACCATCGCAGCTGACTTTATGAAATTCTTTGCTCAGGTTGGGTTACCAAATGAGTTTCTGGACAATCAGAATGAATTTTACATTACATTTGATGAAAGAAGTCTTGATTTACCACCCCCAAATGCACAGATTAGTTGAGCAGTTCAATTGGATGCCAAAAGAGAAGCTGGAGAAATTTGTAGCCTAAGACCCTTGTCACTGGGATCATTTATTTCCATTGTTCTTGTTTGCCATCGGAGAGATTCCACAAGTATCCACAGGATTCTTCCAGTTTGGGCTTTTTTACAGGAATATAGATTTCCTGTGAGAAGCATGTGAGGAACAAGGACTAAAGGTGGCAAATGTGGGTGCAGTACATACTACCGTTGTGATAAAAAGCTTAAGACTTAGGGACCTTTGCAAAAGCAAACTTATTAAAGGCCCAGCAAAACCAAGAAAGGGCCTATAATAAAGGGACCCGTTTACAAGAATAGACTCGGTGACAGGTGGTGTTATTGCTTCTGAATTCAGAGTAGAAATTATTGGTCCAGTGGCAAGGGCTGTTTGAGGTAGTGGGACAAGTGAGGCTGACTGGCTACAATTTCTGGCAGCTGGGGATGAAAAAGAAAACACAATTGTTCCATGTTAACCGTTTAAAGGCCTGCAAAGACGGAGGAACAACTCATCACATCTATCCACATGAACCTGAACTAGACCCTCAAGCATAAGTCACCGAAGATTCCTGATCCATACTGATGTGAGAAGACCTTTGACTAGAACAGAGAGCCCAAATGCAGCAGCTTGGAAAGCAGGAAGATTAGAACTTCTTCAGTATTTTTGACATTACCAGGACAGATCCACCTGGCCTACAGTCACATAGCCACAGACCTTGAACAGTGGATCCTGGAGAACCCACAAGCACTACCTCAGAAAATGTGGGAGACTGTCCAAGAAGAGCTACAAGCCATATTAGACCAGAGGATAGAGGAAAAAACTCTCAGTGAATGGATGAGTCCTATTGCGCTGGCACTGAAACCAGATGGGAAAACTCATTACTTTATTAATTTCAGAAACATAAATGTAGTGTCGAAGTTTGAAGCCTACCTTATGCACAGGTTGGATAAATTGCTAGAAAGGGTGGGAGCTGCCAAGTACATCACCACCTTACACCTAACAAAAGGGCAAGTCTTGCTGACCCCTAAGTCTTGGGACAAGACAACTTTCTCCATCCCATTTGGACTGTACCAATTTCAAACTATGTCATTCGGCCTCTATGGGGCATCAGCTACTTTCTTTTAACTCCTGGATATCATGCACTTTGACCACAGGGACAATAACCGGCAGCATATATGGATGACATTCTTATTTACAGTCTCCACTGGAACAACCACATAAGACATGTTACTGCTGTGTTGAGAGTCTTTGAGAATGCAGGACTCATTGCGATCCCAGCCAAATGCAAGATGGTGAAACAAGAAGTCACCTATCTTGGTTATACTATGGAGGGGGATAGATTATGGCCAGTAATTGGCAAGCTGCTAGCTTTAGCAATCTGCCCCATTCTCACAGTAACAACAACAAACAGATCTGATGCTTCTGGGGCCTGGCAAACTATTATGGATGTTTTGTATCAGACTTTGCCACGACTGCGATGCTCCTCCTCATGGACCTTGGGAAGGATGCCAACCCTAAAAATATAATTTGGTCCGAAGATAGTGATAAAACATTTTTGGCCACTAGAAGATCATCTGTGTCAACAGCTAGTACTTTTCCACCGAGATTTTCCAAAAGGGGTCATTCTACAAACAGATGCAGCCGAAGTAGGCCTTGGAGCAGTCCTTTCCCAGGAGTTTGATGGAGGGGAACATCCAGTCCTCTATACAGACAGAGAGATGGCCTCTTGAAGAGAAGCCTTAATCGTGAAAGAAGCTGTGGTTGCCCTATGTTACTATTTGTTGGGAAACCCCATCTCCCTAGTAACAGATAACGCCTGTCTCTGCTGATTGAACACTGTGAAGGATGCCAACCTAAGGATTACACAGTGGTACCTACTCTTACAACCATATAGCTTTTGGGAATTATAATGAGCTGGGAAACATGGATTTTTTTTTCGTGCGAGGTGGCAAACGGGGTGCTGATGATGATTCCCAGGGACCTGTTTTGAGGGGGAAGGTATGTGATGGGACGTACAGTTCCCACACAGGAAAGGAAAGGTTTGAAGAGCTACTTTGGGCCCAGGCAACCCTGCCCCAAGGCATGTACTGGCTGAAGGGGGAATTTAAAAAGGGGAGCACAATAGTGTAGCTGGCAAGCAGTGGAGGTGAGCAGACCTACACTGAATGCTTGGGAAGGAGCACCACGGGAGTACTCGCTGCCTGAGGCCTGGTGATAGTGACCTGATGGTGCAGGGCTTAGCTGCCCACCATTGGGCCCTAGATCTGAGTCCAGAGGAACTGTTAAATTAGAGAATGAAGCATTAAATAAGTACCGTGAGGCAGGCTCTCCCACACTTTCCTCCAACTGAATAGCATCACGCTTTGCTCTACTTTAATGGGAATGAAGTATTCCGAAGTCTGAATGAAGCAGGTTTTAAGTGCCTTGCTGAATAAGGATGGACCTAAGCACTATTTAAAGTTAAGCATATGCTGAGTTTTCTTTCTGAATAAGGGCCTAAGATATTTGTCACTGTGAGTATGGGTGACAGTGTCAGCCCCTTATTATTTGGGGGTGATATTGAAGAATTAAAGAGACTGAGATATTTAACACTGAAAACATCTTGATTCATATTTTGGTTGCTACATTTGAAAAAGGGGTTCTCTTGTACATAACTAATGTTTCGAACAATGGCTTTGCCATATTAGTTCAGATCAGTGGCCCTTTAAATCTTATCATTTGCCTCTGGCAGTGGCTAATACCCGATGAGAAGAAGGAAGATCTTGAAACAAAGAAGAATATGGGAAAAAAGGAAACAAACCAATGTATCTAGATAGATGTATACCACACATCACCTGAATGACACTTGCAAGCAATCAGCTTATGCCTGAAGCATAAGTCTTGATCGCTTTTATTTTAGCACACATAGCTTCAAACATTATTATTGGTCATAAAATTACCCAACCTATTTGGAAATCCAAGCAGCCACAATATTTGATTCTGTAGCTTTTAAAAAAAAATACAAACTGAGGTTGCAGTGCAAAACAACCCAAACCAGAAAATGAAAAGCTAAAGGTGCAAACCATATTTAAACTGAGGAGTTGCACTAGTAATGCACATGTACTGCATCTGAGTGATCTTGCTGTTTGTGTTTATAAGACAGCTTAATATCTGCATGTCAAATTTGACTTTGATTTTGCTCACATTTGGTGGTTTATATGTAACCACCAAAGTAACATTAACGTTGCTTTAAACATGTTGTTGTGTGCTTTAATATCCAATAAATTTTGTTCTGGCAATCAAATGTGAGGTTGAGTGTGATGAGGCTAGAGGGTAATATCTCATTCAAGCGCATTTTTTGTTATCATTCAAAACTATGGTAATGTATTTGATGATTCGTATCTGTACTTCTATGTATGTGGTTATCTTTTTTATTTGCATTCTCATACACATCTATAGTGCTGTCTAGATCTGGAAGATTTGATTTGTTGGATGCGTTGAAAGAATAGAAAAACTGATTTTGTGTTGTATTATATTTTTCTGCAATCTTCTTGTAGACCTTGAAATTGAAGCTGACATATTTGTAAATATGATTTTCTTCCTTGGATCTTTTGAAAGTTGATTTTCTCTGTAGGTAAATTAACCTGCGATTCTAACAGTGACTTTGGCAAAATCAACACAGTAGGATATCGATACAAGAATCCTTCAGAGTCCTGAGTTAATAATAATTCCAGTGCACTCCTTTGTATGGATCTATCAAGCAGTTAATTGTATTTAATGTAATTAGCCAAGAATGAGCTTTGCATAGGAATATGGAGCATCCTTCACAGAGTATTTGGGTGGAGCGAGATGAGTGAAGAGAGCCTCATCCCGTTCCTGATATGTGAGTTAAATTGGTCAGCTGTTTTTCTGTAGCAATGTTCAGTCAGTTATAAAACTGGACAGAATAATCCCAGTGTGCACAGCCACAGATGAATTTTGAGTAATAATAATGACTGTTTTTCAAATAATTTTTTCTTACTGAAAGCTGAAGCTTTGTTTGCTCTCTGTGGACATTAAAAACCCAATTGCAATTGTTGTAAGAGTGAAAATTCAACAGTGTCCTTGGGCAAAATTTACCCTTACCTATTGCTGTTTAGCATGCTGCCTGTCAACTGGCCTCAGCTCTCTACCCCGGGGGGGTTGGGGGGGTGCGTGGGTGGAGGTGGGCATGGGCGTGTGTGTGGAGAGAAAGAGTTTGTGAAGCAGTTTCAGAGCCCACAGTATGAAAAGGAGCATTTGTGTAAATGTGTCTTAGTTTCCCTCTCTCTAAGATGGGGATAATAACAACTACCTTCCAGGGACATTGTAAGGATTAAGTCATTTATATTCATTAAACACTCTGAGTTGAAATAAAGGAGCAAATTATTATTATTATTACTATTATTAATGGTATGTATATTTTCATTATTTGATGGGAATAATTATCAATACATAGTATTATAAGGGGGTATGAAGATTTTGGCCAGATAAGCAGTGTGAATTTCTTCTGAAAATGAAATAGTACGGGCTTAACACTATCCACTCCACTTATTTTCAAGAGACTAATAATTGAAAAGACCTAATAATACAATAAAACATAATAAAATAATAATAATACAATAAGACATACTCATACAGTGTGCTTCCACGCTGCCGTAGACTAGGCCATATATTACTTGTTGCTACTTGCATTATAATGGAGTAGACAGGCAATGAATAATGGTTGTCTTAATTCTGAATAGGGCAATATATATTTCAAAACTTTAACTCCACCCAGGCCACATTTTCACAAGCACGCTGATACTAGTGAGCTATGATACAGAATCTTGAGTCATTGAGTCTTTGGAACACAGTCTCACTACATTAGACACTCAGATACCACACCTGTAATTTATAGTCAGATTCTGTAGAAAATGCTGAAATAGGCTGTTCCTGTCAAATCCATTTAGGAGAGCTACTATTTCAGTTTAATACCATGAATACCGTGATACTTTGTTAGAGCTGGTCAGATATCAGGAAGTGTTGTCATTAAAATTATTGGAGAATAATGGAAATTTTTCACTCGTCTCTGTCAAAAAAAAATTAAAACTCAGAAATTTTTGATCAGCTATATTCACCATCCATGCACAATAGCCCGTTTTTAAGCCTTAGAACACAGCAGATAGATATGCTCTCCACAGAGAGATTGTGCTAACAGAATACCTGCCTAGTATGCAGTCCCCCTTCAAAGATTGCCCTATGTAACCCCCATGCTCCATACATGCACATCACCAGATAATTAACCCCCCTGAAGCTTCACACATTCCCTAAACCCCCTTTCAGTTTTCAAATCCATTGACAATTTGACCCCGCCACCAGATGCCATATCCTCCCTCAGTCCACCCCTCCTCTGTCAAGCGCTTCCAGCTTCTCCCTTCCAGCTGCTGATTCTTACCCTGTTTGAAGCCCTCTCTTACTCCTCTGCTAAGCATCCTTCTTAGCTGCTGAATCCTCTTCCTACCCCATCCTCCACAACAGACTGGTTCTGACTTTCCTTCCTCACATCTATCAAATCTCATTACTATTCCCTCCCCCCTTAACCCTCCCATGACAAATTCCCTTTTCCTACCTATTCCCCAATACAAATGTCTGGTTCCAGCCTCCCTCCCGCTAACCCTCTGCACTATCTCCCTCTCCGTATAACCGTTTCCATATCACGACCTTTACCAAAGAAGCATCCGAAACACACTGGACTTGTAGCTGGTATGTTCTTTGGGGGCAAGGAAAGTATCTTCATCTTTGTTTGGAAAAGCACCTACCACAATCAAAACAATAAAAGATGATGATAACAACCATTCCACCCCGGTCTTAAGTACAACTCAGAACCAGTGTTCTCCAGGTTACACCGCTTTGAATATGGATTTATTTTGGAAATGGCAACGAACCTTTTTTACTATAATCCCATAAATATCTTGCTATAATTTAAAATCTGGGTGTGATATTTGTATCATTTTTCTATTTTTATTAGCATACAAAAGTGCTACTCTATGGAAGTGTCTGTGATTGATCAGTAGATAGAAGATGGTGGCTTGTTTCTCAAATAAATATATAATGCATTTTATCACATAGTAATGTGTTCCCTTTATTAATGACTTTAAATTGCCATGTTGGCTTTTGGTGTTCCCAGCGAGGGGGATAATGATGAGTGTGATGATCTTAGTTTCAGGTAGTGATTTTTATCAGCTGCAGAAAATGTGCATTGAAGCAAATATAGGGCAAATTCTGCCCTTGCATTCACACATTTAGCTTCCACCTGACCAAATTCATCCCTGGTGTAACTTGAATGAATTTGGCCTTCAACATCAGTGCACGCATCTGAGAAATTTTGTCCCCAGATGTCAGTTCTTAACCCCAATTCTGGGGCTTACATTGATGCATGTCCTCAAAAGCCCATTTGAACCTGTGTTTAGTATAAGGGCAAGATGTGCAACAACATATCTGAGGTTGTGTTCGTGAAGCCAGAGTCTCCTTATTAAATAAGTTAATACAGCAATGTTTGAGACTGCTGTATAAGCAGTGGTGGTTTGGGGACTGTCCTCAGCAATGGTAATCCTAGCAATTTTAGTCAATTTTGTAATAACCAAATACTGTTCGTATGCAACAGGGAAGAGAAAAAAGAATCAACAAGGCATCATAGTTTTGAGCCTCCAAAGGCTTATTATAAACAGCAATGATTAAAAATACATATTTTAAAAGTAGAAAATATCTTGCCACTGTGTATGTTCTCATAACTTGTAAACTATGATCTAAGAGTAATGTATTCAAATACTCTGCACTTGACAAAACTTTGCATTGTCGTGCAATAAAGATGTGATTTTTTTTTCAACCGGGCCAGCAGGAGATGGACACCTAAGTCCAATGAAAATTCCTGTGAAAATGGCAGTTTAAACTGTTCTTCTCAGAGCAGTATTTTCCTTGTTCATGTGTTTTCATTGTTTGCCCTACCTGGGAGCCTAAACATTTCAATCTGCACTGTTCAAGGTTGGCAAAGTTAAAAGCAATTGAAAACAGGGAGGTGTAATGGAGCAGATTAGGCAACACCGTGTATAATATGTAATATTTTTGAATTTTTAGTGTTTGTAATAAAAAAGTAACATTCCTAGCCCATTCCAGGGCCAGTGATGCCATGTCTCCGCTGCAAATTTTAGCTGCACTAGCTCGAGT
Organism: Mesoclemmys tuberculata; assembly: GCA_007922155.1. Taxonomy (NCBI): domain Eukaryota; kingdom Metazoa; phylum Chordata; order Testudines; family Chelidae; genus Mesoclemmys; species Mesoclemmys tuberculata. Next base: position 105,965,260 of record ML675616.1, read on the forward strand.
AAAGTTGGCACAGGTATGACTACACAAGCTGCCATCACACCTCTGAAGGCAGTATATCCTAAAAGGAGGATCCATGGGGAGAAGAGACTAGCACCAGCACCAACATGTGTTATGTCGGTTTGCCATAGCCTTTGCCACTAATGTATCTCGACTTCACAGCCTGATGCTCCTATTGTGTAGCATTACTCGTATGCAACCTATGTGTTCATTAGAAGCATAGTATCTGTGCTGCCTTTCAGTATTCTACAATAATGATCTAAACCATTACTACCTGCAACAGTGTTGTTACAGCCTTTGTGACAGAAGAATGTAGGAGTTTTGTTTTTAGCTACGGATGGGGGATAGAAGAATACTGGAATTGTTTAGAAATCTGTTCTGTTTTGAGGCTGAATCCATACACTAGTAGGGTGATGATGGCTGGTCTTACAGAATTCACGTATTCATCATCGTCCCACGTCACCTTGGTAGATAGCGAAGCTGATGGTAAGACATATTTTTGAGCTGTCTGGAATCCTCAGATGTCTTTTATTGCTTACTGTCTGGCTTCAGGACTGGGTATAGCATAGAAACTTCAATAGTCTTGTGGGTTGGTGATCTCTTTTCTAGTGTGGACAGTATCCAGATATGACTGCAGCCTTTGATACTGTTGCCAGCAGGCTTTGTTCAATAGGCTGTGGTGTCTTTTTGAAGTAGATGGTATCCCTCGTGAATGGGTTGCTTCCACTTTTTCCTTCCTAAGAGTGGTTTTGGCAATTGTTCACTTGCCATGAGGGATGCTGTACAAAGTTCTGCATCATCACTTGGGAGACAGACAGATCTAGCTGTGTTTGTGGGTCATCCAAAAAAACAAAAACAAAAAACAACACACCAACCTCCTCCACCACCCCCAAGCTCCTGTGATTAGATGTAGTTCTAGGTCTTATTTTCGTTAGTTCTGGAGATGTGGTCTCTTTGTTTCCTCAGTCAATGGTCAAGTGTGAGATGTGATTGAGGAAAAAAACACCTCAAACTTAATTCAGGTAAGAGGAAGGTGATACCAGTGGATTTGGAAACAGTGTAGGGTGAGGGAAGGGTGATTTCATCCCCTCTAATTGTGAGGATTTTTCTGTCCTTTGTCCAAGAAGTTCATAATTCGGGGAGTGCTTCTGCTTCATTACCTGCTCCAGGAGTCTCAGGGGGCATCTGTGGGCAAAACTGCATTTCTTCACCAGTGTTTGGTTGGATGACAGCAGCATTTCCTCTCAGATCTGGACCCCATCAGTAATCCTTGTCACAGTGATTTGTAGATGAGATTACTACTATACATTCTACATGGGGCTACACTTGGAAACCACTAAGAAGATAATCGCTATTGCAGAATGCATCTGCTTTCCTGTTTGATTAAAATTAGCCACAGGGAACATACTGGATTTATTTTTTGACACCTGCCCTGATTTGTTATTTACTTCCAGGTGCAATTCAAGACATTGACTGACCTATGAAGTGCTAAATGTTTTAGCACTTAGTATCCCAGAGAGCACTGGACCGGGACTTGGGAGACCTGGCTTTTATTCCCAGCTCTGTCACTGGCCTTCCAGGTGACCTTGGGCAAATCACTTCTTTTTTGTCCACAAGTTCCCCATGTGTAAGACAGGATAATACTGACCTCCTTTGTAAAATGCTTTGTGTTGTACTGATGAAAAAAACCATGTAAGATTAAGGCTTTATTATTATTCCTCCATAAACTGCCTCATCGGTTCTAAGCAACTGGGGTCCTCACGGTTACAGCCCTAGATTGAATTGTCTCTGGGCTGCTAACGGGCATTCTCATGTGTGGATTTCAGTTCCCCAAACTGCTCTGACTAAGTCTGTGTGTGTTGAAATTTAAGGTCTGGTAGAAGGCTTTTCTTGCAGGCTTTCTTTCATGTGAGGATGGTGATGGGAGGGGTGATGCTAGTTTGCTTTGGGGCTTTTTAGTGATGTGTTTAAATATTGAGCCAGAATCTTAGCTGGCGTGAAGCATCAGAGTTCTGTTGACTTCAGTGGCACTGCACTGATTGACACCAGCTGAGGATGTGGCCCTTTGTTAATTTTTAATTGTGTACACTCATTTTTAGAAGCATAATTGGGCACATTTTAAATATCAAATACTAAATAAACTCCAGTTACATATGACATTATGTGTCACTAATTATTTTAATTGTAATCACAAATAAATCCCACATTGGGTGTTGGTGTCCTTTCTGTTTATACAAACGCTTGCTTAATAAATGCTATTCAGAGTCACCCTCTTAAGATTTCTTGGTATTCCATCTTTCTCCTTCTCCCCACCAGATTTTCAAATTGTTTCAAGGACAGATAATATAGAAAGCAAAAGTCCTGCCATGGACTTTAATGAGCTTTGAATAAAGTCCTAGAAGAATGCCATCAAAACCCTGCAGGGACATGATTTGGGGCTGTTACCTCACTCTGACCCCACCACTACCCATTCTGTATAAACAGTATTTCGCTAGGTACTTTAACTAGCCCTAATTATGTGTTCTTTTGTTTTTGTTTCTGCCTCTAGCGTAGCCTTGCTTTATTCGGTGGTGCATTGTTGTTATTTTAGTTGTCAATATAAAAACACACAGTTCAATAAAGCAATGAGTGACTGCATGCTAAACATACTACACTTAATGGGTTAGAATTTTAAAAATGTATTAAAAATAAAAAGCCATGTCTGTTGTAGAGCCTCAAGACTCTCTTTATAGTGGAATTGCTATTTTTTCCTCTCTTTTTACCATCTAAGTGCTCTTTTGATTTTTTAATGATGGATAGAGAGGAATGGCTCAGAGTCCTGGAAACTGGGAGAGGCAAGTTGCAAAAGCACAGCAGATACACTGATTAATAAGAAAGGGTCCCCCCAAAAGTAAGGAGGATTTAGGGTGGGTTTGGAACCAGAGGAAAAACGGATAATATAGGGAACTAGAAAACATACTATGGAAGTCCTGCATCTTCTTTTTTCCTCCCAGGTAGAAGCTGGTGTGGCAGTTTTTAACAATCAGCCCTTCTGTGTGTGTGTGTTTTCCTTCCTTCCATGTTGTTTCATAGTTATCTGTTAGTAACAGCAGTATTATTACACACAGATTAGAAGACAGGCAGCTTTTAGGCTCCCTGACAGTTGGCCAGAGCAGAGATTAGAGATAAAAGTTAATCCCGTGAGGTAATAGCAAAAAAAGAGTACAAAGACATGAGATGAGCCGATAATGGTTTGTTTAGGTAAGAAGGCTTCGCTTCGCATGGTGATTGGCTCTCGCTCTGTAGTGCACTGAATGATAGTTTCCCAAATCCTTTCTGAGGTTTCTAACATTTAGCAGTGGTCTGGAGAGAGGACTAGGGGAAAAAATGGCAGCCAGCAGTGATAAAAATAATAAAATCATTATAACCATAAATGGAAGGTGCTGAACCATGTGGGACCTGAGAGATGTTTTCTTCCATAACTGCAGGGCTGCTAGTCAGTTAACATTTGAATTTAGGGAGATTAAAACAATTCCTAGTGAAGGCTGACAATATCAGTGAGTGTGTGTGTGTGTGTGTGTGTGTGTGTACGGATTTCTTGTAAAAGAACAATAGTTAAAAAGTGAATGTAAAATGTAAGATTAATGTGACAAAACTGTCTGGTTAGATATGCAACATTAAAGAGAAATTAAAGGCAAGATAGTCAAAAGGGAGAAGTTATGTCTGCGTGCGTGTATGCATGTTTGTTTCATCACGTCTTTTTGTGTCTGCATTGGTTTGCATTGAAAGGACAAGTGGTTGCAAACTTCCTTGAAATTCACATATTTAGGAATGCTTTTCAATCAGCAAAATGTCATAAATGAAATTCAGATAAACCATTGTTTTACAATCAAGTTATTGGGGAATATTCAACAGAAGGTTAGGAGAATGATAGAAATGAATTATTACTTCAGTACCATTACTTCAATACAGCCCTCTCATTGTGCAACTAACACGGATAAGTTTGTGTTTGAAACAGAAGCTGTTTGACTGACAGCTGACAATTCAGCACTTCTCTGCAGTGTCAGAATTGCAAAGAGGTGGAAACTCACATCTCTCAGTCTGGCTTTTAAACAATGACTAATGAAACCTGTTCAACACAGCCCCTGGCGTATAATAAGGATATAGTTTTGGAATGACTGATTAAAAGGCTAACGTTGCACCTGCCTTAGAGCTGGCTGCTGTTAATGTTGAAATAAAACAGAACTGTAATAGGAACATAGACAGGGTATTTTAAGGCATTAAGTTCATCACAAATGGGAAGGAAACAGATTTTGTCATTGCACTTAGGTTTGGGGTTTTTTTAAGCTCTTATCCTTTTCTGGGAAACTTTTGAAGACTGCAAGAATAGTGTGAAAGGCAAAACATACAGATATGAATGGTACGTCTCCAGAGTGATCAGAAAGATTTGTTCCATTCAGGCATATCTTTCTTTAATCTCACAGTCCCTTTTCTGCCAGAGATATGGCAAGAACCCATTTCAGGTAGTCACAAAAATCCAACCATGTTTTTGTCTTTCAGGGACTGAATAACTAACAATTAGCTACCAATTCACTTGGAACATTCCTGAAATTGATTTGTTTGCTAACCTCAGATAGATTTTGGGCATAACAGAGGAAGGAGAGTAACTGGTTGGAAATAAGAACCAACACAAAATTTCACGTTAAACTTTCAGTTTAATGCCAGTGTTGCTCCATAAATTGGTACCATGACTGCTCTGCTGGAGATACACTCATGCATTTCAGGAAACCTCAGTTACCTCCAAATATAGAAGTACAGCTTCCTGTAGTTCAGCAGATGCGTTTTATGTACTAGATAGCAATATGCCATGATCTTCTGATATTGTCACGTCAGGCAATGCTGATTGAGAAACAGGAGGTGAATTCCTAACCTCGTTGAAGCCAATGGGAGGTTTGCCATTAACTTAATGGTTCCAGGATTTTATCCGTGAAAGTGACACTTTAAGGGGCAGTACATTAGAGTGCCGTATTGTATAATGGACTTTGATTCAGGCATTTCTGATATAATCATTTCTAGTTTGGAAGGCTGATAACTAGAGCCAGTTGAAAATTTCTAATTTTTCGGACAATTAAAAGATAGCTTTTTCATTAGAACTGTTGTATAACATGTTCCCATTTTCCAACCAGCTCTGCTGCTGATGCCACTCCTAAACCCTCTTCATTGGTGCCAACTGGGAGAGTGCATAGGGTTGTACAGGTATCCCAGGGGTCCGATATAGGCAAGATCGTTCAGCAGAGGTTGACGTTTAAGGTCTCTACTGAGAGCCGGTAACCCACTGTTCATCATAATCATTACGAAATGTGTGTACAGATAATATAGAAGGAGCTGTGTGTCTATATTGAAAAATTGAGTTCTTAAGGTCTCGGAGTTAAGTCAGGTCACCAGACGGTGACATACCTCAGAAAGATTCCCTTCAGGCAGCAGGTAACAGACATTTATCTCCCTTTCTGTCTATTTGTGTATTTTATGCCTCACACGGTATACCTATTGGCATGGTTAGCCAGGGACTAAATAAGAGATTCCTAAATCTACAAGATAAGAAATCTCCAGGATGAAACAAAGAGCAGGGGAGTATCCTGTTTATGAATAAATACAATTGTTTGTGCTGGTATATTTTGGGGTGCACAGAAACACATGAAATTCTTTACCTAGGAGGCAACTACAATGTGCTCGTGTCATGAAAGAAGAGCTACAGCCAACATGGCTGTAAAACGTTGCAAGGATTTTGAGCGAGCAGTACTCTATGAGACATGAAAGTATCTTGATAATGAAGTCCAGGCTCTAGAATACATGCTATGATTATATTTTAGGTGGAACCATTTGTTTCCAGTACTTCTACTTGAATCTCTATATTTTGTTAAATAAACTTGGTTTTACTATAAACATATCTAAGTGTTGTGTGTTAAGCAGAACAGTGATCTGAGGTGAAACTGGTCAGCTGGGGTGTCCTGTGTCTTTTGAAGCAGTGAATCTGCAAGCACCCAGTGGACCAGGGCAGGACATTCCAGGGAGATGCTCTCAGAGCTCAAGGATTGTGATGTGCCAGTCACTTAGCTGTAAAGTAACAGTGAAGCCTGCAAGGTCTAGAGGGGAATGCCTATGGAGTTGGGGAGCTGACCCACAGCAGACATAGACAAGGCTTCCTCACACTAGGGTTGGTGGTAGCGAGATGCCTCACAACTCTGGGTATCTCCGGGGAGTGTCACAATTCTGGGTTTTGTTGTTTGCTGTATAGGTCCCATCCCTATTCTCCTACCTCACTGAATGAGTGAGAAATAAAAGGCCAGGTCTACTGGAGGGTGCTCAAGCCAGCACCTGATTTGTATGAGCTCCTCAAGTCTCATTTGCATGAGCTCCTCAAATCTCTCCCCTTGAATAACTCTGCAGCTCTTGACTATGGAGCAGGACCCCGTCCGCCTCAAGTTCAGTCACCCAGCCCAGGTTACATAGCCATTAGAGGCAATTGATACACTTACAGCTTTGCACTATAGGACCATGCTACAAAGTTTGGCTCAAAGGGTTTTTTAATTCCATTAGAACATTTAGAAAAAAGAGAAAAACTGAAGGAAAAATCCCAGCCTCTCCACTTGCCAATGGAAATGTCATGCTCCTGTCTCCCGTTCAGAGGTAATTCACATTTTTGGATAACAACTCACCATATAATTTGTTTCTAATAGAATTTCATGGTATACATAGCAGGCAGATAATTGGCTTAGAAGTAAATTGATGGGAGGGTTTCTCTCTGGTCTCTCTTTTTGTTATTCGCTCCTGCTATGTGTCATTCAGAGTCCAACTCAATCAAGAGTCTGTAACTGATAGCAGAATAATGTGGCTGCTATAAAGACCTTTTATGATGCAAAATTGGGCAGTTGAATTGTGCACATTTCAAAAAGGAATGACATAAAAAAAGAACAAAATGAAAGAATGAACTTTCTCTAAATATGAGCTTTTGGAAGGGAAGGTGCAGATAATTCCTGGAAAGACTCTTATAAATAGTTTTCTTCTGCAATAACTTTCTTCTGTAGAACCCTAATTGAAATGATGGAGCGTCTTGTACACTTTTATTTTTTACTGGGAAAACATCTTCAAAGAAAAGGTACTGAATGGGGCTGCCTTTCCAGTTAGTGTGGTAGGTCTTCTTTTTGCATCTTGGAGTTAGAATCTCAAATATTTCTCAAGTTCTCTACACTTTCTCCTCTTAGTCTTCATCTGTCTTCCTCATTTACAGTCTGTTTAAGACATGACAGAAGGTAAATGTTATTACCCTGTTGCCTAAATTGTGGTTGAAATTCTGACTTTTCCATCATTTTAATATACTTCTTTAGTCACCACCTGTATTACAAGAAATAGCAGTGTAGTTTATGCATATGTGGTTTGTTTGTATGGAAAGGAAAAGGGGAACTAAATGATTTAAAAAGGATTGGAAATAATATTGGAATGTGGGGTTTTATGTGTCTGTCATTGAAACAAATGTCCATTGTTCATCTGGGAAAAATGGAAATATTGAACTCTGTAGACCAACATTTCAGCTAGATTCCTCCGTAAGTTGTTGCAAAATGATGTGCTGTTGCCATTTTAATGTGTCTTTGTCTGGGTGCTCCCATGATTTGCCTTTCCCTTTTGCACCCTGTTTACTTAAACTCATCAGCCACCAACCATGTTCACCTTTGTGACGAAAGCAACTCTCCTTTCTCCTGACCTAGAGATTTCGATCTCGTTAATGCTGTTCTAAATGCTAGCAGGAAAGACATGCATACATAGCTTGGGCTGTGAATACACCTAACTCCTACCAGTGTGGGGAATGAGAACCAAAAGCAAGTCAGTTTAGATGTCCATGCTGGTGCCACTAGCCTGCCAGCCGAAACTGACTGATTCTGAGTTCTTGCCACTGTTAAAGAAGAAATGTAGATCACTCAGAACATGTGAGTATTTTCTAAAAAAGCAAACGAAGTCAAATTTGGCAAACCCTTACTGACTTGAGTCTCCTATTGTTATAGGAGGCATCCTACTGAATTCACTGGGCCTGTTCATGTTAATATGGAGTACGCTACTTGTGTGAGTAGACCTGGGTGAAATGTTATGAACGTTTGAAATTTTGACACATTTTTCCTCCCAATCATTCTTTTTCACAGAACATTTTTGCCATTCTTCTACCAACTCTACATGTGAATAAGTTCTGCAGGCTGAGGTTCAATCAGGAAAAATACGTTACCAGCATTCACAAATGCCATCAGTTAGACTTCACATAACAATGGACCAACCTCAAAACAAAAATCAACCCTCGGAGATTTGGATAACTGATCAAACATATGGATACTTTATCCTAATCATGCTGGTCTAGAAATGAGGCTTAAGAACAGGCTTTCCTCTGTGTAGATATCCTCTATGCCCTGTGTCTGGCATGATCAGAAGTGCCACAGGAATTGCCCTTTTTTAGTACTTTCCAGTCGTGGCCAAAAAAGTATGACGTTCCAAGTGACTAGAAAATGAGGGATAATAAAAAGTAAACTGAATGTTTTTGCATCTCAGAAAAAGGGTTTCTTTCTTATTTTACTTGAATTCCTTTTTCAATCTCTTAACTACGAAATATCCTGTATGAAATAAGTGTTTGTGAGCAGGGAGAAATTCTGTAGCCTGTTTGCTTCATGAACTAGTGGTAGATTCTTCCTATCAGTGTCACAGAGACCACTTCTATAGTGTACATCTGTAAAAGTGAGACCATCCTTCTGATGGCAATGTTGCATAGGTAGCCAGTAGTGACTTCATTTTGATATGGTACAATGCCCTTCGCAGCACTTTGTGTTTTGAGACACAGTCATCAGTGCCTCTCACACTGAATCTAAATAGCTTTTTCAGGCTGCGTAGCATTGAAATAAAAGAGAAAATGTTGGCTAGGTTTCGGGAAGCATTTTGCATTAATAGTTTGCAAAACAGCATTAAAGGAAATAAAAATTCAGGGGAACCAGCTGGGTAGCAGAGGATGGACCCAAACAGGCTATGTGGTCCTTTTCTTATAATTGTACATATTTCTAAAAATAATATATAAGGATGGACAAAATAAAATAATCCCCTGCAAAAATTCTCAGTTTTAGAAGGGGTGGGTATACCTTTTTTTCGGTGTTTGTCATACTTATTTGTTTATGGGTTACAGCCAGCATCAGAAGTAGAAGTATTAAAATAGCACAAGACTAGTTCTCACTGTGTTAAAGGCTCTTCCAGAAGCAAGAAAGATCCTTTGAAATTCTGTTGTAGTGCGCTTTCTTGATCAGTTTGAGACCCAAATGATTTAGTGAGTTGGAATAACGATCTATAATTTTAGTTCATAATCTGAACCTTCAAAATTTTAAAGGTTTTCCCTTTTCTAACAGTACAGTGTGTTCACAGTGCCCGTTAGCTTTAGGGAGCATGCAGTTTTGACACTGTTAACTCTTGGCTACTTTTTTTTTTCATACACTGCTGTGTATTCTTGACAGAAGCTTGGTTTAGCTTGCAATAGGAAAGAGACGGAGGGGGAGAGAGAGAGAGAGAGAGAGTGTGTGTGTTTGTGTATGTGTGTAAGAGAGAGAGAGAGGTGCCTATATGAAATGCCCCAGAGAGAAAGGCAAGGATAGTGAATGGCAACATTTAGGCATTGACTGTGACATTGTATTTACCTTTTTAATGGACATATGTAATAAAGTGACATGTAAATGGAGCACAAGGGGAGATATGACACTATATCTGGAAAAGGATAAAACAGTCAGTTGAATACTGGGCTATTATAGCAGTTTGCAAACCTTGGATAAACTCAGTCAGCGGTTGTATAATTGGTTATTCAATCTCGACCCTTGTTCACAGCTCAAAGCCAGGAACACTGAGACCTGTTGCCAATTTGAGTGAATGCAGTGACTGTACTCGGCCGGGGCCTAACACTGGAGCCAGGCCTTTTCCTGTGGGCTGGTTTCCACCATGTCTGGGACTGGCGCAGTGACAGTAGTCCTTTTGTTGTGAAAGGCTGGCTGGTACTCCCCTCCTTTGCAAAATGTCTAACAGCTACACAAATATAAGAAAATAGGAAAAGGGACTTACTGTAGCTTTTCTCTTACTGAGTTAAATGTGGAGGTTTTGAAAGGGAGGTAAGGTCCCAGTAATAAGGGAAGTTGGAGCGTGATGTGAAAAGTTATGGCTAGATAAGGAAAGTGCCATGGTGTCCCAGTGCATGACACAAGCTGCACGGAGAGAGCTAGACTGTCTTGGATTATACAAAACATAAATTGTATTTTCAGAATAAGACATTGTTTTAGTATGCCCTCTTTCCCTTTCTCTTTTTGAAAATTATCATAACATTGTGTGAAAGGGAATCTAAATCAATGGTTAAAGAGGTCTATTGAGTACTCTAGAGATTGTCTCTCAGTCTAAGGAGATGACATTTTATAAGCTAGATGTGGACGGAGTTCATGTCACAGGTACCCCAACTCTCCCACTCATTATAGCCATGGCTTCCCAATAGAGGCAGGGAGATATTTACAGATTGTCCTGACAGCCATTTTGCCTCTAGTAAAATGGTTGATAGAAGTAAATAAGGATGAGGTTTTAATTCTGGTTGATAATATAATGAATATTCAGTGATATACAAGATATCGGGCTTGATGATCTACTAGTCCCTTCTGGCTTTCAATGCCATCAGTGAAACCACAGCGTGTTATTCCTTTCTTTTGTAAAATAGTTCTTAACATGTTTCTAGCATTCAGTAGTTAGATCTTGCTCTGTCATAGAATGATGGTTTCCAACTTTAATTTAGTACACTTCAATTATTTTTGCCATTTCATCATACCTAGAGAACTTCACTTCAGAGAGAAAAGCAGTTATTAGTGTAGATTGTGCACAATCTTTGTAAATTAGCAAATAAAATAAAGGCAAGAGTTAAAAAATCACAAAGGCAGGAGCTTGGGGGGTAATCTCTTTGCCATCCTGATTTACCCTAGTGCACAGAAAATAATACAGAGTGGCTTGATTTAATGAAGGACTGCAATTCAATCAAGAGGTTCTACTGAGGTCATATAATATAAATGGTTACAGCACCTCTTGACTGAGTTACAGCCTTGATAACTCAGTACTTTGTTGTTATTTATGGGGTAACTTTTCAAAGCAATCTGCATATCTCTCACTAAAACCTGCTTTGAAAATTTTATGCCATGATGTCATTGAAAAGGATTTTTTTCCCTTTGGCTAGGGGGGAAAAAAACAGCAAAATGAGGGGGGGGGGCGGAAGGGAAGGAATACATTGTTTTAGAATAGAAAATTAATCACTTGGAAATGGATTGGTTATTGTGAAGCAAATACAAAGTATTGAACTTGAGATACATGAGAAGAACTTCAGAAACTCCAGCAGAGGCCTTTAATGGAAAATACAACCTGCCATCTCATTATAAGTACACCCCTGGGAGCCAAGTGTTACAAGCAGTAGAGAGAAGGTAGGTTTATGGGAAAAAATTATAATAATCAAAGTTAATGTAGCTGAGCCTTAATCAGAGTATTGTACAAGTAGTAAGTTTCATGTTATAATAGTCTTAAAATTTGGGTGGGGTTATAAACAGTTTGAATGTTTATCTGAGCAGGGTGTGACATTACTTCCTCTTGGTGAAACTAGAAATGTTTTGTGGTCAGAACTGCTTGGAGCCCATGGAAGCCTGCTCCCATTAACTTTAGAAATTACCACTCAATACATATATCATCATCTTAATCCTAAAATATTCTGTGACGGATTACAATACAATATTATATGCAGGGACAGTGCATCCCTTCAGTTAGTGTTTTCAAGTTAGTGAATTGTAGGTATCCAACTGGAGAGCCTACAGCGGGTGTCAAAGAATGAATGCTTGAAATGCTTCATTAATCTATTGTAGCTAAGAGGCTAGTGTGTATAAAATATTTTGTAGTAGCCTCATCGTGAACTACCCAAACATAATTCATATATGATAGAGGAAATTTTTTATTCCTCTCTTTTTTCCTTTCTCCAAGCTATGAAAGCTCACTGAGTTCCCAGGTCATTGGTGTAGGCATTTTACTGTGTCACAACAAACAAAAAAATCTGAAGTATTTGGCACTTTGGCATTGCACATTACTGGCACTCTTGTGGCTTCTCTCTCTTCCCTCAAGAGAAAAATGGATGGGAGACGAAAGTAAGGGGGAAAGGTAACCCACTTTATGGGTGAGCATAAAGCACAAATGATTCCTGATCTACAGTCTCTCCGATCCCCAAAGTCTTGGTAAACCAAGTGCTTTACTTCTATCTAATGCTTTAATACTGCAAACCTTTTGAAAACTGTTGCTTCAACTATTAACCCATGTGATTTTGGTGGTAGGAGAACTCCAATTGCCAAATTTAGAACACCCTCTGAAATAATGTGTTCTAGATTTAATACAGAGCTTGAAACTCTTGAGGCTCAGGTTCAGTTGAACATTTCGGAAAACTTAAGGTCTAGAGTGCTCTGTCTTCTTTCTTTATTTCATTTCCTTGCCTGACCTAGAAGCTGGTCAAGAATTTCTGTCAAATAAGAACTTTTATTATTTGCATAGTACAAGTTTCCAGGTGGTTGAAAACACAGATTTGTTTTCTTTTCCCTGTAGAACAATAGTTAAAGTGAAGGAATATTTCATGGATTCACCAAATAAAAAATTAAAATTCTAGCAGTTTGATGATGCACAAGGTGGTTCTTTCATCTCTAGCAATTTTCCATTTGTTCTGTAGCCACCCTCCCATCATAGTAGGAGTAGTCATCTTGGGAAAGTGTTTTCCCTCTCCCTCATGTCCTGATATGGTCTGATTTTTATTTGTTTTTTGGATTGGGTGGTGGCTTTTGAAAAGTATACAGACTTTTAGTATCTCTTCTTCCACTAGGACTTAGCAGATCTGTGTTCTGTTCCCGGCTTTATCACAGCCTTCTTGTCTGATCTGAGGGTGGGTCACGCAATCTTCTGTGGCTCAGTTTCCCTATCTATAAAATCTGAATACTGATACTTCCCCACTTCACAGGGGTGCTGTGAGGACAAAATAAATTAATGTTTGTGAGGCACCCACATGTAGTGATGAGTGCCATAGAAAAGCCAATACAATAAATAATAAATGAAAGAGGGTAGGGTCTCTTCTTTGCTACACTATGGCACGGGGTAAAGGGAGAACACTGAGGTGCCCATGTAATTGTGGCAAAGAGGAGAAAGCTTTATTATTCTCCCTGTGCCTATGAGGGAAGAATAGGTTAAGTCTGGAGTTCACCAAGATATTGCTAGTTCCCTGCCATTCCCCTAAAGCTGAAAGAGAATAAAAAACAATGATACCACTATTGTATCTTAGACCGCTGGCCGGTGGATATAAACTGGAGGCTGCTGGTGATTCCAGAAAACTCTAAGAGGTGGAAATACATGGGTTTTGATGGCAGGGTTCAGCTTTCAGGGTTGACAAGGTCTTATTCTATCTTAGTCACCCATTCTGTGACTTTTACTTTTTTCAACGATCTGTCCCTCTGATCCAAGTCACAGTGAAATCTCTGGAAATCTTCCCCCTGACTTTAATGGGAATTGGATGAGACCCTCTGAGTCCAAACCCTACCCTGTAAACACTTTGGGTTCAAGAAACACATAAGAAAAGGAAACTGGATGAAAGTTTCCCAAAGACATGCAGTGCTCTGTGAAAGCTGGGGAGGAAGTCCTCCACTTTACACCAGGCTTCTTTTAAAGCACTCATGTGTCTTTAGTAGGGGAGAAGGAGGGAGTATAATTTGGTATTGTGTTATTTAATGCATCTGTGAATACAACCAGGAGGCTCTAGGTTTAGTCCGGCAGTTAAAACATAGGAGAAAAAAGAAACCAACATACACTAATTCTTTTTCTCTTCTGTTCATCTCTATAACCATTACATTTGATATTTAACCACCTCTTTTTGTCATTTATGTGTCTTGTTTTCCTCCTGAGTACATTGGGATATGTTGGTAGGGGGCGGAGAGGGAGGGCAAGGCATGCTTGTGTGGTTTTTCTAATTGCAACTCTTAAGACTTTGCTGAGAGCTGTAGTAGTCAAAGTGGTTATGTGATATAGAAATTTATGCCATTGGCTTTCAAGGTATAGACTGCTTTCATTTATGCCAGAGCATCCCTCCCAGGATTAAGTCATTTGTTGTCTTGGCATTCCCTTAAAGCTTGTTCACAAAGGAGAACTTTCTGAATAATGGGCCTGCTATCCCATTCAGCCTTTTCTGATCTATTAAATTCCTTGTAACACCATTCCACAATTACTCGATCCCACCACCACCTCCCCCAGACCTCCTGTTCCCAGCCAATCTGGGAATTTGTCCTTGTCATTTGCCAAACATCTCAGGCGTCCTTCATCTCTTCCCGCTCCCCTCCTCCCCTTTGATATTGACTCTGCCCTTTTCTGTGCATGGTGTTTGTATATATGGTACATCTCTCTCTCTTTCACACATGCATACTGTACAAATATTTAATATATGTGTGTATACACAGTTCTCCATCTATTTTCTCTTTATATAGAGAGATTAAAAAACACTATCTATAGAACCTCAACACAAGTTTGCTCATAAAGTTCACAAATACAAGTGAATCATTGGATGATCCTCTTTCAAAAGTAGATACTAGTAAGATCTCTCATTATGTATAGAGAGAAATCTGTATATAAAAACACACGAATTGTCTGTATAATATGCATGTGAAAGACAGGTGTATTGTATATGAAGGGGGGAAAGTAAATAACAAAAAGTTAGGTGTGATTTCAATATCAGAACATCTATTCACTGTTTAATAAAGCTGTATGAAATGTAAAAATTATAAGAAACTTGTCTGGTTTGAGGTTTCATTACAGGCACAAAACTCAGACAAAGATAATTGAAAACTTTACTTTGGTTTGAGAAACTTAAAAGCGAATCTGGGCCCAGTTTCCACTGAATCTGAGTAGTTTTATCATGTCATTTTAAACCTCTGAGAAATTCCATATTCTTCGTTCCAGTGTGAAAACAAATGAAATGTGCTAGCATTAGTCAAGTTTCACTTAGAAATTTGGAGTTGTTCTGAACCCAAAATCAGGAATTTGAACCCCACTTTGATGGAGACTGAAGAAAATGTCCATAGGAAAATATAATTGCAGAATTCTGCACTCACTTACTGTTTGGTCGAACCAAACATCATCAGCATAGCTGGCCATTATTGGAATTAGTTGCCCCACTGAACAAGAGCTACTGGTGAAACAAATTTCTCATCATTTGCTAATACCAGGGTCGCTCTTTTTACGTCTTCCAGAGTCAGTTTTCTCAGTCTAGGTCCAGTTCCCCTGAAGGTTCTGTCTCCTGCATTCACAGGCCTCCCACTACTGGCCACTAGTTTCATTGTTCTAGAGGAATCTAGCTGATGTGGGAGGTCATGGCCGCAGAGAGAAGGGTGCTGTTTTAGACAGATGGCTCCAATCCCCTCAAGGGCTTTGAGTATGAGGGCTGAGACCTTGAACTGGATTATATGCTCAGTGGGGAGACAGTGCAGAGATCAGAGCTCCATATGATCATAGGGAGCTGTGTTGCTGAACGGATGGATTGTTGCCTTTTGTATTAGCTGGACCTTTTTAGGGAATGTGGCATCATTTGTAGATATTATGAGTAGTAGTAATCAAGCCTGGAGGTCACATTCACTGATCTTCTTGGACAGTTCTGCCTCTGTTAGAATGGGGCACAACCTTCTGGCCACTTATAGAAGAAAATTGGTGTTTTTTGACACCAAGACTATTTGGACAGCCAAAGACAGTGAAGAGCCCAGTAGGACCCTAAGTTGCAGACTGATTGAATCAGAGGGCAGATGCTCGTTATAATAGGGGATGTTACAGAGGAAGCAGGTCCTTCAATCATCACAGCCTCACCTCAGTCTTGCCTGGGCTCAGCTTTGGCCAGGTACTCTTCAGCTAAGTGCTGATTTCACTTTGGCATTGACAGTGATGCTAGATGGTGCTGTTAATGTTTGATGTAAAGATTTACCACAGGAGGCTTTCCCTATAAATGCTGGCACTTCAGATCTCTCACCTGCCCTCCCAACCACTTCATAGAGATGCTGAACAACACAGGATGAGGAGTAAAGATGATTCATCTTATGTGACTGTATGTGGGAGGGCTATGGAAATGGAAGATCAGCTGGTTTAGGCTGTGAGGAAGGATCTGAGCCATTTCAGGATGCCTCTATTTAACATCCCCACTCCGTCCCCCCCCAGCTTCTTGTAGTTAGGTCAGGAGTATTTAATGATAAATGGTATCAAATGCTCCAGTGAGATCTCTCAAGATGAGTACACTGCACTTTCCTTGTCTATGGGCAGGCATTGATAAGCTTGTACTACCTCTGTACCATGCCCTGGCCTGTGGCTTGACAGAGAGAAGCAGTGTCCAAGGTACTGGCAGCTGACAGAGTTGGCGTTCGAGGGTTGTTTCT
This sequence comes from Mesoclemmys tuberculata, assembly GCA_007922155.1. Classification (NCBI taxonomy): domain Eukaryota; kingdom Metazoa; phylum Chordata; order Testudines; family Chelidae; genus Mesoclemmys; species Mesoclemmys tuberculata. The sequence continues at coordinate 105,981,750 of ML675616.1, forward strand.
TTTGCTAGTTTCTTGATTAGCTTACTTAAATACTGTGTGCTAGTGACAAGATCAGTAGTGTGGAGTGGAATGGCGGTGGTTTCTTCTTTTAAAGTGTGTTGTAGCTTCCCTTCATCGAAGGAGGTGTTGACAGTCTCTTTGTCACAGCTATTCTCTGTTCTCTTTCACCATCTGGGCAGGGCTGTGAGGAAGCCATAGGGTGTGGCCTTTCATTGTCCTCAGTGCTTCCATGACTGCTTTTTAAATGAATGGCCCTCATTTTTGGAAGAGTAGTGTTCTGTTTCTGTCCTGTGCTTGACTTATTGTTCTTGGTGGCCCACAAGACCATCCCACGTGCAGATAAATTAATTCCCTGTGGAATTAAATAATTCCTTGCCATGGGAGGTGTCATGTTCTGGGATTGAGTGGGTGTAATGTGAGTTCACGAAGCCAGGAATGCTCCAGAAGAATTTTTCAGGGCATGATTACACTGCTTCCTTGGTAGCGGAGAAATAAGATTTCTGCCACCTTAATAGCAGTGGCACTACTTTGTAGAAATCTCTGGTGCCTAAGTCTGTATTTTCCACCAGCACAACTTGACTGTTGCTCCTTCTCGCTTTTTCTCTTGCATGTTTACTTAGACTTGTTGGGTGATCTATATGTGCAGCGGTATGGGAGGGGATAATTCGGTGATGGTGTCTATAATAATAGTTAGTAAGTGGCTGTAGTGCTTTCTCTGACTCCTCTACTCCTTGGCCTCTTCATTGGGTAGAGTTTGTGTCCCTCTTTTTCTGATTCTTCCATCTTCCCTCTGTCGTTTTCTTGGTCTCTCCTTTCTTTCCCCTTTCCTCTCTCTCTTTTTCTCTTGATCTCTTTTCTTTTTCATTGTGCTGAACTGTTACATTAAAGAGCCCCAGATAATAGACTTCTGTTGGTTTTTCTTTGCTCGTTTGGGGATGACTTGTCATAACTGCTATATGGCTGCACCGCTCGTGCATCCTGATGTCATTTCCAAACTCATGAAGACAAATGCTATATCAAAAGGAAACCCAGTGTATTTCCTCTCCCTATTTAAACCAAAAATAACAGAGTCCAAAAAATCTATGAATGGCGACAAGTGAGAACAAACAGAACAAGTTGTTGAGGCAGATGGAATGCTGTACTTCGACGGAGAAGCCTGTGTGAAAATCTTGGAAGATTATTCTAAGCAAATCCAAAGATGACATTTGCTTTAATAATTTCTATTTAATTTGACATAATGATTTCTTGCAACTATCATTTGCATTACAACTACCATCCTGATTTACTGTGAAACTACCTGCACTCCAGAAGCTCTGATTTATAGTATAATTCTTGTCTTTTTTTTTTATTGTTCATGTCTTTTCTGGCATCTGGCAAACAGATATTGAGATTTTGTTTTCACATATGTTGCGCAAGAGGAGTTCAGGATGTGTAGTTGTTTAGCATCAGGCGTATGTGCTTTAATTCTCACTTCCAGTGGTAAAACAGTCTGTCATATTTTCAGAGACTGGAAATCTTAGCCTAGTGTGTATTTTCTTGAATTTTTTTTAGTTTACTGTTCTTTATTTTTTTCATCCTTCTTATTCTTTGTATTATTTTGTTAACATCGCCAAAAGTTTATTTTAGAGTATTTCAGTAATTCTCTGCTTCGAATAGAGTGCTACATAATCCACTCTTCGTTTGATCACATAGCCCCTTTCACAATGTAATTATGAACATTAAAAATTTAAATGTATAGAACCATATCCTCAATGGGTGTACATTGGCATAGCTCAGTTTGGCCATAACACTTATGACTCTATATCAGGCATTTCTAGAATATTAAATTAAATTTTTGATACTATATGCATTGAGTGAGCTCTACAAAGACCATATTTGCGTGTGCAGGCAACTTACTCTATTTGCACTTGGAATTACCTAGTTTGCATGTTCAATTACCTGGTTTGACCATGCAGATGTAAGGTTTTGCCCTCAGAATGGATGGCTTTGCATTTGATGGAGCTTACTGGCTGGGCAGAGTTTTGACAATTAGGCCTGTAATTAGCAAATATATATGCTTGACATAGGAGCATCCTGATGTATTTGTCCTCTGGTGGATAACATGTTTCGATGCATTATTTAAGATCTTGTTTGCCATAAACAATGCAGTTTTTAAAATGTGTTCATTTCACATTCACTTTAGGAAGCTATAGTTTGTATTTCCGGTTTTATCTCTGCCATTGTTTTCTGAAGAGGCATATATGGGTGAAATGTTAAGATTAGTAAAGAAAAATAGGTTTAACCTTAATGGAGGGACTGTCTTATTTATTGTCTAACCTTGCAACTATGTTTCAAAAGCAAATACTCTTAAAAATCTCTTTTCTCTCTCCCCTGCTTCCACATATTCTCACTTTCACTCCTCACAATGTAACTAATGGCTAGATCTTGATTCAGCCCTCCCCACCCACACTTGCTGACATCATAAATTATCCAGATCTAAATGGACAACATTCATTAGCTGTGCACTTTACAGAAAGAGCTAGCTCAGGAGCTATGCGCTCTCCCATTTTTATTAAAAGTTAAAATGCTCCTGGCTGCCACGGAAAAGGGAGGGTGGAGGAGGCACAATGAAGGACAGTGCCGCAGAGCTAATAAATAAAAATAATAACTATTACCATTGGCTGAGTGACCCAGGGAGACGAGCACTGTTGAGCCATTTGTTGTTCCCTTTCACTTGTCAACAGCAGTGGCTTAAAAGCCTTAGCCATTGTTCAGGGCCTAATAGCACCTGTTGGGATGATAGGAAGACAGCTGTCAAAAAAAAAAAAAAAGAGGGTGGGGGGGGACCAGTGATTAGTCAAGTAACATGTACTTTGGTGCAGCTGCAGTGGGACATTTCGTGTCTTAAATTAAAGAAGGTGAAGCCTTCCCCCACACCCTTTTTCCCAGTGCAATAGACTCCTCTTCCCTGACAAGAGTACATTATGAAACAGAGCCAGAAAACCTACAGGAATGTCAGAGGAGGAACTGATCTTTGCGTGTCATTCTCTAAGAACAGAGCTAGTAAAACAAAACAAAAAAAACCCTCAACAAGCAGAAGTTGTGCCTTTTTGGCAAGTAGAGATTTTGTGTTTTACTCTTTTTTTTAATTGTCTCTTTGACAGATAAGGCTTTTCTCATCTCTTGTTCCCTGATAATGTGGCATGTTAGAAAGATGTAGGGATTTTGGATGCTAATAATCAATTGTCTCTTTTCCAGTTCTGAAATTTGTGTACTGATTTTGTAAGTTTTTTAGGCAATGTGGTCTAATGGCTACAGCAGGGAGTGGAAGTTAGGCTATCTAGATTCTTTTCTCAGGTCTACATGGATGGTCCTAGCTATGTGCCTCTGGGCAAGACTCTTAAATTCTCTGTGCCTCATTTTTTCTCACTATAAAAGGAGATTACAATGCATATCTTTTTAAGTGCTTTGAGATCATCAGGGAAAAGCTATTGTGCATATGTGCGAAGTACTACAATGTCATTGATTATTTTAGTGGAATAGCTTCTATTTGAAAGTGTAGTGGAAATAAATATTGAATGTGGACTTTTTTGTTGTTGTTGAAATTTTAGCAATAGTGCTAGATATTTGCTGCATTATTATTTACACCAGGTACTCATCTTTTAAAGATTTTATTGAAATTTTAACTTATTGGTACCCTAAAAAGTAGGGGAGAAAGTAGTAATTTCCAGCAAGAGAATAAACAGTAGCAGTAGATCCCTCAATCATTTTTTTAATAGTCAGTGTTAATATGCACCCATATGTCCTAATGTATGTTTTTAAGTCCTGTTGCTTACCCATCATTTTCTAAAGGTGTCAAAAAATAGCAGACCAAAAGCATAGCTGTCTGTTGTTATTAATTAGCTAACATGAGTGCTTAATGAGAGAATTAGTATATTGGTGGTACTAATATGAAAATATTTCAAGGAAACTTATTAGCTTTGATCTGACTGAGAGAGAAAAATAAAACTGATGTGAGATTTAATAGTTTAAATTCCAGATGTTTCTGTTTTTATGTTGTTACTCCTGAAATAGTTTCTGGAAATATTAAAAATATCTCAGTGGCAGCTGAGTTATGATGCTGCTCAGTGGCTGTTGCTGAGCGTGGTATACAGGCTTCCTTTATCAGCTGTGTTTTGGGCAAATCACTCCTGAGAAGTAAATTCTGTCTCTCACTTACAGCTGACTGGAATTAGAACGTTGCATATGACATCCTGGTACAGAGTTCTCTTCAGTCCATAGGGAAGACATTTTTTTCACATTCCACTCTTTTCCTCACACATGCTCCCATTGGTGTATCTGTAGTATTGATGAAAAAGGAAAATGCTGCCCTTAAACTTTGCATAGATGTATAATGTTGACAATTAACTGTTCTGTGTTATTTATTTATATTGTTTTGTAGACCTGGATGCAGATTCATTTTATTAATTTATTTTTTTTTAAATAAATACCTCTGAAGAATTAGGCACCTTGCCGGGATTAACATATGGGTAACATACTTCCTCATTGTAATTAATGTTATATTAATTTAATTTAATACATTTTGGGGAGCACTTTAGTCCTTGTCCACACTGAAGCGTTGTACCAGTAAAAGTCATGTTGACACAGAGCCACCCACAAAATGATCAGTGGAGTGCTTTCACACTCAGCTGCTCATGTCGGTGCATTGTGCCCTCATAGCATAAAGCTGTATTGGAAAAAATCATATTATATCGTAGGTAGAAATCCCAATGTCTGTCATGCTGTCTTCAAGCATGCTACCTTGGGGAAAATTGTCCCATTTGAGAACTCGCTGCTACAAGCATGGATGTGGCATAAAGAAATACAACTCCTTCCTATGTTGTAAGGACAGGGTATATGCAGTGATGATATCCAACCGGTTCGCACCGGTTCGCGCGAACCGGTTCTTAAAATTAAAAAAGTTTAGCGAACCGGTTGTTAGCGTCCTCCCCTGTCGCGCTCTGCAGGGCGCTGGCGGGTTTCGCGCGAACCGGTTCTTAAAATAAAAAAAAGGCAGTGAACCGGTTGTTAGCGTCCTCCCGTTGCGCTCTGCGGGGCGCTGGAGGGGTTTCGAATTTTGCAGCGCAGAGCGAGTCTCACAGCGGAGATTCTCGTCTGCGATGCCAAGTCTCCCTCTCCGCCGCCGAAATTGACTTTGCCTTGTCAATTTCACGACGGAGAGTATGCCCCAGCTCCGCCACCGAAATTGACCAGGGAGGGTCAATTTCAGTGCGGGGAGTCTCTCCTGCAAGTCTCCCTGCCGCCGAAATTGACCAGGGAGGGTCAATTTCACGGCGGAGGGTGCCCTGAAGTTCTGGGTGCTGGGTTGTTGGGGTGCTGTGTGCATGATGTTTAAGAACCTATTCAGAATAGGTTCTTAAATATCACCTGCCTTTATAGAACTGGTTATTGGAAATTTGGGATATCATCACTGGGTATATGGTCTTGCTGTGCGTGCAAGGACACAGCACTCAAACAGATTTAACTGAGGATGACTGAACAGTGAATGCAGAGGCTACACTGTTACAGCTATTCTTCACATAATAACCACACTCAGTGGAGTGGTGGCTTTAGGACCATCCACTGAGCAATGGGACCTGGTCATCCTGCAAACTTGAAATAGCCAACAGCGACTCCAGACTTTTCGGTTGCAGAAGTCTACACGCCTAGAACTGTGTGTTGAATGCACTACTGTCCTGCAGCTCAGAAACACCAAGATGGGACCCACCCTTGCAGTGGAGAAATGAGTGGCATGGGTCATATGGAAGTTTGCAATCACAGATTGCTGTCAGTGACTAATCAGTTTGGTGTTCGAAAACCTGGCAGGGGCAGTCATCATTGAAGTCTTCAAGGAGATAAAGCAGGTTCTCTCAGGATAAGCCAAGAGCAGGAAATCATAGATTGATTCCAGAAGCAGGGCTTCCTTAACTGTGCTGGAGTGATAGTTGGGATGCTTGTCCCTTCGCCTCTGATTATATAAACCAAAAGAGATGGTCTGTGTGGTTATGCAGGTCTTGGTGGATCATTATGGGTGCTTTCCTAACATATATGTTGGCTGGTTCAGAAAAGTCCGCATCCTGATTTTTAGAAACACTCAACTTTTTGACAATGTGAAAATAGGGCCTTTCATGAAGCTATATACTAGGTAGCTGCACAGCTGCACGGGAAGGTTTAACTGTGGCCTGAGTATTTGTGGAATGAATATGAAGTGTGCCTTTGGAACGTTGAAGGGCAAGTGGAGATGTCTCAAGACAAGGCTGAATCTCAGCAAGAAGAACATCCCAACAGTTATTGCTGCAGACTGTGCATTGCATAATAACTATGAGATCAAGGATGAGACCCGATTGCCAGTGTAGATGAGTGAGGTGGCCAGGTTATCTGCTGAACTAAAACAGCCTGAAAGTAAATCGGTTAACGGTACCACTGCCAGAACATTTCAGATAAGGTACTTTGGTAGGGGCAATAGCCTGACTATATGATCATTAGTATGGCAACTGGTAGTGTGTTGCAGTAGTATGCTGTTCTAACCACTTTTTGGAATGAATTAACAAGTTAGTTGATTTCAAGAAATATTTTATTGAAGTATGGAAGACTTGTATATGTATATATGTGAGCAATAGTAAAATGTCTGCTGGTGTATTTCTAGATCGAACAGAAGCAATTGCTTCTGTAGTATGCTGTTTACCAACCTTTAAATACTTGTTCAGTGTTTTTATTGATCTATGAAACCATTTTTGGCTATGTGAATTACTTTCTAGCACTATGGGCAGCACTACAGTGCCAGAAATCACAAAAAGGATGCTACGATGTTCAGACAACATGTACTTTATCAACATACCAACCATCACACACACACACACACACACACACACACACGAGCCAGCAACATACAGATGATTTTGTCTTTACTAACTACACCCCATAGCTGTGTATGAAAAGTGCAAAGAGAACCTGGATATCAGTGTATCACAGATGTCGGTCTTGTAATCCAAGCAGTTCTCTTTGTTCCCTGAGCTTTTGTCTACTGGAGTTGAGTGAAGTGGACTGAGTCAAAAGAATTGTGGGGGAGGTTGGTGGCTCAAGGAGCAGGGATGAGGGTGGGCAGGTATGATCCTGCCAGAGAAGGGAGCTGTTTGAGAGTCTAAAAGCCGCCTGGGGACATATGTAGCCAAGCTCTTTTCTGTGATGATTCCCCCAGTGGTCCTGGTATGGAGTAGGGTTATACAAACCATGGTGACCTGGTCAAAGTATCTCTGCCTCATAGCATCTGGGAAAATCTTAAATACCCAGTCCTGATGATCTACTATGAAATTGTGAAGATTTATTTATAACGTGGGCGCTAGGTCTGAGTTTGTTTGCCTCCCAGTGTAAACGGGGAGAGCGGTGGGTTAATTTTGCTGCATTAAGAATGCAACAATACTTGCTGGAGAGTGTTGATATAATGGTGTGCAGATGGACACGGCGTGGAGAAAAGATGAATGGATGGCAGACAGTGTTTACAGCTGGATCGTAAGGAAAGGATATACGGGTTCACACCATGTCTCCATCAGCTTTTTCCAGGCAATGTAAGCATACAGGCACACATTGCCAAGAGTTAGGGCATATCAACCTACACTATGGCTTCTTCATGGGGACATTAACAATCACGTGCCCTCCCAGATTCTTCCTGTTCCTCGAATGAGCTGTGTCGGCATGAGGCATTCAGACTGTCTGGGGTCCAGCTGTTGAATAGCACCTGGCTTTTGAACATATTGCTTTGCTCCACCTCGTCTGTTTGCTAGCCAGTGCCAGATACCTCTCCCTTATCCACTGCTCCATGGAGGCTTCCACCTCCTCTCCGAAACATGAGGTGTCCACAGGGGTTACAAGAGAAATGATAGGGTCCCTGGCAAATATAGCAGTCAGCAGGTTATAAACGACACACGTCATGTGAATAGCTCTGGAATCATTGTTCTCCTTCCCTTCTGATAGTCCTGCCTCAGCCCCTTTCCCTTTGCACAGCACTGGCGCTGCTCTTTGGGGTACCTGACTCCTTTGCCTAGTCACTGTAAATATTCTTGTTCTTATGGGAGTGCTGTAGCTGTGCCTGCACACACTCATCTCCCTACAGTACAAGGAAATTGAGCATCCCCTTTTTTAACCAAGCAGCAGCCCGGGGCTGAGAGCGAGGAGCCATGCTGTGAGCAAATAGTCAACAGGTAGCAGCAACAGATGTGATTGTGAAGACCTTGCTGGACATTTAAGGTGAGGTGGGCTTCTGTTCATTGTGGCTCCTGGGCAGTGGAGTTCAAAAGTGCTTTCAGAAAGGTCACTCCTGAAGGGAATGTTGCAGTGTGGGATAGCAGTGGAGGGTTGCTTCTATGGGTACAGACACGCATTCATCCACAATGCCACTGTGCGGATAGAACTCTAACAGCAAGAGGTTTAGGTCACTCCGAAAAGGGGCATAAGGAAGCTAGAAAATGTGGAGAGTTTTGTCACTAGGAGACAAAATTAAAAATGGATGCACTTCAGGCTGTGCTGCAAATGCAGAATGTTAGTACAACTTTCTAGCATAAACTAGGCCTTAGAACTCAGTAGTTCCTTTCTCAAATTGAAACCGTTTTCATGAAAGAGAGATCTGAAACAAATATGTCAGTGAAGTCACAGTTAAAGCTCAGGTAAACAAAGAACAAGTATTATGTTATGCACAGTTAGCCCACAAGAAATTGGTTTATAAAGGTGGTTTTCTATTTATTTCCTTGCTCCTTTATTTTTTAATATTTTCAGAACAGCTAAATTATATACACATGCTCTCACACACGAACACGTGTGTGTAAATACATACATACACAAATTGGACCTGTTTATAGAACTACTGCATTGTAGAGAATGTGGTTTTATTCCTGGCACCGCGGCTCCGTTTGAGAATTACTGGATGCTGGCACGAGTCTCCAGGTCTCATTGTTCTATATGAGGGAGTCAGTCTTCAGAGTGTTTGGCACCAAGGGGGGGAGGAGGGAGAGTTCTTGGGAATGAACATGAACTGAAGAGCCAGTATGCTGCTGTAACAATGGCTGGCACAGTTGGAGGGCCATTCACCACTGGGTATTGCCATAGGCATTGATGCGAAGAAGCATATGTGAGCAAAAGAGGCAAGGGTGAAAAAAAGAAAACAAAATGCTGTGTAAATATATTATCAAGGATATAATGACTGATAAACCTACAACCAGAAAAAACCCACACAAATAATTGCTGTGAATTAATCTGTATTTCAGGTCAAAGGACTCTGTTCATCCATGTTTTCCTGTTTTGCCATTATTTATTTGATAATTGCTGTTGTTCTTTCCCTATTTTTGTTCTCTTTCTCTTCCTCTACCCTAGCTGTAACTCTCCATAATACTTAGCACTTATTCATTGAGAACTTTTGCAAGCATTAACAAAGTATTCTTCATAACACCCTTGTGAGTATGTACTGTAATGTCCTGGCTATTCTGTATCATTGCTGTCTACTAGACAGAACCAGAACTAGTGCCCTAAAGCTAGATTCACAATGGAACTGAGGTGTCTAGAAAATCATTGGGATTCACAAAGCCTGAGTTAAGTCCTTAGACTCCCTATACAGTGAATGGGAAGAGACAGGCACTTCAGAATGAGATTCACAAAAGCTGGGATGTCAGGTGGCTTTTCACCTAAGCTAGCCAGTGGGAGATGCTAAGCCCCACCCCTCTCATAGATATAGACGCCTAAGTCTGGGCTGCAGGGAGTTGTGTCCCTTTGTTTTCGGATTCTCCGCTGCAGCCCCTTTCTCGGTATTAGGTGCCTATGCTGTTTTTGCCAGAGGCTGGGGGAGAGGGTAAAAGACATCAATAATGAAAGAATCAGTAGGCCAAAGAGAGTGAGGGTGCGATGAGTCTCTAGAGGTGGTTAGAGTCCTCACCTGCAAGTAGTCCAAGTCTCTAAGACATCTCCAGTCCCTCTGCTCCAATGACTCATCTTAAATTATTTATTCACAGCAAAACAGCTTCAACAGGAGAGACTGAGAGAGTCGCACATCAGAGTATCCCATAGCCCCATGGTTAGGGCAAGCTCCTAAGGGCAGATCCCTGTTCAAATCCCTTCTTTCCCTCAGGTGGCGGAGGGATTTGAACCAGGTGAGTATCTTAATCCCTGGGCTAAAAGTTATGAGGGAGGTGATCCTCCTCCCATCGGTTTTGTGTAAGCTCACCTGTAGGCGCTATCTAATAATTGAGCTCGGAACATGCTTACCGGGCCTGGCCCCACTGGTGAGTTAGATGAAGGAACGCTGTCTTCCCCTGTTTGTGCATTGCTCTGGTGCTCAAGGGTTGCACTCGAGACATGGGACTTCTCTGTGCATGTGAGAGGTACAAAAATATAGGTGTAGTTTGACTTCTATATTTGGGGGAACATCTCCAGTCAAGCCAATGGAGCTGTGCTTGTGGATGGAGAAGAGTAGCGATAGCAAAATCCATGCCTGTCCGAGGCTTGCAGTTTGGTGGGGTAGGGCACCCCTTGGTTCTCCTCTTCCCCCAAACTACACCCAACTGTCTAGGTAACTTTTATTGCAGAAAGTTGGGTACCAGGTGAATTTAGGCACCTGCAGGATTTGATGGCTGCTGAATGGGGTTTTTATTAATCACAGTGGAGCCTAATTCTGGGTTTAGGCATCTGAAATGGCAGCCACCTACGTCCTTTTGTGACGCCAGCTGTGTGTGTGTCATAGGTCTATGTCGCTAATAACTAACAGAGATTTTCCTTCAGCTCAAGTAGATGAATGCTGTGTTTCTGAAGAAGGAAGAGCTAAGCGCTATCACTTCTGTTACTGAGAAGTACTGAATGGTTGTGGCATACAGCATAGTATATGCAGCATTTGTGTTTGTGCAGCACTTAGCGTAATGAGGTCCTGGTCCATGACTGGCAATTGTACTAGGTGGCTAGAAGTTGTTACAATATCATCCCCATTTTACAGACGGTGAAAATGAGGTAAATCTGTTAAGTGATTTCCCAAATCCATAGAGAGAATCCGTCTCAGACTAGAGACTGGAAGTAGCAGTTCCCAGTGATGTGGTCAGACCACTTGACTAAGTTTAACTTCATGGTGCACATTGCATGCATACCCATATATACGTATGTAAACTTTCTAAGGTGCCCAGTGTATGTCTGTTTTCCAAACAAGTTGTTTTTTGTGTTGTTTTTTGTCCCAGTATGTGTGATCCTCCCAACAAAATGTTCTAGGCTTTTATTTAATTTGTGAAAGATCCTATGATGGTAGCTGTTAGGACAATTATGTTTAATATATATCAGTTTCAAACTTGTTTTTATGGAGTGGATATAATATATATATTCTAATTGTTTTAAAGATATGGTATGTAAGCCTTTCACAAACAATACTCAGAGTACATGAACAGGAGATATTATAATACTGTATAGCACAATATAATTAAACTATAATTTCATATAGACTTTTAGTTCTTCCTTTTTTATGGGGAATGCCCATCTATTGTTTCTAAAATCACAGTACTCTTGTTTTAAATAAAAACATCTTCAGGCTGTAAAAATTGCAAAATTCTCTTGAAGTGCCTCACATGGCAATTGCCGTTCATGTCAAAAGATGTTTCAAATACTTTAGTACAGCAATTAAACATGATTACAGGTATTTTAAACAAATATTTCCATATAGTATTATTTTAAATAAGTAGCATACAGTATTTCAACAGGGGAACACTTATTAGATCACCACAATCTATTTTATGCCATCAGCATTGCAGTGGGGATTATAAGTGTGTTAAATTTTCATATTACTCATATTCGCACATTAATGAACAGATGCATTGTTACTATTGGGATTTTGCCATTTGGCCTTTCACATCCCTAATCATGCATTTCCTACTGAGATCTTTACCATTCTAACAGAAATTCAGTCATTGATACATGGCTGTCCATTGAATTAATTATTCTTAGCTTATTTGTTGCAGCTCTTCCTGAATTACCAGTAGAGTCAGGTTGCAAGAACAGTAATTTGTAACATGAGTTGTTTCATTACAGTCAATAGGTTTTTATTGACAAAACAACAACAACAACAAAATCCCTAAAAATAATAGCATTGAACTTAATCACAGGCACTCCTATCCTGGTATATGCATAGAAAGTTAACTGTGATTTCTGATCAAGCACCTTCCAATAACATGGTCTTGAAGGAGCCATTCATTTGGAGGGACTATTTGTAACAAGGCGGGTAATTGTACTAAGTTGCTGTGTAGCTGAGCTGTGTATCCGCTTGGTAGTTAATACAGAGGCCTGCAGTGAACCTGGAGTGTTCTGCAGGCTTCAGAAACCAGACTACTGTTGCTTTAACTCTGCAAGTTAGACAGAAGACTTCTGTTTCTTTATGAGCACACTACAGCGAATATTTTGTCTAGCTGCAGGGGAAAAGCTTTGTCATGGACTTTGCTGACAATAGACTTAAAAGTAAAATGGTCTACTTTTGGTGCCTGGAGGTTCTGTAGCCTATTGTTAGTTCACAATAGATTTCTATTGCTGCATTCCTGCTTTGCAAAGGTTTGTTAGCTTTTAATGACTGACAGTCCTCTATTGCAAATACCACATTGGCTCTGGCCTGTTTACATGCTACTCAAGAATTTTTGAAACACACAGGAAAAAAGAAAACAGCAATGTTTATTTGACCTATTCAGATACGTTTTAAAAAATGGTTTCCTTCATGAAGTGTTTACTGGGAAAGTGCATAGTTTGGAAGTATTTGTAAAAGTGGCTTAAGCATAGTGGAATCTTCTTATCATGAAGTCAGGCATGGAAATATTAATGTTAAAAATGTTAACATGCAGTTTCTTATAGCCATTTCATTGTGATCTAATTGTAATTTTTGAACTTCTAAGTAAATTTTTTGTTAATATAGTTCTTTTTATACAAAAAAAGTTAGAAAAAAAACTTCATTCAGCTTAGCAGAATTCCTATAATTATATATTTTTTAAAAGATTAAACTGGAGACTGAATATTTAGGGATGGTTTGTGTGTGTGAGAGAGAGAATGCATATCTTATATTTATATTAATGTTTATGAAATAAATATTTTGGGTTGTTCACTTTCATTTTCCACGAATCCTTTATAAAGAGAGAATAAAATGTTATAATACTGCATTTTAAGAGAGAGGGAGAAAAAAAACCCTGCGATACGTTTTTATTGAAAACTGCACACAGATTTTGTGGCACTGATTCCTGAGAGCTTGAAGTTAGTGGTTCAAGAAGATTGGTAAAATTAGCCAAACAAGATAATGAAGGCTCCTCATAATGCTTTTTACTGTGGGGAAAATTAACCAGTTGCTAATAATTGTATGGTCCCTAGGCCAGACGGTCCCTTTGATAAGTTAACATGTACTCCTTTTATGCTCCTGGTAGGGGGTAAACAAATGCCTGAACAAATACAAATACACATAAACACAAATGTGGAGAATAGCAGTATATGTCTTAGATCCAGATAATAAGTGTGGGTATTGTTATTTAGATGGCGCATACTGGGACACTTATCTTTTAGTACACTCCATTTTCTAACTGAATGCAGTACTAATCGTGGGATTGAAAGCCATTGTAATTGTGTACCCATCTAAATGCTGACAAGAATATACAATTACATTGTTTGGAACTGAGTTTAATGTTCTCTGAATTTTATTAGCATTTATATTTACTTATGCATTAAAATTCCACACAAAAAAGAGGTCAAAATGCAATAGTTAGGGGCATAAATATCGGCCCCATCCACACCCTTAGTGTATTTTCCCCTGAAAATACTGAACAAATATATTTTATTAAAGAAAGGGAGTGATAGAAATCTGAAATGAGCAAATAATGGGTTTCCATTCTAGTCATTGCTTTCCCCCCAATTTCTGGATTTTGCAATCTTTGTAAAGCTTTTTATCATACCCAACTTTTATTATATTATTACTATTATTATTATTATTTACAGTGTCTGAGTTTGTGTGTGTTACTGGAAAATCTTTCCAGGGTGTGCTCACCATCACACGATGTTTAAACACACATTCTAAAGTAGATGTAGTTGTAAACACACCGAGGGATATAATTACATGTATATAATTACAGGAGCTAATTCTTTGCCTTTTATTTTTTACTCTGAATTTTACCAACAACATTATTTTTTGACTGCAGACTAACACCCTGAAATTGACAAGCAGGAACTTGTTCACTAAATTGAAAAACAATGAATTGCGGGTTTATATGTGCCCATTGTCATACAGAATTACTATGGCTTTGTTCCGCAAGAGGAAAAAGCTAATGATTTTGAAACAGCAGGTGACAAAACACATTCTTTCCCCTCCCCCCCCACCTTCCGTCTTATCAGTTTGTTGATGAAGTCATTACGAATTGGGGCCCAGAATAGAGTTGGCCTTATTTTTACCAGATAGACTTTTAATGAGTTCTATTGTGGAGCCAGTCATGTTGATTTTCTTACATTTTTTTCCCCTCCTTTCACTCAGAAACTCCCAGTATTGAAAAGCTGCTATCAAAGGACTGGAAAGACAAGCTTCTTGCCATGGGATCAGGGAACTTTGGAGAAATAAAAGGTAACGTTGCTGTGATGATTCTATAAAGTTAAAACAAAACAAAAATAAAATATATGTATATATAATTAGTATTATGGAACTTCTTCGTTTTATTTGTTGTGTTTTTCATTTCTTTGCTGGCAACGTCTTCACTTGGGAGTGTACAATCTTCCTGTGTGATTTTTAAAAAACCATGGCATTTTGTCCTAAATGAAGGAACCACCTTCATTTCTGTAAGGCTCCTGTTCCCTCTTTAACTCGGTGTTTATCAACGTAAGAATAGTCTATTATAGGAGTCACATAAAACCCAACAGAGATTTCGTACAGTTTGCATATTAACACAGTGATTAGCATCCATGTACAGCAGGAGCTACCCGTCTGAAAGCTGAAGGATATCAGAAATGTTTGCTAGTGTTGGTGCAGATTGTGACGATATTGTGCGTAGATGAAAGGGCAAAGTTTTTGTAGTGATGCCTCTAAGTACTGAAATTAACCTGTACAGATATTAAGAGACCGCATACAACATCTGTGCATTAAAACATTAAACTTTAAAGCCCTGCTCAAGAAGGGAAGTGCAAAATGTGACCATTATCCAGCAGTAGTACCTTCTGTTTTGCCAAGATATTTATGTATGTGAGGTCATTTTAGGAAACAGATCGTTGTTTATTTTTATACAGTATTTGTGATTCTTCCTAGATAATGGTGCAGAACTGATTCTAAACAAGTGTGTCAAACTTATGTAATTTCCAAGATAAAGAAGCTGATGTTCCCCTAAAAGAAAACAGTGTGAGCTTCCCACTTCCTACATGATAAAGCCAGATGGGACCATTGTGATCATCTAATCTGACCTCCTGTATGACATAAAACGTCTGCAAATTGATTCCTGTTTGCACTAGAACATGTCATACACCACTTACAACCAAAGCAGATCCAAAGCAGCTCCATTTAAGTCAATAGGAATAAAGCAGTGAAAAGTGGCGTGAGATCAGAATTAAGCTCTACTAGTTTTTATTAGACCTAGTTCTCTGCTACCAGTTTACTCATATAGAGGCAAATCCTGAAGTCCTTATTCAGACAAATTCCTAAAAATTTACTTTAGAGAGTTTCACAGTGCACAGTAACACTCAGTAAAACATACAGTAAAATTTGAAACAAAAGCTGACAATTTACTCTAAACCTAAAAGGCAGTCTCTTAGGGAATAATTCATCAGTTTACACTAAAACTAAGTATTTTATTCATATGTTCCTTTCAGCTTGTCACGAACAAGCCACCAGCACTAGCTTGCTCTAGTCTACTGGCTTACACAAGGGGAAAAGCATGCCATTTGCTCTCCCAACTTCCCTATCTGGGGACTCTAATTCATATGGATCCAGATTAAATATACGTATCTATTACACTCATTTGATAAGTTTGTGACAAAACACACCACGTCAGACTCATATAGGCTGAGAAATCACTCTTCTTATAAATGGGCCAATTTCAGAGTTCCTTACTCAGTCTTTGCACACGAAAACTCACCGAGCACACTTTCCTCACATGGTTAAGTCAATTGGCCAGAGACGGCTATTGTTAATATCTTGGCTTATGTGTGATTAGTACATTTTAAAGCAGTATATGGTTTCAAGAATCCTACGATGTGGTGTAAACTGATTGATTAGTCTTTTAAGGCTTTTTAAGCGTAGGGTCCGTAGATGGCTTTCATTTCGGCTTTCGATGTTGAGTTGCTGCAACGGCCACCATAAGCTCTCTGGAACTTCTTTAACCCTTGAGATGCTAGAGTTTTAAAAAATGATTCCCTATGATCCTCCACTCTCTGTGGACTTAGCAAAGCTAGTCTTAAGCTTGCTCTGTACTAAGAAGGCAGTCTGTTCCAAGTCCCTGTGATCTTGTTCTGTTGGAGGGCAGTCTTTTTTCTCCCTTCCTTTCTTTCCCCTTCACAAGTTAAACATGAAAGCGGCAGCAACTATAAGCTAACACGAAAGAAATTCAACAGCTCTTTCAGTCTTGCCTGGGGGGCGGGAGCAGGAGGAGGATGGGGAGCAATAGCACAGCCTCAAAGCAGAGTTTTCTTTGCTTTAACTTTTTTTTTTCTTTAAATTTCACATTTTGAACACAAGTTGAGTTATTATTTTTTAGCTTTGTTCAAAGCCTCACATCCGATGCATTTTAGTGGAAGTGTGGTTCTGTGACTGGGGGCATGGTTATTAGGTGTTTGGAGCAGGTTTGGCAGTAAGCTGTGAAAACAGGCACTGGTTTATTTTCCTACTGACTGCCGTGACAGTTGCAATTATTGTCCATTGTTCGTAGGTGGCTAGAAAGAAGGGAGGATACAATAGAGCATTGCCCTCTGGAGGTAAATGAATTTGACTTACAGGTTCTTGGGGGGTCATGCAGGCTGATTATTTAGTGCCCAGGAATGTGGTTTTCATGCCACTGCCAGCCATGAGCGGCTAGCAAACAATAGATCAGCGATATTGCAGCTATATTTAGTGAGACATTATGAAAGGTGTGCAAGTTGAGCTGTTTTATATATACATACACACAGGCATTGTACCGGAAAGAAGTAATGTTTTATTCCTGCTGTGTGAACATGAAGTTATTAACAGTTTTTCAATTGTAATTTTTAAATTAAGTTCTCTATATATATTTGGTGTGGAAACTGCATTAAAAAAACATTTTTTTAGTGATATTTGGAAATGCATTCTCAAATAGTGGCTGAATATTAGGACACTCTGGAAAGTGTACATGACTGAAGATGTTTTACCCCACTGTTCTGTACAGCAAACCATTTTTTCCATTTAAATGTTCAAAATTTCATTGTGTTTTTCATTAGATCCAGCAGAGTTTTCTGGGTTGTGTGCTGTAAAATCAGCACTCAGTTGCTTATTGTTATTGCCTGGGTTTATTTCATTACCATTGAATTATATTCTCTGGTAGAAGCAAAAAGCAGAAGAAGATTAGAATTTAGCAAGAATCTTTATTTTCTGTTACTGTTATTTCTTTTAAATAAGCCAGTAGTAATATTTTACCAAAGGTAGGGAAGTATGTGCATTAGCTAGAGCAAGTGTCAATTAAATTAGGGCTCCCTAGTTCTAATCCCAACTCTGCCGTTTACTTGTTTTGTGACTTTCAACAAGTCTGTTAAACTCTCTTTCTCAATTTACCCATCTTTAAAATTGGGAGAATCAATGCTTACTCATCTTCCGGGGGGGCTGAGACGCCTAATTATTGGTAGTACTGCACTTTGAGATTAACAGGTGGAATGATCCATAGAAGTCCAATTATTAAAGAAAAGGAAAAATTAGTGTTTTATTCCAGTTGTATTTGTGTATACTCTTGAAAAGTTCATTCCAGTATTATGTACATTTCAGGGACATCCCTTACACTTAAAACTGGGGAAACTTCCAGAACCAGTAATACTTATAAAAATCGAATTAAGCAGGTATATCTGTTGTATATCGTGTGTGTGTTTGTAAAGATATGTATACAAAAGTACAATACTGAGGATGGAGACTTCCAAGGAGATCTTATTTTGAAAGTCACATAATTTTGAATCTGCTCAAAGCAAGTCCATTCAGAGTACAGTAAATGAAATTCCAGTCGAAGATGTCCTTTAATTCTTTTCAAAGTACCAAGCAATTAAGTTGTGAAAAACTTTTAAAATATGTATTGAACTAGTTATATATGATTCAACAGAAATTCTTTCTACCTCCACCATTTTGGGAAATGAGTTCGGAAAAGCTCTTTGGATAAGTCATGAATAATGTATTTTATTGGGTTCAGTGAAGCAGGATGAGTTTCAGAGCTAAAACTGATCCCTTACAGGAGTCAGATTTCTTCCCTCTTCAGCACAGCACATTAGTTCCCAAGCAGTATAGGATGAGAATGGTTGTCTTCCTGCATAGCATTAATATTGGCTGCAGCAGAGGCAGCCTATAGGATGGACCAATGGCCTGATGCAAAATGGCAAATCCTGAATTGCAGATCCGGAAATGCCCCACTTTCAGTTTCACCAGTGTTAGCGTCATTGGAAGTCCTATTATAGATAGGCCATCAACTGGTGCCACGCCATCTCTTCAAGCACCTAATTAGACCTGCTCTCAGCAGGTACAGTGGTAGCATTCAGTGGCCCCTCCATACTAGGCTTTCCAGAGTTGCTAACACTAGGGGGGTTGAACTGTCATTAACAATACTGAGAAAACTTTGAAAAACATTCTTAGCATACGTAGGGCCTTTGTGTTAATCTCATTTATTTCCCCCTTTCCAGGAGTTATCAAAACATAATAAAACAGTTTGATGTGTCCCTCATTTAGCTAATTTTGAATGAATATAGGGAATTACAAGACAAAAGTCAGAGCCTTTAATTCGACAAGTAAGCAAAGGCAGGAAATTTTAGACAAAAGTCAGAGCTGACTTTTGTTTAAAATTTCCTGCCTTTGCTTACTTGTCGAATTAAAGGCACTGTTTATGATCTGCCATGCCAGGATCGCTCAAAGTCTGGGCAAGCCTGAATCTGCATTTTTATTTGAAAAAGAGCCCTCTTTATTGCATGGAGTAGTCCTCAAACCACTCTATTGAGAACTGTTCTTTTCATCCCATGTAAAATTGAAGAGTCATTAGGGCAAATTTGACTCTCAATTGCACCCATTTGAAAGCAAGGCAACTCCAGTGGAGTAAGTCCAGATTTAAATGAGTGGAGTTGAAAGCAGGATTAGCCAACCATGCCTAATCTTAATGTACTAAACCCATATATATATATATGACATAGACATTTATTTGTAAGGCGAGAGCTCTGTTCCATGTTGTATGGAATATCAGTGCAGATATTTATATTAAACTGTGTTGATATATGACAAAACTCTGTTTGATGAAGACTCTAATCTTGCTTCTATGTTGTGAAGACGGGGCATGAGGGTATATTCAGTGAACAGTCTTATGACTGCCAATAATGGATTAAAAGAAATAATCCATTCAGTGATACTATTGCTCATCAGAGCCTGTGAATTAAAGACATATGTTATGTAGATGCAATGTATGGATTAAAACGGATAATCTGCTAGGTGACACACAGAATCTTGAGATAAGTGGGCTATGCAGATTCAGTATATGGATTGTGACGGATAATTCCATTTAAGTGACACTGGACAAGCTGAAGACAAGTAAGCTTGGGGTAGTGCTCACGTTACGAGCAGTAATCCAGTGAGTGACACATTGGATCTCATAATCTGTAAACTGAAGACGAGAGAGCTAAGGATTCCACATTTAGATGTGGGAAAAGAGAAGGAGGGGAGATTATTCATTGGGCAAAAAGTGGGTTTAAATCTTTAACTAATAAAGCACGGATCCCAGGAGATGTGTGAAAGCTGAGCATTCCCTTCATAGCTGTGTCAATTTGCATTTGCAAATTATCATTTGGAAAATGTTTGCATGTTTCTGTCAGATGTGGAACTGTGGTATTCTTTTTTAAGGAAAGTGTTTTATTTGGAAGAGGAAAGAAAAGGAGGGTGAGAGGGAGCCATAAGTAGAGGAGATAAGATACAGGTGGTGGTTGGTGTCTGATAAATTCAGTATTTATCACAACCTACTTGGTATCATCTTCTCTGTGTTTATTTAGTTTGGTTTTTTTAATAGTAGCAATTTGCTGACAATGAGCTTTAGTCCTTTGCTAATGTTCCAAAATTGCTGGAGGGGGGAACCTGCCCAGTGGGATACTGGGGAACCTAAGTTTTAAGAGCAAATTTGGCAGCTGCTGAAATCGTGGAGGTTGATCACAATACAATGTGATACTCTCAGTTGGCAAAGAAACAGAGAGTGCCAATCGCGCAACATCAACACAGTGCCTCTTTCAGGCTAATTTGAAAGGCTGAAATGGACACTGTGGCTGGAGGGAGCTGTTCTCATTTGTCCCTGCAGGTGGAGGTTGGTCCAGGAAATGGAACTGGTGATGTCTTGGGAAGAGACCACCAAAGAAGGTTGGAGGAGATACTGTTAAAATGTATAAAAATATTAAAATGGAGAGCTTTGTGACCAAACAGCTAAAATGCTGCTTTCAGCATTTTCTCTGAATAAGCATCATGACTCATAATAAATAAAAATTAGATCCTACTTACCCAAATACCTTTTATTTTTTTTAAAATGTGCTTATCAAAAGAGGGGAAAATCAGTCTAAAATTGAACTAATTTAGATAGCAAATGGCAATGCCATTATTTGTTTGAACATGTGGAGGCCAAACCACTCCATTGAAACATTATCCAGAGTGTTGGCCAAGAGAAAGGGCTAAAGCCAGTGTCCTCTTTGAGCTAAAAGTACCTCATAGATGAGATGATAGAGATTAATGTCCTGAGCTACAATTACCAGTCTGTCAAAATGAAGCATGTATATATATGAACGCACTTGCGTGCACACACACACATACACACACGCATACATGTACATATTTTATGCTGACTTTGTCTTTTGCTGCTGCATAAAATTCAAAACATGAACCAGGTAGCATAATTACAGCTTGTTGCCTGGACGGTGGAACAATGAATAGCTGCTGAGAATTGTCTTAATACAATGTTGTCTATTCCTTTTGTAACCTTGACGGTAAGTTACTAACCTGTTAAATACCAAGCTTTGTTTGCAGCCTGCTGTACCAAAACTTTTATGACAGCCAGTGTTGAATATTTTCTGAGGACTTATTTCTAGCATTGCTAGAAATATACTGGTAATATACAGGTCTGTTTCAGAATGTACTACTGAGCAGAAGGCTGCATCTTTATCCCTACAGAATATTCATTCTTAAGGATAACAATAGCTATAGATAATTGTTCCTCAAATGTTTTAGTTCATTCTGAGCTATCTTCCTTGAAGGCTAAAAGCTTTAGACAGTACACATGCTCAAATCAAGATGAATATCCACCTTCTAGGCTATTATTACAAAAAGAATATACTTTATTTGTCAAAATACAGAAGGAAATATATTACAAAATACTGTAGATAGACAAGTGGTTTTTTTGGTTTTTTTTTGTAAGCTGTGGCTCAGCTAGTACAAATCAATCTGAAAGTTTCCTTTTATTAAGCTGATTTCCCGTATCAATCAGATGGAGTCAATTTAGCATGGTAAGTAGCCGTCTATTTCAGACTTGCATTGTAAAATGATGGTGGCCACTGTGTACTGAAGATGGCTTAAATACTTAGTTGGAAATGCCAATTTTCAGATTTTTATGTCCTGGCAGTCCCAAAGAGTTACTGGCTTGAAAATTAATCTTGCCAGCTCACAATAAATACTCATTGTAGCTATTTCCATAGATTTAAGTGGGAAGCATACAAGGGATTTGCGTACATGTTCAGACAAACACTCACAAACACAACAGTGATATAGCATTAATAATTTGGTTAATCAATGACTGGTAATAAACGCTAAAATTTCTGGTCAAAGACAGAAAAAAAGTATTTAAATTCCATACTCACCCCAGCCAGTTATGTCTGTTTATCAGGATACGTTTCCTGAAAGAGCATAACATAAACTCCCCATTGCCCCACATACAGAACTGCTGTTGACGTCAATGGCAGATCCATGTGTGGATCAAGGGGAGAATATTCCCATTTAAAATGAATACTACCAGGCTTTAATGCTATTCTTTTGAAGGGAACATAACCAAGATAAAATTAATGCCCCAAATCTGAAGATGACTTACACCAAGTGCAATCCCATTGGCTCCAGTGGATTTGCATAGGGTGTAAATCAGTACAGAATTGGACCCATATATTTAAAACAAATCCCTGTGTGTTTCCAGCTATACCTAAGATTACTGAAATGGAAAGAACAAAAAATCAAATATCCTCTTCAGAGTTTGTGCTGTTAGTTTGTTTTGAGTTTCACTCAGTTTGGAGAATGAAATTAGTCAGTTGATCCATTTCACTTTCCAATTCCCATTGCTTAGCAAGGTAACATTGTGTTTTGGTTTCCAACACTGCAGAGGGAATTTTAAATTGCAGGGAAGGGGGGAACAACCTTCTCCTGCCCCCCCTCTCCCCAAAGTCCCCCCCAAAAAATCCAGTGGTCTGTGATGGGGGGAAAAAGTAAAAATGTCAAGAAAAAAAAGTCTGTTCAAATGGAGTCCAGTCTTGAAGTCCAGACTTGGACATCACTCCCGTTGATATTGATACGAGCTGGGCCATGCCAGCACTGTGGGATTTGATAAATTTCCATATCATACTTTTTTTTTTTTTTTAAATTTTAAACTTTGTAAAACATTGTGGCTAAATAAACGGCCCATCTTCATTAAAAAAAAAAATTCTCATAACTGAGCTGAAAATCCTTAGACATGAGCAAGGCTTTAACTAGTTTATGGAATATAAGTATGTTCTCCTGCACATTATTTTACCATGGTTGTATCCAGGTTAAGGGACAACTATTTTGTAACTTGGTTTCCTGACTTGGCTGGTTTTATACCATAGATACGGTCTGTGTTCACTGTGTTCCTTTTGATAGTGACCAAAATATAAAGCCCTGATCTAACGAACCTTTGCATAAGTGCTTAACATTACAAACTGCAGGTATGCCCATTAAAGTCAATGGGAGAAATCTTAGCCTGTTGAATTCAATGGGATTTTTGCCCTTCAGTGGGGCCTGGTTTTGACAAATGAGACTACCCACAGCACATAAAATTAAGTGTGACCAAGTGTGACAAGTCACTTAACCTTTGAGCCTCAGTTTCCCAATGTTTAAAAAAGTGTTAAAAAGGGATAATAACACTTACCTACCTGCCTGGGGCTTTGAGAGGATTAATTAGTTAATGTTTTAAAATGCTTTGAAGATAACAAGAGCTCTATACTGCATGAGCTAAGTATTATTACATTGGATCACACAGCAAACCAAACATGTTGCACTATTTGAAATATGTAGAACATCTTGAAAAATGGCTATTCCAATTTAATGGTTTTTTTTTTTTCATTCTTTCCCCTGTGTACACAGGATTTGATTTTTTTTTAAACAATAACTATGTTTTATGATATAAACATACTACAGTGTAATTATGTCTGCCAGGCTTTATACTAGCACATTGTTTTCTTTGATTTTCCTTGAAAGACAGACACTGACAATTCAAAAGCTATTTAGGTAATTACTTTGATAGTAAACTGACTCGGGGGATAAGTTTAACTGTCTGTACTATTTTTTCCCCTGTACCTCTGATTGATGATGTTCCTAGTTATTTAACAGTGTAACAGAGATTATACAAAACCATGCTACGACGTTTTGCAACACTGTCCACCCAATGTCCCTTTTATACTGTCTTAGAGAGCAGATGGTTGGGGGGCAAAACATTCTGATCATTTATCCAGCAGCCGCATAAGGCTTCATGTATGCTTATTTGACACCCGCCCTCTTGCTCCCTCCCCTCTCCCTCCCAAAAAAGTCCTGGCTATCCCAGTTTCTGAGTTCTGGCCTTAAGGTAATTAAAATGAAACATTTTTGCTGCTGTAATTGTCTAAAGCTATTTTCCAACCTCCTGCTTGCTCCGGTTTTTGCAGGAATGTTCCAGGGTTCTCCTCTGGCTTGGTCGTATGTGTCTCCTCACTTTAATGCAAATTAAAATGTCACTGCCACCACCAGTCTCAGACTGTGAATCAGAGCTGAGAATGTGTAAAAATTTTAGTAGCTAAACAATATTGTGGATAGTGTTAATTTGGGGTGAAATATAGATTTAACCTTACAGAATAGCATTAATGTAGTTCTCCATTAGTAATGTGTCCTGTGGCTCTTGAGTGCTCATTGTGACTGTGTCAACAAATTAGTTTTGTTCCCAGTCCCCTCCTTCAGGCCAATAGAGAATAAACTGAAGGGTCTGGAAAGCATCTCCTCTTGGGCCTTCACTCATATCTGCAACAAGTCCTGGGGTTTGCTTTGATGCCTATATGCATGTGGGCTTGTTGGATAACAGTGAGGACAATGTGTTTCCCAAGAGCAATGTATCCTGAATGGCAGGTGCCCTGGTCGTTAAAAAGCTTTGTTAAACAAGAAATTTGCACTATCATTTGTTGCAGATTTGACAGTAATTCAGTGTAGTTTTATGGGTAGTCATTGATGTTGGCCACTCTACTTTTCCTCCTCACTTACTTGTACGAAATAGTCTAACTCATTGTCAATTTGTACATGGCCACAATGGGCTGTTTCATTTTTTTAATAACTATACCATGGTGTAGGCTTGAAGCAATGAAATCATGTGAAGAGTATGTGAATAACATAGAGTAGTCTCCACCAGCCAGAGCCATTTCAATATTAAGTAGACTAGCTCTGAGCAAGTTTAATAGGCAAGCTGCTGGAAGTGGCTCCTGGGGCCAATAACCTGTCTACCTAGGGTTCCCAGCATTGCTACCAGCTTCACTGATAGCAGCAATAAGAGATTTTCGTAAAAATTCTGAAGAGTTGAGTGACTTTGCAGCTACCTCGTCAGTGTCTTTCACTGCATAATTGGTAACATAGTAAGATATAATATTGAGGCAAATGTAAACAATCTCTAAAAACTGAAATTTTATTAGTAATAACGTCAGCAGTGCTGCACATGGCGGCTAATATCTGAACCTCCTCGTGTTGCATTTTAAGGCGCAGATAGTAATAGGACAAAGTGTCACTTTTTCTGCTTCCATGCATTTTGCATGATCAGCAGAACAGGGCATGTACATGAAGGGAATATGTTTTCAAGTTGTTACATCCACTTACATAACCACTTTCAGTAGGTATTGGGATTGGTTTAATAGCAGCAGTTCAGACCATCTGGAGCCTGGTTTACACTACAACTCCTGCTAACTTTAAAATAAGATAGTCGAATCCATTTTAAAACCAGTTAGAACATTAAGGGCAATTTCCCCAGTATAAATCAGGCCTTATTCTTGACCAGTTAGCACTTCTCCTTGTTCTTTAATTCTGAGCAATAATTTTGCTGAGCATGAGGGTCAGTTTTCAAAGCCAGCATTACATTCTATATATTCAACACTTATTTGTTTTAAAGGTAGATGAACAGTTGTTATAACTCTGTGCAGTACCTAGAGATGAATACACCGTGCATAGAAAAGTTGATTTTGTTGAATGCCTATTGATAGTGACCAAAATTAATTGCCCGTTGACAATGGTTAGATGGCCAGTGTGAAATATGTCTAAACCGAAGCTCTGAACCCATCTCTAATTTAATTTTGTTTCTACTACTGGAATAAAGCTTTCCATTTCTCTTTGGGAAAGATTTCTTGCTCATGAATAGATTAATAAGAGTTTGGAAGGGTATAAATGTGTATGAAATTAGGCAATTGTTTCTTATTAGTGCCAGTGCGATGACATTGTGAGGGTTTTGTCTTTCTTATGCAATGCAGTCTAGGCCTAGAATACAGAACTGGGTGTCAGAACTCCTGAATTCTGCTATTGACTAACCATATGTCCTCTGTCAATTTACCCACATGAAATACTTCTCTACTTCTAAGAGCTGTTGTGGGATTTAAAGTTTGTAGTTTATATTTGAGATCTTCAAATGAAAGGCACAGAATAAGTTCATATTACTTGATCAAATCATATTAGCTGACTGTCTTTGGCAAACATCAGTATGTTTATCAAATACTTTATTTAACATATATTTGTTCTTGCCTGTCCCTTGCTTAGAACTACCAAATCCACACATACAACCACCCAACCACCCCCGCAGGAAATGTTTTGAATAAAATATTTGCAGAAACCATAGGCACTTATAGACAACCGTAGGCTCAGATTCTTTCTCACAAGTTTTAACAGAACTTTTAAAAAGGCCTATGGTTTCTGTTTCATTACATCCCTCAAGTTTGCAGCATTCCCCCATGGATATTTTGATAGAGTGTTGGAGAATTCTCTCTCATAGATAGTGAGAAGATTTTCCCATAGATAGCTCTATTTTTATGAGGTTTTAATAGGAAGTTCAATAAAGTACCGTTCCTTTTGAACCAAAAACCTGACCCTATGTTTTCTCCCAGATACACGTAACTGTCTACGAGTACTTAAAAGGTTTGGAATTGGTTTTAGGAGAATGAAGGAGTGGTGCTGGGACCAGTGGCTGAAAATAAGTGAAATTAAATTAAGCTAAATATCAAGAAAATATCCCTAATGGTGATATCTATCAGATTGTGGAGTCATCCTTCAAAGGAAGCAGTGGATAACTCACCATTTAATAGGGAGAAATACCGTGTCCAATTCTGGTGCTCACAATTCAAGGAGGATGTTGATAAAGTGGAGAGAGTTCAAAGAAGAGCCATGAGAATGATTAAAGGATTACAAAATGTGCCTTATAGTGACAGACTCAAGAAGCTCAATCTATTTAGTTTAACAAAAAGAAGGCGAAGGGATTACTTGATTACAGTCTGTAAGTACCTACAGAGGGAACAAGTATTTAATAACAGGCTCTTCAATCCATCAGACACAGGTTTAACACGCTCCAATGGCTGGAAGTTGAAGTTAGACAAATTCAGACTGGAAATACTGTGTACATTTTAAACAGTGAAAGTAAATATCCATTGGAACCCATGCCAAGGGTCATGGTGGATTCTCCATCACTGACATTTTTTAAATCCAGATTGGATGTTTTTCCTCTGTGACTTGTTTTGGAGAAGTTCTATGACCTGTGCTATACAGGAAGTCCGACTAGATCAGTGGTTCTCAACCTATTTACCGCTGTGGGCTGCATATGCGTCTCTCTATGTGTTATGTGGGCCGAATCCACACAATATATATACTACCTGGATGGCCCTGAGGATGTCACATGGATCGCAGCTGTGTGCTGATTGGGCCATGGGTTGAGAACCACTGGACTAGATGATCACAATGATCCCTTCTGACCTTAGAATCTACGAATCTGTGAACTTCAGTCTAGAAAGCACAAGGAAATATATTGTAGGGAACATTCTGCACTGGCAGAGGGGTGGACTAAATGAGCTATTACTAGTAGCTCTTTTCATGTCTGACTGATAGTTGGCTATGAGCATGTTTAGTGTAGTCGCCAATTTTTCTTTTGTTGAATTGGAGAGCGTCAGTGACATTGGCAGCAGAACATGTATTTGAGAGGGGTTTGTGTGGCAGAGCTGTCCCAAAAGCAGACTATTTTAAGAGGAGGCATTTAGACAGAAGGCTTATACATTTCCTCAAGCTTTGTGGGCAGGAACCTCATGGGTTCTGTTTTCTGTGAGGGAGGGGAGTTTTGCTGGGGTTACATTATGTTGGAGGTTGCTGGTAGATTAGCTGCTGAATATATTTTATTATTTAATTAATCATCTTTTCAATTCATGGCAAAGGTGGCCAAAGTTGCCATTGTTGTACATGGTTTAAGATTCATATATTTGTATTTCTGTGGGGCTCTTACTACACCATCCGCAGGCCCCCCCCTTATTCTGCTTCCTCTGGGTGCAAGGAAACCTGCTGTGGGGGGAAAAATTGGACGGTGGTAGTCGGTGCCTTTTTCTGGGAAAGCATGAGCAGAACATATTTCTAATGCACTGGTACATAATAGAAATCTGGTGTTTGCAAAATAACATAGTGAGCGAGTTGGGTTAATGATGGCAAGTGGCTCAACCTCTTTGCTATTTCTACTCAACAGTAGACTTAAAAAAATTCTCATCAGTGGTAGGAACTGTGGTAGCAGCCATTGGCATTTTATCCATTGTTTCATCTAACCCTGATCAGAGCAGGACTGGGTGACATGGCAGCTAGAATGCTGGCAGCTGGCCTGGGCTGGGGTAGTAACAGTGGAAATTTTCAAGAAAAAAAAATCTCATGTGAACAAGACTTCTGTTCTTCAGTGTGCCCATTTGTAAAATGGGGATGATAATACCTCTCACAGGGTAGAGGGTTCTCTGTGAACAAAAAATGTGAGTATCTGTTTTGGACAGAAACCTTTTCAAAATGGTTGTGAACCCTGGGAAATGTAAACAACTTTGAAAATGTGAAACTTTTCACAAAGCCGTGTCTCCGTTTTTCGATCAGCTCTGCTAAATAGGCTACTGAGGTGGGAAGGAAAGGAAGTATGAACCCGTTTTAGACATGGGTAACTGAGGCACAGAAAGAATAAATAAGTGACTTTCTCAGCTACACAAAAAAATTGCAGTAGAGCAGGAAATTGAATGGTGCCTTAATCATCCTTCCTGTTTCGTTTTTCTGTGAAGGGTATGTCCCTGGTTGTTCCAGTATTGTGATTTTGTGTATGCTGAAATTCTGTTTTATTGAGACTGCCATTTAAAATTACCCAGCTCTCATTTCTCTCTCTTCCCTTTACCTTTTGTCACTGTATGATGCCCAGGGACTCCAGAAAGCCTAGCTGAGAAAGAAAGGCAGCTTATGGGTATGATCAATCAGCTGACCAGTTTGCGGGAGCAGCTGCTGGCAGCTCATGATGAACAGAAGAAACTGGCTGCCTCACAAATCGAGAAACAACGCCAGCAAATGGAGCTGGCTAAGCAGCAACAGGAACAGGTGAGTGATTATTATAGCGAATTTCATTCTAAGCGCTTATTCAGTGGTGTTTAACTTCCCAGAGTTTATCTTTGAAGTTTGAAATTTCTCAAGATTGTTCTCAACCCAGCATTAATTTTTGTTTTGTTTTGGGGGTGTGCAAAGTTGAACCAAAATATACTGTACCATTATTTTATTTTCCGTAGTGTGAAAAATGGTGGCTTTCTGCTTTTAAAATAATTGTCCCACTATTTGGGGGGACAAAAACTCAAAAATTGCTTTGTTTTATGAGTGTAAATAAAAACACAAATTCAGTCCTTCAGGATATCCTTGTGCCCAATGCCACTTGAAGTCAGTTAGGTTCTCCATTTAAGAGTCTGATTTTCAGCCCTCACAAATGCACACACCTGTACTTTGCAGGCACAAAAGTGTGTTCATGCTTGCCCATTTATGCGTATGAGAATTTGCATGCAAAACTACCCATTTTCCTAATTCAAATCTTCACAAAAGTGAAGGCGCATGTATGTGTAGACAAACATTGAGGACCAACAGAGACCTGGCTTAAAATTGTGCCCTGAGTGCTGTTATCCAGAAACATTATGTCCTGGGTGTTTGTATATCTCTAGAATTCTGCATATTGAAATAAACAGCTTTGAATGTATTTGATCGGTTAGACATTCCATATGTGTTTTCTTGAATGCATTTCCTAGAAACATGGAGAAACAGTACATTTATTTGAATGTCTGATCAATTATAGCTCTTTTTTTTTAAAGAGAAAAGCCCTTTATGCTTATTTGAAACTCAGAAAAGTCTGGGTATTCATTCATTATTGCCACAAATACAGTAACTCCACCACATTGCCTGGATATATGAAAGCATACAAGCTGACAGTTTACAATGGAAAATACTGCATTATGCACAAAAGGAATTATGGTTGCTGTGGGAGCTATGGTTTTGTATTTCCTGGTTCTTGGATAGTCACTCATCCTCAATGCTGCAAATTATAGCTGGGCTGTTCTGTGGAATTCCTATCTCTTGAACATAAAAACCCCACATAAGAAGAAGTTCTTTAGGGGACAGCAGGAGAAATGAATAATCCATTAAATAAGAATAGGCCTTTCACGTGGTTGCTGGTACATAAACATGGATGGAGAGGCACCACTGACAAGATCTTTGTGGGAAGACCTCCGTCAGGAGCTGGACCCTTACCTGTAGAGGTTGCTATTGTTTTAATGCCATTGAATAGTCCAAAAGAGAGGAGGACAGTGGAGAGAGAATGGCAAAAAAATAACCAAAAACAACAACCCTCAACCCAAAAACCAGCAATAAAACAATCTCAAAGGATAGAAATACTGTTTGTTTATAGTCATTCATTATATACAAACTGGAATAATCTGGTTCTTATAAAAATATAAACAAAAGTACTTACTTGATCATTAACGGAGAGACTCCCTAAACACAGAGAACTTTTTTCTTTCCCCAGGCTATCCAATCAACTACCGGCAAGTGTTTTGTAATGATGGAAATTAAAACTTTGTTTGGGGGGAGAAGCTCATCAGTTCTCCCCTCAAGAAGGGGGTAATATTCCCCTAAACAGTGAGACTTGTCTCAGAGGAAGAATGCTTTTCAAACAATGCTTGCAGTGCCCTATCAGCAATTCACAAGAGTGGAGCTCTTCTGTTGACTGAAACAAAACTCTTGGGGAATTTAGAAAAAAAGATGCTTTTTAAATTCAGGAGTTTATTCCCCCTGAGCTTTTTAGGTCTGTCCACACTACAGCCAGTGCTGTGATTTGCAGCTCGTGCGGGCATGCTGCCATTAGCTGTTATCTAGCTAGCCTGATAAATGTAGAAATGAGGATGCAGCAGCTCAAGTTCAGCGTGGGCTGACCTCACTGGGTACCTGCTTGCTTGTGTAGCTGATGCTGAAGTCTGCACTGCAGTGTCCTCATTTCCGTTTTTAGAAAGCTAGGTAGAGCTGAGCTAGCATGGTTAACACTTACATAAGCTGCCATTCACATCCATGGCTGCAGTGTAAACACAGCCTTCCTTTGAGTCAGGACTCCTTGTGCCCTCTCATCAATTTTAAATAGGATCTGTCCAGAGTCTCACAATCATCTTACTCAGCTGAGGAGGAAGGATGGTCTTGTGTTAAATGCACAGGACTTTGAATCAGGAGACTTGGGGCCAGATCTTCAACTGTTGTGAACTGGCACATTCACACTGAAGACAGTGGAGTTATGCTGACTTACACCAGCTGAGGATCTGGCCCCCTGGTGTCTGTCCGTGGCTTTTCTGGACATTGAAGCACTGAGGGGTTAAGTGAATTGCCCAAAATCAAGTATCAATCTCTCTTGCCTGTGTTTCCCTATTAATAAAATGTAGATAATAATGCCTACCTCCTGGGTTTCATGTTTGTACAGTTCTTGGAAATCCTTGAATGGTAGGTGCTATAGAAATTTAGAAATTATTACTGTTTATTCTACTCTTTGTGGCTTTTTTCTCTTTCTCCTATTTGATATCTTCTCCCAAGTGCTCTTCCATCAACAGAGAGAGGCAAGCAAGCAGTGTTCTTTTAAGATTAGTGGCAATACGATTCCATAAATTGGCTAATGGGAAGGGACTTGCTCATGTATCAGTCTATGCCCCCTCTCCCATCAGCACTGAACACCAGGTTGGCCCCGACGTTCCCTTTTTCATGAATTAGCACTATCCCGAGGAGCAAATGCGAGCCTCCTACCTCTGTAGCATACCCAGTTGCTGCTGCCTGCACACCATGACTTCGCTAGCGTACTGGAGTCATGTCAAGAGCACTCTTCCTGTGTGACAATTCAGGCACAATGGTACAAATTTTACATTTCCAATTTCTCCACAGATTGCAAGGCAACAGCAGCAGCTCCTGCAGCAGCAACATAAAATTAACCTTCTCCAGCAACAGATCCAGGTCAGAGATTGTCTCTCTAGCTATAATTTCTAATCTTCGATTTTCCCCCTCTTCTTTCCCGCCCGATTCAGTGTAGCCATAATCTTTGAAAGAATCTGTGCAGATGGCCGTTGATTGTTTTTTAGATGTTGTATTTTAAGAAAATGGATGATGACGTTCCCTGCCGTTGAGCACTAAGGGCAGGAGTCTACAGACCCTTACGTTTGTGATTCACGTTACTCATATGATTTCAGAATGTTATTCACATGAGTAAGGGTTTTTGGGATCAGACCTTCGAACAGTGGCTCTCAAAATGTCCGTTTGGCGGGGGGTTACAGATCTCCTCCAATTTTATCTTGAGTCTTCTGCCAAAACAGTTTTACTCAGTCATTTGCAACCAAGTTCCCTTTAAGTGTCCGGGGCACAATCTAGAGTATTGTAATAATTCTGGAGGGGACTCATTTGAATCAGGAACCAGCCAAAGGATTCTGGAGAGCAGCTGGGGAGTGAGGTCACAAGTGGCTGCCTGGGGGCTCCTGAACTGAAAAAGGTGGTTAACTCTTGTTCCAGAAGGTTATGGATGTATTTCTATTTCCTTTCCCCCTGATATTGCTTATTAATTTAATCTTGTTTCTTCGTCTTCCTTCCTATGATAGTATACATTTTATGCCCTCAGAGTCCATAGCATGTTTTATTTAAAAAGCTAAAAGTTGGTTCCTGCATGCTGATGTTCCAGTACGCATCACCTTGTGCTTCAAATCATTAATTGCACTTGCAATTGCACTGGATGGATCCAAACCAAAATCCGAGATCCAAACACCCCAAAGCTTGGAGGAACTTTGGGACTGCACATTTGTGCCTGGATCTGATTTCTATAATTCAGTAGATTCAGCCTCCTAGATCCCAAAAATCCTTGAACTTTGAGGGAAATTTAGATCCAGGTACAATCTTCATGCTTCAGGTCTATCTTTAACATTCAGCCTTGCATAGCAATTGGTTTTATGTGGTATGCACTACTACCAGTTAAAAATGTGTGTAAGATCCAGGGCTGTGCTCCATTCTCAGAAGAACCCTTGACAGCCCTACTAAAGTAAGGTCGCATGGTGTGTAAGTCAAAGGACACTTTGGCCCCTAATAACTGCACTGCTATGTTTCATCACAATGTCATTTCAAGATGTCGCATGTCAGCCTGAACCTAGAAAAAATCAGTTCACATTATGGTTGGATATTTTTGTGAATTAAAGTTTAAATCATGCTCTTAGTGAAGTAGTGTAACTCTGTTGACTGTAGTAGAGTTGAACACATATAAACAGAAGAAAATGTAGACTGGAATACTTAGGTCCTGCAAGCTGGCAGGAAACTGAGTTTACCTTCCTTTTGGGAAGTTGGGAAGCAAATAGGAAAGAGCAGACTGCTTTATATTAAGCAAACTCTACCACTGGTATTAGCTGTCTTTGATCTAAAACCGAAATCAATCCTGCACTGTTTTGGAGGATTGACAATTTGGTGAAGTATTTTGCTTGGTTGTTTCTTAATTTCCACAGTTCTTTGTTTCTCCTTCTCACCTTTGTGTTTGGGGAAGTATGGACAGAGTGGGCTGGGTGCCCGACTACCTTCTTTGTGGATGCATTCTGAGGTGGTCTGGTAGTTTCCTATTTTCTGAATGCTCATTGACCATATAAAATACAGCAAAATATTCTACAGTTCTAAATTCTGTATTTACATGAAACCAAAATGCTTGGGACTGTTGTTACACTATAAATGAGGGAGGTAGGATGGAGTTTTTGCTGGTATTGGAGGAGGTTTTTCCTTTTTGAGTCTGTCAGATGAAAAAAGCAGACAGCTAGGAAATGCTGTGATTGGATATGGTAACTAAAGGGCAGCGATGGAATTTGTAATTCCTTCTCTTGTGACATGCTGTTGTGGCTGCATGTATCAGAGGGTTTGTCTTGACTTGGATTAAAGGTGTGGTGTTAGATTGTATTTGCTAGACTCCACGTCTCTGCACTTCAACTCAATCCATTAGCATGTGTTGAAGTCTACATTGCCTTGTCTATTCTAGAATTTTAGAACATGTTTAGTTAGAATGTGGTAGCTAGCATGTTCTAACAAGACATCATCTCTCCTATACCATGACAAACCCTTGGACTGGTTTAAACCTTGAATCCCTTTTGAGGCAAATTTAAACTGGGAATGGAATGTACGCTTGTAAATGCTTTCTGTCAGAAGAATGACATCTCCACAGTAAAAAAGGGTTTGAAGGGGTTTGCAGAATGAAGAGGGGAGGGCTTGGAGTCTTACAAACATAGACCATTCAATCTTCCAGGCAGTTTGAATTGAGGAGCAAAAGTGCGTACTCAGAGAGGAGATACCATTCCAACCTGACAGTATATTTAGTAATACAGTTCCTTCCCTACTTGGTTAGAAATCTCGGGACCTGATCGAAAGCCCATTGAAAGTCCATGGGCTTTGATAGTCAAAAATCTCTTTTTACACCACTTGCTTTATTTCTTTTTTTATTTTTCATGTGTGCATAATACATGTGGCCTTTGTACATACTCCTGTTTTTTAAAAATACAAATCAGCGTGAGCCCAGACTTTAGCTTGAGTAATAAAGTGAGGTTTTACCCCCTTGTCTGTAAAGAAATATCTGACGTTTACGTGCGTTTACAACCATGGCACAACTTCTGAATAGGTAGGTATAATTTATAAAGCAACCCAAATCACAGTGGTAAGTAGATGCAATAGCTGTTCTGTTTGTTTAATAGCATCAGGATTTCCCTGCCCAGACCTTTCTGTAATACCCGTCTCAGTTGCAGAAAATTATGAGCCAGATCCTCAGCTGGTTTACAACAGCATAATTCCACTGCAGTCCACTGATTTATATTAGCTGAATAACTGGGCCTATCACTTCGGATTTGCCTTTAAGTACCAGTACCTATATACGGTGGCTGGCAAAATCCTAGACTTGTCCTATTAGATAACTTATAATACACATTAATCTTTGTTAAAAAGAGTATTGAGACTGGCAGGCCCCAATTTGGATCTATGTATTTTTAATTTATGCATTCTCTTTGTAAAATGAATGCAATTATTTGTGTCGGTTGAGAGATTTTTAAAAAATCCTTGTTGTGGTGTCATTAATAAAAGTCTGAAAAACAATACCAGAAACCTTACAATGAGTGATGAAAGGGAGAGGAAAACAGATCTTAGTTTTAAGCTTCTATTTCTGAGCAAGAGTGAGTGGGGAAGTTGTTTTATAAGCAACGAATAAAAAGTAAATTGCAAGTAATAATTTGATTCTGTTTCTTTTAAGTTTAGAGCCTTGTAGAAGAAAATGAAATATGTCTTCCGTGGGATACTAGAAACCACAGATGACTGATAATGAGGTATAGAGCTTTCATGTCTTGATCCCTGACCTAAGTCACAACTAAATGAAAGTCAACTCACTACTTATCTGATACACGCTGCTGGCTTAGGAAATGAGTTGGTAGCCTGTCTCAACTCATTTTCTAGGGACTTGGGATGAAATCTTAACCCTGTTGAAATCAGTGAGGGCACAAATCTACCCTGGGTGCCTACTTCACACAAAACACCATCACGGCTTGCACCCTTTTTAGGCAGTTACATCACATAGATCAAGGCTTGAAGAGGCATGGAGACTTCTCATTTCTTTAGAGATGGTTCCTTGGTGTTGAAGTTAGGTTACATTGGTAGAGGAGATGCTTGTACTGCTTCTGTGTGTGTCTTACATTATCCTGTGCAAACTTACAGAACATTTCAGTCTAAAGGACCGTCACTCCAACCACAAGTGACGCAGGGCCCAATCTAACTAATGCTACCCAGTGAAGTCAGTGGATGGGCCTACATTGACTTCAATGGAAGCCGGATCAGATCTGAAGTTTTTAAAAACTATGAATCCTAATAATAATAAAAAGAAAGAAATATTTATTTTCCACGGCATAAACGAGAGACAGAGAGGAAATGGAGGCAATGGTTTGGTCACTCTATTACATGGATACTCAGAATGGTCATGAGTTTTACAACTGGTTAAGGCTTGCAGAACAAAGCTGTGACATGAAAGTCAAAAGTGCGCACAGGCTGTGAGTTCAGGTTTTTTGACTGCTCTAACTAGTCGATCGGGCTTCTGTCGCACAGGGCTAGAATTTTTAAACAAACTGCCTTAGATTTATTGACAAGGAAATGTTCCTACCAAGTTGGGATTGCTATTTGACTTATGTGCAATTGAATGGTTAGTCTGCAGCAATGAACCCAATCTATTTATGACAAAGGATTCATTTTACTAGAGCCAAATTTCTGTAAGCTTGTTAAAGTTGCAGTAATTCCAGATAAATTATTACACACACAAAAATCTATTGAAATATTGTATTGAAAACATAATACCTTAAGGTTAAAAAAAATCTGACTGACCTGCTGATTGATGACTCCTTTCTCCGAGTGTGTTAAGTTGGAAACATTTCCCTCTCCCTTTTCCTCTACCAAACAAACGCCAAGACTGACAGATTACAAGGTATTCCTCCTTTTTTGGAGGACTGGAAATGCTGAGTATAACTACAGTTTCAATTAAAGCATCCACTTCGGTGATGTAGAAGAAAGACATGTTAACTACTTGGGCACAGAAGAATGTACGAGTCACATGAGTTTCAAACTGAAAATACACATTGCCTGTGATTACAGGAAGAGAGGGAACGTTCAATAGAGTAGGACCATGGGTTTGTTTTCACATGCGAGTTGTCAGGGTTCAAATGAGGGGTTAAGGTTAACCAGTGCAACTTTATGGGTAGACTAAGGCCGAACGCTGTGTCAGGGAAGGCCATCTGTACTGCAGTTTATGCTTTGGCAAAATGGATGTAATATTTTTTATCTGCTTTGCAGGGTGCTCTAGAACTCATTTGTAAGGATCTTTGAGAGAAAAGATCTGACAGAAAATACTTCAGAAGCACAAAATCTATTAATGCCATTAAGAAATGCTGACTTGTTTTGTATGCACGGTTTTAAATTGTACATGTTTTCCATGTGTTTTAATGCCGTTTTAGAGGCATGAAAATGAAAAGGTATTTACCTTACTGATTTCCATTTGCCCAAGTATTCCGTTCATCCTGCCCTGCTCTCTCTGGATCTGCTTTTCCAGTGAAGTGGACACCATTTTTTGTAACGCTTCCATTTGTATATGAGCAGCCTTGATATTGCCACCTTGGTTTTCAGAACAGTTCCTTAGCTGGCTGCTGCTGAAGAGCAAGCAGAGGAGAGCACGCAGGAGCTCAAAGTCCTGCTTTGTTGGGCTCTTCAACTATTGGGCTAGATTCTGCCCTTGTCTTTCACAGACACGCTGGGGAGAAATCCTCATCCTTACCTCCTCCAGCTCCTCTGTGCAGCCACAGATCTACTGGCACCAGATGGGGGGTGTCAGGCCAGGGATTCCAAGTCTTCTGGGATACTTGTCGTTGGCAGCAGGCCTGGTGTGAGTTTGAGCGTTGGGGTTTCCCATACTCCCACCTCCCCAGAAGCCAGCCTGAGGGGCTATCCAGGATTCCGGAGATCCTCCAGCTTCCTGGGCTTCCCTCCCATCATCAGCCTCGGGGTTCTTCCCATGCTGTCGTTAGTCCAAGGGTTTCCATCCCCATCCCCAGCTGAAACACTGGCAGATAAAGAGACCTGGGACAGGCGTCAGCAACACTGGTATGCCCTCTCAATCAAAATATTCCCATTCATGGGGAAATTCTGAGGCTGAGGTATCAAAATCTTGAACACTTGGAATTTCTTGCAGGATGGATCTTCTGATTTCTGGCCAGCTCTGTTAAAAATCTAGCTACAGTTTTTTTGGAGGGAAGGGTGGGTTGATTTTAGGACTGTTTTAGCTTTTGCTGCCACACAGAATTTTGAAAAGATTTTAAAAGTTTAACACATGTGTTAGAAATGACACAGAGCTGTCTTCATTAAAACAATCCAAGCAAGAAGAGACATGGACTGATTCTAGCCTTGCATAAGTATATAAAAGCAAACTGATTTCAAAATGCTTTGCATATCATGATTTGCCACACAGATGCTAATTTGGGTGAGTAATTTTTGTTTGTTGGCATTTGGGTTTTTTTGTTTAACTGCTCAGGTGAGCAAGCATCTGTTATCCAGAGTTTACAGAATGATCTTTAGCCTTGATATTTCATGCTGTTTGTATGTAGCAATTGTGTCTTTGCATTTCTTTTAAATAAAACGATGAGATTTTGATTAGTTTGCTGTAGTGTTTAAAATTAAATGTAGACAGCTCTGAGGCAGTTGTAAAAAGGACCAGTTGTTTCTCCTTCTTGTAGAACAGAAACAGTATATAACACTGTACATTTACTTGATATGCACAGCAATTTGAAATCAGTTTGCTTTTATATACTTATGTATAAAGAAATGTTCCCTGCCCCAACAAGCTTGCAGTCTAAATTTTACTGCCGGCAGAGCTCAGTCTTCCTCATGTCCTGTGTCCAGTTGGAAGGGAAACCTGAGCAGTATGTACCTCAAGGCATAAATCCTTTGAGCAAAGAGGCTTTGTGCCAGAGGTGCAATCACTGCTGGGGATGATGATGATGTCTCCTCTCAGCTGTTCATTATCCTGTTGATGTCTGTTTCCGGCAGCCTCTGGGTTTGTGAAGTTTATCTCTTGGCCCACTCTCAACTTTTTTTTCAATGTGGTTGCTTTGCACAGGGAATTTTAAGGAGTAAATGTGATTAAATCCCTGCCCCAAGACCCCATTTCTGAATTCCTGAGGAGAGATTGGCTGCAAAGCAGTGCTGCACGGTCTCATGACCTCTTTGCAGCTTGCAACCCCCTATAAAGTGGAATGTGTAAATTCCTCTGTATTTAGGGACCTCCACACATATTAGGGAGAGGTGGGGACAGAGTGTTGCCCATCAAACTAAGGGCCTGATCCAACTCCCATTGAAGATAATGGAAAGGTTGTCATTGACATAAGTGGGAGTTTGTTCCCAACCTTCTTCAGTAAGAACTATTCAAAAGGGTCTTCCTCCCCATTCTGCAAAATGCTTTCAGAGCAGACCCAGTCCATTGAGCCAATTTGTTCTGGTTCTGTTTTTCTCCATTGTGAATATGCCTTGAAGAGTCCAGGTCTCTCTGCAAGCTGAAATTGTAATCAAACCCAGTGCACTCATAGATTGGGGATATTGTGTCCAGATTCATCATATATCATGAGCAGCTGTTTTCCTGCATCTTGTAAACATGGGCATACTGGATTCACTGAGACAAGCCCATGAAGAAGTCACACTGCAGTCTTTCCCATGACTTTGCAACCTTTTCCCAAACAACTGAGGTTGCCGGCAAAGCGGCTATTCAATTGTTTCTCACAGACGCTCTGCAGCTGATGTCCTCTCAGTTATCATAATAGGGCTTGCCTGCTTTGGGAGTACAGAAAAACCCTTGGGAATTCAATTATTTAAAAAGAGAGAAAGAGAGAGAGGAGGGAAGGGTCAAGATGGGAAAAGAGAGTAGTGAAAAAAAATCT
Source organism: Mesoclemmys tuberculata (assembly GCA_007922155.1). Taxonomy (NCBI): domain Eukaryota; kingdom Metazoa; phylum Chordata; order Testudines; family Chelidae; genus Mesoclemmys; species Mesoclemmys tuberculata. Next base: position 106,021,233 of record ML675616.1, read on the forward strand.
AGGCTGGAAGTCAGAGTCTAGGCTCCGAGTGAACTAATCTTTTCCTTCTGTCATCGCATGTACGGCAAGTAAAGTGTGTGCTTCACTGAAGAGCATGATATATGATGCATTTACCATAGAAAAAGCTCTGGGTCTGCACCTCCTTTATTATTGTAAAAGTTAATTGAGTGCTAGTGAAAGATGCCAAATTGACAATCCTCTCTTTATTCACAGAACAACCTTCCATCGTCCAGAGCTGCCCCCAATACATGGAAATCATTACTAGAAGCGAGAGAGTAGCCCATTGTCAGGCTTGTCTATGCTCAGGGTATAGCCCAAATTCAGCAATTGGCTGTACTGGTGCTGACCCTAAGTGTATTCAAGGTAAAGCTGGGGGTCAGTTGAGCTAGCTGAGGTTTTAGGGATAAATCATGATTAGGTCAGTCAGTACAAATCCTGGCTTGTCTTTGGCTACACTTAGAGTCAGCAATGGGACAGCTATACCAACTACGGAATTTGGGCTTTTTCCAATATTCGCAACCCAGGCATTCAAGAATCCTGAGGCAGGCCCCCAAAACTCATGAGATTGGCTTAAAAAATATGGCATTTTAAAAATAATTAATTTAGCTTCCTTTTAGTTGCCATCTCATGTTGGAGCCTTTAGGTATTGTGTTTTCCAGCTTTTCACCCCAATCATGAGGATTAGAAACTTGCTTTTTTAAAAAAAAATCATGTATTCACATGGTTCCAGGACCTCTGGCTATAAGAAAAAAACCAAATACCATGAGACTCACAGTACAATCACCGGAGCTGCCAAAACTGTGAAACCAAGGCCTCAGTCCTGGGTCTTTCCACTGAGGTTGCCAACAAGGATGCCAATCAGCCCTTCTGTTTTCAGTGCCCTGTCTTTCTGTCTTCTCTTTCAGATTCTCTCTCCAATTTCGTAGTTTGTCTGAATCAAGCCATATTCTCTTCTGCTGCCAACCCCAGTATCCCGGCTTCCAGCACCCCTGCCTTCCACATTACTAAGCAATCTCCCTTGGCTGCTAAGCCCCTTTTCCCAGCTAATATTATCTGCCAGGCCTCTCTTTCCTTCTCCCCTTCCTAGTTGGTATTCCATTGGCTTTTGTAACTGGTTTCATCATTGGCTATTGAGAATTTGAAAAATTGCTAATGTTTTTGGTTACAATCTGTGTGTGTGTGTGTGTCTGTGTATGCAAATGCACAGCAAGCAGCAGAGGTATAAGTGGTGTTACTTAAGAAAGTGGTGTTACTTACTGAACGATCATAGGAAGGAGAACATTAGTACACTGCAGAATCCCAATCTCACCCGTATGGTGAACATGTAGTCAGGAGCAGTTTTGTTGTGTGGCCAAAAAAGGCAGTGATGGCCGCGGCTGCTCCTGCTGCAGTAAGGTAAGTTGGGAGATAACAATAAATTTTTTACTGCTGGCTGGTGGAGGTGTTTAGGATGTGTTTTCTTTATATCTTCTTCCGCCCCTAATTGAAGATGCTTTAAAATTGAATGACTAGCAGTCAAAATGTGTTTGCTTCAAGCTGAGAAGAAAAATGCTGGTGTCTCTGCTTCCAAACTGATTGCGCTTTGTACACAACTGACAGCCACAGTCACTTTGAGTGACTGATAAGTGGGAAGCTTTGCCACTTATCAAGGAATGCACGCTGAAAAGAAAAGACTGGAGCCGTTCAGATGCTTTGGCATGTTCAAAATAACATCTCACATCAGTCAAACTCAGAAGCACTAGAAGACATTTCAAAATAAACTTTCTATCTATCTATCTTTCTATCTAGAGGCAAAGATTCAATTTAACAGACAAATCACTGTGTGGCATTGCATAGGTTCTGAAAAAGAGAACATCATTATAAGGGTCACAAGTTGTAAGATGACTCAGCTAGCTACATAATTTGAGAGCATTTGTTGTTGGATTTTACCTCTCAGAACAGCCTAAATTTGAAAATTCATAACCACAGACCTCTAGAGTGATTTCTTCCAATTGTGGGCTTTTACTCTTGTAAGCTGAGCAATGCTTGATGATATTTATGGTTTATATAGCACTTTCCATCCCAAGTAATCCCAAAGGGTGTTACAAAACTGTGAGCCAGATCCTGTCCTGATTTACATCCCAGGCAATACTACTGAGTGATTGAATGCAATGTGCTGGGATAGCATGGAATCATTATTATTATTGATGTTATTCTTTATCAGTTTGTATTTCTTGCAGCATCTAGGAGCCCCCGCTGTGGACCAGGACCCATTGTGTTAGGCAATGTACAAACACAGAACAAAAAGATAGCGCCTGCCCCAGAGAATTTACAATGTATAAGACAAAAAACAATAGATACAGCCGGGGGGAAGAAGGGGAGGAAGAGGAGTTGGAGATAGGGGGAAAGGAAAAAATAAGTACTATGAGCCTGATAGGCAGGGGTCTCAGCTCACCAGCAGTTTACCTGTTGTCAAGGGTTTTTGTAGGCCTCCCAGCAACGGGGAGAGTTTTATGGACGTTTTTGAAGGAGGATAATGCATTCATTTCAAATATAATTTGGTCCGTCATGCTCACTTAGGATCCACTGTCAGACAATGAATTGAAGTCATTTATGGGATACAGCATGGCAGCTATTGATTGGCACATGACAGCGACAATTTACAAGAGGGAGTGGGGAAAACTATTATGGATGGGATTTTTCAAAACCTTCAGGTTTGGTCTGACTTCCCACTGAAGTCAAGGCCAAGGTTCTACTTGACTTCAGTGGGAGCAAGCCAGCAAAGCTGAACTTTTTTTTTTTTTTTCCCTCTCTTTTTTCTTTTTGCAAACTCCACCGGGTATCTAATTTTAAATATTTATTCCATTTTTAAAAATGTGGCTGCTTAACAAAGGTTTCACCATCCAACATAATAAAAGGAATAAAAACTCATTCTCCCCTTCCCTCCAAACAGAGTTAACACATAGATTCATACCGTGTCAAGAGCTTGAGGGAAAAAGATGTGCCTTCCAAATGAAATGGTATACAGACTCACACACACACACATATATATAGAAAGAGAGAGAGGCAGGCAGAATAGAATTTCCCAAGATGGAATTTGGCCAGGCACTATTGCTCATACTTCTAAGCACTGCATACAACAAGGATATTTCCCAAAAAATTTTCATGGCTAACAACTCTGCTGGTCTTAGTGACATTGGGAACACAGAGTGCCTACAATGCCTACTGTCTGCACCAGTCATCCAACCCTGTTGCAGGGCTGGTGACTCACGGGCTTTTCAGCAAAGTTAAGTGGTCATGACTTCATTTTGACGGCTCACCCAAAACAGCACTTTACCCTAAACACTGATGGAGCAGTGGTTCCGTAATGACTTATAGGGAAGGGTATGGTACCACCTACTGAATCATCAGCATCACTGCCTGTGTCACCCTTAACTCTCCTTAGACATCTCTCATTCAAAGATTGACTATGACCAATCCAGCGTAATTTGAGACATGATGAGATCACCACCATAGTGGTAGGGATATGGACTCCAGGGAGGCTGATGGAAACTACTTTATCGCTTGTGTTCTCTTTCTTGTTACTGGTGCATCAGTGTACTGTAGCTGGACTGCTCAGTGTATATTAAAGCAATAGAGGAATTCGTTCAACATGGTGTTTGTAACAACAACAAAAAAGACAATGGTTTGATGGCGTGGCTGGTAGCGACCAGACAGGACAGTTTGTGCTGCTTCTGACTTTGAAACTGGTGAGATGGGCAGAAGCTGAGATCTCTGTCCAGAAGTCAAGGGATGAACTGGAGAACTAAACATGTATCAAAATATCTTGCTAGCCTGCTTGTGGTTTATTTTTATATGGTTTAGTACAAATTCATGACACAAAAGAGAATTCAACTTCAGTGCGATATACACACACCTCAGTGGGTAAATAATTGTAATTTACCATTCGAGATGTTTCTCTCAGATTGGTTAGAAAACTGTGTTGTATAGACTAAATAAGTCGATTTGAGATTCCTGTATTTACAGGTCTGATTTAATTAAAAATAAAATTCAATGATAACCATAATAAAGTTACAGACAATAAAATAAAATAAAGACTGTTATGATAGGTAATAACAAGAATTGATTGGGGTAAATTTAACTTTCAATGTTCAAAGTTTATAAAAAAAAATCCAATTCAAAACATGTTAACCTAGTAATCAAAGTATTATTACAAAGTGTACTTAACTCTGTTCTGGCAAGACATCTTTTAGACTCATAGACTCATAGACTCATAGGTCAGAAGGGACCAATATGATCATCTAGTCTGACCTCCCGCACAAGGCAGGCCACAAAACCCTACCCATACACATTTATAACAACCCCGAACCCATGACTGAGTTATTGAAATCCTCAAAAATGAGATTTGAAGACCTCAAGCTGCAGGGAATCCACCAGCAAGCGACCCATGCCCCATGCTGCAGAGGAAGGCGAAAAACCTCCGTGGCCCCTGCCAATCCGCCCCGGAGGAAAATTCCTTCCCGACCCCAAATATGGCGATCAGGTAAACCCTGAGCATGTGGGCAAGACTCACCAGCCAGCACCCAAAAAGGAATTCTCTGCAGTAACTCAGTTCCCATCCCATCCAGCATTCCCACAGACCATTGAGCAGACTTATCTGCCGATAATCCAAAATCAATTGCTCAAATTAAACTATCCCATCATAACATCCCCTCCATATACTTATCAAGCTTAGTCTTAAAGCCAGATAAGTCATTTGCCCCCACTACTTCCCTCGGAAGGCTATTCCAGAACTTCACTCCCCTAATGGTTAGAAACCTTCGTCTAATTTCTAGTCTAAATTTCCTAATATCCAATTTGTACCCATTCGTCCTCGTGCCTATAATAGTACTAAACTTAAACAATTCCTCTCCCTCCCTAACGTTAATCCCCCTGATATATTTATATAGAGCAAGCATATCCCCCCGGAGCCTTCTTTTGGCCAGGCTAAACAAGCCAAGCTCTTTCAGTCTCCTTTCATAAGGCAGATTTTCCATTCCTCGGATCATCCTAGTAGCCCGTCTCTGAACCTGTTCCAGTTTGAATTCATCCTTCTTAAACATGGGACACCAGAACTGCACACAATATTCCAGGTGGGGTCTCACCAGCGCCGTATATAACGGCACTAACACCTCCTTCTCCTTGCTGGAAATACCTCGCCTGATGCATCCTAAAACCGCATTTGCTTTTTTAACAGCCATATCACATTGGCGGCTCATAGTCATCCTGTTATCAACCAATACCCCAAGGTCCTTCTCCTCCTCCGTCGTTTCCAACTGATGCATCCCCAACGTATATGTAAAATTCTTATTATTAATCCCTAAGTGCATGACCTTGCACTTTTCACTATTATATTTCATCCGATTACTATTGCTCCAGTGTACAAGGTAGTCCAGATCTTCCTGAATAGCATCCCTGTCCTTCTCCGTGTTAGCAATACCCCCCAGCTTCGTATCATCCGCAAATTTTATTAACACATTCTCGCTCTTTGTGTCAAGATCAGTTATAAAAAGGTTAAATAAGGTCGGTCCAAGAACCGATCCTTGAGGGACTCCGCTAGTAACCTCCTTCCAGCCTGACAGTTCACCCTTCAGCACGACACGCTGTAGTCTCCCTTTTAACCAGTTCCTTATCCACCTTACAACTTTCACATTCATCCCCATCTTTTCCAATTTAACTAACAGTTCCCCATGCGGAACCGTGTCAAACGCCTTACTGAAGTCGAGGTAAATTAGATCTACCGCATTGCCCTTGTCTAAGTAATCCGTCACCTTCTCAAAGAAGGAGATCAGGTTGGTTTGGCACGATCTACCTTTAGTAAATCCATGTTGCAATTTGTCCCAATTACCATTGACCTCCATGTCCTTAACTACTTTCTCCCTTAAAATTTTTTCCAAGACCTTACACACGACAGACGTCAAGCTAACAGGCCTATAATTACCCGGATCACTTTTATTACCTTTCTTAAAAATAGGAACTACGTTAGCAATTCTCCAGTCGTACGGCACAACCCCCGAGTTTACAGATTGCTTAAAAATTCTCGCTAACGGGCTCGCAATTTCACGCGCCAGCTCCTTTAATATCCTCGGGTGGAGATTGTCCGGTCCCTCCGATTTTGTCCCATCAAGCTGTTCAAGTTTGGCCTCTACCTCAGATACGGTAATATCCACCACCACATCCAGATTCCCGTTCGTCATCCCTCCATCATCCCTAAACTCCTCACTAGTCTTATTAAAGACCGAGGCAAAGTACTTATTTAGATATTGGGCCATGCCTAGGTTATCCTTAACCTCCGTTCCATCCTCAGCGTATAGCGGCCCCACTTCTTCTTTCTTTGTTTTCTTCTTATTTATGTGACTGTAGAACCTTTTACTATTGATTTTGATTCCCTTCGCAAGGTCCAGTTCTACGCGGCTTTTAGCCTTCCTCACTTTATCCCTACACGTTCTCACCTCACTAAGGTAGCTTCCCTTACTAATCCCGCCTTTCTTCCACTCCCTGTAAGCTTTCTGCTTTTTCCTAATCCCCTCTCTGAGTTGCTTGCTCATCCAGCTTGGCCTGCTACTCCCGCCCATGGTTTTTTTCCCCTTTCTTGGGATGCAGGCTTCCGACAATTTCCGCAGCCGCGACTTAAAGTAATTCCAGGCCTCCTCCGCATTTAAATCCCCAGTACAGACCAGTACACGTTATAGGTCAATAAAGCTTGTGTCAATAGTAGTAATAACTTTCAATGACTGCTATAAAAATTATCTCTGAAGATGGAAATTCAATCATTTCAAAAATTACTTTCCTATACAATGTCAATTCAAAGTAAACTTGAATAAAAAAATTCATTTTTAACCATGTTCTGATATATAAATTAATATGAAAAGCTACATTAAAATAGTTTTATTTCAGTTGCACTCATATGTTAGGAAATGCTGGACAACCTTAATTTGCCCCCCTTTTATATACATCTTGTGTGCTAACAAGGCACGAGGTCCCGTGGAAAGAACAGTATATGGTCATGTAATTAAAAACTGTCATAATGCATACATACAGAGGAGCCCAATTAAGGCTGCACTGACAAATCTAAATCTGGCATTTCCTAATTTACATGGGCTTGACTTTGCAACTTAAATAATGTTATTTAATGCCTTTTTTTTTTACATGTAAATTTTTTTTGGGGGGGAAGGAAGCTAAAATCAAATTGTTATGTATAACTGTAACAACCCTGAACTTGCAGCACAGCACTATCGCTTGAGCTATTAGACTAACTAGATTAGCTGCTAGGAGGAGAAGGCTTTTATCGCAGAGTAGGAAATGGGCAACTGACACTGTATGCTAGGTCCCAAAAGTGCTTGGAGAGAACCCAGTTCCCCTTCCCCCCCTCCCCATCTCTTTGTTCCCACCAACATATCAGGAGCTGCTGGCCCACGCGGAGCCCCTTGGAGGGAGCGAAGACTGAGGTATGGTCTTGCAGCTCCCAAGCATTTCCAGAACGGTGTTTGTTGCTGCCAACATTTCCTTTTGTGGAGAACAAGCAAGAAAAAGGAAATTCTAACTTTTAACAGTTTATAATGCAGCTGAACCTGAAAAGAACAAAGAAAAGGCATTTCTCTAGTCCAGGGATTGTCTCTCTGCTGAATTTCAAAGGGCTGCTGCAAATGATGGAGGTATCAGAGCTCCTCCAAAAATGAATCAAAGAATCTTTATCATGGAGAGTATTTCACAACCTAAATATAAGGGTCTCTACCAACTCCCCCAGGATAGTATTCATTCCTAATGGGTTTACTACTCTGACATTCACCAGTTAGGTATAACCATAGATAACCCTGATTAACCCTTTCCTTCTAGCTTATGATATTATGATACCTCTGTGTTTTGACCAATGCCAGAAATAAAGGTAGAATTTCTAGGATTCTAATGCACAGATCTTTAAGCCAAGTAGTAACTTTCTCTGAATTTTAATAGCTTCAGATAGCATAAAACTATTTAACTCTTTAAAGTATGTGTTGCCTGGCATAGTGCTTTATCTTTTACTCTGCATAGAGATTCCAGTTTGCTGTTAAGCAGTGGTGAGCTGTACTCAATCCATGTGGTGGGTCCTGCCTCCATATTGCATGTGCTGAGTTTGAGGGTCTCAATTCACTTAACAATTACTTCTGTATTAAGAATTGTTTCTAGTTACCTTAAGTTAAATTTGTTTTTTGGGCACAAGTAAATATACAGTTAACTGGTTACAGTAATTAAACACACATATACCTTACGTATCTGAGTATACATATTCACATTACCTTAAAAAGTGGTTTTCAACCTTTTTTCATTTGTGAACTCTTAAAAATTTTCAAATGGATTTTTCAAAAGATTTCTTTGGAAATCTTAGACCTAATCTGCGGACCCCCAGGGGTCCACGGCCCATAGGCTGAAAACCATTGCTTTAAAAGAACGAAGTCATTGTCTGGCTACTAGTACATATACATTTATAAGACCCTGATTTGGAAAGCTACATTATCACAGGAGTAATCTTAGGCATGTGCTTCAGTCCAGTGTCTTTAATGGGATTTAAAGATATGCTTGGAATAGGGATGCTTTCCTAATTTGGGGCCTAAAAGTCATTGATATTTACCAAGTTACAGCTGAAGTTAGGTGTGAACTCATCAGCTCTTTATGAATTCTCCAGCTAGGCTGAGCATTCTCTGTTCAGCTGAAACTTGGCAGAGAGATAGAATCCTTAGTTCGCGTCAAGATGTTATGACAGCGAGGGCGTTTCCTAATGAAGGAAGCAGGCTTCTTTGTTCATGGACTGATGGTTAAGTAATATGGATTCAATTTTTGTCAAATTTAATTTTTTATTAAAATTCAAATTTTGGTGGGGGGAAAATGTCTATTCTCCCTTCCTTGCCATTCCTAATTTTTTTGATGGCTCTACAGTTCAATAACATGCCTCTTTTCTGACAGAACTTGCTGTTATCAACAGGAAGGTGCTTTGGCTGTCTGGAGTAGCTCATCAGTTACTTGATCTGTCCATGTGTTCTTTGGCTTTAGAGTAGAAAGCAAAGGTTTGGTTGCCAAATAAACCTTGGTGTCTAGATTTGAGAAGTGCACCCTATTTGTTACAGTCTCCTCTGATCACTGGTCTTTGATGAATTGGCATAGAAGGCATATTTCTTGGGTCATTTTCCAAGAGTACAGTTTCCTGCGTCATAAGTTTTCCTTTTGGATGAAATCTCCTTTCAAGTTGTACAACCTTACTTAAACCGGTTTACCTTTATCTTTTTTATTTTTGTAGCTGTGATTTACGTCTGTTCAGTAGAATCGGGATGTCAGAGAGATTCATGCTGTAGTTAGTCTATTGACATAAAATAAAAAACTGCATCCTACATGAATAATATCGAAACTATATTCAAAGGAAAAAACGAGAAAAAGCCGTCACACTACATATAAGGCATGAGTCATGCGTTTTAGATATCTTGATTTGTTGGAACCACAAGCTTTCCTTTTGCATGTCTTTTGTGATGGTCATTTGAACAGAGTATGCTTTCAGCAATACTCTTGCAAAGGCTCCCATGGAAAGAAAAATTGTCCATTGTATTCTTTGTAAAGCAAGTGATCTTTTTCCCTAAAGCTAGACTCCAACAAGTTGTTCTGCCACTCAGATATCTTAGGAGGGTCCTGTCCTTTCTGGTGCCTAGGAAATTCATACTTTTAGCAAGTACAGATATTTATATTGTATTTATTGCCATCATATAATCTCTGATATTTCCCATCAAGTATAACGAATTGTGTTTTTTCTCAGCTGTTGATTTGATAGGATTCTAGCCCCTCATTTAGAGACAGCTTTGTCTCTCCAGTTCCTATTGTTTGAACCATGGCCTCTCTTCTATATCTATTGTTTGTGTTTCTTTTTTTGTTGTGCGTAACAGGTGTTTCTTTCATACAGCCCAGGCAGCAAGGCAAGGGCTTCCTCTATGGTTGATCCCTTGAGACTTTGATTAAACTCTTCTTTGTGATAAAAATGCCACTGCCTCTATATGAATTGCACGTGTAATCTGTATGTGCACAAATCCCCTCAATCTCTTCGCCTTCACTGCTGTAGTCTCTCTCTGTCTCTCTCTCTGTGTTTTGTCTCTTGCTCTCCCTCCCCCCCATATTTGATTCCCTCTAACCTTTCTGTTACTGCACTCCTTTCAGAACCTGGGTAGAGCCCTGAGATTGGATTGAAAAAGAGCGAAGCACTCCTACAGAAATAATTCACTTTATCAATATTGTCGGTTGCTGTCTCCACAAATACCATTGTCAGATTGCTGAGAGAACTGTCTCAGGGGGATCTGGCCAATCTTTATGACAATTGTATACTTACTAGAAAGGGAAATGAAGCAGAAACACCTCTACTGATTAGGGAAACAGTCTGGAAAGCAGGTGTCAGTGTGCTTTTTTATAAGGCAAGTATTTTGCTATGCAGTTCATCATGTAACCCAGATATTCAAAGAACTCTCCTGTTGTTCATATCTACCACTGACTTACTGTTGTTGGGACTGGCTCAGTGCTAGCAAGCTATGTTTTCGGGTACAGAAATGTCACCTTTGGAAGACCAGTCATTTTCAGACATTACTTAAGGGGATTGTGAGTCAGCATGACAGGCCCCTTTGGACTCTGTAGAGAAAAGGGAAAGGGCATGAGTAGGTTAAAATCTGCACCTCATTGCTAAATTGCATAGCTTTTAGTCTTTTTGGTTTAGTTTTTGTTTAAAGTGAGATCTTCATAGTTACCAGTGTCATCTAATTATCCCTTCTGATTTTAAAAAAGCTAGAGGAGAAGGGTGGAGGAAAAAGACAGCAAGGTGGTAGCACTTTAGTAGACTGTGGGTAGTCTGGCCCAGAGTTTATCTGGCAGTGTCTTGTGGTAAGGTTGGTGACTTATAGAATAGTCTTTACCCCTTGTACACTCCTCGTAAAAGCATCCATTGGTAAAACCCCCAAATATGAACAGGTGTAAATGTACAATAGATACCATCGATATTATGCGTATCCAGGGAACTCTGCCAGATGTCGTGAGATCCGCAATCCACAGGCCCTGCAGTACTTCAAGAGAGTGCTGCATGTGAACAGGCTGTACTGTGAACACATTGCAGTCGTGCAACTTGCATCAGTTGTGTCACAACCAGGGCAAGTAGGTGTCCAGTGACCTAATGTAGGTACAAGTGTTCAATCTGAAAGTAGTGTCTTCTCAGAGATGGCCACTCATTTTCTGCTTACGGCTCTCCACTCGATTTGGTCAGCTGCCAGATTTCCTAAGTGCCAGCTGCAATGTCAGTGTCTTAAGGCCATGCCTATGCTATGCAGTTTTTCCTTAAAAATAACCCCTTGGTTCAAGTTGAGTGATAATGGCAGCGATGGGAGAGCTAATATACACTGATGACTGATATTTTAACCACCGTGTCATCTAGCATTGTAACTGAGACAGCATTTGTGTGAAATTTTGAGAAAAGAATCTAAGATAGGCACAGTCAAAGAGAGAGAGTACATTATATGATGCAAATCAGATTTTTTTTTTTTTTTTACTGGTTGTTTTATGCCAAATACACCTGTTTTGGGGATGTTTAGGGCCTGATTTTCTGTTTCCTTACACTTGTGTGCAGTGCTACCAGATCACAATGGTAGCAGTTTATAGCCACTTTGCACGGCTGTAAATGACTAAGCAAGGTGAAGGACAAGGACTAATCAGGGCAGAAGAATTCACCAATTTAATATGCTCTCAACCATCCCTTCTCCATGGGAAATCCATATTTTTAAAGACCCTAACCCAAGCACAAATAAATAAATACAAAAGAAAAACATAACCAGAGAAAGTGGTTTTAAATGCGGCCATTTTGTAACATCATGCAAACTCAGTTCACAAGCTGGTTTTTAAGAGAAAATTAGAAGCATTCTCTGAGATGTCTCGCAGCCATTTTTCTTCCTTACATCACTTCCCCGTTCCCTCAGGAATTCCCCATATCATCTTATAATAAGCCTTCTGTCCACCAAAGCGAGGGGAGGTGAGGGAGGCTCCCAGGGAAGCTGTCATCACTACTCTTGGATTTGGCAAGCTAGGGATGCTTCATGAGAGACATATGAAGCCCACCTGCCCAGAAATGAGCTTCTCAACTAGGCGCTTTAAGAAGACTTTGCATTTAAAAGACTGATTTTCTTCATTTTGGGGCTATTGCTCAGTGGAAATGTCAAAAACATGGAAGGATAAATACCTAGTTATATTAAAAAGAAAAAAAAAGCGCTCTGAAGTTATCTGCAGGCTCCATGTTTTGCAAGGTTTTGCATTAGCGGGGACAAAGTCATGGTGTGTTGACACAGTCTAATGTGCAGTGACATAATACCTGGAAAACGGAGACAGCAAGAGGTACAAAATCAAATTTATCTGAGTTTTTGCAGGAAAAGAAGGGATTAAACTTTGCTGGTTAAAATATGGATTTTTTTTTTAAACAACTCTCTTAGTTTGATTGAGATAAACCTTCTCAGATCTAATTCTATCCGGTCCCTGGGAAAAGTGGGTCTTAAGATGTTGAGCCTATTTGTGCAATCCCTTTTTCTAGAAATAAAGATTAGGGTAGGAAGTTTGGTCCTTATCTCTAAGGTTCTTATTGCTTCAGAAGGAAACTGAAATGCCTTCATGAAGGAGACACTTTCTTGAACTCCTGATTTGTCTTCATTCAGATTATTTCAGAAAGCTTCAGCCATATAGATTTCCCACAATGCTCAGTTCTTGGGGTTTTATATATCTCAGAGTGGCAACATGATTTTTTTCCTTTCCATTAGGTAGTGGGAAAGAGATGCCCAAACCCTATAGTGACTTACAATTCAAATGCCATCGCACATGTGCATACACACCATTTTCTTTTCATCATTCCCAACACGAAGTTACTGGATCTGATTCTCCACAGCCTTACATCTAGTGTGATCATTTATGCCTATGCAAAATGAGTGTGAAATTCTACCGCTCTGACTTAGTAGCACTTTACACATCCTTTCACGGTATAAATGATGATGCAAGGTGCAAAGCGGTGGAGAATCAAGCCCTCTCTGTTTTAATTTTATATTTCAATTATTGCACATTTTTAATTTAAACGTCCCACTGCACCATGTTAGAAACTATAAACCACCAAATAATTGTGGTAAGGTATGAGAACTAAGAAAAAAAAGCAAACAATAAATTGATGGTGAATCTGATCATATCTAGTATGAGGACCAAAATCTCCACTGGCATAACTCCACTGAAGTAAATATAGTTACATCTGCAGAAAAATTGGCCCTATCTGATTAAACTCAGTAAAATTAAACAATTAGCCTAAATGATGAAAAAGTAGAGAACTGGCCAAGTTCTGTTCTTAGTTTATATCAGCTTGAGTGTCAGTGGGCATTGACCCTACAGTCTCATCTTCTTTGGCCTTTAATAATCTCTATATTATTATTATTATTATTGTTATTGTAAAACAGGTTAGGAACTTTTTAATTTATGCATTTTTTTCATCTTTAGATTCCATGAAAAATGGCTTAAATAATCTCATGGCAAGCCACATATAATTCATCATCCCCCTCTCCTACCCTCTCCTCACCTTGACCACTGTTAGGCTTTTATTCAGTTCTGGCTGTGTTAAGCTCAACTGCATGTCAGTGGGAAGCCTGCCCACGTTTCTCAGCTAGATTGATCTGCTCCAGCTTCAGATGGGCTCTTTCACTGAGGCTGTTTCTATTCAGTTCTGGATACTTACCTGCTTTCATGAAAAGCTTAATGCTCTGGTTGTATAAGCTAGGTGCTTGTTCTTCTTCAAATCACAAGTGGCTGCGCCTCAGGCCTGGCTCCCCCTGCTTTCCTCTTCTGTTTTTCATTTAATAGTTTGCTAATAATGAAACCGCACATGCAACAGTAGGGGTGGCACAAACACATGGTCACCTACAGGAGAGCTGCTGATGTTTTAGGATAGAAAACAAAGCAGGATTATTGTGTGATAATAAAAACCAGGACAGGTGCTGGCTGCTTTTTTTATTTGCTGATTAAAACAGTCACAGTGTGATACCTTTTTATGTAATAAAATAAAAAGGGAGGTGGGTTGTTATATTTCCACCAGGGCTTTGAGTAAAAGCTTACAAAAATGATTTTTGCACTTATCAAGAAGCACCATTCCATGTTAAGAATGACTGTGTATCCCTGTTTTCCATGAATGTCCCTCTTTTGAGGGGGTATGTAGGCAGATTATATTCTACGTTCAATATAATTGACTAACTAGCAAATCACTTGCTCTCCTTCTAGTCCACCACTCCATCATAGACCCCCAAGAACCAATGTGAAGGTGAGAGCCCAGCTCTCAGGGCAGTTACAAGCGCTGGGATAGTCCAAATTTTCACGTTATCGTCCCCTCCCTTGTGAATATTTCCCAAATTTGTCTTGGTTTTGTGTTTTAAAATTTGATAAGCCTACTAATCCGAAATTAAACAATCAGGGTGTCTGGAGTTTCAGAAAAGAGGGTTTGACTTCCTTATCTCCCCCTCCACGCCTCTTTTTTTAAAAGTCGTCTTTAAGAATTATTTTTGTCAATCTCTGTGCTTCCCTGGAAGTTCTTCCATGTCAGTTGGAATTCGATTTAATGGAAACAGCAAACTGGGCTTCACCTTCCCCACCCTCATTTTCTGTCCCTTGCGCTGTTTACACATGCACAACGTTTTCTGTGTAATAGAAACTTCACTGTGTTGGGTGTTCCATCATATGAGAGAGAACGTACGTGTGTGTGTGAGAGAGAGAGAGAGAGAGAGAAGAATTTTCTCCATTGTGCAATTAACAGCTCCTTCTCATGCCTGATGCTCTAAATCTGCAAATGCAATATGTAGATACTTTTTTTTTTTTTTGTCAGTCTGCTTCAGGCTAAACATTGAGACTGCCACTCTGAGTTAATTAAGCACCTATTTGAAGTTAAGCTGTTGAAAGGCAATAAATAAATAAAATAATAATAATAAAAAAAAACCCAAATAGTCCTTTTGCAGCTGTATGGCATGGTTATTGAGGCTGACACAATATTTGACAACGGTGCCATACTTTTTACTTCTTCAATCTCCATATCTGTTTCATGTGTATCTTGCACAGATAGAACACCAGATTTGCCATACAGGATCAGATGATTGCTTCAGCAGGGCCATTAGTCTGCCTTCAATGATGACCAGTACCTGGTGCTTTAGGAGATGTATGTGTGTGTGGAAAAATAATGCAGACAGGCATTTAGGTAGTTCTGTACAGGTGAAAGGGTGGTAGTGGTGCGGATTCTTCCCGACTTCTGCAACGATCATTTCACCCCATGGATCATGAGATTTTATTATTCTCATTTTACTGAACATAAGTACAAATGTTGCTGGTCATAAAATTAACCAGCTCTTAACCCTGTCACGGTGTTTCATGTAGTGTAGAGGGTTCCATCCTTTTCCCCCCTATTCAGCGTTTTCTAGATTTATCCTAGTTACCTACGAAAATGTGAAGAAGTGATCCCATCAAGATAGGCAAGCTTCTCTCCATGCCACTAGCTTCACCAGTCTAGCTAAAATGCTACAGAACAGTAACACTTTCCCAAGAGCATCTCCTGACAAAGTACATAGCACAACATTTATGCAGCACGTGTTCTTTCCTTAGTGACATTAGATTTCCTTTAATTTAGGGGAATGAACAGGTTAAAACATCAAAAGAGTACTATTTAAAAAGCATTAAATTAAGACTACCTGGTTCAGAAAGAGAACAATGAAGGGGCACGGCCCACCAAAATGGTGGGATCCTAGAAACTGGAGTCTTGATGCGTTGCAGCTGGGCTCTAGGGATGGGCAAATGAATCCAGATAAAAGACGTGATCTAGACGTTTTCTCCAAATTTTTTGGAAGGTTGTTTAAAGTTTGGTGATTTCCTCCCTCCCACGCATCTCTGCATTTCTGGACTCCAGTTCTGCTAACCTCAGTACGTGAGTTGACTTCAGTTGGCATTCCTCATATCCTGTTGCAGGAGAATAGGGCTCCTGTAGAAATAGTGACTGAGAGTCTGTTTCTTTTCCGGTTGGGCCCAAGAAGAACTGGATAGCCTGCAAGAAATCCTGATCCCAACAAAGCTCTATTTCCGGAACAAAGAGTTATGGCAAAGGCTTACGTGCTTACCCCAAGCAAACCTTTCACCCTGGGGAGGTTTGCCCACACTCCTAGGATCGCCATTGCTGGCAAGATAATGTATGTCATCAGCATGATACAATTTGCTTATACTTGGCTGGCATCTGGGTACTAAATACTTGTTCCATTGTGTTCGAGTTTGTCATTGATGATGCAGCATATCTCCTAAAATAGTCAGGTATTTTCTGTTTTACTTGCATAGATTACTTACCTTGGCAGCACTGCTTCTGTAGAATGCAGTTGGCCTTCTGCTCCATACCTCTGCAAGCACAATTCCCCTCGTGAAGGGCTACTGGTGGCAGAATTTAAACTAATGAATGTTGCTTTTGTTCCATTTCACAATAATCCAGATTTGAACTATTTTACATGACTTCCCTTTCTTGAGATCTATAGGAAGATTATGATTTTTAAATGTAATTTAATTTAATTTTAATCCTATCTGTGTCCCAAGATATTGTTTACGGACTATTACATCCTCTGCAGAATCTCAGACCCTCTGGATCCTTAATTACTCAATGAGATTTGGATTTAAACCAAATGAGATTGTGTACTGGATAAAATACCAGTTTAATCCTGTCCTTGCTGTATGATCAAAGCATGATTTGACCTTGTAAAGTTTATCCGGCTATTGACATAAGGTCTTCCTTGTGAAATTTAGATGTATCCACAGACACTTGGTTGTCAAGCCTCGTTTTAAGCTGCCACCGTATTGCCCCATGATCAGCAAGTAAGAGAGATGATCAGTTAGCTGTGATTTGTCTGCCTTAATCTTTGGCTAAGATTGAAGTAGCCTCAGTTTTAGCCAGAGACACCAACCTTAGCTGAACTCCTTATCTTTCTTCCCAAAGCCTCTCCACTGCCTTCAATCTTGATTGCTTTTGACAACCCCATCTTCTTCACTGTCATTCAGGCTCATATCCTGTAGAATCATCACTGGCTTCTTCCTTGCTTTCACCCAGCACATCCAGGCTGTATCCAAATCCTGCTACTTTTCCACTTAATATTTCTAAAATCCATTTTTATCTTTCCAGCCACACAGCTAAAACCCTCAACCAGATCCTTATCTCATGTCTTTGCTAATGAAACCTCTTCTTTGCTGATCTCCTTGACACCTATGTTGCTCTTCTCCAGGACATACCAAAACTGCTCAGACCATTTCCATTTCCGATCCCTGTAGCCATATCATCCCCCTCATTCAAGCCACATATTGGCTTCCTCTTTTCTATTACATAGAGTTTTAGTCCTTTCCTTCAGGGACCTTCTCAGATCTGTCACTCCTTTCTTAACACATAATTTCCTATCCTTCTGTTCTGCCAATGACGCTAGCCTTGATTCTTTGTCATCTTCTCCCATAACCACTTTTATGTGTTCTTCCATGCTAATCTTTATGCACTGAATGCAATGCTGGAGCTAGTCTGGGTTGTTGCCTTCTTTACATCTTCCCTTTAGATCCACCTCTGCTATGACACCTGTAGCGAATCAGCAACCCGATGAAGTCTAGTTGGAGCCAAAAAGAACCATAGCAAATCTCTATATTGGCATGAATTTACTACTTTTACCGTCTCCCTCCTTACTGATCCTACTGTTTGTCACATCCATCTGTGGGGCATCTTGTCTCAAATTGGTTTGTAAATTCTTGTGGGCTGGGTCTGCCTCAGACCCCAAACAAGTTCAATTGGCTTTGCCAAAATACAGAAACAATAAATAATGTAAGTAATGGAAAGAATGATTTAGCTGTCTGAACACCTGTTTGGGGTTTAAATGGACTCCCCTGATTCCGCAGTGCAGGTATGAAATCCAATCCTGTACCCTTCCCGTGCAGGTAAAGTGAGAACCATGCTATTTACCAGATGAGGATCATTTGCACAAGTGTTTAAAAAGCTAAGTTCTTACTGCTCTGTGTAGATATTAAAGATTCTATGGAACTTTTTTCCCCACTGTCTTAAAAAACAAATACTTGTTTGCCTCCCACCTTCTTCTGTTTTAAGCAACATTGTACACACTCTCACCATGGAGCTCTCTGCCTTTCAGAGGTGACTGAGGAGATGTCATTTTTATAGGTTTTTACGTTCTTCACCATGGGAGTGTAAGATGGAGTCTGAGCCACTTTCACAGTGCCGTATACTCTTCTGTTTGCTCTTTATTTACTGTCTCCCACTTATCTTTGAATTGTTACCAGTGCATGGAGTTGGTAGCGAGGAAGCAAGAGGGATTCTCTTCTGGGAAGTTCAAAATATTGGTCCCATTCTGCACGGTGGGCCTGATCCAAAGCCCACTGATGTCAATGGAAATACCCCTGTTGACTTTAGTGGGCTTTGGATCAGGCCCTTTATCATCCTTGGCATTCATTTATCTTGAGCATAGAACACAAACAGTGGTGAAAGGCAAGTTGCAATAAAATGTTAATTTAAACAGTTATCAGCCAAAAAAACACCTGACATTATCTATTCTCTCCAGGGAGCTCCTGCAGTTTTCAGTACGGTTGTGTGCAACTGAGCACAAGAAAGGTAGCAGCGGGATTATTAGTGAAGAGAGAAGCTTATAAGAGACATGAAAAGTGGACCCGTTCTCATTCTGATACCTTTTCCCTGCCATGCAGTTAAAAAGAGAGAATCATTTAAACGAGTTCTTAAGGAACCTTTTGCATTGGTCTCTTTTCTTAAGCAAGGTTACCAGCGATTTCATTCATATGATGATCTTGAAGGTTGTTTCACTGTCTCTGCGATATAGGTAAGGTGTTTTGTAAAGGGCACCACTTAAGCATAAAGATGCCTGGTAGGGAAAATACAGCCCTCCCAAAAATAGAGCAGCAGCCCATCAGATCTTGCTTTTTCAAACTAGGCAGGTTCCCTCATGGAAAGATTAATTACCGTCAGGTTCAGAAGACAGCCTTGCTGAGTTTTTTTCTCCCAACATTAGAAAAGATAAAGGGAGTGATTAGTGTGCACAAACCTTCTGATCAAGCCAGTACTGAGGTTTGTGACAGGCGGTTCAAACGCTTTATGGATCACTAGTGCTGACAGGTAGATCATATAAGCCTTAAACAGATGTTTAGCGAGAAGATGAATGTGTAACATCTCGAACATGCAGCGTTCCTTTGCTTGGCCATTGTCGCCTGTGAAGCATTAAGAAAGCTTCCTTTTTTTTTTTTTTTACCTGCCCCACTAAAAAGAAAAAAGGATAGTATTAACAAGCTTGCATTAAATTTGGATTTTTTTACCAAGATTAAATATAGGTAGGATCTTACAGTTGTCAAACTTTTTCTTTAGAAAATGAGGAATATTCTTTTGGAATGTTTGACCACAATTTCCCCTCTCTATAAAACTGTTGTCATGAGCTAATGAGCGTGCATGGTCTAATGAGGTGCATATGAGACGTTCAGTTGGACTGGGGATTCAGTTAAATGAAATTAGAGAGGACTTCATAACAGAGAACTTCAGGGAGATGGTGCTTTGTATTACAACATGTTCTGTAGAGTTATTCTATGCATAATGATGTTAAAACACTGTAATAATCTATGTCTAGGTTTGTTGAGCAAACTGCATTTACCAGACCTCCCTGAAACCTTTCTCTAGTTGTTAAAATGAAGGGGGAAAAATATTGCCATTTTCTATGAAAATCTAAAACATCTGAGCACAAAATCAGTGCTTTCTTCTTGAGAAGCTATCCCTAGCTTTCCACTTCTGAATCATAAAATTCTATCAGCTAGAGGTGAAAAAGACCTATGTGTAGGGACAAATAGAGGCGCTTTTTATCTAATAACATATTAAGACATTGGCAGAATGTCTGATGAATGTCAGACACCTGGTGGGATTTATTCAATTTAGAGGTGAACTCAAGCCAAAAAATTGAGAACCCGATCTCAGTTTTGAACACTCTAGAATTCAAGGGTGTTTGGATCCAGGTTTAAGCCATTATACAGACATGATCGAATTACAAAATTTGGGTCTGGGCATGGATTTCAAACACCCCTAAATCTAGGGGAATTCAGCTTGGGATTCTGGTTTTCATCAGTTCACTTGCACCTGATCCAGGATTTAGAATCCTTGCCGTCAGCCATAAAAGCAGCTTGCTCAAACCTTATGAGTGTCCTGTTATACCCCATTCCCCCCAGTTACTGATTTTTGCTTCTTTCTTAAAGAAATGCAGAAGAAAGGGTGTTTTTAGCAACTTTCTGAATTATTTTTTGCCATCCATGAGTGTAGGGCTGCCTATTTGAATGTTTCCAAGAAAGTATTGTTCTTATGTGACAACAGGTCAGAAAGACTCTGCATTAATTACACTAACATATGGTTATTAACAGATTCTAGCTCAGGGAGCAATACTTTACAATGTTATCTTCCACATAGTCAGATGTTAGCCATATTGTCAGTGCTGGCAGCTATTGTTTCACTCATTTACTTCACAGAGCTAATTACTCCCTAATAATAACTTTACCTTGGAGTTTTTCACTTGTTTGTGCCAGCAAACCTGTTCACACTACATATGCTAATTATTGGCACTTATTCATTATGTTAAGATAGCTTTAAGTTCAAGCTGTGCAGCCTGGCTTTCGGTATGGAGCCAGCTGGCTGTAAAGTTCCACCTTTTTTTTTTCCTAAACTAAAGTCATTAAAAGTTTTAATATGGGCCCATCTTGTTCTCTTTAAAAGATTCTGTCTTTCAGGAATTCAAATGACGGTTTGGTTACCCATGGACAATTGCAAGTTTGTAATAAGAAGGTCCCAGTTTTCGTAAGAATTTTCAAAAAGCTTGCACAGTGGTCTTTTCTGTTATGTAGAAGAAAGATGGAAATGAATTCTTTCTGATTCGAAGTACAAGACCATTTCATCCGGTTGGATAGATATTCTTCTCTTGCACACACACACACACACACACACACACGCACCCTTGTGATTCCAAATTCCATCTCTGTTGCTTGACAAGGATGCACTCTCCTGGTTTTGCATCTGATGAAGTGGGTTGCAGCCCACGAAAGCTTATGCCCACAGAAATTTGTTGGTCTTTAAGGTGCTACAGGACTCTCATTGTTTCTCCTGGTTTTACTTCTCTTTCCTTTACATGGCCAAGGCCCAGACTGTTAGTGACTTCATGTGACTTCCTTTGGGCTCCACGTGGGTTCAGGGAATCAAATCATTCAGGACTGGTGCCTAAACTAGATAACTTCATAGAATTCAATCTATAAGAACTTTCCAGAAGTATTACAAATAACAGGTCCTCAGTAATCTCTCTCTCATCCCCAAAATATTGCACGTATATTTTTCAAAAATCCCAGAAAAGTATGGTTTATCCGTGGGACAAAATACTGCCTTTGAACTATCCATATGATTTCTTTTGATACCAGTGGGAGATAAACCCATGAATTCAGGACAATTGATGGCCTTTCATATGCAGCTGTAGTTTTGAATCAAGTCAACATCTGGCTTATCTTGTTCCAGTGGAGATATAGCCACAGTTGATTTTCATCTAGCTCTTTGTAGAAACAACAAAATCCGTTCAAATAAATAGACTATTGGTTCTTATGCTCCAGCCTCAAAAGATTTGCAGGTTTGGATCAATTCAGTAGTTACTCAAAAGTTTAGGTGCTTAACAAAACTTCCTGGGTTTATAAAATTGATCTGGACTCAAGAGAACAGTATGATCATAACCCAGCCAGAACCAAGGTGGGGGAGGTGCCCCAGAATATAAAGTAATTTTTTTATTGTGGGGTGATTTTTAAGTTAGCTGAACATTTTCATTCTACAACATAGCCCCCATTTTTCAAAAGCAGCCACTAATTTGGGGTGCCCACTATTTTAGATGTGTAACTCAAGACACATTAGACCTGATCTTCGAGAGGGGAGGGGGGAAGAGAGAGAAACACCTGCAGCTCCCATTGAGTTTTATTGGAGTTGTGAATGCTCAGTAGTTCTGAATGTCAAGCACAAGGTGCCTCAAGTTGGGCACCAAAAATCAATGGCTGTTTTTGAAAATGTTTGGTTTGAATGAATTTTATATTATGGTTGAGGCAGGTCTTTGCTGAATTTGAACAGTTTCGTGTCACCTGTGGCTAGTGTAATACATACAGTATTGTGTTATATAAGTGTCTGTTTTAGATACAAATAGGAAAACCATATAGGCCAGATCCTCAATGAGAGCAAATCAGTGTATTTGCATTTACACTACCTGGGGATCTGGCCTTATATTTTCTGAAATCCTTAAAGTAAGTGATTTGTATCTTGGATGAGGTGAAGCCATATTAAATCCCATCCTGAATTTTTGGTAGCAGAGAGAGACATACCAATTTTTCATATGTGATGAAAAACATATTTTATATTAAAATTTCGTCTATAGTTAGAAAAGGATTTTTTTCACCTATAAACCTCCCCATAGGCCAAACGTTTTGAGTCCCAGGCCAAACTTGGCATTACAAATAAAAGGTTCATTGTGAGATGTGGTCTAGTGAAGTTTATGCAAGATGTGTAAACAGAAAACGATCTCCTGGTAGCCTTACTTTGTATTGGCGTACCCAGTACTTACAGTAGGATTTTTCTCCATGCTAGTTATAGTGTTAGAAAGCACAGAAATGAACTGAAAAGATAATTTCAGCACATAACGGCTAAAACTAGATTCTGCCCGTAGATACCCACAATCCAAAGAAGTCAACATGAATTCCTTGGATATATTTGAGGGCAGAATTTGGCCATAAAACAAAAGAGTGAAAACAGGCAATCTGAAACTCTGCTGTGAAAGAAAGATTTATTGGAAATAAAAATATGAGTTTTCTATGATGAATGTAGTTCTGTGAATTAAATCACATAAATTATAGATTATGGGTTTGATTCAGTACTGCATTAATCCAATTCTACTTCAGTGTAACTCCACTGATTTAATTTAATTGCCACTAGCATAAAACTGGAGTGAACACTGGTAAATCAGGCCCAAAATAAGTGAAGAAGCTTTTAACTATTGTCTCCAGTCTTTCTCAAATTATCAAATATTATTACTATTTAATATAAATATTATAGTAGCATTCAGAGGCCCTGGTCAGGAATAGGTCTCCATTTTGCTAGGTGTTGTATGTGTGTGTGTGTATAAATATATAAAAAAAAAGAAAAAGTCCCTTCTCTGAAGAGACTACCGTCTAAGAAGATAAATTGATATACAAAGCCACTATTGACTTACACACATGGAAGTACATAGTAAATCCCAAAGCACTCTAGGCTTGAATGGGCACTAAGAAGAAAATAATTTTGGAAAGGTGATCTCAAAAGCAACTAATCCCATGCATCTTCAGTTTATTTCTTGAGTCTTGTGACCTTTTTTTCGGCACCTAGCCCCGCTGGGGTGAAATATTGAAGTACAACAGTATCCGTTCACTGCTGCCTCTTAGGGAACCTGCTTGAGACAAGGCTGCTGTTGGATTAATCTTCATATTAATTGTCCTGGTGCATCAGACCCCTGGGAATGGAAGTGGGGAAAAGCTACATCCAATCTCTCTTCCTCATCCTCCCCTCACCTCCTCCTTCCCCCCCAAGTGTGGCACAGGAAGAATACATTTCCTGGAGTCTTCTCAGTGCCATGAAAATGTCTTCCTGCCCACAGTGGGACTTCATTTCTCCAAGCTGGAGCATGGAGAGGTAGGTAGTTGGGGGAGTCCTAGTAGCTGTCATGCTGTGGGAGGGATATTAAAGATTGTCCTGGGAGTGTTGCCATCGCAACCACCAAACCTAAGAGCAGATACCTGAGGGGAGTCACAGAACATAAAGATGCCATTGATGTCTCTCTGGTTAATGGAGTGTGGGGAGATGAGAAAGATCTGGGGAGCAGGTAATTGAGTTAGGATCTGTGTCCACTAGGGGCTTGGAGGATCTCAGCTTGCAGTGCAGCTGAGAGGATGAATGAAAGACTGGTTGCAGTTTGTTTGTTTTTCCAGTAAAAGTTACAGCAACAAAAGTCTTTAGCAATCAGTTTGCGATCTCTACATGGAAATGTTCTAGAGACTGATTTTTTTAAAGTGTGAACTTAGTTCTCATCAGACATTTGGCACTCTCTAAAGTCCGCTGGAGCCCAGTGGGCCATTCTGACATTCCTAATACACCTGTGAATAACTTTCCAAACGTGCCTTTCCCTGCCTGAGAGCTTGCCAAGATCTTTCATATCAACCTCATTTGAAGTTTCTAGGACAAGCTACTTTTGAGATAAAATGTGGCAAAAAAGAGCTTTAGAAGAATTTGTTAATTATGATTAACATCTATTTATTTCTGAGTCCCATATTGCAAAAACAGCTTGGCCAAATCACCTGCAATTCAAACAAAAATTTGTCCTCTGGCAACAGACTACACATGAAGTATTTGAGTGACCCCCTTCTTGAAGACGTCATATATCAGGGCTCACTACCATGATATTTGAATGCTTCAGTTTATAATGAAAAGTAAATCTCAACCTTCAATATGGACAAGCTAGCTATATATGTTATGATATACTTAATGTGTGAGAGAACAGAAAATACATGCTGGCATGAGACAGTATAAAGGTTTTACTGACGTGTTTGGGATAGCCTTGTTATTTGCCAGTTGTGTGTTATGCAGGGCATCACAAACTAATTCCAATAAAACCTTTATACTGTGATGTATTGGTTATAAGCCATATATTTTACAGAAAATCTGCGTTACAAAGGTTTTCGAGAGTTTTTGTTTTCGTTTTTAATTAAGCTGTATATTTTTTGTATCCCTCTGCCTGTAAAGCCAGGCTACTTAATACCGTGAGTCCAGTAAACTTCTGAAAATTACCTAAAATAGCTTTTCCATAATTGTTATGATAGAAGTTCAATGTCTTGGGATGTATCAGGACTATAAGCAGGTGTTGTGTGTTGCACTAGGAATTATGACTCTTCCTTTCTATTGATAAAAACCCCCTCTTATTTCTAGCCCTCATGGGTCTCAAAATATCAAACCATATAACTGTCACTGGTCCAGGACTGAATGCTGCCTGCCCTGCAGTGCGAATCACTGTAGTTTTAGGGCAAAAGATGGGAAGAAAAAGGCACATCAAGTTGCTGTTTTTAAAAATATTGGCTGTTTGAAGCTGCTCAGAGATTTGGAATAGTAGAGATGTATTAATGTGCAGAGTACAAATGAAATTGTCAGTGGTGCATGATAAATGCAGTTTGTATGCTGTGTTAAATGTTCACATGGAAATCATCATCAGGTTTGGGGTTTGTTACATGTATGTAATTATGCAGACACTTGTGTGTGTGCATCTGTTTGGGTACTCTGTGTACGTGTGTGTGTCTGTTCTCTGTGTTTATATATATAAGTATATACACACACATTATAAAACATTAGATGCCCTGTGAACCCAGAAGTTAGCTGCAGTACTCATTAATTACTCATTTTAAACTATCCTCATGGATCCCTAACAGAAATTGTTTATATCAGGTGTATTATTTTTGCTGAACATGTGCACATTAGTATTTGTCTGGGGATCAGGGAAAAGGTCCTGGGGGATCAGCCCAGAGGTTGGGCAATAGAAGGAAATGAGCTGCTCCCCTGAGAACAGCCAAGTATGCTGGCACACAGGCCAATCTACCCATTTGAATTAATGGTCTTTCCCTCTCACTTTGACACTTCCTGCTTTGATAAACATGGGCAGATCATTCCCTTGAATTTATTCTGGGCCACGAGAGTGACAAGCTACTACTGTGTCACTCTTTTTAAAAAGCTCATACGCAAAATGGAAGGATTGCAGTGCTTCCAGTGTAACAAAATATATTGAAACCATTTGATTAACTGTAGATGCTACTTCATGATTATTTAATGTCATAGTGAGAGTTTGAAGCTTGTCATTAATGTTGTCATTTGTCTAAAAAAAAAAATCTTCTAAGTGCTGCTTGGCATTGGAGATGACTAGCCATTGCATTATAATCTGAGACTGGATCTGTCTCGATGTATTGTTAAATTTGTTATGTCAGGACATTCTATTTTGCAGCCCTAGAGGACCCTATAAAAGACATTTGCAGACAAGAACTGGAAATAAGCGCAGCCTCAGCGTAATTGTAGCCCAACGGTTCCACAGAAAGAGTTTCTGTGTGTGGAATCTGAATGTCCAGCTGTTCTTAGAAGGATTAGAAGGGTTTAATGGAGAGCACAGATGGAACCAATACTATTGTCCAGAGTATTCTAGGGCAGAGGCTAAAATGTGAAGGATGATCAGTGGAGGGCTGATTTGGGGGCAGGGGGTGGGGGGAGAGGAGAAGAAGAAAGAGGGAAAAAATCCCCTTGTTCTGTGACAAGCAAGGGGATTGATGCTGTCCAATGATGAGGGTGCAGAGGAAATAGTTCCCAAAGCTTCCTTTCATGGTTAATAGGCATTGTAGAGATGGCACAGGTCATGTGTGGTGTGCAGCTGTTTAGAGGTTCTTACTGAACTGTTAGAGACTTAGCAAGGCCCATTATTCTAGGCACTAAGGCAGTTTTACTGGATATGGACTACTGCAATTGTATAAGCTCTCCATTGTGTGAGTACTAATTTGGAGTGCTACCATAAGCCAGCCATACAACCCATGCTTCCCATGAATGAATGAGTCATCTTGATAAACAGGCTCAAGGCTTGCAGCACTGACTTTTAGTCTTAAAAGGGACCTGATGTGTTTAAAATGGATTGCATGCTAATGAATAAACTTCTTGAAATGTTTTTCTTGCTTTTTAATAGCTAATAAATCCTTTCCTCTTTGAGGGAAAGCTGCCACACGTAAAGGTTTTAGATGGTCTTTCATTCCCTTCCCCATGTTAAACATATTTGTGATTACTCATTTGTTACAGATTATTAAAATGTTACTAATATGATCACATACACATTACAGGTTTCATTGCCACTCAGTAAGTCAGCAATTTATGTCGCAAATCATATCATTTCAGGTGCCAAAGAGCTCCTTGATTGTTTTATTCAAATTATTTGGCTGAAGTAAGACAGCTGTTTTTCATTAATAATGGCCATGAAAACATGTGCACACACACACACCTGCTTGTGGTTCTATAATATTACTGTTGCTTCATTTCCATGAATGCCAAGAATATGAAAACGGTATTAAGAGCCTATAATGTAGTTGCAAGACTGTTTAATGCAGTTTTAATAGGGCACAACAACACTAAACAACAGTTTGGGACAAGAAAAGAACTGGAATTCCATAACCAGTTCCTACCTAAGGTATTGTAAATCACATTCAGAAACTTAATTTGCTGGATAACCCAGAGTTTGACATGATACTGAGATATGCTGCTAGAATAGTTATGATCTTAGTCCACATACAAACCAGTGGAAGCTCAAAGCTTCATCTTGTCATGGAGTGTACAGCATGCAGCGATGGCATCTGATTTTCAAACGATAAGCACATGCTTAATAATATATGCATAAATAAATGCATAATATAAATAAGTGATAAGAAGAATTGCTGTGCATCATTGAAATCAAGCACCGTAGAACATGTAAAATGATCCTTTTATGCACAGTATACATTTTGCATTTGTCTGTTTTTTCCCAGTGCAAATTCCATTTTGGGGGTTAATCTTCAATTTGAATGGTGACACCAAACACACGTGCATCATGAAGATGATTATAGATTCATTCAGTGGTCTAAGCTGAGTATGTTTCATCACAATATCATCACTGAGTTCTTTTGCAGTAGTGGCAGCAAAAAGTTACTTACATTTTACTCTTCTTATCCGCCCGCCCGCCCTCCCTCCCATTTTACAATGTTTATAATTGAGTTGATGATGTCTTTTCAGTTTCCATATATTTTCTTTCATTTTTTCCTTTTTTTATTTTAAAGTGGCACTGTTGGTATTAAATTTGCAGCTAGATTTTTAAATGTTTCTATGTTTCTCTTTGTGCCTTAGCTTTATTAATGTGTGGCTCAGTTCTGAAAACTGACACTGTGAATATGGGATCATGGAGCTCTAGGTTGTTATCTCTTAAGAGACACCATTTACAAATAAGATGTTTCCTTTTAACTGCTAGTCCTGCAAACTCAATTTGAGATTCTAGACTTAAAAAGCATTGTTTCTGTCATACACTGCTAAAAAGCAATAAAAAAAAGTGTGAAATCATGGTACCACTGATGTCAACTCGACTTCAGTAGAGCCACGCTTTTACACAAAGCTTGTAAAGGCCAAATTCTGTCCTTGATGACACCTGTGCAATCTCATTATTGTTAGTGGTGGCTGTGCAGTGTTATGGGGTCAGGGAGATGAAACTAAATGGAACTCCATTCCAACTGAACAATTCTGATGACATGCAAGAAGTCAGAGAATCTACCTAGCACACTCTTAACTGTGTTGGCTCTGCACAGCTAACAGGAGTGAAAAGAGTGAATCTTATCTTTTTCACTAAATCAGCAGATCTGACTCTCAATACAGGGAGCAGATCTGTGAAGTGATAAAGAGCCATTATTTAAAAGTCAGTCTTCTAAGTTGAACATTACTTAAAAACTGACAGGTTTGCAAATGGAATTTATTATTTTTAATGATCTATTTTCACACTATTTTTACTGTTTGTTTTCTTCTTGTGTTTCCTTGGATGATGAAACTAAACTGAGTCCGTTCCACTGACTGTTTATAATCTATTTCACTTTCTAGTTCACCAGTATTACCAACGTGGTGGAGGTTGGATTCACAGTTCTGCACAGGAACATTTCAGTATAAATACATTATTTTCACTGGGGAAAAATACAATTTCTTTCATGTAAAATCCTTTTAAAACTTAAATTTGGTGCAGAAGGTACCTAAGGGTCCTGATATTTAGTAAAGATTAACCAATAATAGGCCAACTGAAGTGAAATTATAGTACTGCCATTAATGTCAAGGGATGAAGATGAGAATCAGTGTGTCAAATATTAAGCCTACATCAAAAAAAAAAAAAAATCAAGCCCAATCTTGACAATCAAGCCTAAGATTTACAATCTTGTAAATAATCACAGAACTTGAGTAACTTTACACACATCAGAAGTCCTATAGAACCATTGGGGTTCCTCAACTGAGTGAAATCACTCATTTGCACGAATGGCCATAAACACCATGGCTAACAGTGTCAGTTACACCAGACATCCGCCCCTGAGAAACTTCTGATTTTAAGTTAAAGCTTTGTCTTTAGTCCAGAGATGCTCCTTGTGTCCGAAGGCATTTCAGCATTTTCAGTATTATGGATAATGTCAGCTTAGAGAGCTGTTTAGAGAGCTCCTTTCATTACCTAAGAGAAACAGAGCAGCTTAAGACCAGTTCTTAAATGTAAATTCTGAATGTCCTTGGAGAATAGAGGGATAACCTTATTTTAGTATTTTGAGAAGTGGAGATTTTTATAGTACTCAAATACCTTCCACCCACCCACCCACACACACACACACACGCGTGCGCGCGCCTTTCTTTACATACACACACAAGCGCCTTTTTCCTTAGTATGCAAATACGTAATTAAAAGTATTCAGCAGATACAGGTGAATAAACCAATAAAGCAAGCTGCTAGAATACATATTCATTAGCTGAGCATATGTGGAAGTACCCCAAACAGCTGAGTGATGCTGGGAAGTTGTAACAGATAAGAATCTAGTGACTGACTTTATGTAAGACATTAGATCTTGTGAATATTCTGCTTCCTCTCCAAGCAGTGAGCTAGTATGGTTAACCAAAATTGTTGAGTAATTGTTCTGTGGTTGAGAACAAAATGCTGAATTAAACTGTTCCCTGCACAATAATTGTATGATTACAGCATTTATGTTGCTGGCCAAAGGAACAGTCATTAGGTTTGGAAGACTTACCAAAACCGCAGGCACAAAAAAAAAAAAATGCAAATCACATGTAAATTGTTCTCTAATACCTATAGTGGCTTAGAAATTGAACTAAAAGTAGAGTATGTGTATATTTAAGGCAGGCAAACTGGAAAAATGATTGTACATTCAAAAAGTACTTCAGTTTCAGAAGAAAATACCCAAAGATTATTCATTTTCATTACGTCTTTTTCCCTCTTGTGTGAACCTGTATCATATATATTATGAGCATATTTTATTTTATTTTGTATATGCACTTGTGTTTTTCCCCCACTGCATACCAATCAGATATTGTCTGGGAGTTGTAAGGTGGGATGTACTCCCACACTTAACTAGATCCTGGACGGAGCCAATTCAAAGAGAAGTATGTGAGGGAGTCAGGCAGCAAATGTTTATTTGATTGCCCTAATCCACCAGTAAAATTAAAAATTGATTCATGATGACAGGCCCCCTTGTTAGGTAGATAAGTTCCTCCTCCCAATGTGCTGGCCAAACTTAGAAGTGCCAAGGGTAGTCCACTGTTAGTCTTTTGCTTTGTGCATTTGTTCTACTGTTGCTTGTCCTCATGCTGCCAATCTTAAAAGAAGAGGAGGAGGTTGTCAAAAATAATGTTGGGCAACTGTTTAAGGACAGTTGCTAATTTTGTTCCTGCAATTAAATGGATTTAATATAGGATTTGGGTGGCTGGCTACCTGACTGAGCTCAGAAATCAGGTAGTTATATGTCTAAATTCTATCACTTGCATCTGCAATTAACCATGCTTCCAATTTATTTGCTATCAGAAATTGTAGGCATAAAATTAGAGACTGGGTAGAGGCCCATTTAAAAATGTGGCACCAAATACAATTTCTCACAAGCATTCTCCTGTGAGAAGGTTTATGATATCAGAGAAAACATCAGTATGAGGATGTGAGTAGAATTGTCACATACTTTGTCTTTCTCCTGCATCTTAATTCTATTTTACTTTTAAAATTGAATTGTCAATGGTGAAACTAAACTCTGTTAAAGAACAGTCCCACTGGTAGAGAAGACAGTCAGACTCAAGCCTGAACAGCTGAAAGACTGAAAAGAGGTTTTATTGTGCATTTCCCTGGGCCATAATTAGAGACTATCCAGCACTAGAAATGTGTTTTCCACAGAGATTTCCACTAACATTTGGTCTTCATTTTCCTGGCCATTTGTCCATCGTACTTAAGAGCAAGGTTTTTAAAATCATGCAGAAGCACTAAAACTCAGTATAAAATAATAATAAAAAAATCATCTTCAGGGAAGAAGTACTTTAAGCTATTGTAACAACTAAAGCTCTGAAACTGATGTCAGTGCAAGCTAGACACACACTGAAACATGTATATGATTTAATAATATAGCGGGGGCATTCGGAGCAGGGTTTGATCAGTGGATTTAAGTCTCAGATTTTCTGAGCAGACCCCAGTTCTGCAAAATCTACCCTTATTAGCCTATAAAGAATGTTTATTTTTTTGTGCTGTGTTAGATTGGCTGTATACCATTATATAAACTATTCCCCATAAATTTTCCATTTAAAGACATCAGGAGACGGTACAGACTTTTAGTATAAGATTAACGTGTATTCTGTGTCCTTAAGCAAGATATTGTCTCTAGATAGATAGATAGATTTAATTTTAAGTGAGTGACTTTGATTAGACATTTGTGTTTGTCTATGCCATTGCAACATTCAGATACTACACAGGTTTTGAATTGCTTCCCACTACATGATATTAAATAACCTCTAATTCTTGCCCACCGCCTACACATTAATTAAAACAAACATGGCAATCTTAATGATACTCCACTTGTCAGAGAGATACTGAAAGAAATACATTTTGAAATCGTAGGATTTTATTTGGAAGCTCAAATTGCATTATTACTGTTCAGAAATGCAGAAAGAATAAGTCCTGCAGAAAGAATAAGTCCCCCACTAAAATTTGAAACTATATTAAAGGTATTGGCATACAAAGAAGAAATAATTTTTTGTAAGACAAAGTTTTAATGGTTTGCTTCTGTAAACAGACTATGTAAACTTTTTTTTTTAACTATCCAGTGTTATGGGAAAAGAAATATTTCAAATTATTTGATTAGATTAAAATGTATATTTATCAGGATTACTTATCGAATCTTTTCACTCTAAATGGTGATCAGCATGTCAGATGTGATACATTTTTAGAAGTGTTGGGATTTCAAATATAGGGCCAAACTGTGGCATGGGGGCATAAAGGGGAGTAAGGGGCATAGGAGTGTAAGTTAGGTAGCAGCACCAAAGTGGGGAAAAACCCTGTAGCTCCCACCACCAACTGAGGTGGGCGAGAGGAGGTAGAATTGTAGGGAGAATGGACAGAGCCTTGGCTCCAACCCCATCAACTCTCCAGTTGATTTTGTGTTTAACTCCCATTCACATTCCAGTGTTCTCCTTTCTTGGCACAACGGGTGCACCTTGAGGGGAGAGACTGTAATTGTCTGATCCACAGTCTTCCTCCTAGGCTGCCTCACAGACAGCTCAACAGCATGGCGCTGCATGCTCAGGGCAGGTCACTGTCTCATAAGCTAATCCATATATTCGTGACTTTTGGGTTCAGCTACAGATTTTACCCCTGTATCAATCCCTGAGATTCTGTCATTCCTCCTCCTCTATAGCAATTTTGAAATCCAATGTCTTCTCTACTGGCACAGCTCCTCCTATTTGGGGAGGAGGGGGGAGAGCAAGGGAGAAGACAGACCTATTTGTAACAGCTGATTTTATGGCAATAACTATGCCAAAATTATTATTTACTGAGAGGTTTAATAAATTCAGCTTAATATGCAAGTGTGGAGAAGACTAGTATTGGGGGGAAAAACCATAATCTTTTACTTTTAATATAGAAGTCTCCATCTGAATTAAAAAAATATACCTAAAAATGTATTTTGTGTTTTTCCACCAGTCTTCCTTCTCCTGGTTAATGATAATGATCCCTTTCCTGCAGCTTTCTGTCTCTTGTAAAATACTATGATTTTTATTTAGTTGATCACTGTAAACACATTAAGGAAGCCAATAGAATTCTGTGACACTCAATATAGTTTTACTCCCTGACCCTGCAAAGCCTAAGCACATGCTTAGCTTTAAGTCCATAAGTAGACCCATTAAAATCAATAGGTCTTTTTTATGTGCTTAAAATGGCACATGCATAAATCTTTGTGGGACTGAGCCCTTAATTAGTACAGATACAATATATTACTGAGGATACACTCACAATGTGAAAATGTCATCCAAGGCATGTTTATAGTCAGCCCCTGTATGCATCCACAAGAAAGGAGTTGTCCCTTTTTTGCATCCTTTTCATAAGCACCAGTCGCAGCTGAAGTCCTTGTGCTAATCTGAATCCAAGGCCACTTCAGAACGGGTGAAGAGAAAGCTGGGACGAGTCACCTCTCTTGGCTAGCAAAGCTTGTCAGCCACATGCCAATACCACACCACACAATACCTCCAGGTGCTCTTATTAGGGCAGTACAACTCCACGTGGCCCCCACTGTTGGGTCTTGCTTCTAGCCATGGTTGATCCCATACTTGATTTGGGTGTAACCATATGTAACTAATATGAGGGATTTCAGGCTCCAACCCTGAATACATTAAAGCAGTTATACTGTGATAAGAAAAATCCCAGAGAGTCTAAATATCATCTTTGGTTTTATACCTATCACTCCATCACTGAGAAATTTAAAAAAAAATTACCATTTATTACAGATCCCACAAAAGCAATCATATATGCTTCTCCCACTGCCTCTGTGGCAGCAGTTACCTTAACCTTGTTCTCAGAGCTGTTACCACATCAAGCCATAATATTTTTGTGCAAATAGATACCATCTAGTAAAATGTAAACGCCATATAAGTTGAAGAAGTTATTTTAAAACCGAAGAGGCCATGTTAATTTCAGCTTTATTTAAAACACTGGGGTCTTTCAGTGTTTGTAGATGCAGTGACAAAATCAATAGGGTGAAAAAGAATACATATAGAGCTTCTAAGAGACTAATATGAACTATCGAGAGGAAAATTTCCTTTGTCATCAATGATTCTGTAAGCCTCTGCCCCCCCATCATTGTAATAATTGAAAAAGTATTTAATAGATCAGCCAATCATAGAAAATAGCCCACATGTGCAGCTCCAGAAATTATCCTGTATGATGTCCTTTCTGACACATCAGGAAATCTTACACCTGCTTTCTTTTCATTGACAAATGGTTCATTGAGTGGCTTGCTGCTAGAGCACTCACCCTTGGTCCAGAGCTTATCGGGCAGAGCATTAAACAAGCATCTGGAAACTGTGAACTCCGTGCTATGCTGTGAGACATCATCAGTTATTAATGAAAGATCATATATTTTCCACTTCCAAGGCAGTGACACTGTACATTAATTCTTGTTGTATTATGACTACATTTGGGAGCAAGTTGCTGTTATCAGTGTATACACAAAGAGAGGGATACACACAGTTCTAAATAATAGAATAATGGTTTTGAGATTCACAAGTTTGTGGCAACCGTGCGACAAGTGATGGCTCTCAGTTGTACGTCTGAGACAGCTATTGTAACATAAGCACAGCTGTAGGGGGCTCTGGAGCATGCTACCACATGAAGACATTGAAATATAGCATGGGAAAAGCAGTATTCTTATATAATTTTAAACCCAACAAAATTAGAAAAGGAACAGCCCAAACACTAGACGTGTTGCAAAGAGCCTGTCTTGTCCCCACCCAATCCCCATTCAGCAAATGGCTCAGTCAACTGAATGATTGATCCCTTTCTCCGACATGGAGGGAAGAGCCCTGCTCCTGAGCTGTGTCCTTTAATTAGCAAGGGCTCTTTTGAATGTGCACTTCAGTCCTCTGCCACGGCTACCAGGCAGTCATCTGAGTACAGAAGCCCTTCCTGAAAGTTCTGTTCCTCCTCGGGAATCTCTCCCACTGGAAGGGGCCCAGAGAATCTGCAGCAACTAATCCTGCATGAACTCCTCGTGTGAAAGAGCTAAAGCATTGATTTAAAACAGCTGCATATTGGAATAAAGGCCAATTTATTTTTCTTTGCTTTGGACATTTTTTTCCCTGAGTGGAGAAGTGACTACGTTGCCCCTGTGGCAGAATTGTCTCTTTAGATAACTTTCATGTTATCTGAATGGCTTGCCCTAGATCATCCCAGATGAAATAAAGTTGTGTTATTGTTCTCCCTGCTGCTGTATATTTTCCATTTACCACATCAAATGTAAGAGAAGAGGCGCTGCACTTTTTTTATGTTATATAAACCAGCATAAATAAATTCACTCCTCCTTCAGTTGTTCTTTTGGAACTAGCCAAGAAAAGTTCCTTGCATGCTAAATTTCCTTTCATTTTGCATCCTTCTAGGGAACAGTGAACTGTGCATGGTGGTCCTCTCCGTCCCTATCATAGTCTATTCTTCCTAGCTTCACACCTCACCCCCCTCCCGTTTTATACCACTCCATCTTATCCGTCTAAATGGGTAATATGGGTCAGTGACTCCTTTTTTGGAGCATTTCACTGCTATGTAGCTGGCTAGAGGGGCTGCTGTTTGGCAATGCAAGGCACACTTCCTACACACACACACACACACCCTCAGTTAAGGGACTGAGCATGTGCTCACTTTTATATTCAAAAACTTTGCTGAGAGGGATACAAGGAATGAAACAAGGATCTCCCACAGGATTGTACAGAGCTCTAGAGCTTCTGGAGTTGGTCCGGTTCACTTTTTTACATGGTCAACGTTTCTGTAAATCTTTGAGACGTTACTTGTTTTGCAGTGCCTTTCTGAAGATTTGTTTGCCATGTTTTCTACGTGCCAGGGCACATGCATTCCAACTATTGCCTGTTGCGGATAATTCCCATTTTTCAGCAAGCTAATACTTTTTCCACATTATTGCTCCAAAAAAGCTCTCTTATTCTGGAGGCATTACAAAGGTGTGTCTATTTTCTTTTCCTCCCTAAATGGCCTAATTTATTTGTCTTAATCAGCTGGCAACATAAGAACATATTTTCCTATGAACAGTAGCATTATTAGCAAGCAGTTGTGAACAGGGTGGTTGAGAATGTTGAATGACTCTAGTGATATTTGGGGAGGGTAAATTGTAGTAAGCGCTGCCATATATTTAAATAAGACTCTAATGCCACAAAGGAAAGAATACCATTTAGGACGCACATCATTCCCTGCAGTAGATCTGGAAGAAGACCTCTCTCCACAGGATCCCCTCTCAGAGATCTACCACATCATCCTGCCTAGGAGCTGGGGAATTTGCCTCTCTGTGGCAAAGGCGGAAGCTGCTCATTCACAAGCTTGCAAAATTCCAGAGACCTATGTGTATGGGGGGTGAGGGGAGGAGGAGCAGGAAATACATGTGTGGCCCAAACCCCACAAATTTGCATGTCCCTACAGCCCTTTGTCTCTTCTCCATGTTTGTATTCTCCACCCCACCATGGAACCCAGACTACATGGAGAGGCCTCCTCGGAATCAACAAGATGGTGAGGATGTTGCTGTAGAGGTAGCTGGGTCATCTTTTCACAGATGGAGATTCCCTTCCATGTGTGGATCTGGGGGCTGAGAAGAATGATGTAGGGTCAGGTCAGGAGAACCTTTCACTGTCTTATTTTAGAGCTACTGCCAAATAAATGGTAAGGGAAGACTACAAATTGTAGTTGTAAGAGGAAATGCATTTTTATTTCTGTTTAAGATAGACATGGTTGGGGGTAAGGGTAGCCAATATATTCCCCGTTTAAAGGACCAATCTTTAAAATGCCAGGTGGAGTGTTTTCCATCATGAATATGCCCATAAAACCAATGGAACTATTCGCAGTAGTAAATATTTCACCATTAGTAAGCTTTTTTGGAACATTATGTCCTAATATAATTAATTACTTAGCTCCTGAAAACAAATCTACATATTTATGTTATCTTTATGGTAATTTTTAGTTTACATATCGAGTTAAAAATATGTTTAACTCTTGAACCAGCATTTTATAAGAAATAGGTCTGTACACAGTGAAGTTAAAGAGGCAATTCGAATGTATCTAGTACTCTGAGGAAGTAATATTTGAATTTCACTGATATACTTTATGGCTACGTCACAAGAAAAAAACACATTTCTGTATAAAAAAAGACATAGTAAAATAAGAAATAATTTAAAGAAAGATGTTTGTAGAACTCTAGAATGGTATTTCTATGAGTACCAACTTGTGAGAGACTAAAGGAATGAACTACTACTGTTTAGCATTTTATCTGTCTGTAAAAGGTAAACTGCTTCAAGACCCAAATCTGTCATCCTTACTCATATTGAGTAGTACCTTACTCCACAGGTAATACTACTGAAATCATTGGGACCACTTGCTAAATAAGGAACTTCTTAGTGGGATTTGGAGTAGCAGACTCAAATTCTAAATGTAAAGTATATGGTTGCCAGAAAATGTAATAAAATATAAAAATTGGAAAAAAGAAAAGTCTATATCAATAAAAATTTAATGGCAATTGTGAGAATAAAATCAGTGTAAGTATATATAAGAATGAAAAAATAATATCACGTATGGATGCACATACGCACATCTAGATTTGTACATATGTATATCTAGATTTGTAGAAAAGACGTACGGTCAGATATTACTTGAGAAATATTGTAAGCTGGCCAAAAAGGCAAGTGACCTGTGGGAAAAAATAATATGGGATCATGTAATTAAAGACTGTACCATAATGCATATGCACAAGGGGTCCAAATTAAGGTTGCACAGGCAACCTCAATTTTGGTATTTCCTAACTTCTGAATGCTTAACTTTTATACCTTAATCTTCTTTTAATGTAGCTTTTGCTTGTAATTATTTATATAGTGACCCAGTGTGCAAGGCATTTGATAGAACATAAAAAAAAGAGACATGATCCCCGTCTTGAAGAGCATGCAATCTAAATGTATTTGGCACAACAGGAGAAAGTAGCTATTTATTGCTCCAGATAACTGTGATAATCAAGGTGTTTGGTCTCTCCTACCTAAATTGAGGAAAAGTATCACAATTACTATGAAAGAAAAAATGCTGAGTTTTAATTGTGCCCAGTGTGTTCATATACACATCTATATATGAATTTATATATTATACATATGTGAGACAGGAAGTATGTAGTTTTGTGGTTAAGATATTGGACTAAACCTTGAGATATTGAACCTTGAGTTCAGGTCCCAGCTCTGCAGCAGACGTCTGGTGTGAACTTGGGCAAATCACAGAGAGCTGGATTTTTAAAGTTATTTAGCTGCTGAAAGCTGCAGATAGGAACCCAGCAGGATTTTTGAAAATTCCTGCCATCATGGAAATACCTTGAAAAATCAGCCATGAAGCCATGTCTACATGTCCAGTGCTACAGCGGTGCAGCTGTATCGATAGAGCTGCGCGGCTGCAGCGTGTCTGTGGAAGATGCAGGGGATAGCTCTCGTGGTGGCATAAAACAACCACCCCCATGAGTGGCAGCAGCTATTGTCAGCAGCAGCTCTCCTGCTAACACAGTGCTCTGCACACTAGCGCTTGTGTCGATGTGACTTACGTCACTCCGGCGAGTGGGACAGTGACACCCCTGAGCGACGTAAGGTTTGCGCACGTAGGCAGTAGGATAGTGAGAACTATAGTTCCTTTGTGCCTCAGTTCCCCATCTGCAAATAATCATATTTTCTTTCACCCATACATTCTATTTTGTGTATTTAAATTATGAGCTCTGCATGGCAGTTACTCTCTCTCACTTTGTGTATTTACAGTTCCTAACGCAATTGGACCCTTGTCTTGGTTTGGCCAGTAGGGTCAATTTTAACAGAATTAATAATAATATATAGATGGTGTCTGTCATAAATTGCACAGCCATGTGGTACAAACCCCTCCTGCTTCTCGTACTCTCTGTCTACAGCCCATATCCTCAGGGTCTACTTCTAATAATCCAAACTTTTGGGCATCAGATTTCCTTCTGTCATTACAAACATGGAACTTCCTCCCAAAATTAATGGTTTGAGGTTCATGCATGAAAATGTCTGTGTTCTTGTCCAGTGTCTTGCTTATATAATAGTTCAGTATGCCCGTATTCTCTCATCCTCTGTTCAATAAGATTCCAAGTATATCCTTTGATACCCCTATTAAGTTCCTTTGAGGGGGGTATTGCGAAAAAGAAAAATTATTAGGTACTTTATCTTATTTTACCTTATTTTATTTTTGGGTGCAGGGGCCTTTCAGTGGAAACCCAGAGAACTTTGAAAATAAATGAATAAATTATATTAAATGAGGTGGTTTCCCCCATCTTTAGTTATTTCATTTATTTGTTTCATTTTTTTTTCTCTATGTGGGTCCTCTGCTATAGGAATTGCAAATACTGAAACATTGCATAAAAATACAAAATGTTAATAACGAAACCAACCTTGAAAAGAAGGGTATGTAGAATGGGGGGGGAGGTGATTCAGAAGTTCTGAAAAACCTGCCCAATTTTAAAATGACCGATATTCTCTTTATTCTAATAACTCTGTAATACACAAGCGCTTAAGGGTAAGCAGTTCATGATAAATGAGCACTAAGGAAACCTTCCTACCATATATACTTCCATCTACAAATATTCTATATATTCCAGATAGGTTACAATAAAAGTATTTTAGATATGTTTTAGAGAATTTTTGAAAATGGTATTGGGATTATTTGTTGCATCATAGGTTTTTTCTTTATCAGCAGTTCAATGACACAGCGGACAGAAGGACAGAAGAAATAAAACATATATACATTAATCACCTTTTAAAATGGCCCCAAAAACTTAGTTTTCCTCTGCATTATAAAGGCATAACTTCAATATACAATATCTCTGGACTTTCCAGGGTAGGAAAAAAGTACCATGAGTCATACTGAAAAGTTAGGAATCTTCTTTCCAAAGGTTTTAAAACTCCCATTTCTAGCCATGTGATATTACATGTATCACATCCATCGTTTTGATGGAGCAATTCTTCATTTGGGGATAGAGAGGAAAGAGGATTCATTTCTCTGGCAGGTTGGTGAGTTTTTTTGGTGCGTTATTTTTTAGGTGTCTAGTTACAGTTCCTTAGTGGTTTGGAATATTAGAATGAGTGTGTTAGGGTAGATAAATAAATGGTCAGGGTGAAGATGAGACAGGAACAGATGCCTAACTGCAGTTTATCACATGGCTTTTCAGTTTATCACATGCCTGTACAATCTATCATATAATAAAATAGTAGTTCCTGGATACCTGAAATGTGGTGGGGACACGAAGATGTACTATTATTATAAGGTACATTGCAGAGCCATGTGATAAAATGAGAAATCGTGATGATATTTATATTGCAGCCACACCTAGATATCCCACTCAGGATTGGGACTGCATTGTGCTAGGTGCTGGAAAAATGCATACAAAGGTACAAGGTGAAATACTGGCTCAGTGAAATCAATGGGAATTTTGCCATTGACTTCAGTGCGGTCAGGATTTAACCTACAGTTCCTACCCTGAGAAACTTACATCTAAGAAGGGTGGGGACAGAGAGATTCTATCAAGTGTATAGACTTGTACAAAATTGTTATCTACATATAAACGTGTATTTACTTTCATTATCGCTATCCAGCAATAGAACAAAAGGTAAGGTCTGAAGCTAGCCCTGATTTGAAGTCAGTTCCATTCAAACTGGAAATCTTGTAACAAGAAGTTACCAGTGAGATGATTTTTTTTAAAGAAAAATAACCATCTGACAAGTTGTTTTTAGACAAATGTGAATAACGAGACATTAACTTAAAAGAAAGAGAAAAAACCTTCAAGAGAAAAAACTGAAAAGGGAGGGTCTGAATTCTCTACCGCTTAAAAAAGTTGTATCTTAGCAACAGTAGGTAACAATAAACATATGCTGTATAAAAGTTAAAATGCAGTAGTTAAATGAGGTTTAGGAAGGAAGAGTCAGTCAAAATATATGCATTTTATATTGTATCAAGTAGTCTGATTAAAATGAAATAACATTTGCACTTATTTTGGGGAGAAAATGAAGTACAGGTATTAGAGTGGTACTGCATATATTCCAGCTTGGAATGGAAATTACATTGTTTTGACTGGGTTATTTCTGTATCCATGCAAACCATCCTCACTTCTCTGCAGTTCTTGCCTTCTTTATACAACGGTGGCTGTGCCATTTAAAGTCAGAGGGTCCTAAGGCCCCTTGGAGGGTGTCATTTGGAGGGGTAATTTGAAAAAGAAAATGTGACAGCCAGTTTTGCGGGAAAAAAGGGCATTTTCCTGGTAGACGTTTTCCTAACTGGGAGGATTTTTTAGTGCAATGTTTTGCTAGCATTTCAGGCAGTCACTTGGAATCAAGTGCAGACTTGTGCTACGTTGAGGGCTTGGCAATGACAATTTTGTGTATGTGTGTGGTGCTTTGGTTATATTAGCCCTGGAGGCAGAGTTAACACTTGCAATGGGACAAGAGTATTTGCAGTCATCAGAGAACTTTGCAGTCAGCTTCAATAACATCATTCAATTTTTTTGCTTTTTTTTACATTTTTTTTTTGGCAGCAAAGCTCTTAGCAGAACCATCTGTCTTTCTATTAGTGTTTTTGAGTCCTGTTTTGAAGCTTCTTTGCTTGGCAAAGTCACTTTCATCCTTGGAAACCATTTAAAAAAAAAAGTTCCATGGCTTCTTGCCGAAGAAGAGTACTATGCAAAAATTCCACACGGCTGTTCATTTTTGTTCTAAAAGAATACAGTTACTTTGTCTTAAAAAAAAATAATATCAAGGCAGAAATGGGACAGTTCCAGACTGGTTGAATGTAAAGAGGAAGAAATAGCATTTTATATTTTATGTCTCCCAAAATCCAAATATGTCTTTCTAACTAACTGAATTAGAATAGCAACAAGAAGAATAAAGTCAAAGTAAAAGTGAATCGAGTTAACAGAGTAATTGGAGCTACATCTAGCATAGCTTCAGTCTTAAGTTCAGTCTCCAACTGCAACAATTTCTAATCAATAGGTTTTGTGAGCTTTGCCTCACAGGATGTCCCAGACTGTAAAGATGCAACAATCACACACACACCACCATTCCTAAAGCTGCATGCATCACACCATTAACCAAATGTTAATCTATGACAGTTTATCTATATCTCTTATGCCTCTGTTCCATAATTCTGTGGCAAATCTTGATGACCTCTCTTGTAAGGGTTTCCTCAGTCATCCATCCCTTTACTGATTGACCTCCTGAAAAGCAAAGTTTCTTTTATCAGTATAGTTTTTTGTTAAAACCAGTCATTCAGCTGATGCCTTAAGTTACAAAATGGTTTGCTCCTCTCCTATATGAGATGGAAAAACAATGTCCTGAGCATTTATAGTAATCAAAAAACACTCATAAAAATTTGCAAGAAAAGTATTGTTAGCTGTTGTGTTTGTGGACAGTTTCCAATTTGGATGACAACTTTCTGCCTTCCTAAAGTTCCCTTCAGTTTCACTTGCAATATAATGTTCCTCATTTGTTGCCCTACTGTTTTGTGAGCAAAGTGTTTCAACTGTGTTTGTGGCCGTCTCCAAGAAAGTGTGTGCATGCACATACACGTGTGTCTGTGTACGCATGTATACATACATCCCAACACAGACATCTGTGTCCAAAATTTGCAAAGTGTTTAGAATCATTTGGGATGAAAGGTGCTATGTATACCATTGTGATCTGGCAACAAAATGTGGACTATCTTACTGTCACACGGAGAAGATAGATAAAACCGCAGTCATGGGTGTTAAGGTATTATGGTCTAGGAGGGAAAAATTACTGAAATGAAATATAAGTATGCCTTAACTTATGCAATTAATATTGAGTTCTGGGATATGTGATAATTAACACACGGCTGAACTGTTGATGCTATTGGAACCCCTCACAACAAAGGAGTATATTCTAGTCTGACCTGGCTACAAAAATAAATAAGTAACTACACAGGCATGTTCTCCAGAAGATTTTCCAGGTCTGATTTTCCTTCTTCTGTTCAGCAGGTTCAAGGTCAGCTGCCTCCATTGATGATTCCGGTGTTCCCTCCAGACCAACGAACCCTAGCAGCAGCCGCTCAGCAAGGATTCCTTCTTCCTCCTGGTTTCAGCTACAAGGCAGGATGCAGTAAGTTCTGTAGATTTTTCCATTTGGAAGTGAGCAGAGAGCAGAGTTTTAAAAAGGCTGTCCAATATTTATGCTGAACTAAATCATCAGATCAAAAATGTCACCTCTACTGCCTTAAGGTGGCAGCCCCTCTAAGTTGAACTTTAGGATTTAGGAACATGCAGAATAGCGTAAGAACAGATTTGCAAAAAGACCACAAATCTATTAATTGATA
Organism: Mesoclemmys tuberculata; assembly: GCA_007922155.1. Taxonomy (NCBI): domain Eukaryota; kingdom Metazoa; phylum Chordata; order Testudines; family Chelidae; genus Mesoclemmys; species Mesoclemmys tuberculata. The sequence goes on from ML675616.1 coordinate 106,064,567, forward strand.
AAGTGGCCAAGAATTTCAGAAGTGACTAGTGAATTTGGGTGCCCAACTTGAAGAAGCCTGATTTTCAGAGGGTATGTGCTCAGCCCTTTCTGAAAATCTCTTTAAAGTGTGTCAGGTTGGGCACTGACAACCTCTATTTAGTTTTGACATTCAGACATTCAGACTTGTGACACTAACCAGTGAACATGCGCATCAACACGCACAGATACTCTTCTCTTCATCTAAAGGGGAAATGGCCCAATAAATTTCAACACTATTGTAGGAAAATATGTTTTTCCTCTAGCAGCCTGCTTGCTTTTTATTAACTAAAGGCCTATCCTACCCTCTTTCTACACACAGAACTCACATTCATCTCAACGGGAGTTCTATACAAAGATCAAGGATAGCATATGCCTCTCAATTTGATGGACTAACACAAAGCATGAGTATATTTTACAAGAGCCTAAGACTAAAAACAGTGTAACATCTATTTTTTTAAATCTTTGAAAGCTTTATTGTCACTACAGGATCCTGAATTTTTTTGGCAGTTTTATTTAAGCCTTCCATAGGATCTCTTGTTCCTGTCAACAAGATCAGAATAAATATAGGTTAAAAACAAATCAAGACTCTTCCTTTCATCAAATAGATTTAGCTACAGCTTCAATTCTGTGAATTCAGTTCAATTCAATTCTGCATTTGTGTTTATCTAACTCTACTGACATCAGTTTCCTATCTTGTTATCTAAGACTTGCTTGTTTTACCATTCTCTCTCTTTAGTGTGTCTGTTTAGCTTTATTATGTCCGCATCAGTGTATCCATCTGTATCATTGACTAACTCATGAATTCGTCAATTGTTTCTGGTTATGCAGTGCTCACCAGTGGAGCAGTTTATTTGGTTTTGAATGCAAAGAGACTATCTGGTGGTACCTTTTATCCCACATGTTTAGAGTCTTTTGTTTTTCTAACATTATAGATCCAGTATTGGGGTTTCTGTGAACAATGTTCCCTTTCGCTTTGACCATCACCCCTCATCTTAATGTACTATAGGCTGTTACCACGACTGAGAAATCACTGTTCAAAACACTTCACCTCCCTCGCAGCTGCAGTCCCAAAGCATGGGCTCATTCACTTCTTCCAGTGATTTCGCACCCATTCGTTCTCAGACGGGAGAAGCAGTGATTCACATTACAGAATGTGTAACTGAAAGCCACATTGAATATGAATGCTGCCATAACTGTAGGCCTGGAAAAGGTCAAAAAAACACCCCATTAGACATATTTGGCAGATTAAATTAGTTCCGTGTTAATGCAGCTGACTGGGAGAGGGGTTGTTTTTTTTTAACTGTTAGTAAATTAACAGTATGATAGTCACATAGTACTTCACATCCATGAAGTTCATATGACATCACATATTTTTGTAACCTTGGAAATGAAGAAAATTGAACAATGTTGCTGCTGCTCCTGGCAGTAAGGCTTGAAATTAACAGCATGCCAAGGTCTAAGACTGAGCAGAAGCCAGTGGAAAAAGACAGTTCTGTGTTTGCTGATTCCCTGGCATGTTTAACTGAGTTTGAATGAGAAGTTGAGGGGAAGTGATCAGTAGTCCAAAAGATTTTTTTTTTCTTTTCATTCACAATTTAATGTATACAAAAACATATACTGGCCTCCCTGTCCCTGGAAAGCTTGTACCAATGAAAAATATAGCATCCTTGAAAATTATAATATGCTCCCATCAAATAATTTTGTTGATAGGCAGTTAAAGTAGTTAAAATGCTTCTCTCCCCCGTTTCTGTCTGTCATCATGGTAAAGGCATGGCAGACAACAGACAAAATGTTGGGTAAATTTTTCAAAAGCGCTTAAATAACTAAGGAATTTTCAGAAGTGATCTTGGCACTTTGTAGCCAAAGTCCCATTGACTTTCACATAGACTTAGGGTCCCATTGATCAGATATTCAGAGTTATTTTTGGCACCTAAACATGCAGATAGGTGCCAAATGGGATTTTCAAAAGGGCCTGAGCAGGTTATATGCTTTCCTTCCACCGATTTCCATAGTAAGCATCTAACCTGCCTAGATACTTTTGAAAATCCAACTAAGATCCTATCTGCATCTTTAGGAACCTAAAAATACTTTTGAAAATCTAGCCCCAGGTGCCTAAGTAACTTTCAAAAATGGGACTTAAGTTCCCATGTCATTTAGGTGCTTTTGAAAATTTTACTCTTGAAGCCTGGGCCAAAATATGTTCATGACAATTTTACAAGACTGATTTATATACTTCCCAAGTGGCAATTATATCATTTACTAGCTTTCGTAACTTACATTTAGGAAACAAAAACTACGTGAGACCCGTAGTTCTACTGACAAACAGGTAAAAACCACATGATACCAAGTTTCATATAGCGTTTACCTGCAAATGGGGAATTTGTAGATTTTGAGGGTGAGTTTTATCAAGGAAAAGACTATGGGGTACATAGACAAAAAGGGATTCGTGATTTTGGGTGCCTTGATTAATGGTTGCTAAGTTTGAGAAACCTGAGACGTGCCCAGTTTTCAGAAGGTGCTGTGCCTCTTTGAAGGTCAGGCCTCCATAAAGTCTCTCATGTTGAGGCATCCAAATCAAGGCATCCCAAATCACTAGTCACTTTTTCACTAATTCCCAAATTCCACATATTGCTAAGAAGATTCTTTGTGCTACAAGTAACACCTTAGATTACTGAAATGGGAAGTATTATGAATATCTTACTCAGTACTACTGTTTATGTTTCTTTCAACTTGGGCGGCGAGACTAGTCAGGTTAGTTTAACACTCCGTAATTGATTTCTCTTTATGGTTCTCTTGGCCAACAGTAGTGCCTAGTTTCCTTGAGATTTATCTTGTCTCCCTTTAGCTTCAGTGAGAATTATGTGGTCAAATCCCTCAGCCAACACTTCAAAAATGTATACCCACAGGACCAAAAGAGCACTTTCTGGGGCAAAAGTCATTATTGGTGAGAAAAATACTATTTTCTATGCTCTCTTCCCATCTTGACAGTCACTAAAGCTCTGCTCTGACATGCTGTTTTGAGAGGAGCTTATCCTCTGTAGATTCACTGTATGATGAGTACTCTGTTCTGATGCGCTAAAATATTAACAACAATATGATAATAATTCATTTAATAAATAGTACTTGGATCATTTTTTATCCATGGTTCTCAAAGTGCTTTGCAAAGACAGCTAAGTATGATCATTGCTATTTTACATATGAGTAAACTGAGGCACCAAAAATAAGTGATTTGCCTAAGGTGAGCTGGCAGAGCAAATGACAGAGCCCATGTCTCCTGACTTTTAGTTCACTACAATACCGGTAGCTCTTTCCCTTTTCTTACTAATTGGGAATGGCTTGTTTTGTTATGTTTTTTAAACAGATGGTTTATATTTCATAATGGACCATTTAAACAAGTTGACACTTCCTCTCCTCTCTCTACAGCATATTGTGTAGTGGTAAAGTTGGCAGAAAGAAGTATAAAGCTCTTGAGCTTGGATTAGGAGCTTCTATTAGTATTGGATTTCTATTAAAATGAAGCAGAGCTCTTGATCCATGGTTCTGGTTGCTGTTTGGTCTCCCTACCTAGATATAATGTGATTGCTTAGCATATTAATGCTATTATGTATAACCAAAGCAGTTGTTCCTTAGTTAAAAAAAAAGAAGAAGCTGCCAGTGTCCCATGATGGGAATACACTGTTCATGAATTTCTCCACAAATAGCAGCACAAGTAATGGCTATTCATTGGACATGTATTTTGCTAAATGTTCAGAGTTTATTACTCAGAATTGAAATCCTAAAACGTTTGTGTATGACATCTGCTTTTGATGGATAATGCAATACCATGTACATTTTGGATGAGAAATAAAACTAAGGTTGTGACTAGTTTTAATTCTTCAAAATTGTGATGTGTTAATTACGACGTCGTCACCAAACTTCTCTAATTAGATTTTACCAGCCTACATCCTACCTTCAGTTTCAGTCAGGTATGTTGCCCTTGTGGGCTGAGCACAGGGATCAGAGCCAGACTGCAGCTTCTCCAGGATAGTGGCAGAACTCCTGATCTGTGTGATTTTAAGCAAGTCATTTCACCTCTCTGTCTTTCCCTACACTGTGCTCTTTGACCTTAAAATTTTCCACTGTTGCTACTACTACTTCAGCTGCACTGGTGATAGCAAGTGTGGGTGCTCCAGTGAGGGTGAAGCACTCGTTTCCAGCGTTTCAACCACTGCGGGTGAAATCCTGAACCTGTTGAAATCAAGGAGCTTTTGCTGTTGACTTCACTAGGGACAGGATTTGCCCCATGTTGTGTAGACCTGCACTGAGCAACATTAGATGTCATGGTAGTTAAAATGCTGGCAGCCATGGGATATTTATATCGAGGATTATTAATTAATGTTTGCAAACAGCTATGAAAATATAAAACATTATGTAAGTGCTAACTAAGTATTAAGATATGAAATGTTGCTGTGTGCTGTTTAAAGCTGCTACATTTCACTTCAAAGGTGGCTTCTTTTCCAGGGTGAACAGAATTGTTCTTCCTTGTCCACTCATGGATACGTATAGAAAGCTAACTTGTAACTACACCTTACGTAACCGATAACAAGGGGCAGGGAGTAAGGAGTTCTTCCCTTCCACTTTTCTATGGCCCATGTAAGGTCTACGCAGAAACACAACCCTTGTGCTTGTGAGAACAGAGGGGCTGTAGGGAAGCCACTTGTTAAAAGGGCAGCAAAGAATAAGCAGATATTAATAGCAAATTACATTGCCCCAGTAAACTTGAGGAGCAAAAATCTCTCAGACAGATTGCCTCCTAGTGCTCCCTTTGAGGCAGCGCAGTTTTGCGCCACAGGCTGAGTGTAGCCCATACTTTGTCGAGTGATGAGAGCCTTCAGAATAAAAGACACTGAATAAATACAAATTGTTATTTAGGAGAGTTTTTCCCCACTGTTTCTTTTGTCCCTTTTTTTTTTAATGTTTGGTGACATTTTTACAAAAGAAAATAAAAATGTTGACAACTGTGGCATTTTTCATTGGAGATGTTTTTTCTTATGATTGAAGCAATCCTATGTGGGAGATGCTGCTTGCTTGGTGGGTCAACAGCACGACATTTTGTGTTTAAACTGAAGTGAATGTGACCATTTGAGTGATATGTTTTTTTCAGTCTTGTTTTGTGTTGTTTACAGAAGTGGTAGCTACTGGTACTACTCTTCAAAAAGTTTTGAAAGGGGGATTTGCTGCCAAATGTTTTCCAGGTTATTCACTAGTTCTCAGGAGAGTTCCTAGGTGGTGTTTTACTTGCTGGTACCTAGGTTGATCTTATGGCTACGTGCCAAATTTTGGAAGCAAAAACTGTTTTTCTTTTTCTCTGCCCTTTCCCCCCACTCCCTCTGGAAAATGTGTTGTAACAAATCATATTGTGTTCCCCAGTCAGATGTCATCCAGTTGGGTTTTTTGGAAAGCACTTTAATCACAGCTTCAACCGTATCCAATTGGGGAAAAAATGTGAACATACAATAGGTATATTGTATGTTTGTTACATATCAGCTCACTGCGGCTGGAAGTTTCCTAAATAAAATAAGCACACAAGTTATTGATGAAATATCTAATTATCCCTTAAAATAGGCATAAATGTGTGAGAAAGTGGACAAGCCAAACTCGATAAAATTAAAATATGCTGAATTTACTATTCCTCCATTTTCTGAACGCTATTCCCTACATCCAGTACAAATGAAACCCTCAGTTAATTGGTACACTAAAATTAATGTTTAGGAGTTAAATACCATAAACTTCCTTGGGCATATTTGCTGATGTCTCTCTGTTTTTTAGTTAGTCACATGTTTCATTGTTTAATGGGGTATCATGTGGGCTGTATTATAATCTCTTTTGTAAGCGGGGTCCATGTGTCTGGCTTCTAAAGAGACTGCATGCTAATTTCTGATTTAACTGTGTCAGCTGTATCAGATGACACACAGGTCAATGACAACCACCAAACCACAAGAAAGGAAAATTGACATGGTACGCTTTTATCAAAATGACAAAAATAGGAACCATGTGTTGCCAGGACCACATACTGTAGTTTCTTTGTAAGGATGTTAAACATCTTTTAGAGCTACTGTTTGTGCCTTGGAAAAGAATGATCATATGACTTAAACCCTCATCTTCCCCTCCCCCAAAATATGAAGAAAAAAAATTAAAACGTGGATTGGCACAGCAAGAATTAGATGCTTTCTGGTAAAGAGTGAGAACGTGTCACTACTGTAGCGTTGGACACTGAACTAAAAGTTTCTTTATTGTGAACAATAAAAAGCAGTGGTTTTTCAGTTAAAAGAAAAATTGCCAAATCTCTCGGGGGTGCTCACCTGGTAGCTTTAATAAATCTGAAATAGACAGGGAAAATAGTGACTTTTGCAATAATAAGTTATGGTTTCAATTCAATTCCTACGCCAAATTGGGTGCCTACAATTAGGTCCCTGGCAGCAGTAGTGAGCACCCCAGCCCAGTCTGACAGTCTCAGACTAGCGGGACTGTACCAGTGCTCTAAAAATAGCTGTCTAGACGGTACTTTGAAATCATGGTTCAGGTTGGAGCTTGGCCTCTGAAGTCCACCCCAAACCCCAAGGTTCAGAGCCAGAGCTCCCACCCAAGCCACAATTTCAAAGTGCCGTCTACACAGCCGTTTTTAGAGCACAAGTGTGAGCTCTGTTAGCCTGAGTCTGTTGACCTGGACTGAGAGACTTGCTGCCCCGTGTTGTGTAGATGGACCTTAAATCTGTATCTGAACCTAAATAAGGGTACATCTATGCTGCAAAAAAACCCAAAACAAAACAAAAAACCACCCAACCCACACCCTGTGACAGCAAGTCTCAGAGCCCAGGTCTACAAATTTAGGCTCGTGCTAGGGCACAAAAAATAGCAGTGTAGACATTCCCTCTCAGGCTGGATCTCAGGCTTTAAAACCTGGAGATGGAGATGGGTCTCAGAGTCCAAGTCCAGCCTGAGCAGGAACATCTACACGGCTATTTTTAGCACCGTAGCACAAGCTCTGTGAGCCTGCATCTGTGGACCCAGGCTCTGAGACTCACTGCTGCAGGGTTTGGATTTTGGGGTTGTTTGGCTTGGTTTCTTTTGCTGGTGTAGAACTACCATAAAAGGGTTTCACATTTCTGAGCATGTAGCTGCTTCCATTAAAATTACTGGAAATTCCTTGGTGTTCAGCACTTTCGAAAAATCAAGCTACTTATTTAGGCACCTAAAAAGGATTTGGAAGCCTAGCCATAGGCATCCATTTTTTTAAAAAATATTGTGGAAATTGAACTGTCCAGAGATATGCTGAAAGAAAAGCAGGATATGGAGTGTGTGCTGTCATTTGATCCATCAATGGCATCTGCTTTAGTCCCTTTTTCTCTCCCCACCTTTCCCTGATTGGTCTGGAGCCCCACTCCATTTCATGGGCAGAAGCTATGAATAGGGCACAAGTGCCCATCCCTTTCCAGTCCTCCCACTGTATTTCCAACATCCCTATTTCCACATCAGAGCCATCAAAGAAAAATATGGTATGGACAAGTATGAATGAGTGGTGAGAAGCATTGCTGTGGTATACCTGCTTATACCCTCCTCTGTTGAGTACTCATCCGTTTTTTGAAAATTGAGCTATTTTGATAAAAAATGGTTGAAAAATCATGCATTCTTTTGTTCCACAGGTTTAAAAAGGAACAATTTTTCATTTAATCAAATTTTTGTACAATAAACAGCATGTTAGTTCCGAAGGGATTTTGTTGTAAATTATGACCTTCGTTATACTATTTTTGAAAGAATTTATTAGACCTTGGATACAATATTCAAAAGCATTTAAGTGATTTAGGACCATAAGTCTCATTTTCAAAAGTGACTTAAGCAATTAGGGACCTAAGTGTCATTTGAAAGTCACCAGGACTTAGGTTCCTAAATGCCTAAATTACTTTTGAAAAGTAATTTAAGTTCTTAAGTTTCTTTCGTGCTTTTGAAAACTTTAATCCTTGTCTACATGAGAAAGTTGCACCAGTTTAATTTAAGGTATAATTTTAAACCAATTTAGTTACGCTTGTGCAAAAGGCTGTGGAACAAAAGTATTTCAGTTTTAACCAGGCTTATTTCAGTTTTCTGTTAATTGAATAGGAATCAATTAAAGCTAAACTGATATAAGCCACTCTTAAACAGAAAATAGAATGTATAATGCAAGGATTTGTTAGTTCTGGTTTAAGTAAAATTAGTTTAAAAACTGACAAGTGAAGCCAGTCGGCAACTCTCTCATGTAGACAAAGCCTTAGAGGATTGTTGCTTGAGGGACTGTGGCTGAAGCTGGGTTTTGAAGTGTGGGAGGTTGTAGGGCACTGATACTCAGACCTCAGTGGTCAGGAGCCAAATTAGAGATCGGCATTACCCAAAGGAGCCAAAGTAGTATGAATTCATTGTTTCATTTACTACAGTATTATATGTTCATATTTAAACAGTATGACAGGGGAAATATATAGTGTGTGTGTGTGTGTGTGTGTGTGTGTGTGTGTGTGTGTGTGTGTG